>JAWNNX010000007.1:0-660000 GCA_035044505.1 Zaprionus lineosus
CGAACAACAACACTAACAACAACTCTAACAACAACACTGACAACAACAGTGACAACAACACTAACAACAACACTAACAACAAAACTAACAACAACACTAACAACAACACTAACAACAACACTGACAGCAACACTAACAACAACACTAACAACAACACTAGCAACAACGCTAACAACAACACTGACAACAACACTGACAACAACACTGACAACAACACTAACAACAACACTAACAACAACACTAACAACAACACTAACAACAACACTGACAACAACACTAACAACAACACTAACAACGCTAACAACAACACTAACAACAACACTAACAACAACACTGACAACAACACTGACAACAACACTGACAGCAACACTAACAACAACACTAACAACAACACTGACAACGCTAACAACAACACTGACAACAACACTGACAACAACACTGACAACAACACTAACAACAACACTAACAACAACACTAACAACAACACTAACAACAACACTGACAACAACACTAACAACAACACTAACAACGCTAACAACAACACTAACAACAACACTAACAACAACACTGACAACAACACTGACAGCAACACTAACAACAACACTAACAACAACACTAACAACAACACTGACAACAACACTAACAACAACACTAACAACAACACTAACAACAACACTAACAACAACACTGACAACAACACTAACAACAACACTAACAACAACACTAACAACAACACTAACAACAACACTGACAACAACACTAACAACAACACTAACAACGCTAACAACAACACTAACAACAACACTAACAACAACACTGACAACAACACTGACAGCAACACTAACAACAACACTAACAACAACACTGACAACAACACTGACAGCAACACTAACAACAACACTAACAACAACACTGACAACGCTAACAACAACACTGACAACAACACTGACAACAACACTGACAACTACACTAACAACAACACTAACAACAACACTAACAACAACACTAACAACGCTAACAACAACACTGACAACAACACTGACAACAACACTGACAACAACACTAACAACAACACTAACAACAACACTAACAACAACACTAACAACAACACTAACAACGCTAACAACAACACTAACAACAACACTAACAACAACACTGACAACAACACTGACAGCAACACTAACAACAACACTAACAACAACACTGACAACGCTAACAACAACACTGACAACAACACTGACAACAACACTGACAACAACACTAACAACAACACTAACAACAACACTAACAACAACACTAACATTAACACTGACAACAACACTAACAACAACACTAACAACGCTAACAACAACACTGACAACAACACTGACAACAACACTGACAACAACACTAACAACAACACTAACAACAACACTAACAACAACACTAACAACAACACTGACAACAACACTAACAACAACACTAACAACGCTAACAACAACACTAACAACAACACTAACAACAACACTAACAACAACACTGACAACAACACTGACAGCAACACTAACAACAACACTAACAACAACACTAACAACAACACTGACAACAACACTAACAACAACACTAACAACAACACTAACAACAACACTAACAACAACACTGACAACAACACTAACAACAACACTAACAACAACACTAACAACAACACTAACAACAACACTGACAACAACACTAACAACAACACTAACAACGCTAACAACAACACTAACAACAACACTAACAACAACACTAACAACAACACTAACAACGCTAACAACAACACGAACAACAACACTAACAACAACACTGACAACAACACTGACAGCAACACTAACAACAACACTGACAACGCTAACAACAACACTGACAACAACACTGACAACAACACTGACAACAACACTAACAACAACACTAACAACGCTAACAACAACACTAACAACAACACTACCAACAACACTGACAACAACACTGACAGCAACACTAACAACAACACTAACAACAACACTGACAACAACACTGACAACAACACTAACAACAACACTAACAACAACACTAACAACAACACTAACAACAACACTGACAACAACACTAACAACAACACTAACAACAACACTAACAACAACACTAACAACAACACTGACAACAACACTAACAACAACACTAACAACGCTAACAACAACACTGACAACAACACTGACAGCAACACTAACAACAACACTAACAACAACACTGACAACGCTAACAACAACACTGACAACAACACTGACAACAACACTGACAACAACACTGACAACAACACTGACAACAACACTGACAACAACACTGACAACACTAACAACAACACTGACAACAACACTGACAACTACACTAACAACAACACTAACAACAACACTGACAACGCTAACAACAACACTGACAACAACACTGACAACAACACTGACAACAACACTGACAACAACACTGACAACAACACTGACAACAACACTGACAACAACACTGACAACACTAACAACAACACTAACAACAACACTAACAACACTAACAACAATACTAACAACAATACTAACAACAATACTAACAACAACACTAACAACAACACTAACAACAATACTAACAACAACACGAACAACAACACTAACAACAACTCTAACAACAACACGAACAACAACACTAACAACAACTCTAACAACAACACTGACAACAACAGTGACAACAACACTAACAACAACTCTAACAACAACACTGACAACAACAGTGACAACAACACTAACAACAAAACTAACAACAACACTAACAACAACACTAACAACACTAACAACAAAGCTAACAACAACACTAACAACAACACTAACAACACTGACAACAACACTGACAACAACACTGACAACAACACTAACAACAACACTAACAACAACACTGACAGCGCTAACAACAACACTGACAACAACACTGACAACAACACTGACAACACTAACAACAACACTGACAACAACACTGACAACTACACTAACAACAACACTAACAACAACACTGACAACGCTAACAACAACACTGACAACAACGCTGACAACAACACTGACAACAACACTAACAACAACACTAACAACAACACTGACAACGCTAACAACAACACTGACAACAACACTGACAACAACACTGACAACAACACTGACAACTACACTAACAACAACACTAACAACAACACTGACAACGCTAACAACAACACTGACAACAACGCTGACAACAACACTGACAACAACACTAACAACAACACTAACAACAACACTGACAGCGCTAACAACAACACTGACAACAACACTGACAACAACACTGACAACACTAACAACAACACTGACAACAACACTGACAACTACACTAACAACAACACTAACAACAACACTGACAGCGCTAACAACAACACTAACAACAACGCTGACAACAACACTGACAACAACACTAACAACAACACTAACAACAACACTGACAACGCTAACAACAACACTGACAACAACACTGACAACAACACTGACAACAACACTGACAACAACACTGACAACTACACTAACAACAACACTAACGAAAACAGTTGCTATGTCGGCTCTGGTATCCTGTCTGTAAAAATACCTGTAACATCCATTTACTGGTTAATCAATGGTTTCCCCATAGTAAAATTGCATGTACAGTTTGGGAGCCACTGGGTTCTTATTGTACTTGGGGGAAAAATCATTAATCATATAATATAATTTTCATAGCATTTTTATCTTTTTTTTCCACTTCATCATTTTCAGTCTGTTATCCTGGTTATCCTTGTTATCATTTAAGATCGACTTCAGTTAGAAAGTCCTTGAATAATCCTCGTTAAATTGCACTACAATTGACTCAAAGATGGCACATTTTTGAGCTCTAGTCCTTGAATATCCTTTCGATTTTAAAAAGGATACCCATTTTTATACTCCTGAGAAACCGCTCTATCGAATGGCATACCAGGATTTTCAGGATTTTTTTAAAAATTTTTCAAATTTTTTTTGTCAAGGGTGAGGCATGCAAAATTTGTCATGAAAACACAAAAAGGACGATAACTTGGCCATTTTAAGGACTTACTTTAACTCTTTTGGCACAGAGGTGCGGCTTAAACTATAAAATCTGATAAGACTGTTAAAAGGACGAAAAGTCCTTTAAAACTCATATTCTGCAGGGTATTTCGTTATTTCAAAAACAAGCCATATCTCTGGAATGTCCTTTCGGATCCTGGCCAATTATGTGTTAAGAAAATTTTATAAGCAAGGACCAACATCTGGACAAAGGACATCCGGATCCGACCAACGGTTCTCGAGATATCAACAATTTTGTGACATTTGATTATTTCGGCCGCGCCCCGGGACGAAATTTTTCCATGTCAATGAAGTCTAGATAAGCCCGTTATCCTTGAATGCCATTCGATAGAGTTGCTGCTTGTGATCCTAACGCACTGATTTTTTTTCAAGTCCGTAAGGATATGGTCGAGTTGGATCCTCTCTATTGTGCAGTGCAGCCCTCGAAAGTAGGCAGCACATTTGTTCGTTGCAAAGTTTTGAAACAAAAATCTTCCCCCTGAAAGTATGCTACGAAATTTGGGCGGCTGCCGCTCGCTGGCCGCCGATCTCGGTGATCGATGCGAGATACCTAATTATGAAAAAGTACCTTGCTAACAGAATCAACTAGAGGCTGAAAATTGTTTGAGTGACTTTTTTGAGTGGCTTTTATTAGTTGAAATTTAAATAAATAAATAGAAATGGTTATAACTCGGCCATTGGTTGAGTGATTTCTTTGATTCTTGGACAACATAATGAGGTTATCCTGCAGTATCCAGAACATGCAGGACTTTCGTCCTTTTTGTTGCCCCCTTAAAAGGAAATTTTTTTTTTATATATAATCATTCTAAGCATAATGAGTAACAAGTATAATAAATCTATTAATTTATTTACTTCAGAATAACATAATCATTTCTTCTCTTATTGTGACCAAGCTCATACTGCAGCAACAAAAACAGCAGCAGCAAATGCAGCATCAGCAACATCTGCAATTACTGCAGGCGCTTGCTGCCCTCAAGCCTCAAAAGCCATAATGATGCCTCTACGCATCGCCGTGTGGAACGCTGATGGCGTCTCCACGAAGCTGCCTGAACTACAAAGCTTCTTGCAGCGGCATGGCATAGATGTTCTCTTGCTAAATGAGACTCACTGCCGAGGCATCAATACACCGAAAATATATGGTTTTCAGTCGTACCCAGCCAATCACCAAGCACGGGCAAAGTTAAAGGAGGAGCAGCCATATTAATAAAATCAAATCTAGTTCACTTTCCGCTAGTGCCAGTGGCTACAGAAAGAGTCCAGATCGCATCTGCAGCCATCAATACTAAGCTTGGTGTTGTCAACTTTGGAGCTATCTACTGTCCACCAAGATTTACCTGGACGACGGATAAGTTATCCGATATCATTGATGGTCATGGCTCCAAATGTGTGACTGGAATGCAATGGTGCTGGCAGAAACAATCCAAGAGGCGTTGCATTAGCGAACCTAGATTTGAATTCGCAACTAAGTACACTAGCCACAGGAGGAGCAACTAGATTTCCGTATGGCAGAAGAGGGTCCCCGAGTTGCCTAGATTTCGCAATAACTCGAGGCATTCTGGAGTCAGCAACTGATCAGTTTTGAGGGTCACTTGCCCCTTTATGGTCAGAATTGGTGGCTCTGACGCCTCCAGAAAGTAACCTGGACATATGAATGGATAGCTTAGGACTTATCGGAATCGACGCAAGGAATGTCACTGACCTGGCAGCACTTCACCATGGTAGATGAGATTTTGGACATGTAAACGTCGCACCTTAAGAGTATCGTTCAACGCACTGAAGGAATCGTTGCCCACTCCAAAGGAACGTGCGGGTTGCCGGCTGCCGACGTATTGTTGACGCAGTTGCTCCACCCGCTGCATCAGCTGCGTGGGAGTCCGTAAGTGTTCACTCTGCAGATGCACTTCTTCTATGTGTCCACCGCTGGGTATGTGCAGCGCGCTCTGCATTTGAGCCTTGCGCTTTTCCAAGGATTCAACTAAATCCTGTACTGCATCCACCTGCTGCTTACGTCGCAGTAGCAAACTTCGCAGCTCCTCGATGGTCTCCTCGAATTCATGACGGTGCAGTTCAACGTTGCTGAGATCTATTTGAAGGATTTTGAATGGGGATTAGGGGAATCTTGTGGAGGCTTAGATCTCGGACGGAAAGTGGCTGACTCATTGACAGTGTGGAGCTGGGAGATCCTTGGTATAGGACCAACAAGAAACTCTCGTTCTGTGTGTTGCGATGGACAAAGAGTCCCGTGGGATTAGGACTAGCACCAAAGCCACTGTAGCAATCCAGCCGTTGGCTATTGAACAGGATGCAAGTGGTGCCATTGGAGCCGCCACAGGCAATGAGGCTGTTGCGGCCACGATATCGAGCGGCGTGAATCTCTCTTGCCTGGACAGTGAGGCTCTGGCGTTTCTGCAGGCGCAACGAAGACTTTTCCAGCTCGTAGATGGTCAGGGCAAGCTGGAGTGGATGAGATCATTAATTTCTGGCCATGGGATGAGGACCACTTACCTTGGACTGATCACGCAAGCTGCGTCCAGTGATTATATAGGAAGTCTGCCTGCCAACCACTTGAAATGCCCTTATGGCGGGCAACGTCAGCTCCTCTAAGGGATTAAAGTACGTCTTCAGCCACTCGAAGGTTCTGTGTGAGAAATTCTTGAGCTCTGTCTATAACAAAGGATTACACGTGGCACTCACTGGCATTTACTGTGGGACTGGATGTAGTCCATGGCTAAGAGCAGTACAACCTGTTCCTCACTTGGTTTCAGTAGCTTCATCTGCTGCAGGGCACCGGACAGTGCAAATTCTTGTATGGGCTGAAAATGCAGCTGTGTTGGATCCATCATGGCCTCATGCGCCAGTTGATACACTAGCAGTGATTCAGAAAGTGCCACGGCCAATATCACATAGTCACGCCAGATGACCATGACTGCGAGAACGGGCTCCTTCATCTGGACACCGCCACCTAATGCGCCAAGACGAACCAATCGCTTATCCCCGCTGGCTATGTGCAACTGGAACAGTTCGTGTCCGTGGAGCACCAGAAGCAACTGCTGATCCTGCAGCACGTGTACGCGTCGCTCGTATCGCAACTCCATGTCCATGAAGGGCAACCGAAAGTCAACACTTAAGCTACTTCCATTGGCATTCTTACGACACACACTTGGCATCAATACCGCTTGGCTGGCATGCGGCTCATTGGGTGATAGATTGGCAGCCACTGTTGGCGGTGCGGCTTGGCCATGACACTATAAAATCGGAGGAATGTTTGAAGCTGGAGTTCTGGAAATTCCGCAGACTCACCGATTCCAGAAAATGAATGAATACGAAAATAAACACAATACGCGATTCCATTGAGATATCAAATCCCAGAAACCTATAACATACTAAACAAACGGAACCCCAACTGATCTTCAGATCTTAAACTCAACATTTAAAATGATTTCTGTTCATTTTTTCCACATCTTGCATGTGCCGTTATTCTGTCTGTACTCTCTTTACGCACAGATAACGACGGTGGGCTTTATACTTAAAGCTTAGCTGATGACAGAGCGACGAAGATGAAAAGAAAGAGAGAGGAAGATGTGACAGTAGAGGAAGAATAGCGGACTTCATTTGCTCAAGGTCACACCGTGGTACAAGAATGATTTCAAATTAAAATATAATATTTCTTTTATGTTCATGTTTGGTTTTAGGATTTTGCTAAGTGAAGATTTTATTTGAAAATATAATTAAACTTTTTTTTT
The DNA here is from genome assembly GCA_035044505.1 of Zaprionus lineosus. NCBI lineage: Eukaryota > Metazoa > Arthropoda > Insecta > Diptera > Drosophilidae > Zaprionus > Zaprionus lineosus. Next base: position 7,874 of record JAWNNX010000007.1, read on the forward strand.
TTAAACAAATATTTATTTCACCGGAAACTGTTCAGTCTTTTGAACTCGGCCAGGCGCTTAAAAAAGGGAAAGGAAGTATGGATACAAAGTAACCTTAAAGAGAAATATTTCACGAATCTGGTATATGAACAAACCAATAGGTAAATAAAACGCTTTTTGCTGGTAGTTGATTTTAAATAGAACTCCTAAAAGTAAGCTATGATTTTTGATTAATATTTATTTGAGCGTGAATAAAACTTGGACATTCAACGGCGTTTTAAGACTAAGCTACTTTGCGAAGGCGTGATACAGTACTGAAATAACCATAACTCTCTAATCCTAGAAACTAATAATAATAATGGTATCTGAAAAAGTATCCAATCAGTTGGCTGCCGCTAGCTAACATATTGGATACACCCTTCCATCACAAAAGTTCGACTTTAGAAAGCATCTTGGCAACTGAAACATCTACACCGCATGCAAATTAGGACATTTCCGGAAATATATATATCCTCTTCCTTTTCCTTTTCCTCTTCTTCTTATTCTTCCTCTTCCTGTTCCTCTTCCTCTTCCTCTTCCTCTTCCTCTTCCTCTTCCTCTTCGTCATCGTCTTCCTCTTCCTCTTCCTCTTTCTTTTCCTTTTCCTCTTCCTCTTCCTTTTCCTCTTCCTGTTCCTCTTCCTCTTCCTCTTCATCTTCCTCTTCCTCTTCCTTTTCCTCTTCCTCTTCCTCTTCCTCTTCCTCACCCTCTTCCTCTTCCTCATCCTCATTCTCTTCCTTTTCCTCTTCCTTTTCCTTTTCCTTTCTCTTTTCCATTTCCATTTCCTTTTCCATTTCCTTTTCCGTTTCCTCTTCCTCTTCCTCTTCCTCTTTCTCTTCCTTTTCCTCTTCCTCTTCCTTTTCCTCTTTCTCTTCCTCTTCTTCTTCCTCTTCCTCTTCCTCTTCCTCTTCCTTTTCCTCTTCCTCTTCTTTTTCCTCTTCCTCTTCCTCTTCCTCTTTCTCTTCCTTTTCCGCTTCCTCTTCCTTTTCCTCTTCCTCTTCCTCATCCTCATCCTCATCCTCATCCTTTTCCTTTTCCTTTTCCTCTTTCTCTTTCTCCCTCTCTTCCTCTTCTTCGTTCTCTTTCTCCCTCTCTTCCTCTTCTTCTTTCTCTTCCCCTTCCTCTTCCCCTTCCTCTTCCTCTTCCTCTTCCTCTTCCTCTTCCTCTTCCTCTTCCTCTTCCTTTTCCCTATTCTCTTTCTCTTCCTCATCCTTATCCTCTTCCCTCTTCCTCTTCCTCATTCTCTTTCTCTTCCTCATCCTTATCCTCTTCCTCTTTCTCTTTCTCTTTCTCTTTCTCTTTCTCTTTCTCTTTCTCTTTCTCTTTCTCTTTCTCCCTCTCCCTCTCCCTCTCCCTCTTCCTCTCTTCCTCTTCCTCTTTCTCTTCCCTTTCCTCTTCCTCGTCATCTTTCTCTTTCTCTTTCTCTATCTCTTTCTCTATCTCTTCCTCTACCTCTTCCTCTTCCTCTTCCTTTTCCTCTTCCTCTTCCTCTTCCTCTTCCTCTTCCTCTTCCCCGTCCTCTTCCTCTTCTTCTTCTTCTTCCTCTCCCTCTTCTTCTTCCCCCTCCTCTTCTTCGTCCTCTTTCTCTTTCTCTTTCTCTTTCTCTTTCTCTTTCTCTTTCTCTTTCTCTTCCTCTTCCTCTTCCTCTTCCCCTTCCTCTTCCTCTTCCTCTTCCTCTTCCTCTTCCTCTTCCTCATCCTCTTCCTCTTTCTCTTTCTCTTTCTTTTTCTCCTTCTCTTCCTCTCTCCTCTTCTTCTTCCCCTTCCTCTTTCTCTTCCTCTTTCTCTTTCTCCCTCTCTTTCTCTTCCTCTTCTTCTTCCTCGTCATCTTTCTCTTCCCCTTCCTCTTCCTCGTCATCTTTCTCTTCTTCTTTTCCTTTCTCTTCCTCTACCTCTACCTCTACCACTACCTCTACCTCTACCTCTACCTCTTCCTCTTCCTCTTCCTCTTCCTCTTCCTCTTCCTCTTCCTCTTCCTTTTCCTCTTCCTTTTCCTTTTCCTTTTCCTCTTCCCCTTCCCCTTCCTCTTCCTCGTCCTCTTCCTCTCCCTCTTCTTCTTCCCCTTCCTCTTCCTCTTCCTCTTTCCCTTTCTCTTCCCCTTTCTCTTTCTCTTTCTCTTTCTCTTTCTCTTCCTCTTTCTCTTCCTCTTCCTCTTCTTCTTCCCCTTCCTCTTTCTCTTCCTCTTTCTCTTTCTCTTTCTCCCTCTCTTTCTCTTCCTCTTCCTCTTCCTCTTCCTCATCCTCATCCTCATCCTCATCCTCATCCCTCATCCTCATCCTCATCCTCAGCCTCATCCTCATCCTCATCCTCTTCCTCTTTCTCTTTCTTTGTCTTTTTCTCTTTCTCTTTCTCTTTCTCTTTCTCTTTCTCTTTCTCTTTCTCTTTCTCTTTCTCTTTCTCCCTCTCTTCCTCTTCCTCTTCCTCTTTCTCTGTCTCTTCCTCTTCCTCTTCCTCTTCCTCTTCCTCTTCCTCTTCCTTTTCCTTTTCCTTTTCCTTTTCCTTTTCCTTTTCCTTTTCCTTTTCCTTTTCCTCTTCCTCTTCCTCTTCCTCTTCCTCTTCCTCTTCCTTTTCCTCTTCCTCTTCCTCTTCCTCTTCCTCTTCCTCTTCCTCTTCCTCTTCCTTTTCCTTTTCCTCTTCCTCTTCCTCTTCCTCTTCCTCTTCCCCTTCCTCTTCCTCTTCCTCTTCCTCTTCCTCTTCCTCTTCCTCTTCCTCTTCCTCTTCCTCTTCCTCTTCCTCTTCCTCTTCCTTTCCCTCTTCCTCTTCCTCTTCCTCTTCCCCTTCCCCTTCGTTGCTCTCCATAGTGGCGCCTAAAGTGGCTGACTCATTGGCGCCACCCATCTGCACCATTCGAAACAGTGTGGAGCTGGGAGATCGTTGGTATAGGATCAACAAGAAACTATCGTTCTGTGTGTTGCGATGGACAAAGAGTCCCGTTGGATTAGGACTAGCACCAAAGCCACTGTAGCAATCCAGCCGTTGGCTATTGAAGACCATGATCTCGCCATTGGCACGAGCTCCAACCAGTAGCTGGCCCAGCTCCGACGACACCAAGTACTTAAACTGCAGCTGCTTGTAGGTGTGCTTTCTGTAGACAACGAAGCTACCCTCTACCATGTGGAACAGGATGCAAGTGGTGCCATTGGAGCCGCCACAGGCAATGAGGCTGTTGCGGCCACGATATCGAGCGGCGTGAATCTCTCTTGCCTGGACAGTGAGGCTCTGGCGTTTCTGCAGGCGCAACGAAGACTTTTCCAGCTCGTAGATGGTCAGGGCAAGCTGAAGTGGATGAGATCATTAATTTCTGGCCATGGGATGAGGACCACTTACCTTGGACTGATCACGCAAGCTGCGTCCAGTGATTATATAGGAAGTCTGCCTGCCAACCACTTGAAATGCCCTTATGGCGGGCAACGTCAGCTCCTCTAAGGGATTAAAGTACGTCTTCAGCCACTCGAAGGTTCTGTGTGAGAAATTCTTGAGCTCTGTCTATAACAAAGGATTACACGTGGCACTCACTGGCATTTACTGTGGGACTGGATGTAGTCCATGGCTAAGAGCAGTACAACCTGTTCCTCACTTGGTTTCAGTAGCTTCATCTGCTGCAGGGCACCGGACAGTGCAAATTCTTGTATGGGCTGAAAATGCAGCTGTATTGGATCCATCATGGCCTCATGCGCCAGTTGATACACTAGCAGTGATTCAGGAAGTGCCACGACCAATATCACATAGTCACGCCAGATGACCATGACTGCGAGAACGGGCTCCTTCATCTGGACACCGCCACCTAATGCGCCAAGACGAACCAATCGCTTATCCCCGCTGGCTATGTGCCACTGGAACAGTTCATGTCCGTGGAGCAACAGAAGCAACTGCTGATCCTGCAGCACGTGTACGCGTCGCTCGTATCGCAACTCCATGTCCATGAAGGGCAACCGAAAGTCAACACTTAAGCTACTTCCATTGGCATTCTTACGACACACACTTGGCATCAATACCGCTTGGCTGGCATGCGGCTCATTGGGTGATAGATTGGCAGCCACTGTTGGCGGTGCGGCTTGGCCATGACACTATAAAATCGGAGGAATGTTTGAAGCTGGAGTTCTGGAAATTCCGCAGACTCACCGATTCCAGAAAATGAATGAATACGAAAATAAACACAATACGCGATTCCATTGAGATATCAAATCCCAGAAACCTATAACATACTAAACAAACGGAACCCCAACTGATCTTCAGATCTTAAACTCAACATTTAAAATGATTTCTGTTCATTTTTTCCACATCTTGCATGTGCCGTTATTCTGTCTGTACTCTCTTTACGCACAGATAACGACGGTGGGCTTTATACTTAAAGCTTAGCTGACGACAGAGCGACGAAGATGAAAAGAAAGAGAGAGGAAGATGTGACAGTAGAGGAAGAATAGCGGACTTCATTTGCTCAGGGTCACACCGTGGTACAAGAATAATTTCAAATTAAAATATAATATTTCTTTTATGTTCATGTTTGGTTTTAGGATTTTGCTAAGTGAAGATTTTATTTTAAAATATAATTAAACTTTTTTTTTTTTTTTAAACAAATATTTATTTCACCGGAAACTGTTCAGTCTTTTGAACTCGGCCAGGCGCTTAAAAAAGGGAAAGGAAGTATGGATACAAAGTAACCTTAAAGAGAAATATTTCACGAATCTGGTATATAAACAAACCAATAGGTAAATAAAACGCTTTTTGCTGGTAGTTGATTTTAAATAGAACTCCTAAAAGTAAGCTATGATTTTTGATTAATATTTATTTGAGCGTGAATAAAACTTGGACATTCAACGGCGTTTTAAGACTAAGCTACTTTGCGAAGGCGTGATACAGTACTGAAATAACCATAACTCTCTAATCCTAGAAACTAATAATAATAATGGTATCTGAAAAAGTATCCAATCAGTTGGCTGCCGCTAGCTAGCATATTGGATACACCCTTCCATCACAAAAGTTCGACTTTAGAAAGCATCTTGGCAACTGAAACATCTACACCGCATGCAAATTAGGACATTTCCGGAAATATATATATCCTCTTCCTTTTCCTCTTCTTCTTATTCTTCCTCTTTCTCATTTTCTTTCTCTTTCTCTTTCTCATATATATATATATATGTATATATATAATATATAAAACGTTATACAATTTACCTTCTAAAATGGACAGCAGTAAGTGTCAAATAAAATCACAGTTTTTGGTTATTTGGCCAAGTATGTCAGATTCTGGAGAGGCACACTTCATTACTTAAGGCCTTAAGGAGGACTATCGATGCGAAATATTTATTAATGGAAGTACAAATAAATAAGATTTATCGATGTTTGCCAATTTTAGAAATGTACAAAATATTAAAAAAAATAATTCAAATTAAACTCATATCTATTAAATCCGTATTATTGTAGGCCACTCCCTCTGACCTGTGGAGTCGCAGAGAATAAAAAGAGGAGGAAGTCGAATGGATATAAATAAAATGTAACTTTTAATTTATTAAATCATGTCAATGGGACTGATTGTCAATATATTTTGACATTTCAGCTATAAAATCGATAAGTCAGAAAATATATTTTGCTTTCGTTCAGCACTAATAATTAGAAGGCTCTGAACTTTGCAGCAGTTCGCATCCTACAGAAGTGCTTTTAATAAACGCAGAGTAATTTTGCGGAAAAAATTTCGAAAAATTTTTAAATTTCAATTTATTTTTTAATTTTTTATAACTTTAAGCGAGTATTCAGAAAAACCTTCTGCTTGTTTGGTAAAGCCCAAATATTCAGAGAGGTGCTACATAAACAGAAAACCAACTGAAAGGACAGCCACTGCAGGAAGAGCAATAAGAATTTCAAAATGGCGGAAGGACAGCATCTTCTGCCATTCATAGACTTGGAGGAGAACAACGAGAAGATTCCAAACTCACTTTACAAGCTGTCCTTGTCTGCCGTTGTCAATAGCCTGGACTGCAAAGTGGCCAAACCAAAGCTCGTTAATCAGATTCCGGACTTGCCGCGCAACCTGCTCATTGATGTCTACCAATTGGTAAGTCATCTTGTGGTTACTTCCAGAATAAGCCAAACTGACAGCAGTGAGAGAAAGGACTAATCAGGTGCATGCGTCCATATTAATTGAATGGGTAGCCAGCAGGGACTGTGATCCTCATTGAATGCACTGCACGAGCACCCAAGGCATTTGGGGAAGAGGAACTCTTCAGGCTATAAACCAACTTTTAAGTCCTATATCCTGTTGCAGATGTCAAAGCGTGAGAATCTCAAGGACATACTGACTCTGCAGCTATGCAATCTAGATATCTTCAAGCGCTTTCTAACCTCTGAGTCGTTACGAAACAAGCTGATCTCCATCTTGTCCACTTTCGGGGCCAACAGTGGGATGCTGCTCCGTAGAATTAATGCTTCTTATTTGAAGCAGTTTGAAACTTCGCAACGCGATAAAAAGGAAGAAGATTCATCTGTGGCACTTGACAAGCTTCAAGACAAGGACACTGACGAGGATGGGGACATGGCGCTCATCACCTTGGGCCTGCAGCTGGGAAGCTTCTCCTGCGAGGCCGGATGGATACAGGAAAGCATCGCAGTGCTTTCATGTGTCCGCAAGCAATTGAAGGACAAGCCGTTCCTAGGAGTTAAGGAAAAACGTATCATACAAATGGATTGCCTACAGCGGTGAGTTTCCCAGCAGCCTCTTTTCGATCCCATCGCTGATCTCAAATCCAAAATAATTATTTCCCATTTCGATCTCGCCTCAACTCAAAGTATGCTCCATGCGCAGTTGTTGAACTTCGACAACAAACATGCGTTCGAAACCGGCAACGATCTAATGAAACTGAGTCGTTCACCTAATGACAGTGCCCCCCAATGGTTGATCGCCACTTCCTGTGCCAAAATATCCTACCTCTACCTAGTCCGCAACGAGTACAGCAAGAGCCACTTGTGGAGCGTGCGGGCCATGCACAACTTGCAAATGTCGACGCCCATAAGGTACGCTGCCCGTCGAATGTAGAATGTAGACTGTAGACTGTGGAATGCAGATTCGTTGGATTCTACAGATACTGATACTGATCTCCCCAACTACCCATCTCCCCATTTCCCTTCTCCCCCTCTCTTCGTACACACACTGACAGCATTGCCATCGATGTACTGCGCCAGGCGGCCAAGGCCTCTGTACTCAAGCGAGACTTCGCCATTGCCAATTTGCTCATCTGTCAGGCGGTCAATCGAGCACGGTAAGTGATAATAAAGGACTCCCACTCTCAGTTTTAGCAGACCCGAGGATTTGAAGCTGGACTTTATTTTTCACAGTGTATATTTCGGTCGAAAGCACCTGAAATATGCAGATGCTTTGCAGGATTACGGATTCTTCTTTCTCAATGTGGACTTAGTGGTCCAGGCGGTGGACATGTACAACGAGGCACTGGAAGTTCGTCGTGGTGTCTTTGGCGAGATAAACTTCCACGTGGCCATAGCTCATCAGGGACTATCCTATGCATACTATGTGCAAAAGTGTAACACTGACGACTCCAGCGGTGCGAAGGAACATATCGACATAGCGGTTAAGATCTTGACTCAGTTGATGCCCAGTAACCGTGTGCAGCCGTTGTCCCTGGAGGAACCACCAGGCAATTCCTTGGACGACGAGAACATGTTGGAGTGGTCCGTAGAGCTGCAGAGCGCTGCCCTGCAAGTCTCCCTAGAGGTATTCGGAGAGCTCAATCTACAGACCGCCCACCACTACAGCAACCTTGGGCGCCAGTACGCCCTAATGAATCAACTCAAGAAGGCGGAGCAAATGCATCACAAGTCAATTGAAATAAAGACCATTCTACTGGGCCCCGATGACTATGAGGTCGGTCGTTCCATTACTTACCTGGCCGAGCTCTACAACTACCAAATGAAGAACTACCAAGAGGCCGAAAAACTTTATCTTCGTAACATTGAATTAAGTGAGTCCTGAGCTATTCCTTTCAGCTGCAAGTCAGCTAGTACCCATTCTCTTCGGTAGATGTGCGCCTCTTCGGAGAGTCCTACTCCGGCCTAGAGTTCGATTATGTGGGGCTGTGCCACGTCTATGGGCATCTAAACGAGCCTGAAAAACGAAATCGCTACTCTGATGCCCTGGCCAATTGGCAACTGCTGCGCGACCAAAACGTAGACTTAAAGGTAAAGCCCTCCCTCCATTCAAATGTCAGTTACCTTCCAACTTTCTCTATTTCATAGAATACCAATTATCCCCCTTGTACCGATGTCCTTACAGTTGATCAGGTGAAGGCCGAGTTCTTCAAGTTGATAGCCAAAAAGTACAAAATTCTCATCCCCGACATCTGAATCCACTTCAACTCAGGAGCATCATAGGAATCAGGAGCAGATATTGACGACAATCATCCCCTACCCGCATTAGGCTCCTTTATCATCAATACATGCGTGCTTTAAATAAATGATTAATTTGTATTTTTATAATTCATTATTTTTGATTTGACTGATAGTTCATAATAAACAAAAAACGTCAATTTTTGAACATTTTGAAAATTTCTTAAAAAACTTCAGTTTTCATTCAGTGAAAAGGACCTTTCTTGTATGTCAACTGCTGCAAATTTCCGAGCCTTCTATTTATTAGTGTTGAACGAAAGCAAGATATATTTTTTGACTCATCGATTGATGGTTGAAATGTTTATTCAAAAATCGATAACCGCATCGATAGTCCTTCTCACGACTAATACGACAATAAATGTGCTTCTCCAGAATCTGACATATTTGACAAATTAATCGAAGTTCTGTTTCCTGTCATTTTATGATTGGGTATAATTTATATCAATTCATAGTAGAAAATAATCGGTAAAAATATATCAATAATCGATTAACAAATAAAATCAATTAATTATGATTTATTAGTGAAATCAAAAATATCAATAAACATTTTAATTGAATAATTAACTATTGAGCATATATTGAACCACTTAAGGAATAGAGGATTGCAGTGGGGGTGGGGGATGATTGTCGTCAGTATCTGCTCCTGATTCCTATGGTGCTTCTGAGTTGTAGTGGACTTAGATGTCGGGGACAAGAATTTTATACTTTTTGGCTATCAACTTGAAAAACTCAGCCTTCACCTGATCAACTGTAAGGACATCGGTACAAGGGGGATAATTGGTATTCTATGAAAAAAAGAAAGTTGGAAGGTAACTGACATTTGAATGGAGGGAGGGCTTACCTTTAAGTCTACGTTTTGGTCGCGCAGCAGTTGCCAATTAGCCAGGGCATCGGAGTAGCGATTTCGTTTTTCAGGCTCGTTCAGATGCCCATAGACGTGGCACAGCCCCACATAATCGAACTCTAGGCCGGAGTAGGACTCTCCGAAGAGGCGCACATCTACCGAAGAGAATGGGTACTAGCTGACTTGCAGCTGAAAGGAATAAGTCAGGACTCACTTAATTCAATGTTACGAAGATAAAGTTTTTCGGCCTCTTGGTAGTTCTTCATTTGGTAGTTGTAGAGCTCGGCCAGGTAAGTAATGGAACGACCGACCTCATAGTCATCGGGGCCCAGTAGAATGGTCTTTATTTCAATTGACTTGTGATGCATTTGCTCCGCCTTCTTGAGTTGATTCATTAGGGCGTACTGGCGCCCAAGGTTGCTGTAGTGGTGGGCGGTCTGTAGATTGAGCTCTCCGAATACCTCTAGGGAGACTTGCAGGGCAGCGCTCTGCAGCTCTACGGACCACTCCAACATGTTCTCGTCGTCCAAGGAATTGCCTGGTGGTTCCTCCAGGGACAACGGCTGCACACGGTTACTGGGCATCAACTGAGTCAAGATCTTAACCGCTATGTCGATATGTTCCTTCGCACCGCTGGAGTCGTCAGTGTTACACTTTTGCACATAGTATGCATAGGATAGTCCCTGATGAGCTATGGCCACGTGGAAGTTTATCTCGCCAAAAACACCACGACGAACTTCTAATGCCTCCTTGTACATGTCCACCGCCTGGACCACTAAGTCCACGTTGAGGAAAAAGAATCCGTAATCCTGCAAAGCATCTGCATATTTCAGGTGCTTTCGACCGAAATATACACTGTGAAAAATAAAGTCCAGCTTCAAATCCTCGGGTCTGCTTAAACTGAGAGTGGGAGTCCTTTATTATCACTTACCGTGCTCGATTGACCGCCTGACAGATGAGCAAATTGGCAATGGCGAAGTCTCGCTTGAGTACAGAGGCCTTGGCCGCCTGGCGCAGTACATCGATGGCAATGCTGTCAGTGTGTGTACGAAGAGAGGGGGAGAAGGGAAATGAGGAGATCAGTATCAGTATCTGTAGAATCCAACGAATCTGCATTCCACAGTCTACAGTCTACATTCTACATTCGACGGGCAGCGTACCTTATGGGCGTCGACATTTGCAAGTTGTGCATGGCCCGCACGCTCCACAAGTGGCTCTTGCTGTACTCGTTGCGGACTAGGTAGAGGTAGGATATTTTGGCACAGGAAGTGGCGATCAACCATTGGGGGGCACTGTCATTAGGTGAACGACTCAGTTTCATTAGATCGTTGCCGGTTTCGAACGCATGTTTGTTGTCGAAGTTCAGCAACTGCGCATGGAGCATACTTTGAGTTGAGGCGAGGTCGAAAGGGGAAATAATTATTTTGGATTTGAGATCAGCGATGGGATCGAAAAGAGGCTGCTGGGAAACTCACCGCTGTAGGCAATCCATTTGTATGATACGTTTTTCCTTAACTCCTAGGAACGGCTTGTCCTTCAATTGCTTGCGGACACATGAAAGCACTGCGATGCTTTCCTGTATCCATCCGGCCTCGCAGGAGAAGCTTCCCAGCTGCAGGCCCAAGGTGATGAGCGCCATGTCCCCATCCTCATCAGTGTCCTTGTCTTGAAGCTTGTCAAGTGGCACAGATGAATCTTCTTCCTTTTTATCGCGTTGCGAAGTTTCAAACTGCTTCAAATAAGAAGCATTGATTCTACGGAGCAGCATCCCGCTGTTGGCCCCGAAAGTGGACAAGATGGAGATCAGCTTGTTTCGTAACGACTCAGAGGTTAGAAAGCGCTTGAAGATATCTAGATTGCATAGCTGCAGAGTCAGTATGTCCTTGAGATTCTCACGCTTTGACATCTGCAACAGGATATAGGACTTAATAGTTGGTTTATAGCCTGAAGAGTTCCTCTTCCCCAAATGCCTTGGGTGCTCGTGCAGTGCATTCAATGAGGATCACAGTCCCTGCTGGCAACCCATTCAATTAATATGGACGCATGCACCTGATTAGTCCTTTCTCCCACTGCTGTCAGTTTGGCTTATTCTGGAAGTAACCACAAGATGACTTACCAATTGGTAGACATCAATGAGCAGGTTGCGCGGCAAGTCCGGAATCTGATTAACGAGCTTTGGCTTGGCCACTTTGCAGTCCAGGCTATTGACAACGGCAGACAAGGACAGCTTGTAAAGTGAGTTTGGAATCTTCTCGTTGTTCTCCTCCAAGTCTATGAATGGCAGAAGATGCTGTCCTTCCGCCATTTTGAAATTCTTATTGCTCTTCCTGCAGTGGCTGTCCTTTCAGTTGGTTTTCTGTTTATGTAGCACCTCTCTGAATATTTGGGCTTTACCAAACAAGCAGAAGGCTTTTCTGAACACTCACTTAAAGTTATAAAAAATTAAAAAATAAATTGAAATTTAAAAATTTTTCGAAATCTTTTCCGTAAAATTACTCTGCGTTTATTGAAAGCACTTTTGTAGGATGCGAACTGCTGCAAAGTTCAGAGCCTTCTAATTATTAGTGCTGAACGAAAGCAAAATATATTTACTGACTTATCGATTTTATAGCTGAAATGTCAAAATATATTGACAATCAGTCCCATTGACATGATTTAATAAATTAAAAGTTACATTTTATTTATATCCATTCGACTTCCTCCTCTTTTTATTCTCTGCGACTCCACAGGTCAAAGGGATTGGCCTACAATAATACGGATTTAATAGATATGAGTTTAATTTTGAATTATTTTTTTGATATTTTGTACATTTCTAAAACTGACAAACATCGATAAATATTATTTAATTTTATTTCCTTAAATTAATAATTCGCATCGATAGTCCTTCTCATGATTACAATCAAGTGTGCTTTTCAGGATCTCACATTTTTGGCGATATAATCGGAGATTTCTCTTTGCCATTTTTATTTGACACTTAGTCTACTTCTTGCTATCCATTCGACAGTTTAAATAATATATATAATTGTAAAATACTTAAATTATTTTTTTTATTAGGAATGTGAACCGGAAATGTCCTGATTGGGCCCCTCAGTCTGTGAACTCCATGTCTATGGCGCTGTTGATGGGATGACGAATCCCTTGACTTATGCAATTGTACAGACATTGACTCGAAATCTTTTTTATATTAATTATTTTCGATAAGGACTCTCTTCAATCCCTTCAATCCCTTGAATCCCTACAGTCCCCGTAATAGCGATTCGTAGAATGAGTGGGAGAGTCCGAAAGCCTTTTCGAAATTGTCTCAGATATTTTTCATATAACTTTTAATAAAATAATAAATTTAAATAAATTTGTTTTAAATAATAATTCCATATTGTCGCCAGGATTATCTATATATATATTTCTTTACTTTGTTGGACAAGGATTAATATTTTTGGCAGAGTATCCATGTGGTGGGTCGATCCTTTTGGAGCGTATATTAAGTGTAGGACTTGTTGACTTGTAATTTGTTTATACTGCATAAAACTCTCCATTTTAATGCTTTAAATATTAATTTAATTTTGAAATTTATTTATAGATTTATAGTTTAATAATAAATCTTTAATTTTTTGTATTAATTATAGTTATAATAATTAATTTTTGAGTAAACTAGGCTCTACAGTTTCCATCCTATTTCTATTTCTTTCCCTTTTACATTTAATGTATTTATAAAATGAGTTAAATTTTAGAATTTTTTTTTTAAATTTTAAAAATGATTCAAAATTTAGATGAAAGCACAAATAACCACATTTAGGCCATATTATCGCCATTTCAACGGCCAAAGGACATCCCATTTTCGATTATATTCATTTTTTTTTATTTTTTTCATTTTGGGGTTATAATTGCACAGAGCAAAAAATTAATATTTAAGCTTTTGTTTAATAAAAATATTAATATAAATAGTACAAATAAACCAAGTTATAATTTCGGTTATTTTAATTAAATTAAAATAATAAAATTTATTTTAATCCAATCGAAAAGAGCACCTAAATTTTTGCAGAGTTTTGTTTAACAATTGAAAAACTATTGAAAGCTTTTATTTGTATTTTTATATTTATTTTTATTTTTATTAATATACTTATTTTTATATTATTTATATTTTTAAAAGTTATTTTTAATATTTTCTTATTTTAATTTCAAAGTTTAAAGCTTATTTCATATTGTCAGAGAAAAATTAATAATAAAATAAATTAAATATATTTCGGTAAGCTTTATTGAAAATATAAAAATTAAATGAATAAAAAATACTTTTTATTAATATTTTTGTAATCTTCAATTCAGTAATAAAAAAATATATTATATAATTAAATAAAATTTATTGTATTCAATGATTTCAGTCAAAGGTCAAGCCTTACTGCAGAGCCATTAATACATTTATTATTTAAATACATTGGAAAAATACCAAAAAAATGTATAAATAAATGAATATATGTATTCTTTAAGCATTGATACCGATAACTTCAAAAAACATGCAGTGTTGGAAAACGCCGAAACTATTCCAAAGTAGAACGAAAGTTGCCCGCAGATCACAGTTTGGCGTTTGGCGTTGGTTTTGTTGTTTTCAGAAAGGGCAACTAATCTTCCGGTAAGTCATAGGCGATCACCAAGGAATTAAATGGCAAAGTTTAAATGTGATAAAAATTAAATAAAATAAATAAAAGATATACAGTTTGATTCTTCTTCTTTTGAAAAGAAGAAGAAGAAGAAAAAACAGTTGAGTTAATAACAAAGTTGGGACTCAAAACAGTCGCTACAAGTGAATCGCATAGTCCATGGCGCACAGAATAATAAAATCGCAGAGAAACCAGTGTGGGGGATAGAGAGAGAGAGAGAGAAAGAGAGAGGTGGTGGAGCAGGGGGAGCGGGGAGAAAATGTGCAAAAGATTACGTCAATGTTAATTGAAAGCAACAAAAACTGTTTTTTAGGCGCGGTTGAAGCAAGTGTGGGGTCTACATGTGGATATCACAGAGACCGTTGATAAGGCCCATAACCCAAAGAGCCAAAGAGCATTGATACAACTAGAGATGAATTAAGGAGTGGAACGATGAAAATGAAATTGAAAACCGTGCGCCGACTTAAGCTCGGTATGGAATTGGAACAGGCAAAAGAAAACAAAGACAATCGTTGCTCTCGGGCGCAAAGTCAACTGTGTTGATATTTTGTCTCCTTCTAACTTAGGCAGTTTCATTTCAATTTCATTTTCATCGTTCCACTGCTTAATTCATCTCTAGTTGTATCAATGCTCTTTGGCCCAAAACTATGCTCCGAACAGCGGAAGAAGTTTAAGAGCTGACGGAATAATAATGAAGCAACTGGCAGCCCAAGCAATTAAATAAAATATAAATTTAAATATTTAAATAAAATACAAAATTGTGTAATAAATTTGTATTAATTATATTTCATTTTGTTTTTACAAAAAAGAAACTTGAAAGATGGCAACCCTGACAGCGTATAAGACATCTAAAGAGACATGGAGTAAGCCCGCGATGCCGAGGGCACATGAGATTGCCCCGGAGGGGATGACAGGGAAGAAGCCGACGAGGTGCACCATAAAAATAATATCCCAGCGACTTCTGTTCTACGGCTTGTTCTATGCGGCGTTGGGTGTGTTCTGCAAACTCTACATGGATTGTTGGGTGTTCTCATGGGACACACAGAGCCCCAAATTGAAATTCGGAGAGTCGTGCATGGGAATTAATCCCGCTTTGACATTCCGTCCCAATGGTCGCCTCATAACCTATGAAAGCACTGCTAGAGGGGGGGACCATTGGCAAGGACAGCTCGACGAGTTCTTCCAGGACTATAAGAGCCCAGTGGATGCACATAGGAAGCAATGCGACTTCAATAATTTACCTGCTGAGGATGAGGTGTGTATTGTTCACCTGGATAAGCTAGGACCCTGTTCACCATCAAAAGGCTATGGCTTTGATTCTGGGTCGATATGTGTTTACCTTAAACTTAATAAGGTTTACCAATGGATGCCAGAGGGATATTATGACACCCGGCGGGTTTCCTTTAAGGAACATTTTCTGAATGAATTGGGTCTACTAGAAGGTCCCAAGATCTTGATATCCTGCGTTGTTGGGGCTGATAAAGGGAATATCCCAAATATTGCCTACTATCCCAACAGCTATATACCCACCTACTATTATCCGTATAGGAATCAAAAGGGATACCTTTCTCCAATGATTGCCGTGCAAATCGAAAATCCTGGCCTATATCAAACGCTATCACTCGACTGTCTGGCTTGGGCCTACAACAGCCCACTAATTAGGAGTGAAGCGAAGTCCTTCGCTTCCATTCAAATATATGTAAATTAACAGGCCGGGAGTATCCTTCGTATAAACCTTCAGTTGTCTAATTTATCTACATATATATTATATATTAATTTTAAATTCATAATTGCTTTTTTTTATAAAAATTAATTAATTAACTGTACTTAATATATAATTTAATCATGATTCCAATATTCGAATTAATTTTATATTTGAGCAAAGTCTCAATTGGGTTAGACAATAAATTGATAAACAAAAAAAAAATAAATAAAAAATTAAAAAAATAAAATAAAAAATAAAAAAAAATACATAATATAAAAAAAATAAAATAAAAAAAAAATATAATGAATTTATTGAAAATTTGTTCTTTTCGATTATCGAATATCGAACATCATTTGATCAGAAATTGACCTTTTGGTAGCAGATGTTCAGCTGCTGCTGCCACAGTTCCCACAGCGACTGCGACTGCGGCTGAGTGTCTGATTGTCACTTGGCCAAGTTTGGTCATTTTGACCATTTGGAGACGCTTCTGAGTTTTCGTGACTAATTAGCCGAAAAATTTCAACATCATTATGATGACAGCCCACGGCCTTGGACTAACATTATGTGCCAGGCGGCAAATCCTTGAACTAGTTCCGAACGACTCTATTTGCCGGACGAGCGTCCATCCCGATGATGATCCATTCTCATGCATTTCGAACATAAGCAATGGGAATTATGGCACTGATTTGATTGTCTTCCAATTAGAAGCTCACATGCGATGTCGATGGTTCCTTTGCAGGCAACAGCAACAACAGCAGCACCAACAGCAACAACAGCAACAACAGCAACAACAGCAACAACAGCAACAACAGCAACAACAGCAGCAACAGCAACAACAGCAACAACAGCAACAACAGTGGCCCAAAATCTTCCATATGTGCCTATGACATGAAGATACCCTACAGTCAGTCGAGGTACGTTAAACGGGTATATCATTTGTGAGCCTCAAGTGAACAACTTCTCCGGTTGTTAAAAATATGTTATTATTAGAGTTATGTTATTATGAGCTATTGATACTAAGTTAATACTATGTTAATACCATGTTAATACTATGTTAATACTATGTTAATACTACGTTAATACTATGTTAATACTATGCTAAGACTATGTTAATACTATGTTTATAATATATTAATAATATGTTAATACTATGTTAATATTATGTTAAGACTATGTAAATAAATTTATATAATATGTTAATATTATGTTAAGACTATGTTAATAAATTTATATAATATGTTAATATTATGTTAAGACTATTTTAATAAAATTATATAATATGTTAATATTATGTTAAGACTATGTTAATAAATTTATATAATATGTTAATATTATGTTAAGACTATGTTAATAAATTTATATAATATGTTAATATTATGTTAAGACTATGTTAATTAATTTATATAATATGTTAATATTATGTTAAGACTATGTTAATAAATTAATATAATTGGTAATGCCAAAGAAAATAAGTTACAAAAACACTCGGCTCGATGTCCTCCACCCTTTTCCTAGTTTATTAAATTATAAATTTAATATAATTAAATTTGTTGTTTGGCTTAAGTGAAGTATGTAATTCTGCTGGGCTTTTTCTTTCTTTTTTAGTGGCATAATTTTCTCCGGAAATCAATGCGTCACCCCAATAAACGTCACCTCAATAAACGTCACCTCAATAAATGTCACTTGAAGGCGTCAGCTTGACTTAAGTTACGCCTTGGGATATTCAGATATTCAGAAATATGTTATTATCAGCTTTATGTTATTACCAACTGTTAATACTATGTTAAAAAATTATTATTGTTTTTAATGCCAAAGAAAGGAAGACATAGGGATATTATATTAGTAAGCCCTTCGTCTCGTTGTCCTTTAGTTTTTTTCTAGTTTTTAAATTAAATATTTAATATATTAAAATTGGTTGTTTTGTTTAAGAAAAATAAATAATTTTTCTGGATATTTTCTTTTTTTTAGAGTTGCAATTTTTGCCGGATGTCTCCTTTATCTACGTCACTCAATGAACGTCACCTGAAGGCGTCACCCTAACATAAGTTACGTCCTGTGATATTCAGAGTTCCAAATTCGAATATTTTTTAAAACATATTAAGGTTCTTAAACGTGAAGGATATCTAAGAGTCGATACCCTGGACGGTGCTCATACTGCTTGATTGTGTGTGTGTGTGTATCTGTGTGTGGCTCTGTTCTTGTTGCAGGGTAAAGTCCCATAGGGAAGGCAAAAGAGAGCGCGGACCACAGAGAGTTTGGCAATGCATAGAATGAAAATTCTTTGTTGGGAAAAGGAAAATGCTCAGGGAACAACAGCAGCAACAACAAAAAATGCGAAGCGAGAGAGAGAGAGGGAGAGAGAGAGAGTAGGAAAACGAGGGTGAGCGGGATTAAATGAGAGCAAGAGCGAGAGAGAGGGAGAGCGCGCACTGTTGCGTATCTTCAAGATACACGCAAAGCAGAGCGCGACAACTGCGACTGCGACTGCGGCAGCGACTGCGAGATCGCGGCCGCTGCTGTTGCCATCGCCGCTGCTGTTGCCGTTGCTGTCGCTGTCGCCGGCGTCAGTCGGACTTCTGAATCATTGTGCAATTTTTCGTTGTGTACGGCGGACGTGCCACTGCCACTGCCACAAGTAGCAACGTCGTCATCCGCGTCGCAAGAGTCGCCCTCGCGAGGCGTCACATTTGAATTTGAATCGAAAACTTGTGCGTGTTTGCGCGTATGTAACCTACGTCTCCGAGTGCGTGTGCGTGCGCGTGTGCTCGTGTGTGTGTGTGCCCGTGTGCCCGTCTGTGTATGTGTGTGTGTGTGTTCTACATTTTCTATTATTTATTTTTTTATTGTTGTGTGATTCTCCGTTGACTGGTGCATCAGTGCGATTGGAAGCCAATCGAGAATGAAATCGGGCTATCGAAAGAGTCCCAAGAATTTGGAGCTCTAACAGCTCTAGGGAATCCTAGAGCTGCTCTCGCTTTGTGTCCAGTTGTCCTGCCCTGTCGGTGGACCATGTCAGTGCTATAAACATACCAACACACACAACTCAACAATTGACACACTCATTGACTCAATATGAAACTGTGGAAGTCCAAGAAGCCCATTGGAGGCTGTGTGCCCGGCAAGTCGAGTGCCCTCAAACAGGAGCAGGATATCGCTGCCAAACAGCAATTGCAGCAGGAGGCCAATGGCATTGCCCTTGCCCCCATGCTATCCGGTAAGAGCTGATGCCTGACAAACACCCACAACTCCTGAAAGACATGACCTTTGCACCCATTCCATTTTCCTATCAACCACTTGGTGTCTCCTCTTCCGTTCATTATGGATTCTTTGATTGCCTTTCCTTTGTTTTTCTTATTCTTCTTTTTCTTTTGTTTTATTTTCGATTTTCGATTTTTGGTTTTTAGTTTTAATTTTGGTTTTCTTCGACTTCCCGTCGTTCAGGGTTATCGCATTTCCGTTCAAGGTGCGCCCCGGGCGCCTTCGAGCGGCCCTCAAGTGCGCACAGCGAACGTTTTTCTATTAAGTTTTCCACGTTTTTCCCTTCACAGAACGCATTGTAAGCATTTCAGTTTTCAATTTTCAATTTTCAGTGTTCAGTTTTCAGTTTTCAGCTTTTCAGCTTTTCAGCTTTTTAGCTTTCGGCTCGCAGTACGCGTAGTTCAGTATCTTGTATCTATAAGATACATGGGCGCCGGGGCGGCAGCACTCGATGCCGTCGCAGTTGGTCGCCGATGGTCGCCAATGGTCGCCAATGGTCGCCAATGGTCGCCGGGCGGGCTGTAGACTTGGTCGACTCTTTCGGCTCTTTCAGCAACATGTTTGACATTTTCAATTAAAAATAATTGCTCGCATTTCGTTTTCATTTCAAAAGCTAAATTTTCACTGCAATTTGTCAATTTCGTGTACTGTGCATGCGAGTATCTACACACGTGTGTGTGTGTGTGTGTGTGCGTGTGTGTGTGCATGGGTGTCCAGCATGGAATGGAAATGAAATTGAAGAACCATTGACCTGTCCACTGATTCGAAACTGAGTTCGTCTCAAGTCAAGTGGAAAAACATAACTGAAACCGAGGGCTGACGAGATACAAAAGTATCTATAAGATACTAAAGGGGGATTCTGATTAGTGGAGGTATTTAATTGTAATTGAATTATCCCTAATCAATTAAAATTAAAAAACATTGCAGTTTATAAAATGATAATTATGTTTCTCTTCAATGAATATCCTTTCATGCACTGAACCCGCATGAGGTTATTAAATGTATCTCAAGCTGAAGCTGAGGCTGAAGCTAGAAGATTTCTTGTCTGCCGGACAAATCAAAGCCCGCCTTTTGTAGTTAGTCTTAAACCAATTTGCCGATTTGCCTGATCCTACAAATTATCGCCGTTACTCCTGGGATTATGGGATTATCTTGCACTGAGTGAAACAGAAGCGAAGCCTCACGACTCGACGGATGAGGCCGCAGATAGTTTTACATTGCACCCCATTGCCGGGATTGATGGCAGTTAAGCGGCTGGGCAGGCTCGGAAGAGTTATGGCACATAACGCTTAACCCGGCGCAGCTTTGGCTGAACTTTTAATGAATGGAAGTGCCACGATAGATGGGTGCGAGCAGGAGGGCAAGATGGGCGGAAGGACAGAGTGGCGGAGTGGCGGAGGAGGAGGTTGTGAGCGTGCGGGAGGTGGGGCTTAGGGCGTTGCTGCTTTCATAGGAAGATACTTGATGTAAATGTATCTGCATCTGTATCTGAATCTGTATCTGCATCTGCACATTAACGCATTCAGCTGATGGATGGCAAAGGAGTGTGTGCTTCACTCTGTGTGTAAGTGTGTGTGTGTGTGTGAGTGTGTGTGTGAGTGTGTGTGTGAGTGTGTGTGTGTATGTGTCTGTAAGTGCGCGTCTGTGCGCAAGTGTGAGGAGATGAGGGCGGCAATTGGGTGCTGGTTGCTGGTTGCTGGGCGATAGGCGGTAGGCGGTAGGCGATTCGCTGTCGTGGGGCGCGTGTGTGTGAGCTTAAATTGCATTTGATGAATTTATGGCATGGCAAGCGTAATTAAGCATTTAATTAAATATTTCTGATGCGGCGCATTGTTGGATTCAGCTGAAGATACAGATACAACAGCAACAGCAACAGCAACGACAACTGCAACAACAACAAAGAGCAACATTTGCAATGACTTTTATACAATTTGTTTGCCTAATCTGCTTGCGCGGAATGCCACAGATTGGCGTTCAAGTTATGTAGATGCAACAACAGCCCATTAACTCCTCACAGCTCAGAGTTTGCCCCTAATGAGTGAGCGCGAGGCTGAGACGCTTAGACGTAGAGGCAGTAGCGAGTCTCTCGATGGGCGGTAATAGATACAGATACAAATTGAGATATTGCCACAGACACATATATTGAGATACACACACACACACATAGAGATAGAGATAGAGATACACCCGCGCCAATTGTCACAACTGCCGAAGGAAAACATAAACAGTGGCGGGCACTCATAAGTGGATGGATTGGCTCATGGCTCATGGATCGTTGGATGGCCAGATGTCACTTGTTTACACAGCGGTAACAGCACTTAAAACAACAACAAAGACATTAACGACAATAACAGCAGTAGCAGCAATAACAACAATATTAATTACAACAACAAAGGCAAAGGTTCCCCCAATGCAAATAGCGCCTGAGAAAATCGAAAGGTGCGCAATGTCAATGCACCGACGAACCAAATGGCTGCAGATTGACAGTCGACAATCCCAAACAATCTTTAGACCCCCCTCCTCTCCCCATTTCCATGCCTATCCCCCACCCTTGTATGCATGTACACATCCATCCATCCATCCATCCATTCATCTATCCATTCATCCCCTCAGCAAACTCAGAATCCCTTCCATATTGATCTCTGATGGTCGACGCACATTAAACACTCCTCCTCGAATCGACTACGAAATATTTCGAAAATCGAAAATCAATTTCGACATTTGATTTTATTGGTCAATCGATGAGCAGACTAAGTTCTCTATATACCCTTCTATACAAGGTCGATATATGACTGAAAATCGGCCCACGATTCGATTTCCCAACTCCCCCCGAAAATAAATATAGTTTTTACTTCACTTGAAGCTCTTCATTTTCTCGACTTCATAAATGTATATATAGTATTAATCGGGGAATGAACCAATATATATATATATATATATATATATATATATAGCATCCGTTATATATATATATTTAAAAATTATTACATTTTTATAATTCTTTATTTAAGAGACCAGAAAAGTCTCTTCTTGAAGTAGAACTTGATTTTAATATGAAAACTGTTAAGTGACTGTTAACTGTTTATGTTACCATTACATATGTTAACATATGACTTGATTGGTAGCTATATTATTGAGAGACTTTCATGTTCAGTTAACATTTCTTCAGATAACTAAAGTCAACATTATTGGGCTTTACTGTTGATCTAAATAACAGCATAGACAGGGTCTCTGTTAACATGTTGTTAACAGATGTTAATCACAGTTTGGAGTATTTATGAACAAGTGTAAAATATAACAGAGCTGTTAGACGATTGTTGGTGTAAAAAGTAAAGAAAATAAATTAACAGATATTCATCTGAGTGCAGGCAACAGGAGACATGTTAAGAGTTAACAGCTGTTAAGTGTTACATTTATTGGGTTTTATTCATGGCCTCGTTCCGAAAGCCATTCGAATGATCCATTTGATTTAAACGTGTCCATCCATAAAAATATTAATGTGCGTGAATTTATGGAATTCGTTGTCGGTGACAAAATTAGAAGTCTTCGACATTCGCATGGGCGTCAATGGGCCTTTAAGAGCTTCATTTGTGCTGAGATACGATGCTTCCAGTTTCCAGCTCCCAGCTCCCTGTTCCCAGTTCCCAGTTCCCAGTTCTGAGATTCCCGATTATATGTTAAAGCGATCGGATGGTCCAAGTGTTTAGTTTTTATGAGTTGCATTTTGGAACATGATTAATTGGACATAGGAATCGAAATGTTAGTATAATAAAAACTTGGAGAAGACTCTTTCCCGGCACGATATTCAGGGATCATTTATAGATCCGAGTTGCTTGCAGTGCCGTCGCTTCTGTCCGTACGTACGTCAATCCGTAATATTATTAATTCGGAAATTAGTTTAATGGTCAATAAATTGAATTTACAAGTTTTAAGCGGATTCCCAACGGATTTAAATAGAACTGGGATTATATATACATATATATATGTATATATATGTGGTCGATGGTATTTGTATTAGAGGTACTCGAAATAGATTCCTTCGGGTCTCCGCCCATTCACTTCTTCGCCTCTCACGTCCATCAACAGGTCATTTAAATTGTTGGCGACACTTCATTGGCGATGGGTTTATATCGTTTCTGGCATTGACTTGGAGTGCACATAGCAACCAAATGGCTCGGGATTGAAAACTCAGAAATGGTGGTCGGGGAACGGGGAAGGGGAACCGGGGATCGGGGATCGGGGATCGGAGATGGGAAGTAGGGAAGTAGGGATTGAGGATTGGGAATAATGGATTGGAGGCTGGGGATCGAAGATTGGGGATCGGGGATTGGGAGCTGGGAGCTGGGAGCTGGGGACTAGGATCGGACCTATTCCTGCAGATTGCAATAAAAATCTTTCGCCCCTCACTAAACTCACATCCACGGCCACCGCATGAGGGCCGCAAGGGCCACGAGGGTTCCACGGCCCTGAGGGGATTTTCATAATGCGCTCCCATCTCCCATTTGAAAGGCATTCATCGAACCTCCGGGCGTGTAGGGGATTGACTTGGCACTCATCGAGGGTAGAGACTGGGACTGGGAGAGGGAGTGGGAGTGGGTCTGGTGCCGCGACCAGACTCTAGTAACGCTATAGACATGACGACGCGTCCCTGGCAAATGAGTAAACATAAAAATTTGTTTTCCTATCCGACGGAGACATGTGAAAAATCGCTGAAATGCCACGATTTTAGACAATCGAACATTTTGTTGTTGTGACTGTGTGTGTGTGACTGTGTGTGTGTGTGAGTGCGAGTGTGCGTGTGAGTGTGTGCATCTTTCACTGTTTGTTTTTTTCGCCAAGTATAAACAATGCGGAGAGCTGCTGCCATAAGTGCGGTAAGAGCCACAGAAGTTGCCACAACAATTTGACGCAATTGAAACGAAATGAGCACAGGCCACCCCCGCGGCCCGCTGCCCATTAGTCGGTGCACGCAATCGGCTGTTCGGTCTTCGCTTCCCTCTTGGCAACATTTGGTTTTGTTTATGGAAAGCACACATACACTTACACTCATAGATGCACACACACACAAATATAGAAACGCGTCTGTAATTCTGAGGGCGAGTCTTTTGTTTTTGGTCGCGGCAAATCCTTTCGGGTGTCGTTCTCATTAAGCTGCCACGCCAAACGGAAGCAACAATCGACGACAACTGCAACAACAACTGTAATAGCAACTGCTGCAGCAGCAACAGCAGCAGCAACAACAACAACAACAACTGAGACTGCAACTGCAGCATCAGCTGAGAATGAAGACAGAGGCACGCGAAGTGTGCAGACGGCCAATAGCAAATGACATTGACTGTCAGGCACAGTGGAGCAAAATGTACTTTTAGGGAAATTAAAGCTGTTATATCGATTTACTGTATACAGCCATAAGGATGTTTACGAGGCGCCTTTTTAAGACGTCAAGTTGTAGGATGAAATTTCAGCCGGAAAATCTACATGGATTTTCTCAGATTTTTGTACCCTAAGAGTCGATCAAAGGATCCCTAGAAAATGGAATTTATAATGTTATGTTATAATTCATATAACTCTTTAAATTAACAGAGTGGATGGGTGAAGTAAGAGCCTTGCAGTTCTTTGGGTTATATCCTGTTTGAATCAAAGGAAACTTAAGGAAACCCAAGAAATTCTAGGACTCACATACAGCTTTAAATGTTAAATAAAAATGTTCCGTACTGTTAAGCTATCAATTTATACTCTCAAGACATATATGGCCACCAATAACAGCGCTCTGTTAGCTTAACAGTGGCATGTTGTAAATAACCACTGTTAGGGCCAACCCATAAATAAGCTTAAAAAGGGATCAATGAGTTTCTTAGTAAGAGAAAGTAAATAGCATCATTATTAACAGCACACTGTTAGAGTTAACATGGTCATGTTAACAGTAACAGTCACCATGTTGCAGCATCTGTTACAAATTATCTTTAGATACGTCAACGACGATTTGAAGCGATTTCACGCATTCGACAAACTGCTTCCACATTTTGTGGCACGCATTTCCGTAGTACAGAAAATGTATTGTTGTTGCTATTGTTGATGTTGCAATTGCAACAGCAACAGCAACAGCAACTGCAGCTGTAAATGTAACTGCAACAGTCTCTGCAACTGCAACTGCAACTTCTGTGGCAATTGTTTACATTTGTCCGCCAAATCTGCGTATTCGACGTCATCCAACGACACTCAGCGCATTCATAAACACACATGTGTGAGGGTGAGTGTATATGTGTGTGTGTGTGTGTGTGTGTATTTAATGTTTAGAATTGGAAATACATAAATATTGGGGAAAAGCATCGGCGCGCTGAGGAGGAACCGTTGCATTGCACTCGCTGATTGCAGTCGCCGTAGACACAATCACACGAGTCCCGGCCCTTAAGTCCACACAGCTACAAAAACTACAATTACAACAGCGATGCAACAATAACAACAACAACAACAACAACAACAACAACAACAACAACAACAACAACAGCAACAACAACAAATATGTGCAGCCGTGTGGATGCCTCTTTTGGTAGTCCTCCTCTTGTTGGTCGTCTGGCGGGAGAAACTGTCACAATTTTAACGTTTGGCTAAAAATAGTGGGAAAAACAAAGCCAAAGGAAGCTAAATTTTCATCAACTATGGGGCAGCAGGCAGCGGGCAGCATCTGCCCCATCATCTGTGGCAGCATCATTATGAGCATCATGATGATCATCAGCCACTTCATTATCATCAACAGCAGCATCTGCAGGCACACGATTAATGTAATTTCTTCTTGTTTTTCTTGCGCCCGCCGTCAGCTTCTGTTCTCGTCTACCGTTCGGATTAATTTGTAGAGCTTGTCGCAGGCGTTGACTGCCAGACTCCGACTCCGACTCCGACTGCGACTCCGACTCCCATTCCGACTGAGACTCCTACTCCCATTCCGAGCACGACTCCAAGTCCATCACCCATCACCCACCACCCATCACCCATCACCTAGCACTCCACACCCCCTGCTCGGCACCCGACAACCAACACATCACGGCTTTTCCATTTTCCCCTCCAATTTCCAACATTTCCCAGCCAAAGACTCCCAACAGCATTCCCCCCCACCTCCCCACCTCCCCACACGCTCTACATAATTGCTGTTCCATCTGCATTTCTATCTGTATCTGTATCTGTATCTGTATCTGTATCTGTATCTGTATCTGTATCTGTATCTGTATCTGTATCTGTATCTGTATCTGTATCTGTATCTGTATCTGTATCTGTATCTGTATCTGTATCTGTATCTGTATCTGTATCTGTATCTGTATCTGTATCTGTATCTGTATCTGTATCTGTATCTGTATCTGTATCTGTATCTGTATCTGTATCTGTATCTGTATCTGTATCTGTATCTGTATCTGTATCTGTATCTGTATCTGTATCTGTATCTGTATCTGTATCTGTATCTGTATCTGTATCTGTATCTGTATCTGTATCTGTATCTGTATCTGTATCTGTATCTGTATCTGTATCTGTATCTGTATCTGTATCTGTATCTGTATCTGTATCTGTATCTGTATCTGTATCTGTATCTGTATCTGTATCTGTATCTGTATCTGTATCTGTATCTGTATCTGTATCTGTATCTGTATCTGTATCTGTATCTGTATCTGTATCTGTATCTGTATCTGTATCTGTATCTGTATCTGTATCTGTATCTGTATCTGTATCTGTATCTGTATCTGTATCTGTATCTGTATCTGTATCTGTATCTGTATCTGTATCTGTATCTGTATCTGTATCTGTATCTGTATCTGTATCTGTATCTGTATCTGTATCTGTATCTGTATCTGTATCTGTATCTGTATCTGTATCTGTATCTGTATCTGTATCTGTATCTGTATCTGTATCTGTATCTGTATCTGTATCTGTATCTGTATCTGTATCTGTATCTGTATCTGTATCTGTATCTGTATCTGTATCTGTATCTGTATCTGTATCTGTATCTGTATCTGTATCTGTATCTGTATCTGTATCTGTATCTGTATCTGTATCTGTATCTGTATCTGTATCTGTATCTGTATCTGTATCTGTATCTGTATCTGTATCTGTATCTGTATCTGTATCTGTATCTGTATCTGTATCTGTATCTGTATCTGTATCTGTATCTGTATCTGTATCTGTATCTGTATCTGTATCTGTATCTGTATCTGTATCTGTATCTGTATCTGTATCTGTATCTGTATCTGTATCTGTATCTGTATCTGTATCTGTATCTGTATCTGTATCTGTATCTGTATCTGTATCTGTATCTGTATCTGTATCTGTATCTGTATCTGTATCTGTATCTGTATCTGTATCTGTATCTGTATCTGTATCTGTATCTGTATCTGTATCTGTATCTGTATCTGTATCTGTATCTGTATCTGTATCTGTATCTGTATCTGTATCTGTATCTGTATCTGTATCTGTATCTGTATCTGTATCTGTATCTGTATCTGTATCTGTATCTGTATCTGTATCTGTATCTGTATCTGTATCTGTATCTGTATCTGTATCTGTATCTGTATCTGTATCTGTATCTGTATCTGTATCTGTATCTGTATCTGTATCTGTATCTGTATCTGTATCTGTATCTGTATCTGTATCTGTATCTGTATCTGTATCTGTATCTGTATCTGTATCTGTATCTGTATCTGTATCTGTATCTGTATCTGTATCTGTATCTGTATCTGTATCTGTATCTGTATCTGTATCTGTATCTGTATCTGTATCTGTATCTGTATCTGTATCTGTATCTGTATCTGTATCTGTATCTGTATCTGTATCTGTATCTGTATCTGTATCTGTATCTGTATCTGTATCTGTATCTGTATCTGTATCTGTATCTGTATCTGTATCTGTATCTGTATCTGTATCTGTATCTGTATCTGTATCTGTATCTGTATCTGTATCTGTATCTGTATCTGTATCTGTATCTGTATCTGTATCTGTATCTGTATCTGTATCTGTATCTGTATCTGCTGTATTAGCTTTGATGATGTTCTAAGTCATCTTTTAATTGTTTCGTTGCTCATCGAGAAAAGTGAGTTTTCCCACTCCAGGAAAATTGTTTTTCATATACTAAATAGATTCTGAGTTTTTTATTATTTAATGACGTTCGACATATCAATGAACTCTATTTGTCATATTTGAGTTCCCCAACCCTTGGCATTTCCCCGTTATCAGCGGTCGATGGAGACGCCTTTCATTATGTCAATAGGAAAAGTCAGCTATAGATAGAGGTATACGTACACTGGTATCTGTAGAATGCAAATGGTATTTGCAGCTGACTAGGGGGTGTGGCTGTGGGATGGGGGAGTCTTATCGGGGAGCGAGAGGCGGGGGTCCGAAAAATAGAAATGAATCCCGGTTCGAAACGTGCGTTGCCAGTGAGGCCGGGGATTGGTTATGGGCTATTAACATTTTGGGGCATGAATCTGTGCCCCTTACAGTTTTTAGTACATGGTAAGTGTGCGTGTACGTAGATAAGGGAACTGCTGGGAAACTATCGTAAGGCGGTCGGTCTATGGGCATATCTCAATGGGAACTGCTTTGGCTGTGCAAATGAAAATGCGGTGTGTTGTTGTGTGTTGTGTGTGTATGTGTGTGTGTGCGTGTGTGTTGTGTGTTATGTGTCACATGTTTTATTTGCATTGCTCTTCATTGAGTGTATGCCAGGCAGCAGTTAACGTCAATGATCTGCCTCTGGCCCTAAGGACCCGCAGGGGTGCCCTTCCTGGCCTCTCTGGCCCTTAAGCTCACCAATTCACCCGTTCACCCGTTCACCCTTTCATTCCTTCACCCGCTCAGCAGCTGTCCAGCTCACAGGTCCCAGCCCCCAACACCACGACGCCCCCTCAAAGAAACCATCCAATGACTCCGGCGACAACAGCCCGAAGGGGCATAAATCAATTTTGATGCAACGTCCCACCGACGGGCGCTTCAACGCGAACATTTTTTGCAAAGCGGCGTCATAATGAGCAGAGTCAAGAATCTGAATATTTATATATATATATACATAAGTAAAAATATACATATATACATGCATATACATTCCATATGTGTAATACGATGTACGACTCTAAGTTTGTGGCACATGAGGCATGACTCCTTCCTCTGTGCCTCGTTCAGCTCTCAATTAAAACAGGGCTGTCCTGGCCGAAGGAGCCGCTTTTTTAGGTGCATGGAAAGTAATCCATTCATCTCATTAGCATCAGCAGCTAACATGGAAATGGCCCCGAGCTAACAGCACGCTGTTAACGCGCTGTTAAAAGCTTATTAATGAGTTGTACAGTTTTAGAAAAGTCAAAGACTTTTGGCAAGTCGTTGGTTTTAGCCCTGAAAATTAAGTAAATTAAAGCTGTTAAATAGAAGTTCGATTAACATGTTTTGATAATGTTAGTAACATTAAGGTTGGCTTAACATAGGAAGAACATAATGTTATTTAATTTAACGTTAAGTTCTTAGTTTCTCAATGGAAAATTTCATACTGTCATTTATTTATTTTCATTTAAATGAACTTCAGTTCAAGTGGAATTCATAATCCTTGGAACTAGTTCCGAACTGCTGAGCCCTGCTGGATGACTCTTTATGTCACTTCATCAAATGAGTGTCAACGTCTTGCTAAATACTTTAAGATCTCAATGCAGTAGCTGCTACTGTTGCATGCCTCCGCCTGTGTTGCAGTTGCGCCCTTGCGAAATGCGTTTTTTGCACGCAAGGGTCGCCCCGGCATTTACTCACTCCCCGCCTTCCCATCTGCCCATCTCCCCGCCCTCATCATTCGTCATTCCGCCTCAGTTTCGTTTGGTTTTGGTTCTGTTCTGTTTAGTTTTGTACTCAGTTGAGTGGCTGTTGCACTTTGGCTGCATCCGTTGCCCTTGTAACTGTCCTGCCCCCGACGTTTGTGCGCCTGTCCCTATGTGTGTGTACGTGTGTGTGTGTGTGTGTGTCTCACAACTGCCACGCCGCGTCGTTTGCGCCGCTTTGTTGCGGCTTTTTATCAGATGTTGACATTTTTGCGGAACTACACTTGAGCTCATTTGCAATAATTGGTTTTTCTTGTTGTCTTCGCCTGTCGCAGCGCTCCCTTTCGCTTTCGGCCCCCATTCCCCGTACCCCGTTCTATGTTCCCCATTCTCCATTCTTCATTCTTCATTCTCCATTCTATGTTTGCCTCTTCGACTCTTGACTTTGCCTTTGGCCAGCCGCCCAACCGCCCAACCGCCCCCGCCGTGACCACAAATTTTTGACATAGTTTCACGGTGAACACATAAAGGCTGCAACTTCTGTAACTGTCGTCCATTATGAAGTGTTAGGTTAATGGACACTTGAAGGCGGGGCTGCATTCCCTGCCTCATATCCACATCTACCAGCCAGTCACATGCCAGTCTTCCAGTTCTGGATGAGCCCCTCCCTCCCTCCGTGGACTGGGCTAAGTTGTTTATGGCGTCGCTTCTGGGCTCAGGGAATAACAAAGCGTCGGCCTGTCAATGGGGTAAACGTGTGAGTGTGAGTGTGAGTGTGAGTGTGCGTGTGTGCCGTGTGTCAATCAATCACCACCCATTGAGTGACCCACATTGGAATTAAGAGAACACCTGTCAAGGGAATTGCTGGGGGGCGATGGGGCGGGGCAATGTAGTACACAGATCATACGTGAGCCTCAAGTTTCGCAAAGGAAGCCAGAAGCGGGGAACTTATGGAACTTATTTACCAAGCAGAAGAATGTGTTTATCGGAGTCGAAAGTACCATCACTCAGCATCTCACAATCTTGTTCTCCCTCACACTCACTCATGTTGCTCCTCCCTCGCTCCAGTGGAGATCTTGGAAGAGTTGCTTCTGATTTGAATGATGTCTATTTTCAAAGTAAATGTGGCAAAGCGTTTTGTGGCATGTCTCGTTGCAAATGTACCGCAAATGGTGGCCCATAATCAGAATAACAACAACAACAACGTAAAGAAAACAAACAACAGCAGAGACGACAACAACAACAACGCTCAGAAGCGACCCCCAGCGATTCGAACCCAAAGGCGCATCTGTCAGTCTCTCTGCATGGACGGCCTTCAAGTGCTGCCATTCATGTTGGCAACGTATGTCTTAGAGTTCAGCTCGCCAACTCTCCAACTCATCAACTCTCCAATTCTTCAACTCTCCATATCTTCAACTCCCCAACACTCCATCTCCCCCCTCAATTCATTGAAGCCTTCAACCCACCAAACGCCCATCTATTTTAATCAGCAGCGCAAGTGATCCGTGATCTGTTTAATTGAAAGGATTACCAAAAGTCAGGAAGTGGCCATATCTCCATTATTCTGTCTCTTTCTATCTTTCATTTATCCTCTGATTTTGTTGCTCTTTCGGTCTTCCTGCTCGTTGCCACATCGTCAATCCCCATCCATGGCAATGTTGCAACGGCTGAGCGCAATTTCCGCCTTTGGGCATCGCCTTGCCGCAACGTGCAACTGTCGCCGATAAATTTTACTACGTCTGCAGCTTGCAGCTTGCAACTTGCAACTCACAACTTGCAACGTGCGACGCCGAATGCCAAGTACCGTTTTTACATACGCAACGCGTGGCCATAAAAATCTAGCGGACAGCAAAGCCAAAACAGACACAAAAATAGTTTCTCCCTTTTTATTGCCTTTGCCCCACCCACCATCTACCATCTACCATCTACCAACAGCCGCCCACCGCCAATCGCCTGCCATCTAACGCCTTCCATCTTCCCACTACCCCCCTCTCCATCAGGCCATTAGGAGTCGTCTCCAGACTCCATTTAAACGGAACTGCAAATGGAAACGCGTCTTTGCCCGCCAATTGCCAATTTTCCTAATGAAGTCACCAAACACATTGCCACCCAGAGAAACTTGAAAGCAACCAAAATTATGAGATTCCATTGAATATTTTCCAGTTCCGAAAAGTTTTTCCAAGTTTTCACAAGCTCCGGGAAATTTCCTGGGGCAAATGGGGGAAACTTCAGTTATCTGAAAAATTGCGAATATTTTTTTTGAGTCTGAACTATAAAAAATTCGGAAACTGTTCTTTGAAAATCTTAATATTCAAATTATTTTTAAAGCTAAAAAATTAAGTTCTTTCTTGTAATCTATAAAATATTGAAATATTTTAAATTTTAAATATTATTAAGTATTTAGTGGACTTTAAGAAGTAAAGGTAAAAATTGGGGTGAGTTTTGCTTGAAAAAATTATATTTAAATAAATTTAACGAGTTTTAAAAATTTAATTTAAAGCATTTTAAAACATTATGGGCTAATTTAAAAAAAAAATAAAATAAATAAAAAATAATAAACAATTAAATAAAATAAATTATGTATTAAAAAAATATACAAATTAAAAGGGAGAAAGTTTAGAGAAGTTAAAAAAATGAAATAAAATAAAATCTTGAATTATGAATTATTTTATAAAATTGAAATTAAAAATTTAAATTAGAATTTAAAAATAAATTAAGCATTTTTGAAAAGTTTTACAGTTATAATGAAATGTAATTAAAGTCTTAAACAAAGAGGAACTAAAATTATTTAGGATCTCAGAATAACTATAAAAGATTTTGAGAGTGTAAAATTAATATATTTAATGTACAATAATTTAAATTAAATTGAAATAATAAATTATAAAACTATAAAATTATAAATATATATAAATATAATAAAAAATATTTTAGGCATCTTTGATAAAGTTGATATATAATTATTTCAAAAAATAAAACATAATCTAAATAAAAATTCCTTTGATTGTGAAGAACTAAAATAATTAAATTATCATAAGCAATATTTGATTAAAAGAAAGAAATTCATCAATTAAAGAGACGTATAGAAAATTCTTATTTATAAATATAATAATTATATATCCAAGGAATATATATATAATATTATATATATATAATATCGCTTGATATAAAGGAAATGTTGTAGGAGACGCGCTTCACGCGTCAATTCATAGTTCAATTTAAAAAAAGGCGACTATAAACTTAAAAATAGTGTCGTCTTTAGAATATCAAGTTATATAAATATTGAGAAATATTAAAAATTTTAAAAAAAAAATAAATTACATTTTTAATGCTTTCTAAGACTCAGAATGAAAGAATTTATCGATGGAACTGATTTTGAATTCGCACTCAATAAAAGTTCTGAATAAAGTCTCAGGCAATGCCTTTGGTTGAACGGCCAAGTGAATATATATAGGAGAAGATCGAATATACACATATTCATATACACATATATGCATATGTATGTGTGCATGTGTGTATGTATGTAAATTAAATGTATGTGTATATGCTTTTTGAAACTAATCGCACACACGATTTCCGCTCGGCGTATCTAATGAATTATGTCAAAGAAAATAAAGGAAAAACAAAAAAATAGAAAAATCAAAAAATCAAAAAAAAGAAAATCAAAAAATAAAAAAAAGAAAAAGAAGAAAATAAAAAAAAAATAATGAAAACTAAATGAAAAGTTGTAGCGCCGCCGCAAGTGAAAAATCAAATGAAAAGCCACACACACATAAAAATAGCGAATAGAAAAGAGATACAATAAAAAAAAAGAAAAGCGAGAAAATCAAATGAAAACAGGGAATACAACAAAAACACAGAATTTTGTAAATATAGAAAATGTGAAGAGACTTCAAAGCAAATGCGTAAAGTGGTCAAAGAGGAAGCCGCTAAATGTCAGAAGATGCTGCATAATGTGCAACCAAAAGGGGTACTAAAAAATTGGCAATCCCCTGACCCCCTCGCCATCCCACCATCCCACCAGACCAAAGACTGAAGACTGAAGGGTGGAGAGTAAAGACTGAAGACTGAGGACTGAAGACTGAAGACTGAAGACTGAGAAGACCGAAGGGTAAAGAGTGAAGAATAGAAGCCTCTCCGCAACAAAAGAGAGCGAAAATCCAAAAGGAAAATTCAATGAAAAATTTAAGAATGTCAAGGATATGCGATGGTGCGATACCCTGTAAAAAAAATGAGTGTATTTTGTATACATATATAGGGATAGGTTTATGTATAATTAATGTTACATAACAGCTAATAAAAAATAAATTATTTATTTATGTATATATATGTATATGTATATAATATAAAAAATAAAATAAATATATTCTTATCAATAATATTATATAATACTTAAAAACAAATAATTTATAAAAATTTAAATAAAATGTTTCTTACATTTTAATTTAAATTTAATATATAATAATAACATAACTTAAATATATTTTTATAAATAATATTATATAATACTTAAAAACAAATAGTTTATAATAATATAAATAAAATATATTTTATATTATAATTTAAATAATAAATAAAATATATAACATAAAACATAGTTAAAATATATTTATATAATAGTTAATAATAACTTATAATATTACATTTAAAAAAATTTATATTATAATTTAAAATTAATATATAACTTAAAACATAGTTTAAATATTATTTAAATTCCAACTCAG
The DNA here is from genome assembly GCA_035044505.1 of Zaprionus lineosus. NCBI lineage: Eukaryota > Metazoa > Arthropoda > Insecta > Diptera > Drosophilidae > Zaprionus > Zaprionus lineosus. The sequence goes on from JAWNNX010000007.1 coordinate 42,243, forward strand.
AATTTTTGTCACTGAGAGCCAAGAAAATAAAAGCCTTCAGCGATTTGAATTTTCTTGGCTTTTAGATACTCCTTAAATATTTAAAATGAAATCAAATTGAAGTTCAAATCATAAAATTTAAATTATATATCATATATAAAAATATGCAGCAATGCAGCTGTTGCATACTTGAGCCCTGAACTGATATGCCCAGTGCAATCAAGAGCCAATGGGTGCAGGGTATAAAAATATATTATCGTAGATACAAATACAGACGCAGATATAAAAAATCGTAGCGAGCCGCAAAATGTAGCGCAAATGTCCAAAGACCAAAAGTATCTAGGCAGTACATGTGTGTATGTGTATGTGTGTGTGTGTGTGTGTGTGTGTGTGTGTGTGAATGTAGTGTGTGAGTGTGTATGTGTGTGAGTGTGTATAGATCTGAATCTAGGCAAATGTATTTGCAAGATGTGAGCCTTGTTGATTCAACTCTTGTTGTTGTTGTTGTTCTTCTTGTTGTTGTTATTATTGTTTATTGTTGTTGTAATTGTTCTTTTTGTTATTCTTGTTGTTGTTGTTGTTATTATTCTTGCCGCTGTTGTTGTGCCACGCAAATGAAGCGAATCGTAAAATTTGAACGTTACGTTTTTTAGCCTCTCCGCCCTTGTCTTTGGCTTTGGGCATTTCCCATTGTACCGCCTGTATATAATTTTTTTTGTTTTTCCTCTGGCTTTTTGTTTTCCTCTCTATTTGCTGTCGTTTTTCTTTTTGCTTTTCGCCTTCTGCCTTCTGCCTTCTGCCTAATTATTGTTTTTGTTTTTCATACTCGGGCAGGCATTAAGAAAAACTTTATGCGCCATTGAAGCGTTCAAAAATAAAAGTCGCGTTTACAACGCGCCGCTGTTTACGTCAAACCTGCGCGCCTCTGTATCTGTGTGTGTGGTGTGTGTGTGTGTGTGTGTGTGTGTGTGCGAGCGTGTGTGCCAAGGTGTGCATGTGCGTGCGGTATGTACTGAGGTGTGTGTTTGGCTCGCAGCGTACAGGGCGGCGGACAACATGCTGCATTTGTAGCCAACGCGTATACGCCGCGTGGCCGGTATCATCAGCGGGCGTTGCCACATCGTTGGAAAGCCTTGACTGCGAGTCTGACGGGCGGAGGGCTATCAGAGGCACTGGTGATTAGACACCAGGCAGATCTTATAAGGAAATTCATATTACGTGGGTTTCCCTTGGCTACAAAAACACAATGAAAATTCAGTACTCGATCGGAAGGGTGGGAGATGGGTGATGGGGGATGGGGGTGATCAGTGGGGTTATAGGGTACAGTTATGGGTGCCATCGATCGGTCTAACTACGCAGCTGGGAACAGAGAACTGATGGGTGTATATAATACGTTCCTCTGTCTGCCTGACTGGGGAATCACTTCCATTCCAATGGCGCGCCATATATGGATTTTATTTCCAGAAATTATGATTTGCTCGCTTCTTGTGCCGCTCGACAATGGAGATCGCCATCTGTGGCTCTTTTGCGAAAAGTACATAAACAAAGGGCAAGAAGAAGACATAAAGATTAATTGATTTATTAATCTTCTTTTTTAATATATTTTTTTTTTATTTCTTTTTCTTTGTTTTTTGGACTTTTTATGTTCTTTTCTTTGTTGTGGAATTTTAATTGAAAGATTGGCAACGCCGAAGGTCGTGTGGATGTTGAGGATTGGGGGGCGATTCGTGGCAACGACTTCTATGGCCAAAAGTGGGCCAGGTGGGCGTGTCGAATTGTTAAGGGTATGACAGCAGCGCCGGCAGCCGGAAAAACGCGATTCCGTATTAAAAATCGCATTGCTCTTTGATCTTGTGGCGCTTTTCTTTTTTCTGGTGTCTTGATTTTTCTTTTCTTTTTTTTTTCAGTTTTTGATTTCGCGGTGTTGATGAGTAAATTAGAATTGCATTCAGTGTGGGTGGAGCACAGGGAGGGTAGGCAGTGCTGCTTGGATTGCGGGTAGGTGGAAAGGGGGAGAGTCCACCAGCTCCCAGTTGCTGCACATCACACGGTCTGCTGGCTGCTGGTCGTCTTCGTTTATTCCTTTGACAGCTGCTGGCGAAATTCTGACGCTTCCCGTTTTGGTCAATGACCCCATCCCCAGCCCCATCCTCAGCCCCAAACCCATTCCCATCCCCAGCCCCAGCCCCAGCCCCAGCCCCAGCCCCAGCCCCAGCCCCAGCCCCAGCCCCTGCCCCATTCCCAGTCCCATTCCCAGTCCCATTCCCAGTTCCATTCTCAGTGCCATTCCCATTCCCACTCCTCATTCTTATTCCCCCTCCTCGCTGCCCAGCCCATCCTCAGTCCCTTTCTCCCCCTGAGATTGGAGCACCTTTGATGTGAACTTTAATGCATTGCGATTTTTATATCCAGCACTGACTTTATTTATATATCCTCTTGCAGTTGATCGTGCTATGAGCCCCGCCCAGTCGGAGGACTCGGGACTGGCGCCGGAACGTGGAACGACCTATGCAACGATCACCCTGCCACGAAATGCCCTTCACTTGGCCATCAGTTTTGCAGGTAAGCTACATGAGAGAGAGAGAGAGAGACAGAGAGAGAAGGGATGGAAAATGAAAGTTAAAGATGTGAATTAAATTGTGGGTGGAGTCACCCCAATGACACACACACACACACACACACACATACGCATAGCCAGCAAATTATGGAATTTCATAATATATTTTATACATAATCAGAAATCCCAAAGACTCTGGGATTTGGGAATCGGTCTCCGGGATGGGAAACAGAAGCCCGCATATTACGCAGAATTCCGTAGATTTGAGTTTGTGATTTTTGACAGCTGTCAGTCCGGAATTTCCATTGATTGAGAGACGTTCGAATATATTTGTAATTATGTTATACCCGATCGTAGGCCATCCGAGGGTTGCGATTAAGCAGATGTACTGCTGCGCACAGTGGGGCAAAGGCAACTCGAACTGCTCAATTGTCTAATCAACAGATTTAATTACGCTTCAATTTGATGGAATTTTTTTTTTTTTTGACTTTCGATTGTCTGGTTAAGATTCTGCTGGCAGCTGTCTGTGACTATGTTATGTTAATGGAAAATGTTAATGCCTTGAAAAATGCAACTGTGGAGAGTGAAGTGACGCGGGGACGCAGTGACGCTGTTACGGTTACATTGATAAGACGTCGGAGGCTCGACTGTGACGTGTAACTGATGTCAATCAGGTGACACTCAAATGATACGTAATTCGACTGCTGCGATGACGACTGTTAATCAAATGTTATTGAGTTACAACTGTTAGGCGTGACATAACAGTTACGCAAGTCATGGGAGTAATTTTAGTTAATTTAAGGAACTGACTATGAGGACTCATCATGTGAGTCGTTTTGGACAATTCTGTTAAGTGGATGGTTACATTATGTAACATGTTACACTGTTAAAGTTAACAGCGTTGCGTTAAATTTATTAAAGTGACGCTGTGACACTTGACGCCGACTTCCTGTGCTGTTCCTGAGAATCGTAGATCTTGCCGACTCCTCCCAGTCCGCCCACCAGTAGAAGATGCACAACGCCCATGGAGCCATCAAAGTGCGTGGAGCCGTTGGGTCATAGGCAATTCATTAATATGACATAAGAGTTCTGTCCGTGCCTCAATTTGCGGTTCCCGTTATTTTTTTTTTTTATTTGTTTTTAGTTTGCCTCCACTTTTTGAGGGGTTGCGACTATTTGATTTTGTGGTCTGGCGGTCTTGGGGTCTTGATCTCCAGACGTAAGTGGGCCGATATGATTTGAATGCGGAACGCGTCCACGTCGATAACGACGCCAAATGCTGTCGTCGCCGTCGCCGTCGTCGTCGTCGTCGTCGTCGTCGTCGTCGTCGTCGTTGCCGTCGCCGTCGCCGTCGCCATCGTCGTCTTTGTCGTTGGTGCTGCTGCCGCTGCCAAAATAAATCATCATTTCAATCTGCCGCCCCCATGCCCCGTCCACGTAGGCGGGGCAAGTCTGTAGACTGCCAGACATTATAATACATACATTTCGTCTGCATCCGAATTTGTAGTCTGTAGTCCACAATTTTTATATTCGTTTCCCTGACTAATCTCGACATATTGCGAGAACGTATTGGCCACGGACTAGACGGCAACTCGCGGCACTGCACTGTTGGAGCAAAAGAGAGAGAGAGAGAGAGAGAGAGACAGGGAGAGAGAGAGAGCTAAGCGAGTGAGCAGTTAAGGGGGTTGACGGGAGAAGGCGGGAATTTCTGAGTGATAGGCGGGGATGAACCTTAGCATCCAGCTGTCTCCAGAGCGGGACTGAAGTCCGGAGCTCCAAACGTTCCGTCTGACGTAAGCGTCTTCTACGTTTGCCTCGGTGACGTCTTGTCGTCGCTCCCGCCCGCTACCGCCCGCACCCCCCACCTCACCCTCACCATAGCCATCAACCATCAACATCGTCGCTAGTGGCCAGCACTTTGAGGTGGGGGCCCAACTCGCCGTCTGGCAATCCGCCAGAGCAACACATCCACTCCCAATCGCCGCCCTGTTTGTCCGACTTGTTTGTCCGCCAGTCGCTTTTTAACCATACATTTATTTACGACTATTTTCTGCCTTCTTCTTTCCCCCTAATTTTTATATTTTCTCCCTCTATTATTATTATTATTTTTTATTTTTTATTTATTTTTATTTTCATTTTCGTTTTCATTTTCATTTTTATTTTGTTTGCTTTTGATTTTCCGCATCTGTTTTTATTGTTGTTGGTCAAGAGACGCGTCTGTGTGTCGCATGACGAGTCGCTGACAGAAATTGAAATGGAGCCCAAGGCAAAAGCAATTCTCGACCAACAAATGTGGTCAGAACCAGGAAAATGATTGGAACCTCTTCCTCGGTCTGATTTCCCAACAAAAACCCCAAAAAGTCTTATAAGCTTCTTAGGACACTCTTTTGGCAGGACGTTTGAGTCCCACGGCCTGGGAAAATCCCTGGCAGAGTTGGGCAGGCATTGGGATAGTTTTTTGTAAATCATCAGGAGAATAAATAAAATAAATAATAAATTAATAATAAATAAATAATAAGTCCTTTAATTAATTATCCTAGAGAGTCTTGTAGAGTCTCTAGAAGGTGCGTCAAGTACTTAGGTATCTAAAAGTATTGAGAAGAAGAAGTTCTAAAAGGACAAACAAATAATTCAAAAAAGGCTAACGGGTTTATAATTAAAATAGTTTAGGATCGTAGTCCTTTTTTTAAAAAACTGTCAAAGATATAAAAATTATGAAGAGAACTTGGTGAACGAATCAAGTCGAAAGAAGTTAATCCCTTAAAAATCCAACATCTGGTAACTGATCAGCAGATCCTTCGAGAGATTCCCTAGAATTAATCACACTCATGTTCATGCTTATGTTCCAATTCATATTCATATTCATATTCATATTCATATTTATATTTATATTCATATTCAAATTCATATTAATATTCATATTCATATTCATATTCATATTCATATTCATATTCATATTCATATTCATATTCATGTTCATATTCATATTCACGTTCATATTCATATTTATATTCATACTCACATTCATATTCATAAGAAATGAAAGTCACTAGGATAGACATCCTTGATACACGCATCACTGACTTGGAGTAGATGAAGGACTATTAATCTGACATTGAATTCTCACACATTCTCCATCCTCAGAGCGCAATGATCTTTCGTATCCACCTGTGATTGGAGCACTCAATCCAGTGGGTCATGCGGCTGACTTCCTGGCGCCGGGCGATAGGCTGCATCAGATTGACGGCATCTCGACGATCGGCCTGAGCAATCAGAAGATTATGAACATGCTCTGCGCCAATGGAGCGGACATGGCTCCGGCCATTGTGGAGATCGAGTACTCGCTGCCCGAATGCAGTAAGTATGGAAATGGCCATGGCATGCCAATGGGGAAGGATGGGGGATCTGAAGATCTATCACTCATATGTGCTCTGTGGTTTGCAGCAGTTTCCCAAAATAGTCTCTATGTTACCTCGAAACTGGCACAGATCACCGTGGAGCGGGAGAGCGGCTGCCTGGGCCTGACGTTGCGGGGCGGGGCCGATTATCCGCTGATCGTTACACACGTGAGACTCCACGGCCCCGTCTATAAGACGGGACGCATAAAGCCCGGCGATCGTCTGCTGCGGGTCGATAATGTAAGTGTTTAGCATTCGATGATGGGACACACCTGCTGCCAGTTGCCGACAGCAGCTTCCGTTCTGTCTGGCTTCCGAGTCCGGAACACTCAAGTAGCATCGCTCTCAACTCTGTTTCAGATCTCGCTCATTGGAAAGACACTGGCCGAGGCACAGCAGATCATTAAATGCGGTCACGTTTCCGGCTACACCAATTTAACCATTGAGTACGACGTCTCCGTCGTTCAGAGCGTTGAGTTCTCGATGGGACCTCTGCTCATCGAGATCGAACGTCCCATGAACGATAAGTTGGGACTGGTGCTCTGCAACTATACGAGCGCCTGTCCCAGTTCCGTGGGCACAGCCTCCAGCACCGACAAAATAGACGAGGTCACCCAATCGGGCATATATATTGCCAGCATACTACCCGCCAGTATTGCCGATCGGTGAGTATAGCGAGGGTAGCTCCATTTGTTATCTAGATTGACCGCGATTATGATTTCATTTTGATCGTGATTTCCATGCCATGATTCATGGCATTAATGCCATTTTTTTGCTGTTCGAACTCTAAACTCATGTTGCACGTCTGTGTTCCAGTTGTGGCGCCTTATCCGTCGGCGATCAGGTGCTCTCCATCGATGACACAATGATCGAGCACACGGCCCACACTCCTGATGAGGTAATGACCATATTGGACACCAGCACAGGACGGGGCTACACACAAATGCAGATCATGCCGGCACATGCGCTGGCGCGACGCGGTAGGTTCCAATGCCACTTACTTGGAGCAGCCAGCAACGGCCTGGCTCCACTCCCCCTTCTGCCATCCTCCCTTCCTTCCTTCAATGCATCCCCTCAGTCTGCCCGCATCCCAGCTGTTCCTTGGTTCTTTGGCTATCTAAACAATCCAATCGCCAAAAGCTTGTGAAACGCTAAAAGGCATCCAAAGGCGGCCGACCAAAAATGGCGCTTTGAAGGTCTCGTCGCGTGGGTGTCTGCCTAATGAACGCTCCGCGATCAGCAGCTAAAACAATGCCATCTCCACCAGCGAGGGTAGCTCCAGTAATTAATCACAGCTCTTCAAGCATATGTGAAAAAGAGTTTAAGTTGGAAAATGATTAATTTAAAAATATGAAAAATAAGAAATATTAGAAAAGATAATATATATATATATATATATATATATGTATATATATATGTATATAATTTATATAATTTAAATTAAATCTAAATTTATTATAAAAATGCAGATAGTTAAAGATTTCTTCTAGGGTTAGCTTCAAAATTTATAATTATAAAAGTTTAAGGTTATTTCAGGATCGGAATCTGGATCAGAAATGATATGTAGGATCGGGTCTTTTATTATTCGATTTATTTATTCTTTTGTCTAGTCTCTATTTCTTTTTTTCTCTTTTTTTTATCTACCTTTTATATCATAATTACTCAGTTGATTTTTAAGCAAAAATTTATACTATTCTCAGATAATATATATACATATCTATATATTTATATATATATACATATATATCAAAAGATATCAAAAGGAGCTGCAGCTTGACTTTTCTTTGATTCCACCTACACAGTGTGGCGTAACTTGAAACTTCTTGATCAACCCTCGCTGCAGACGCATTAATGCCAATCAATTTGTGTTTTTGAGTGCCATTGGACAGACGAATAATTCTACTTGGGGACGACAATGGGCGAAAAGTTGGGCCGTAAATTCTTAGGCGAGATCGACAGGAAAATAAACAGGCCGAGGAGCTCTCACACAAACACACAAGCACGTGTGTGTGTGTGTGTGTGTGTGTGTGTGTGTGAGTGGCTGCGGCTAAGCTGAGGATTAACTGCAGTCAAGGTGGCCAAACTATTTCTCACACATGGCCATCAGATGGGCCTCCGACCCCGTCGATCGGAGTGTTAAAAGCTTTGGCCAAAATTGGGCAGGGAGCCGGAACGTTAATAGTGCTTAAGCGACAGCTGGGCAGAGTGGCAGAGAGGCGGAAGGGCGGAGGGCGGTCGGGCGGACGGGGGCGTCCGAAAATAGACGGATCAGTATTTTAATGTTCATCTTCTCGCGTTTGGTTGCCTCCACAGGTCACACGGCGCTGGGCAGCCCCAAGTATAGCTTCAGCACCCTGGAGTCACGCAAGTCGTCGGGCAGGCAGCGTCAGCGTTTCGTGCGCAAGAGCTCGTTGCCCCTGGAACAGAATGGAGGAGGTGTCGGCAGTGGTGGTGTCAGCGGCGGCAACGGCTGCGGCAGCACTGGCAATGGCAGTGCTCTTCCCGGTGTTGGTATCGGTATGGGAATCAGCGGTGTCGTCGGTGGCACCAATCCAAGTAATGGACACACGAGCAGCCTGGGTATCTGCCGGGCAGAGAGCTTCCCAGTGCTACTCGATTGCAGTCAAGGAGCTGGCATTATGCTGGGCTCCCTCAGCAGCTGTGGACGTGCCGTTACCATCGCCCAAATCATCCCCGACTCCGTGGCCGATCGGAGCGGCTGCATACAGCCGGGAGACAGGATTGTGGCCATTAACAAGATGTACAACTTGGAGGCGGTTGCCATGCGGCAGCTGCTGGAGGGTCGCACCGGCAACGCTTCACTGCCTCCAGCCGCCAACTGGCTGGAGCTAGAGGTGGAGTTCGACATGCCCGACGCGGTGGTGCCCTCGAGCGGTGTCTTCAATGTGAAGCTTCTGCGCGCTGGAAAATGCGGCCTGGGGCTCAGTGTCAGTGGCTCCAGTCATGCGGGTCTCGTCATATCAGACGTGAAGATGGGCAGTCCAGCGCATCGCTGTGGCTCACTGCGTCCTGGAGACATTCTGCTGGCCGTCGACCAGCATCCCGTGCAGCACTTCAATGTGGACGCCCTCCTGAAAGAGCTACCTGCTCCGACGGCCAGCGCCGACTTCACTACCCTGACAATCAAGCGAGAGGTGCTTCCCGACTTTCTGCCCAGTCCCATCTACAGCAACTGCACCACCGCCATCGCTGGCGAGAATGAGCTATACAGCAGCGCCTATGTGCCGTCCAAGTACTCGGAGGTCAAGTACAACGACTGCATCTCCCTGAAGTCCAGTACCCCGCAGCCGGATTACTTTCGTGGTCCCAGCATGGACGAATCGGGAAGCCTGCAGTCCGTGCAGATGCGACATCCAACTGGTGCTTCCAGTGGTGCCTGGCCGTCGATCAACGGCTGCTCCAATAGTCGTTCCTTCGCTGCCCCGCCGAATACACAAAGCCTGACCACTGAGCTGCCCGAAGAGGAGGATGAACTGGACGACCAGGACCGCGAGCCTCATCACTATGGCGGCTACGAGCTGAATCGATACGCTAGGTGAGTGACCATTCCGTCCATGTCTCCAACCCAAAGTAATCTGCTTATTCCCACACAGCGTGGACTGCACCGCTCTGCCCCCACCGATGGAGAGCAAGGTCTATGGATCTGCGGCAAGTTCCAGCTCCAAGAGCAGCGGCAGCAGCCTTCATCAGATCATCTTCACAGTGCGCCTCGAGCCGAAGGGCGGACTGCTGGGCATCACCTTGGCCGGCAGCGAGGAGATAACCAAACCCATTACAATTAGTGGACTGGTCGAGGGTAAGACCCAAACCTTGATTATTCCCTAGGAGTGACCCGAGATTAAAGTTTCATTGGATTTGCAGGCGGCATTGCGCACAAGAACGGACAGATCCATGTCGGGGACCAGCTACTGGCCATCGATGAGCACTCAGTGCAGGGCATGCCCCTGTCGCATGCCACCAGCCTGTTGCACAACCTGGGCGATCTGGTGGACCTGAAGATACTGCGCAGCCATGACATAAGCAGTGCTGGCGCCGGGAATGCCGCTTCCCTGCCCCAGGCCCAGGCCATCTATGCGAAGGTGCAGCGAAGGCCGCGCAGTCCTTCGGCCATCACGGAGGCAAGCAACAACAATGGAACCAGTGCCAAGGACCAACAGCAGCGCATCTTCCATGTCACGCTTTACAAGGATAAAGTCTACGATGACTATGGATTCTCTGTGTCCGACGGACTCTACGAACGTGGAGTCTTCATCAATCGCATTCGGAGCGGCGGCCCGGCGGACATGTGTGGTCAACTGAAGCCCTTCGATCGTATTATGCAGGTCAGTATCCTGACCAACTCAAGGGGACTATCCCCTATTACTGAACACTCCCAATCCTCGGACCAGTCCGATCTCTGATTACCTCTGATCTTCGAGCTCAACTTCTACTCTTACTTTCCAGGTCAATGAGATGAAGACGCAGGACTTTGACTGCTGCCTTACAGTGCCCCTCATCGCAGCCGCCGGTGACAAGATCGAGATGATCATGCAGCGCTCCGAGTGAGGATCTTGACCGGAAGGAGGCGATCCACGTTCGATGATCGCGTGAAAACCAAAAGATTTATTCTTTATATGTGTTTTTTTTTTTTCTCTCTCTGTAATCTTTAACTAGTTGTATCTTAAGTCTTAGTACTAAGTGCCATTTTGTATCTAACTAATGTCACACGTAGACGGTTAAACGAAAGTCCGTAGCGCTCCTCGCATTGCCCCGGACACGCCTTATCTATCCTTTAACGACAATAAGATATATGCCGAACTCCTCCTAAGTGCCTACAATATATATACACACATACATATATATATATATACACATACACATATATATATACATATATCTTTTTTTATAACAAACATCGTTAATCCTAACCAAGAAGGGTTCATCTTTCAATAGATCCATTAAAACTTAGCTATAAACTGGATTTGTTTTATTTAAAGGAAGCTGAAGAAGGACGAATGGGAGGAGGAGGAGGAGACGTCCATTGGTGGGTGTGTTTGGGGCTGATTAAATCTGAGATTAGGGCTGAAACTCAATGTCTTAAGTCGATTTTTATTGAGGGTCACAATCAGCGATCTGAGGGCCCTTCTCTGGGATCTGATCCCTGTTGCACCTCGTTACTTAATTGCCATTCCCCCCGGCAGGTGTCTTGCCGCCGGTTGCAAAACTGTTGCAATCTGCCCTTCGGGTTAATAAACAAATCTGTTTTTGCCTCTTTTTTTTTTAAGTCTGATTAAATAAAAGTCGTCGACGTCAACGCCCTTTAGACGCCCTCCCATCGATCGGTGATGAAATCAATCAGAGTTTTACATTGCCAAATGCGGGCACTAATTATAAAATAAGAGTCTGAGATCTCTAATCGAAGATAGGATCTAATTACGTACCCTTTGGAAGTCCAATTCATTCTGTGGGCTCCTTAAGTGCGGAGTGAATGGGACCCAAGGCGAAGGAAACGATCCCTTCAAACCTCATATAAAATGAATGAAGGTCGAATTCGAATCAAAAGATTAAATAATAAGTTCTATATTTGTACATATATATTTATATATATATATATATGAGTATCTGGTAACAATCATAAATCACTTATACTTAGAATCAAGCTATCAAACTCATAACGAGTTCCATGAAGAAGGGGAGAAATTATAGTTTAATTAAAAATCAAAGAGATCATTTTACCAAGGGAAACACTTTTCTAGAAGATGTACAGCTATTTATGGACACACTACATCTGCATTGGTGTGCACATATATATGTACATACACACACACGTACCCCCATCCGAAAGATGTAGACATGATTGTTTAAACTTCTGTGGGCACGAGAGACTTCGGGAGAGATGTGAGTGGAAAGCGCATGCGGTGCTCGTAAACAATAACAAAAATCATAAAGACAAATTGATAAGAGCTGAGCACTTACTACAGTCTGGGCGATCGGCCAGTAGCAGTAGAGTCGATTGACGTCAATCGCGAAGTGAAATCCTGGTGGAAAAGTCAAGCAACCGACAAACCGGTAAACACCTTTGCCTTTGGACTTAGGACTCATCGCGATCTGATCTGCCGAATCTCTGTATAAGTACATACTATACATACATATAAACATACTATATATGTATATTTATTTATACATACATGTATGTATGTACATTCGAGTCTGAATCAAAAATTCGCAACGAAATTAGCGCAACGCACACGATCCACTGATAAGAACCTTCATCTTATAGACATTGACACTAACTGCACCATGACGCCCCCCATTAGGGAGGCTTGACACAGTTTCAGTCGCCGATTCGTGTACGAGATAACAGAGAATAACTGAACATCACACAATGTAGAGTTAACTTCAAAGCTGCGCTCAAGACCATTTGCTTATCGATGCAAATTGCCAGCTCTTCCCACACTACAAAAACTCTAAGTGCCAGAGTGTAGAATGGAGACATTGGAGACAATGACTAATTTCTCTGACCTTTCTCCAAAATAAAAACGAAGCTTTACTCTTCATGGGCATCTGCTCTGCCATACGCCTAAAGCTTTTGTCGGCGGCCCTGTGACTTTGATCTTCGACTGCGCTGTCGCTGTCGCTGCCGACGACTCTGTTGAGGCCGCTGCTGCTTCTTATCTGAAAAAGTGCATCTGAGCGATGGCTATGAAGATGATGGTAATGCAGCTGCTGATGACTATACCAATGCCATAAGCTGCTGCTAATGCCGATGTTGATGTTGATGCCGATGCTGATGCCGATGCCGATGCCGATGTCGATGCCGATGCTTATGCCAATGTTGATGCCGATGCTGATGCGTTCGGTTTGTACTTTGCATCCAAACGGTGGCTATGCACAGCGGGAAATGTGTATGTGGGGGAGCTTATCTCAGGGCCGATGTCCCCTGCCATAACAGTAGCGCCGCCCATGCAGCTACTGAACCGAAGCTTTAGTTTGCGTCTTCGGCTTTGGAACGATAGGCATAAAAATTGCGTGGCTCGCAGCTGATCGGCTCAGTGCTGTACCGGCCGTCATATATGATAGACGGCAGTAAAATAGTGACGAGCAGTGAGTCGAGTACCGACGACGACGGGTGAATAAGAACCAGAATACAAACGCGCAAAGACGATCGATTGCTAATGTGAAAAGCGAACGCGAATGCGGATTGATCCGGGAAACGAAACATAGGAATGAGTTAAGCCCCAATAATAAAAGAAGAAGTGCGAAGCATAGACAAACGAAGTGGATGTCAAGTGGATAACTAGACAGATAGGAACACAAAGAGACAGGTGTGCGATAAGATTAATTTAATTAAAAATAAAAAAGAAAAACTACTTAAAAATTAAAAGCGATCAACCCAAAACCAATAACTCCTCCAGTTATTAAAAATTATACAAAGTGAACGTTAGTTGATCCCGCAGCTTTGACTTTCCGGTTAAAATGTAGACAGTTGCATTAAAATAACGATTAACTAAAAGCGATAATAGCAATAACAAAACGACAAAAAAAAAACCAAAAAAAAGAACAACAACTGCAATTTAGTAAAATCCAACAACAACAAGAACAACAAGAACACCTTCAAGATGTATGTGGCCAACACAACCGGCGGCCTCATGCTGCAGACAATGCTCTACCTGGCGAACCACACAAGCAACACTCTGATCAACCTACCACCGGCGCCCAAAAGTGGTAAGTGCCCCCCAGTAATGGGGCTACTATTAGTCTTGGGCAATCCTGGGCTGGCCAAAACAGCTGCCTGTTAGAACGTATAAAAGTCACAGTTAAAGTCATTGGAAAATTGCTCTTAGTTTAAAGCCATTTATCGAATCTACACTTACATACGAATAAGGCTATAATTACCGTTATGTTATGTGCTCAAGTTCGTGTCTCAGGTGTGCGTTTGGTTGCTACCCTCTCACTTTTAGGTGGTACCTCGAGTCACTGTAATACGATAGGTGATTTGTTTAGAGACTTGGATGTTCTACTTTTGGGGGAACAACCACCTACCCCGCCACCTCCTTCCCCAGCTCCTCCTTTTCTTTGCTTTACCTCTTTGGACATTTTCAGTGTTGTCATGTCATCTTCACGGCTTTCCGACCTGCGATCTTCTTAACGAGAAAAAGTCTACATATATATATATGTATATATATATATTTGTATTCCTATTCTGATCTGATATTCCCCCAAACATAGAAGCTAAGTTCTTCTCAGATTTAGTGCCACTTTTTCCCTCGATACTCTTGGTTCTTAGCCAACTTCAGTTCACCCCATGGGATATCTCTGAATCCCGTGGCTGTATTTTCCGCTGCAGGTGAAGTTCATGCCGTTGCCTCGCTTCAATTTAGAAACGGAAGCCAGATACTTTTATCACGATTCGCTTAGAAAGAGATACTTGATCGCTCCTCGACGGTCGTACGAGACTTGTGCTCTTTCCACAAGCAGACAGAAAGTTTTTCAGGCTTTCCACTGGCCACTCATTAGACACACAAAACAAGACTTTGGCCCAGTGCCACGGGCAGTGCCTCTTCCCAGCTTCCAGCTTCCCGCCTAAGCCTCAGCTCTGGCTTTGGCTTCAACTTCTGCTGTGGCTGCTGCTGCGGCTCCAAGTCTAAGCCAAGTTGTGCAAACAGATTCTGGTTTGAATGGTTCATTCAACCTGTTGAGACTGGGGCCCGGCTGGCCGGTCACTGCTGATGGGAGGGTCGGTGAAAGGGAAAGCTTAAGGTATTTAGATTGCCTTTAGGCCAAGAGAGAAGCCCGTGCCAGCGATCCAAAGTAATTTTGAGTTACGACACTCGATCGATCGATTGCCCATTGACGACAGGTCGGCCAAACACATACGCCAATCCTTCCGATATAAAAATAAATAAGACCCCATGTGGATACGATAAGCACCACAACAACAACAACAACAAATGACAATGACGACAAATAAATAGATAGATATAAGTGAGCAGTGGTCATCGATCAGCGGAGCGGAAGGCAGAAGCTGGCGCTTGGTGCTTGCTGCTTGGTGCTTGGTGCCACGCAACGGTGAGCCGCAGCTGATGGTGAAGGCTATCGGACTCACTTCCACAGCGGGAAGAATGAGAGACTTGTCTTCCAGCTAACCATTGAAGCGATGCATCCAATGACATGACTAATGACTGGCTGTCAGCCCAAATGTTAATGTACAGAATAATAATAATACAGAAGTCAAGTCAAGGGACAGACATCTGATATGATAAGGGCAACTGTAACATAGGAATATGCTGTTAACATATGTTAAGTAACATTTGCTGTGGCAATGTTAATAAGATATAACACTGTCCCGATTACTTTTAACAGACTAGACTAGATAACATTTTAACTCTCTGTTAATTAGTGTTTCACAGGCTCTGTTTGGTATTTAACATATGTTAAGTCGCTGTTGTATTCATGTTAACTAATTATAACCTTCCCTTGCAGACATTAACGAAGTGAAATGCTTCGGAGTCTACGGCTGTTTTCCCATCAACGGACCCTGGAACACGGTGACCCGAACGCTTAACGTTCATCCGCAGAGACCCGAGGAGATAGGGCCCCATTTTACGCTGCATACGAGGCGTGCCCTCGATCAGCCCAAGTACATTGATCTCAATGATCCGGACAGCGTGCAGACCATGGGCATCAATAGGCATGGGAAGATCTATCTGTTGGTTCATGGTTATCTGGAGTCCGGCGAGATACCCTGGATGCTGGACATGGCCAAGGCGTTGCTGAGGAACTGTGGCGAGAGTCAATGCTCGGTGGTGCTCATCGACTGGGGTGGTGGTGCGAGTCCGCCGTATGTGCAGGCTGTGGCCAATATACGGCTTGTGGGTGCCATTACGGCACATGTGATCCACATGCTGTACGAGGAGTTGCTCCTGCCCAATTTGGAGAATGTCCACATTATTGGCCACTCGCTGGGCGCCCATCTGTCCGGGTATGCGGGACTACACTTGCAACGTGACTTCGGCCTGAAGTTGGGCAGAATCTCTGGCCTGGATCCGGCAGCGCCACTTTTCACCGACACCGATCCCATCGTCCGCTTGGACCGCTCCGATGCTCACTTTGTCGACGTTCTGCATACGGATGCGAGTCCGCTGATGAAGGGTGGTCTGGGCATCATCCAGCGGCTGGGACATGTGGACTTCTATCCAAACGGTGGCCTGGACAATCCCGGCTGCAACAAGAAGTTCAAGGATGTCATGAAGAACAATCAACAATCCACACTCTTCCTCACGATGCAGGAGATCTTCGGCTGCAACCACATCCGCAGCGAGAGTTACTACACGGAGAGTATTGAGACCAAGTGTCCTTTCATAGGCGTCACCTGCGAATCCTTTGATGTAAGTCAACTTTTTAAAACTTACGACTTTCATCAACCAATCTAATCTTTGACATTCCTTCCCACAGAGCTTCAAGGAGGTGAAGTGCAGCAGTTGTGATGAGCCTGGACGAATGTGCATGCGCATGGGATTCCACAGCTACGATGACTACAAGACGCACTTGAAACGTGGACTTATCAAGCCACAGGATCCGCCACCAATATTGTATTTAATGACCGGTGACCGACAGCCCTACTGCCGGATGCACTACAAGATCACAGTACGCGTTTCCAGCCACGATGAGAGCACTCTACATGGCGGCGAGGTTGGCACACTGTCCATACGGGTGCATGACGAGCACTCGAAGAAGACCACCGAAAAGATGAAGTTCTCATCAAAGGCAATGTACTTTGAGCCGGGCTTCGAGTACACGGCACTTATGCCTGGCAAGGATATGCGTACTCCAGGCCATGCGACCGTCTTCTGGGAGTATCAGACGAATATACTCAATCCGCTCACCTGGCGCATACTCTCCTTGCCGCGCATCTATCTCGAGTACATAATCATCGAGTCCCTGGAGTCTAGTGAGACTTACGTGAAGCTGTGCCCACTCCACGAAGGTGCCATACTCTCTGGCACGGAAAACGTGCTCCGCACACAATATTGCACGGATTAGCAAGGTGAAGAACCAAAAACCAAAAGCAGCCACCAACGAGTCAGAAGCAACAGAATGAACGAAGACCAATTCTATAGCAGAAACAAAAAAATGAACGAAGCTTTTCTGTGACATGCCTAAAAGAGGGCAGCACATTTCTTGCGCTTAGCTGAGACCACAACCGCACGTGCGGTTGCTGTACCTGCTTGCTGCAGGCACAGCTAGGCATGAACTGTTCCCGCTTTTTTCCCCCTCCCTAACAACAACAGCAACGATAAAAAAAAAAGCAATTTGTATTTTTTCTAAAGTATTCGATCTTAAATTAAGTTGTAAATTTATAGAAAAATATTAACAACAATTAATTGAAGTAAAACATAACGCGAGCTAAGGCAATGCACTGTGGGTAAGCACAAACTTATTTATAGAAAAATTAATTAATATATGTAATTAATAACTACGAATAATTATTATTTATGCTATTCTCTTAACAATTTTTTTTTTTTGTTTCGCTTTAAATATGTGCAAAATATTTAAATATATTTTTGATAAATTATAAAGAAAATTATTTTGTATTTTTTACAAATAAAATATTATAAAATTATTCAAAGTTTTTTTTCATATATGGCATAATTCGCAGAGATGAGTTTAAGCTGAAGATGCTCTTCATTCGATTAAGTTAGGCTTTTAATTTAAATCTTTATTTATATATTAGTATATATTAAATATAAGGGATATTTTGGTAGATATATATTAAGGGATATTTTGGGTAATAATATCCTGGTTCGCGGCCGAGTCTCTCGACGAGCTTCCAACTTCACACTCAAAACCTTGGGTTCATTTGGAGCTTTGGATTTATTTTTGATTTGGTATAAATTTCTAAAATTATTTAATTTATTTTAATTAATATATTTTACATAGAATTCTTTATGAAAACTGGTACTCCTTTCAGGACTCTTATCCGATGCCGAATAACTGAGTTTTTCTCATCAAAATCAAAAATTCAAATAAAAATTTAAATAAAAAAATTGAGAATAAATTTTTAATCAGTCGAAAATAATAACAGCTTTAAAATTAATAAACTTTATTAATTTTAATTTTGTAATTAAAGCTTATTATTGAATAATATTGTATTTTTTTTAGTTCACATCCTGCAAAAGGAAACTGTGATTTTTTTGTGTGATTTAAAATATTTGGAATTTCTGCGAGATTCCGAAATTCGATTGAAATCAGCTGATGGCTTTAATGAATTATATACAAAGGCATTCCTAACAAGCACACACACACACACACACACACACATACCACACATACACACCTATACATGTAGTGGGAACACACACATGCACAGGTATTAGTTTCATGTCATGGATCCTTTTGCTTCTTGGAGCCGTTTGTCAGCTCTTGTCTTCGATGTTGTCTCCAATGTGGTTGTTGTTGTTGTTGTTGTTGCTGTTGTTGTTGCTGTTGTTGTTGTTGGTGTTGCTGCGGTTGTTCATAATTTAAATGCTTATCGCGTCGAGTGTATCTATCGCATGCGTGTGTATCTTTTACATATAATTGATATTATCAACATTTGATTTGAGTCGCTGTTGTTGTTGTTTGTGTTGTTGTTGTTTGTGTTTTGTTTTCTTTGGTTTCACCTCATCTCCGCTTTGGGTATGTTTTGGTTTTGGCTTTGGTCTTTTTTTTGTCTCCGCTTTCCGCTCTTCGTTTCGGTACATTCCGAAGGGTCCACTGGCATGCGGCGGACTACCAAGGTCTCTCGCCTTCAATCCCATCCCATCCCATCCCATCCCATCCCATTCCATCCCATCCCGGCCTGGCCTGGTCCCAAGCATATGTCCATATGGGCATGTGGGCATCCACACATCCACACATCCACACATCCACACATCCACATATCCACATCCACTCTGGACACAGTTGATGATCATGTTGACAATCTTTGGCTTCGGTGACTGCAGTTCGCTTCATTTGGGGTTTTGGCTTTTCTCGGAATTGTCCGTGCGTTTGAATACCTTTCCATGTCTGATGGCATCCAGTGGTGGGGCTGATCCCCCGATAGCCATGCCCCTAAAATGCATTCATTAATAATGTTAATCGATATCGAATGGCTGCAGGTTCTCCGCCTCAAGAGCCGAGGAAACAAATAAAGCTTGTCACTTGTTGCCCCCAAGACGTGTGTCAGGCGTTGAATGGCATGCACTTTGTACACCCACACACCCACACACCCACACACCCACACACCTCGGCACACCTCCCCTGCACACCTGTACAACAGCTCAAATGCAATTAGCAATTCATCCGCCTTCCAATCCTTGCCAGACTCCGCACCAGCTGACGGCCGTCGGCTGTCCGGGTTTCCAACTGTCGTCCGCCTGTCGTTTTAAATTGCCTGCAGCTGCGCATTGAAACGACTCCGCCCCCAACTTGGCTCCAACTTAATTAGTTGCTCACCTTCCCCGCCCGCGGCCCGCATCAGCGCATAAATCAGATTCCTCCCAATGCTGAGCGCCGGCTGAGCGACATCAAATGAAACTCAAATCAAAATGTCATAACTTCCACTAGACAACATAAGCGACAATACGTCAACATGCCCACCCCCATCATCCACTCACCCCTTCCGCCCATCCCCATCATCCACTCACCCCTTCCGCCCGTCTCCATAAGCCCCTGCATCTCCTCATCCTTGCCATTAAAGTCATGCAGTTACTCCTTCCATCAGTCACCGCCAGCCTCTCAGCCTCTCAGCCTCTCAGCCTCTCACCTACCACCGCCCACCGCCCACCTACCACCTACCACCTACCACCTACCATCACCCACCTTCCATCGCCCGTCTGTACGCGACTTTGACAGTCGCACAATCTCACGATAGCGCCTCCGTCCGTTTAATTAGTCACCCAGTCCCGCGCCTCCCCCGCTTCCCAGCAGCACCCTGCCACCCGCTCCCTCCGCCTCTGCCACGTCGACGTCGCAAACAAATCACATAATTATGATTGAGCGCAGCCACCGTTAGCTTCAGTTGCAACTCCAGGCTCCCCACTCCCCCATCCACACCCGTTCCCCATCTCCCTGTCCACATCCACATCCACGCAAACTCTTTCACTCTCGTCTCTGCCACTCAACCCCGCGATGTCCTCGCCCACCCCGCCCCCACCGCCATGTCACCATCTCCCGCCATCCGTTGCTCGTCTGCGGCGCATTTTGGGGCTTCCTTTATGGCGCGTGCATAAAAATAAATCTGTCCGGATCACAGCTGCCGTAATTGAATGCAAATGCCCATCCAAAAATACGTGGCATCTATCGGGAGCCGACCCCTCGGCGTCCCACTGCTCCACCCGCCCGCCCGCCTCCGAGGGCGAAAGGCGACAATCTGCTGTAAATTATCATGTGTAGGTGCCATCCCATCGTGCACTCAATCCCAAACCCAATCCCAATCCCAATTTCAATTCCTATTCCAATCTCAATCCCACTCTCAACCCCACACCAAGTGCCATGCCCATGCCCATTCCAGAGATGCTCCATTGTGTTTGCTGACGATGCGTGGAAAACTAATTTTCCAATCCCAGCCCCGTAGCAGCCTCCTCTTCCATCTTCTATGTGCAACCCCTCCCCCCCACCTAATACATCCATCCCCATCCCCATCCCCAGCCCCGCATCAACTTCGCTTTTCCTGTGTCGTTTATCTTGGGCACATTTTGATATTCATAATTTGTGGCGTGTGCTCCGGACTACTCCTTGTGTCATGTTGTTAAATTGCACCACGTGTTTTTGATAATGACGACATAATTATCCGCGTCTCCCACTCGGAGAGCCTCTTGCAGCTCCACGCTGCCTCTTAAAAGGTATCCCCAATTTATTTCCGATCTGGAAAATATTTTAACATTGAAATTTTAAGTGGAAACGCAGATCAATCAACCTTTAGGATTTCAAATGAAGATTTATCCATACGAAAGGTCACTATGTTTATGGACACACACACATACATGCACTTCCATACATACACACATACATATGCAGCGATGGCATATATAAATATATATATCTACTTATACACGGAGATGGAGCTATGATCTTCCTCCGGCCAATTCTTTGCCCTCAAAAATTGATTCCATTTTCCGATCGTCTGTAAATTAACATTTTCATGTATTAACAGTTTTCTGTACGTCCTGACAGCTGAGCAGCTCTTAACATTTCAAATAACAGCAGAGGTTTGACTTTAACATAGATAGACCAGGAAGATATAGACTATTATCATATATATATGTATTAACAGTTTTCTGTACGTCCCGAAAGCTGAGCAACTGTTAAGTTAACATTTAAAATAACAGCAGCAGTAGACTTTAACATAGGTAGACCCAGAAGATCTAGACTTGATGTGTGTCTAAAATATTATGTTATTGATGATACATTCCATTGCCTCCAGTTATAGGACTCCTTGCCTTGATTTGCATCCTTTATCCTTTATCCTTTATCCTTTAAACTTCCCACTTCTCTCTAACTAAACACTTTTAATTTTAGTGGCTAGAGCTACGAACCAACAAATACTGTTCAAAATGGTATGTTAACATTCTGTTAAATGACTGTTAAGTAACTGTAATGCCAGCATTTACTGCCTAAGCACCAGGGGAACTCTCGCATTAAGCTAAATCAATAATTTGAAGTCAATTGAAGGCAATCTAACAATATGATGGCTTCTCATAACTCACTTCTAGATGTCCTTGCAGCCTGTGTATCCTT
Organism: Zaprionus lineosus; assembly: GCA_035044505.1. Classification (NCBI taxonomy): domain Eukaryota; kingdom Metazoa; phylum Arthropoda; class Insecta; order Diptera; family Drosophilidae; genus Zaprionus; species Zaprionus lineosus. The sequence continues at coordinate 63,939 of JAWNNX010000007.1, forward strand.
TTTCCATTACTCAATTTTTTTGTTGATTTTGAAGTCCTGTTTTCCGGTATTGTTGCCTGCTATCTTATTTTATTGAAAGCATCGTTATGTTAATTTAACATTAATGTTACTTACATCTGTTACTTAACATAGGTCTTTAGATGCAGCCACCAAGGACAATAGCTGGTAACTGAAGCTCCACAGTTCTTCCTCAAATGGAAATAGCTTGTGTGCCATGTGTGTGTTTGCGTACATGTGTGTGTGTCTATGTGTACATATGTAAGTGTGCATGTGTGTGTCTGTGTGTGTCAAGCCCAGAAAGAAGTCGAGAACAAATGAGATGACAAAATGTGAAGGACTTAGGAGTGGAAAATACAAAGAAACCGCTTGCGGTCATGAAGAGCACTAATTTAAATATCATTAGTAAACAATTAAGACAAAGGAGCACAGGACGCAACAACAAAGGGCCGAAAGGACTGAAAGGACTAAGGCGTGCAGCAAGAGGAGAAAATGGAAGCTAGGGGAGCAACGGATGGAGGACGACGCAACGATAACAAAGCCAAAATAATCGCAAGCCGCCTGTCAACGTCTGCCACGCCCACAGCTAAGTGGGCGACGGGGTTGAGGACATAAATGTCACACGACTGAGCAGTGAAAACAAAACAAAACAAGAGCAGAAAATAATAAACACAGAGAGAGAGAAAGAGAGAGAGAAATACAGAGGAAGAGCCAGGGAGAGAGAGAGGGATGGCAAGGGGGGGAGGGAGAGAGGGGGAAAGGACACAAGAATAATGAGTACTACGCGCAGACAGAAATCAAAGGGCGACATTTTGTTTGGCTTTGGGAAAAGTTGTGACAGGTCCAAAGGATTTCGTGGAGGCCAGCCAAAGGATTTGCTGTCGGTTCTCTTAAGCTGTGGAAATGTCACACAATTTTGGTTTCATTTGCTTCCTTTGGCTCTATGATTCTACATCCTGTACCTTTTTCAATTACATTCCAAATATAATTTGTCTGCTCCAAGGACGAGGACAAGGATGAGGACTTTCCCTCCCCCCGCCCACCAGGCCCAACAATCAAACGTGTCTTATCTTCTTCCGGGGGCGTGCAGCCTGCAGCCATTCACATGGCTCATATGAGCAGCCAGGCTTTGCTCTGCTTATGGATGTGGACACGTGCCGTCACTGCCGCTGCCTTAGCTCCTGGTGCTACTCCTGGTGCTACTCCTGCCTCTGCCCCTGCTCCTGCTCCTGCCCCTGCTCCTGTTTCGAATGCTGGCTGAGTGCGTAACGGACACCCGCCGGTCGCCAACGACCGCAAGTCACCTGATGCTGTCTTTCCCATGCTTCTGCAGCGGCCACGCCTACCCCAGCCGCTTGCCTGCCGAATGGCATGGGCGTTGTTTGGGGGCGGTTATAATGGAATAATGGGTAAGCATGACCAGCTTTGTATTTGTATTTGTAATATGATCCTGCGTGCCTGAGCATAATTTGTTATTTTGGCTATCACATTATGCTTTTGCTCCTGCTGGTCCTTCCCCTCCTTCCCCTCCTGCTTAACCATCTCTTTCCCCTTTTCCCTCTCTCTTCCCCTGTCCTTTACCATCTTCTTTCCTTTCATATAACTGTGCCAGTTTATACTTCCCAGACAAAGTCTCACTCTCTGTCTCACTTACTCTTCCCCTTCCCCCTCTCCCTCTCTTTCTCCTTCTCGTACACTCTTGCTCTTTACTTCTTGAACATTACAACTTCCCATTGGGAATATCTTTTGTCAGCCTCAGAACATCGAAAATATCGATTACATTCGCTGAAACTTTTGTCTGTCTTCCGCTACAACTGCGAAGCGGCAGAGACAGCGGCAGAGGCAGCGGCAGAGACAGCAAAAGTGACAGAGGCAGCAGAAGCGCTGACGATGACGAAGTAGAGCTTAAGGGAGGGGAAGGGCAGCATTGGAGCCCCCGACAACATAACCATAAATAAGGTTAATAAAAATGATGCTCAGTTGTCGCTGCAGCTGCCGCAACACACGCACACACGCACGCACACACACACACAGCAAAAGTTGTTCTTGTTGTTGCTGTCGGTGTTGTTGTTGTTGTCCTGACTAAAAGCAACAAATAAATTTTTGGCGATCGGGCAATGTTCAATACTCATAACACTAACTCAGCGTCCAAGTCGAAGATCAAGTGAGTGGCCCCAATGAAGAGCTACCAAGACTTTAATGAGCCTGATCTCTGTTCACGATTCCTGGCCAAAATGTTCTTGTGAACAGATCTGGGACTTTACAGTTTATTGTTCTTCGTCAAATCCTTCTGCATTCTCTTTTGTGCCCTCTTCAAGCGGAAGTCGAATTGCAGCGGTAATGGACATAAATTGCAACGGCGAATCAAAAGACACTTTCAGCTCGGAAACATCAAAGCGTCAGCCTCAGGCAATGGGAGGAAAAGAGACAACGCGATAGTTTCAATGATGAAAAGATAATTTTATAAACTTAACTCTAAAACTAACTAGAAAATGTTTTTCATATTTTTTAAAGAATTTTAAGATAATATTTGATTTATCTTAAATTCATTTATAAACAAATAAATTAGAATAATTCTTTAAATTATTTAAATAAACTTTATTTTCCCATGTGCGCCTCTTCCCTGCCCAAGAAGTAGTCAAAGTCGCAATTGCCTTGGGCTATTTAAAAATTTATTGCATTTTAATGTTTCTTAAGCAATGTAAATACAATTTGAGTTTTATATTTAAGAGAAAAAAAAGATGAAGAAGAAGAAGAAGAAGACACAGAGAAAGCGAAAACGTTTAAGTTGGTTTACATTTCATGTTAGAACTTAAGGAGAAAGACACACACGTTAAAAGTTACGATGGATAAGAATTTCCTAGGTAAATTTTTTTTTTAGCATCTGCTTTTTTTATACCTTTTTTTTTTTTTGTCAGTCAGATTTGGAAGGATAATGAATATTTTGATATTTTAATCCATATAATTGAATACACACATGCACACATTCGCATGCATGTGCATATGCTTATGCTACTCGTATACAGCTGCACATGTATGGGTATTAATTACACACCTACACGCATCGTGTAGTCAACATGCGTTAAGTACTCAATCGCTCTCTCACACTCGAGCAGACAAAGTGTAAAGGAAGCCGCCCAATTGCTCTCGCCAATGGATGCTCTTTTCGTTGTATTTGTTTTTTTTTTTTTAGTTTTTTATGCTTTTGTTTTGCTCTGTTTTATGCTCCCGAGTTGCAGTTGTTGTTGCTGCCGCCGCTGCTGCTGCCGCTGCTGTTGCTGCCGTTAATGCTTTTGTTGCTGGTGTTGTTGTTGTTTCCATTGTTTGGCCATAAGGCACAAAAGGAGAACATGAGAAAAATGCCGAAAACGGAGAGTTATTAAAAACAATATTCGCTGGATACGCAGCGAGGCATGCAAAAAGGGAATAACAGCAATATGATAAGAATAAGTGGAAGAGGAAAAGCATCGGCAGAGGCAGCAGTGCGAGGGAGATGGAACGAGAGTTGAATTGTTTGTTTCTTTACTGTTGGCTAAGGAGGAGAGTGGGCAATGTGCGGCTTATCTCGCATCTTTGCATTAACACTTCGGCTTTCTGCCGCTTGCTGTTGTTGTAGTTTTTTGCTGTTGCTATGCACACACACAATCACAGTCGGCTATATGCGAAGCAGAAGCACGGACAGTCTCACACACACGCACATGGCACAAAATGGCAGCCACTGAGGGCAGTCGCTTATCAGATCATCGCAATCGACGCGTCGCGCTGTAAAATGAAAATTTAGCACCTTTAAACATACACACACACTATAACCACACACACACACACACATTCACACACACATACATATAAATAAATATATATATATTCTATATATATAAATATATATATTTATATATATATACATATATATTCTCGCTCTCTTTGTGCTTTTCACACACACACACACACACACCCAGAATTTACAACTTCTCAAAGGCATTCGCATTGGTAAGCATCTCACGAGTCAAACGCCAGACTTGCTTGGCCGCCTGCTCCAGAGCACTGGGAGATTTGCCCTTGAACATATCGAGGCTGGGCAGGAAATAGTGGGGACACCGTCGGTACTGGAGGCATGAGATAAGCTGCAGGAATATCCCATTGAGGCGATCCGCAATGCAACTCTCGTCCCACTCAAAGTCACGCGGATGCTTCTCGCACTCGTAGAGCAGCAGATTCTTCAGATGATAGGCTGTGATCGGATTGCCGGGCAGATCCAAGTGACGGTCACGCAGCGTTTTCAGAATGCTCAGGCAGCGACGACGGCAGCCACCTTTGAAGATACATCAGTTCTTTAATTCACACAGATCCCGAGATCTCCCCCAGTGTTCACTTACCTTGCAGCAATCGATTCTCCGCCTCAAAGAAGCTCAGCACCCAAGCATCGCCCTCCATGCTGGCCGCATTGTTATTCTTGTTTTGCATGACGATGCTCTCCTTGGACAGCAGATCAAAGCCCTCGGTCTTCACCTCGGCAACGATGTTGGGATGCGGCCAGGGTATGTGCGGTATGGGCCAATGTGCCGCCGATCGTGGCCAGATGCCGGAACATTTGAATGCCGGCGTTATTTGCACCACAAAGCGCTCCCTGATGCGCAGCTTCACCTCCGTCGTATCTCCAATCATCTTGACCATGTCCCGATAAATGCTCTTATCACAGGCCTGCGCCACCAATGTCTGGAAACGGGCCCGAATCTTTCGCGACGACAGATAACCCGACGCTGTGATGAACTCCACCCACAGGGACATCGATCGCTTCCGTCCATCGCTGAGCTTCAGCACCGCACAGCCCGGCAGAGTGCCATCATCCACGAAGTTGAAGACTCCCATCTGGTTAAGGTAGAGAACTATCTCAAACTCATTTGGCGAGATGACCTCCACTCCCTCAAATCTGCAACAAGGACTCATTATTAGACATCACCATAAGCAATCCCTTGTTCCGAAATCTTCATCTATTCCACTCCCTTTTCCACCTTCCAATTTCCACCTTCCACCTTCCACTATCCACCTTCCAACTTTATCCTCGCACCCTCAACATTACCCCTGCCTAATCCCTTTTTGGCTTGCCGCCATCGGTCTCCCTAGAAGGCCACCAGTTAGGATTCTTAGGATCTGTGTAATTCAGGAGTCTGACGGCTGTCATCGCATCTCCGTGTGGCTCAAGCCCTGCCTCTGTTGGGAGGCCAATGAAGTCTCCAATGGCATGAAACATGCAACGTCATTCCTGTCAAGTCATGCTCCTGGCTTCGGCTCAAATCGATTGCATCTTCTTGGCGATGACAGCTCAACGTTCACTCATCGATTTCATATGCAAGGAGGTCTATGAGTCCCTGCCGATCCTTAGTTACTATTAATGTACTTGTTGGAATACATATTGATCGGTTGCTAGGAAAGGAATCGGGATTCGTTGGCTTTTAGGGGCAGATGATATTAACCTGGATGACTCCCAATCGATAAGCATTAATCGAATAGTCATGGGTCTATCATAGATCAGTTTATCGGGTTAATTTCAAGGAATCGTAACATATATGTCCCAACAGCTTGGGAGACTAGACAGGATCGGGAGAACTCTCTCTTGATGCTTTCTAATTCTGTTCAGTCTTCGAGTACTGCCATAAATAAATAAATTATCGATTAATCGATAGCTATTTATAAATATGATATGAGATATACTAAGGGTATCTCAGGATTCTGTCTCTCAGAAGAGCCCAATATTTTTATCGTCTGAGGTGATTGAACCGACAGTTCGAGTCAATCGAGAATCAATTTTATATCTTTTAATCTCGGATTTACCATAAATCTGATTAAATTCCCATAAAATGGAAGCCAATTTAAATTCTGATATTTACATAGCCGTCAAAAATATTGGAACCTCTTGGGCTTATAAATGGAACTAGTGACTGGTCTTATTCATTTGAATAAAATCAAATTCCAAAATTTCCGGTACTGAAAATTTGATGTCAATTTCATTTTGAAATTCATTTTTCTAAAGAGGAATCAATTTTTAAAATATTCAAATTTTTGAATTTGACTTTAAAAAATCTACAAAAATAAATTTTTAATCTTTGATGAATTTTTTTAATCTATCTCTCTCTCTCTCTCTCTTCTTCCTGAGTTCAAGGATATCTGTGATTAGGGATCAAAATGTTCTTCTTTCAACTTAACAGCTCCTGGAAAGTCTCCTACTTTAAAATTGAAAACAAAAATAATTTTCAAATTTTATTTTTGAATATCCTAAAACTGATCCTTGTTGTTGTGTCCTCAAAAATATTCTATCAATATTTTTATGTCACCTTTTCAGCTTTAAGGACGAAGCTCAAATTTCTACAAATTTCTTCTCTTAGATAGCAGATACCAGATTTTAGAATATTCCTTCATATTCCTTACTCCAAGACTTGTCCTTAGTATGTTTTTAATGTCGGCCATTAAAGGATCTTAAAATCTAAATAATTCTTCTTAAGAATATCCCTAGTTTTCCTGCAACCGCGACCCCCAATTGTATAACTTAAACAAATCTTGTCAATAATCGTCCTTATATTCTTATATCTAAAGCCCCAACGACTTAGAGTCAACTTAAGGATCTTTCAAATCTGAATTATACTTTTCAAGGATCTCTCCTTTCTTCCAACATCCAAAGACCCCAATGCCTTTAAGGCACATTTACTTTGCATTTTCTGATCGACTCTCACCTGCCATTACACTCGACAAGGCTGGAGATGAAGCGCGGCTCCTGTAGCTCCACCTCCTTGAGAATGTCCTGGACAATTTTGCATATCTCACGAATGGCGGTCGCCGTCTTGAAGATGCGCGCTTGGACGCGCTCGGCACAGAAGCGATTCATCTGGTAGATCATGCGCGTCTGGGCGGCCATCATGTCCGGCGGCACCAACATATCGAAGCTATCGAATGGTGCCTGACTTGATGTCCTCTCTGATCCTCGCTGACGTCGTCCGGTCTGCTCCGGTCTGACGGTGGACTACAAACGACGCAGCCGTTGGCCCTGACCTCGGCCGTATGCCAATTACGTGAGTTTAAGGTCGATATCGAGATCGGATACGGAATCGATGAAGAGTCGAGTGGACGATGGGTTGCGGGGGTGGAGAATCACCGCACACACACACACACGCACAGCCCACGCTGCACGCTGCACGCTCCACACAACAAACAAAAACAAAAGGAAGCAACACACAACACACAACCAACAACAAACAACACACAACACACAACACACAACAAACAACACACAACAAAGGAACAATTCAATTGTGAGTTACGCTGACAGCCGGCCGAGTGGCAACAATGGGCCACAAGTGGAGCACAGAAATTTCTGTTTGTATCTTTTATTTACTTTTGGTTTTTATATTCGTTGTTTGTTTTGTTGTTGTTGTTGTTGTTGTTGCCTTTGTTTTTTGATTTTGTTTTTGCTTCTGATTTGGTTTCGGCTTCTGCTTTTTCGCTCGAGTCGCGCGCGCGTATCTGCCAGATACTGTATCTGAATCTGTGAATGCGCCAGTATCTGCCACTAAATCTGCCGGATTAGCCGCACTCTACGACGTTATGCGTTATGCGTTATGCGTTACGTGCTCTACGTTATGTGCGTAATGCGAATCCGTGGCCGGATCCGGAGCCGGAGTCGTGCTCTCGAGTGCCTGGCAGCGATTCCAAAAGCACCGATACCCGACGATTTCTACAAAAAGATACCTAACGCTGTCGACGCTGTCGCCGTCGCCGTCGCCGTCGTCGTCGTGGTCGTCGTCGTCGTCGTCGTCGTCGTCGTTGTTGTCGTTGCTGCCGTCGTCGTTGTTGTCCGCTGCTGTCGTCGTCCGCGTTGTAAATCTCGCGGATATTTACAGCTTTGGCAGATAAAGCGCTCGGCCAAGCTCACAGCTCGCAGCCTCGGCAAAAAGTGCAACTGCTATGTGTGTGTGTGTGTGTGAGTGTGTGTGTGTATCCGCAATCTCATGAATGGACTGCGATTACACCCACTAGTGCAAGCCGCACATGCAGGCTACAGATACAGATACAAATGCCTAAGAGATACACCTAAAGATACACCTACAGATACAGTTGCAGATACAAGCGATGCTGCTGCTAAGGCTGCTGCTGGCAGAGGCTGCCACTGCCGCTGCTGCTGTTGTTGCAGATACACATTCAGATACAGATGCAACTGTCAACGTGTCACGTGACAGAGGCCGTGTCATTGTCGCTCGGGTCTCGTGCCAAGCGCTGGGGACTCGAAGAGGCAAAAAACCAGCAGAAATCCCAAAAGCGGCAAACAAAAAATCGATGAGATACTGTATCTGCATCTCTGTGGCTGTATCTTTGGGATGAATATCTGCGGGGCTGTAAGACCAAAGACCTGCTCGCTCTCTCGCATACTCATACGCACACCCTCCCTCTCTCGCTCTCTCTCCCTCTTACTCTCTCTCCCTCTTACTCTCTCTCTCTCTCTCTCTCCCTCTCTCTCGCTCTCTCTTTCTCTTACTCTCTCTACCCCTCTCTCTTTCTCATTCTCTCTTTCTATCTCTCTCCTCCCTCTCTCTCTCTCTCTCTCCCTCTCTCTCGCCCATCTGCTCTCTCGCTCCCGCACTCGCTCTCCCAAAGAAACGGCACCGACTAATCAGACGCCGCTTGCAGCCATGTGAAAGTGTTTCGCGGCTCTGCGTCCGCGTATCTGTGTATCTTTTGTATCTGTGTGCATTGGTGTGCGTGCGAGTATCTATGTGCATGCGCCGCGGCATTGGCTGTTACCGCACAGCCAAGCTCCGCCCTCTTGTAGCACTGTGCAGCGAGCTATGCGGCCCGTCGGCATGTCGCTCCGTCGGACGGACGCTGTCACGGTGCGGCGCGCTCTTTGATGTCTCGCTCGGCCACTCAGGCCGACTCGCTTGCACATTGTAATGACATGGGTGTATGTGTGTGTGTGTGTGTGTGTGTGTGTGTGTGTGTGTGTGTGTAAATTTAATTTGTTAAATACATTTTGTGCCAGACGCCGTCGTACACGAATTGTGTGCAATAATTTATCTGAAATGTGCACTCATTTAGCAACGAGCAACCCTCGTCGAAAGACAACAACAACAACAACAACAACAACAACAACAACAACAGCTACAGCAACAACATTAAACAACGACAAACAACGATATCTTTATATCTCACGGATACACGAACACACAACAAAGTTTTACATTTCACAGATACTCGGGGCACATGCAGCCAACAGGCAACAGCCAACAGCCAACGGGCAGCGGGCAACGGGCAATGGGCAAGAGCCGAGAGCCAAGCAAAGATACAGATACATTCATAAATATGTCGCCTGGATTAATGTGCCAGTTGGCAATTTTTGACAGCGTTGTTCCAACCAAACGACCGCCATCGACCCCTCACCCCTCACCCCTCCAGCCGGCAAACCCCCCAACCATCCACCCTCCTTACACCTCACACTCCATTCCCTACCCCACACCCCACACCCCTCAGCTGGCCCATCCCATTACCGACTCTATAAGGTATCTGCTCATATGGAGGAGACACATTATCATCCAAATTGCTGTACAAACAAATTGTGGATACTCCTCTCTTCCCAAATCTATCTACACCCGCGAGTTTCCCGCGATGTTCCTGCGTTTTGATTCTCAGAAGCGGATGGCAAGTGTCGCGGACTCTAAACTTGAAGATACTCTCCTCGGCGAATGTATCTACTACACTTCTTAGTTTCCCAGGAATTAATTAGTGCAATTTGCAGCTCAGTCCAAGAAGTCGAAGCTCTGGGACTCGGGACTCGGGACTCGGGACCAGGGACTCGGGACCAGGGACTCGGGACCAGGGACTCGGGACACGGGACTCGGGACCTGGGACTTCAGACTCGGCACTTTCGACTTCTAAATAGAGTTTCGAGGGGCTGGACACGAGCAGGAAACATGACCAATTTTTCTAACACTCTCATATACTTAGTCTTAGATATTTCACTGAAGGACACGTCCGCAGGATCAGCATGCCAGATAAATACTGATCCAAGTGGTTCCATTTTTATTCATCATCTTCAACTTTCAGACGTGTCGTCTGGGCACCTCTCAGATACCCTTCCCGAACGCAGCTACATTCAATTAGTTACCCTGGGCAGCACTCGATGCCGCGGCCCGGGATTCCTAGGGAGACTGGAGACAAGTGTTCCGGATTGTCAGTTAAACAGGCGACAGATGCGGAGATCAAAGTATTCGTCAAATTAGTTTTGTTGCTTTCGCTTAGAGGCGATTCTCTGACTTTGGCACTAATTCAAATTGATGGGAACATAAACGGAATACAAACAGCGCATAAAACATGAAAGATACATATATCCATATGTACACACACACACACACATGCATACATACACACATGAGATACATGGGAAGACAATGTTTAAGGAAGACTGATCAATGGATACACAGAGATGGATATCAGTTTTATTTATGCATGAATTTCACTTAAACTTATAAATTATCCGGGGTTGACGTTTAGTGCCGCGGCGGACCACGAATGGAACTCAAATTAAAATAATACAAGCTACTAAAAACAATAGATTAGAGAGATTTTAGCAGCAACTGATATTTTAATAGCTGCATACCAGGCCTCGTGACATACACGTCAACATACTCATACACATATGAGTCATATATATCCTACACGCGAATCCATGGGCGGATGTCATATGGACACATTTTATGGCATTTCCCACCCGCCTCCCCGACCGATTATGCTAAAATGGAGGTACAGAAGGTACCCTTTGCCTATGCTATAAAGGATGTTAAGGATATACATTCAAGTTCACTAAGAGACACACAGACACACACGTCTAAAGATGGACATCAAATGATCAGAAATTAATCCTGAAGGATAAGATTCTGATTCTTATCTGAATTCTTCTTTGTGGGTATGGTAAACCTAAGAACAGTTATTTCTCTTCAAATATTCGTGGATGTCCTTGCCACCCGCTCGACTGGCAAATTTCTACTAAAAACTACAAATTTGTCTGATTCTCTCTTTTTTGCCTGTTGAGCCTAAGGAAAGGACTTCAACGTTTTTGTTATTGTAAAAGTTGAAGCCTTCATCGGGTGCAGATAATATATATAGATAATATATATATCAATCTGATCAACCCCAGAACAGCGAGCTATAAATACCCTTAATATGAAGGATAAAATAAGAGAATGGACCTTAAAGTCTCCGAATGACTTCCAGCAGGTCACACATCAAAATGGGATCAGTCTCAGAGATTAATTAATAATAATTAAGAATAAAGATAATAAAAAAAATACTTTAAATCTTAAATTAAAACTTCACAAAGTAAATAAACAGTATATATAAAATATAAGAATCTGATCCGATGATCCATAAATAAAAAAATGATCTACTTCCATTTGAACCCAAAAATGTGATCCCATTTTGAGGTGCACATCAATTCAATTTAAATCGAAGCTATCATATTTCAAGATCTATATTCTAATCTGATCTATCGGCTATATTCCTTGGGGTATCATTGGGACTATAAATAAATATCATTTATCAAACATTTATGGAGCTGCGACTTCAGTTTCCGTTGGTCCACAAATTATTCCCGGATTAATCGGACTTCTAATCATTTACCGTTTAACAGAATTATTTAGAAACTAGCAAAGCTGCCACACCACAACCTCCCACTCCCCGCCCTCGTACTCCCCACTCCCTGCTTCCCTATACACCCCTTCCCATCATCTCACTCCCAGGTCGATCTGCTAAGATGTAATATACGAGTACCAACTGTGATTTCGATTGGGGGAGTGGATCGATGAAGGATCGGGGACAGGTGAGAGAAGCAAAATAAAGAAGAGTGAAAGAGAAAGGGATAGAAGGTGAAGAAGGGGGTCGGGGGGGAGCTGACAATGTTTTTCAGATAGAAGAATATCTGCATAAATTTGAAACAAAGGGCAACACAGACAGGCAGAGGGACAGACAGACGGATGGGGGAAGAGGCAAAAGCCGAATGGTAAAAAGTGGAAACGAGTATGTCCATTTGTGTGTACGAGTATATGGGTGTGTGTGTGTGTGTGTGTGTGTGTGTGTGTGTGTGTGTATGTGTGTTTTTCCCGTATTTATATATCTCTTAGATCTTGAAGAAATTTGAATATAATTTATGTGCAATCGTCGCGTTTTTCGGTTGGTTTATTTGCTTACCTTGCTACCCCCGTCCCTGCTCCTGCCTCTACCCCTGCCCCTGTCCCTGCCCCTGCCACTGCCCCTACCATTGCCCCTGCTCCTGCTCCCGACCCTATCCGACCTATGCTCCTGTCCCTGTCACACTGTCCCAATCCCTGTACCGGTCCCAGCCCGGTCCGGTCCGGTTCGGTTCGGTCCCAAATAAAGAACGATCCATCCATCTAAACGTTTGTCACTTGCTGCCTTGTCGCCGCAACGTTTGTCTTTTTGCTGCTCCTCCAGCTCTGCTCCTTCGTCTCTTTTGTCTTTGTCTCTTCCTCTTGTTCTTCACTGTTGTTGTTGCTGTTATTGCTGTTGAAAAAGCGTCACCGAAACCGTCGCCCGCCCCGCCGACCATTGACCATCAACGCAGTCGTTTATCTTGTAGATACATCAGCCTGTCTGTCCAGCTGAGAGCCTCTGGTCAACTCGCCGGCCCCAAGTTTCTATGGAAAAGAACAATAACAGAATATCACATGCATCCACAGCGATCTTAACATACAAGCATATGTTTAGTGCTACGTATACCCATCCAAGCATCCAAAGTTCCCCCAACTCTCTGTGGAATAACACGATTACTTCCCCTGACAAAGAATCCAATTATTCTCCTGGCATGTTAATAAAATACTTCTCCTTAGTTCCCATTAACATTTCTGTTAATAACATTTACATTTCCAACAATCGCATCTAACTACATATCTAGAGTAAATCAACATTTCACTATTTTCGACATGCAACGGAGAGAGTATAAAAATGCAGCCTCAACTGTTAATTAACATTTATGTTAGCTTAGGCATATTTATGTTAACATGAGCTCAACCAACAGTAAGCCTAAAACTTTACTTCCCGTTGCTTTTTAAGTACTTTTAACTTACTCCAAGAATAATAACATTGGTCAGTGCTATTAACATTTCTATATTTACCATTAATATTTAACATTATGTTCAATATCCGTTACAGTAACATTAACATTTTTATTCAAACGTCACACATTACATAGTATTTAAGTGAGTTAAGAGACAAAGCACCACAAAAGCCTTAAGTCCCTGAGTAACCACAATAAAATTAACATAAACTGTATCGGCTGTTAGCAACACTTCATTGTTATGTTAAGCACCTGTTAATTTAACATTTAAAGCGCCTTCTTAATAGGCATGTCATACGAGCCTTTCTTATTCACTTACCGCGTTGGCACATGTGATGAATTTATAAGGACTAGACCCTAACCCAATCTCAGCGCAGCTCCCTCTCTCTCTCTCTCTCTTTCTCTTTTTCTCCCTCTCTCTCTCTCTCTCCCTCTCTCTATCTGTTTTGCTCCTCTGCTTCGGCTGTCTGTTGCTGCTGCCCTGCGGCAAATGCAGAAACAGTCGCTAAGCCGATTTGCATTCAGTGCCACGAAACTCGTTTCTGCGTTGGTTGCGTGTGGTGATGCATCGCGGATGGGACGCCAGAGTCTTGACTGCAATGGACATCCTTAAGCCTTGAGCTTTTTGCTTAAGTACAGGTGACACTTGACTACTTTATTGAATTATGACAGCGAACAAATCAGCGACACGAATCCTCATCCTCATCCACATCCACATCCACAGTCAGTGTTTTTTGTTGGGGTCTGCTCTCAGTTTTTGGCGCTACTTGGGATACAGTTCCAAGCCAGTGCCAGCCCAGACGCGCCATTCACTCTCCCATTCGCATTCCCATACCCAAACCCAAGCCCATACCCATACCCATACTCATTCCCATTCCCATACCCATACCCAATCCCAAACTCAGTTCCAGTCTGAGGTTCAATCTCAGGTCCAGTATCAGCCACTGGCTCATTACGCATGCGCCGCGTTGTGCTGGGCCCAGAGCAGTGGATGATCAATCGGTAGCCCTGCGACTCTGCCTCGAGGAGTCACTGGACATTGCCTAGTAGCGTACATGTGTTTTGCGATCCTCTGCTTGGAATACTAATTATGAGCACCAACGAGTGCGCCGAATGAATGAGCCAATTGGTTGGACATTTGGAGTCAAGCTTCATGCTCAGTCCCTTGCCGCTCCTCGGCGATCTCCTAACTTACGACGATCTTAACGACAAGTGCACGCTAATCACGCAATATTCCAGTCCGGTACCCATGCCCCAACCCATCCCCCGCACCCATCACCGTACTCATGCCCGTATCCATGCCCGTACCCATGCCCGGACTCGTACCCAGGCTGTCATTTTGTTTAACGTTAATTTTAAATAATATCATAATTTATCGTTACAGCACCCTCTCCCTTTCCCTCGTCTACCCTCTCCCTCTCCCTCTCTCTCTCATTCTTGTTGCCTTTGAGTATCTGCTGGTGGAATCTCTATTCTCATTTCGGACACGTACTCGAAAATCGATCTCAATTTCGTAGTTCAGATATCACGCGCACACACACAAAGCGACGATGTCGACCTTTTCCCGGCATGGGCACGCCACGTTCCACATAGTCTTCGGGCCCTTGTCAATAGCTTTACCCTGTTCCGATCCCATGGCCATGACCATGCCTATGTCCAAGCCCATTCCCATTCCCATTCCCATTCCCATTCCCTTTCCTTATATATATGGCCAATATATGAGCTGACCAAGGCGGCGGCCCTTTTCAAGCTGCGATGATCGCGTTGACATTTCGCTTGGCGATTGCGGGTGCATAGGATCGGACGGGGGCAAGGGCACGAGTACTTCTCTTCCTCCCTGGGATTGGATTGAATGCGACGACGACGACGACGACGACTTGGACTGCAGATGGGCCGGGAGCTGGTTCTGGAGCTGAGGCCTGGACTGGTACCGGGGCTGAGGCTTGGACTGGTACCGGGGCTGAACCGGGAGCTGGAACTGAGGCTAGGGCTGCAGCTGGGACTGGGGCTGGGGCGGGAGCTGGGTCTGAGGCCGAGGCTGTTGACATGTCGCTGGTTGTGATTGATTTAGGGCTCGATGCTTGTTTTTTGTTTTCCGCTGAAGCGCAGCCGTTTGAACCCATTGTTTTTAACCAAAAATGGGCGTACGATTGTCAGGAAAGAGACAACAACAACAACAACAACAACAATAATAATAACAATAACAACAACAACAACATCAGAAGCAATATCATTGACAAGAGATTCAACTTGAAGTCGAACAACATGCGTCGCGGGATGCAATTGAGCTCGAAATTGGAACCGAAATTGGAACCCACATTAACGATTATCGATGGATAAGCTAGATGGATACCCAGGCCCATCTAATCCTTCTGGGGAGGCTTCAGTTGCAGCTCAACTTCCAGGAATCTATTCAGATTATCTAAATTACCCCAGTTCCACCTCAAGATCCTCTAAGACTAGATTCCTAATGATCGTAATCGCAGCTCGTTGTGTGTTCGCTTCTTGGGAGGATCGCCCCAAATATGGAATACTCTATCCCAGGAGCTCTTCTAATGGAATTTGGATGACCAGGGATGAGGTCCATGTAAACAAATCTTGAACAAACTCTTCAGATTTGTTTTTAAACAAAAGATTCTCAACTTTTCTTTTCAGCTTTAAGCCAACTCGAGGCTCGGACTTGATTCAATGTCATGTAATTTCTAGGATGGATTCAGGGAATTCCGTTGATGCTTCTTATGCACTGGAGGCAATCCCTCATTTAGATTCCGTCCCGATCTTTGAATATAATTCTGATTTCTTGACTGCAAAGAATCCTTGGGTTCTTTTCCCTCGAATTACGTAATTACCGCTGCCTTGTAAGGGACTCGGCCATGTGGCAAGAAGTAACAGCAACTGCAATATTGGCAACTGTTGGTAGCCTCCCATCCCATCCCCTGGTTGCTCCCCGCCTCTCTCTTGGCCACGAACTGCCAATCGGCCGCTATGGTGCCTTGCGGCGCTTGTGGCCGAACGTATTAAATTAATATTTGCTTTTTGTCAAAAGGCTATAATCAAGCACCATGGCGATGACAGGCTAAGAGGCTCTAATTACAGCTTGTTACCCTGATGCAGGGGCCACACAGGTCGTGCCTCACTTGGCTCGCGTTTTCCGCTTGCCGCTCACCCCGTCCCGCCTTGAAAGTACTTGTCGTTCCGCGGCCGCCGCGTCTCACGCGAGCTTCGATCCTCTGAACGCCTGCCTCCGTTTATGCTAAGTGGCAAGCGCCGAGGCGATGTGATGCAACAACAACAGCAACAACAGCAAGAGATTTTAAGAGAGCTCCAGCCTGTCTCCAGCCCAAACCCCCTCGCACCGACCTTGTCGCAGCACCCGCCCCGCGCACCGCCCTTTCAGGCCCTTTGTGGGTTGAATGCCACTGCGATTTGATTGAAGTCCGCAAATTAAAATGCTCCTGCGGAGGGGGAGAAGGGGGGAGGGCTTGGTAAGGGGATGCCGTCCGAATGCAATTCTCACGATTTGGCGGGCCCAACGTCATTTGTTCATCATTTGTGTTCTTTGGAGGCTCATCATCATCTTGTAAGCTGTTCATTTGGGGCGTTGCAACACAATTCGCGATTCGAGTTGTTGGGGATTCAAGTTGCAAGTTGCCAGTTGCCAGTTGCCAGTTGCAAGTTACACGTTGCATATTCAGAGTCCGGTTCTTGTCTGCGTTTCGGCCAGCGCCTGATCAAATTAACCATTTAAATAAAACATTTGTTTTGATTTTCACTTAAAATGCGATCCAAAGAGACAGGCATTGGATCCTGACTCCTGGGGCGCGGATGATGGTCATTGGATCTGCCGGGATGGAGACCGAAGGTGATGTCTGTTGTTGCCTTGATGCCGGTTGACAGCCGTGCACAGTTCTCGTTGTTGGTAGCCGTTTTGGCCCGGCCTCAGCTCTCCATAATGACGATGATCATCGGACCATGTGCGACCCTCAGGATCCAAAATCTCAGAGATTATCAGAGCATTTACCCGTACTTAACGAGCCCCGCAACTGTCATCTAAGTGTACAGCATCCCATAGAACCAGAAACCAGAAGGCGATTGCTCCTTGAGTCCTTTAATTCCTTCTAAGAAGGAACTCGTACACTCAAGTACCTCTACCCTGTAAGGTTGAGATCGATCCATGATCAACGCACAAAGTAGACTGCGTTAGAGTCCTGTGTGTCCTTATAAATATCTCTCTGAATATTACTCCTGGAAAGAGAATCCTAAAGTAGCAAATCTTCTGGAGATTCGAGGACTTTAGGTATCTCCTCTTTATGATTTCCTTTTGCCTAAATAAGGAAAGTCTCTGGGAGATTCCAAGTTCGATTGTAGGGTATCCCTCAGTCCATTATAGCCGAACTGAAGCGTGTCCAGTATTTCTTTTGGCTAATTGCACAAAGCCATAACAAAATTCGAATTGATAACAAATTGTGTGCCCGAAATGCGATTATGAGATGGTCGTAAAGATCTGCTTTTGGCCATTAAATGAATATAAATTGCAGCGAATTCATTAAGTGGCTAAGACGCTAGTTGGCCATGGGGAGGGGGGAAGAGAAATGGGAGCGGGAAAGGAGGTAAGAGAAGTTCAAAAGGAACAAAACTTGGCCAATAAATTGATTGCCATGGCGACAACTTGGCCAGTGGCGATGACGATGATGTCCCATGGACAGGCGACAGCTCGTGGCTTTGGGGTGTGTGTGACGCGTTGATGTTGAGTGCGTGATGGGTAGGGGGTGGAGGTGTGGGGAAATTATCATTTATTAATTGTGCTTTAATTTGTGTGGGAAGCAACGCATTAATGACGCAGCCCCCGCGTATCGCTCCCCCTCACCACTCGCATCCCTCTCGCTGCCATTTAAAAATCACAAATTTAGCTCATCGAAAAAATCATATCAAAAAATTGAAGAAAAAAAAAAACTCAACATCAAGAGGCGACCGCAAGCATCAACAGAAAATAAATATTTTTAAACATATTAAAATGCAAATCAAATCCAATAAAAAACAACTCATTAAAAGCGCAACCTTACGGGCTGACGACCCGCTCCAAAGTCCGGACTCCCGACGTCCCGCCACTCAGTCCCATCCGTAGATAACCCAAAGCCAAAATCGATGCCAGAATCGCCCACATCTTGGCTGGAGCGACTGTTAAGGGTTTGGTATCCGATAACAGATTTTATGACTATCGAAAGTTTTGGAGATCATCAGATAAAAAAGAACTCGCTGGTTCAGGGAACTAGTTCATTGGAAATCATATCTGAAGATCAATAATTGATTAAGAAAAGAATTCACTGGTATAACTTGGGTAAGGATATTCTCAGTCTTAAAATATTATAATATTTATATAGATATATATCCCTATATATATTATAATTATAACCGAACTGAGCTGGAACTTATTTCTGTTGCCATGAGCAACTCATCTCCTGCTATGGTTGATCACTAAGTGGAAAAAGTATATGGACGGTAATAGATGATTATACTAATTACCAGTCCCCATAATTTCAACACTTTAAAGATCGTATCATATAATATTATTAATGTACTTTATTAAAGTGCTTGAGGCACTTAAGAACCGGTTCAGGAATCGAACCGATTGCCAGCGAGAGTCACTTTCCGGGCAGGTTCTTCTGTGGACTCGAATGTTAGACAGGAATCGAATGAAGACATTAGGAGGAGGAATACGTGGGATATCGGATTATCGGATGGTGAGTTATGGACACTTGAATTTCGAATTGTAACGGTTCTCGCCTTTGTAATTGCCAGTAACAAAGTCGAATCGGGAATTTTATTATTCAAAACTCAATACAAAAGAAAAACAATGTATAAATCAAGGCATATACATCTATATACATATATATATATATATGTATATCGGACTATGAACATATCGGATTGTGCACAATACAAACAACGGAGAGGTCCATAAATATCAATCGAACACGAATGACCGCAAAAGTTTAAACAATTTAATTTATTAATGGTATTAAATTTTAATTTGACTGTTATGCCTGTTGCCAGAAATTGAGACTCACACGTGATCCAAATGCAATATCAGACAAGCGGCCATCCACTTCTTCGTCCATCCATCCATCCAGCCATCCAGCCATCCATCCAAGCACTTATTCATCCATCCAACCATCCACTTATTCATTCATTCGTTCATCCATTCATCCATCTGTCCATCCATCCATCCATCCATCCATCCATCTATCCATCCATCCATCCATCCATCCATCCATCCCCCATCCATCCACCCATCCATCCATCCATCCATTCTGAGGGATATGGAATTGGATTTGGACCTGGCCAGAAGCCTGTCTCTGCTTGGCCATAATTTTGCGACAATTGATGTAAAGGTCTTTGGGGTTTGTTAGCTGTCGGTGGAGCTCTCTTAATGCCCCATTCGAATGCGTAACGTGTCTAGCGGAGTCCGGACTGTCACTCGGTGACAATTTCAATGGCCCGACTGTCCATACGGACAGGGGCCCAACGTCTACCTCTTCTAGATGTCGACCTCGAATTCGTATCGCTCGCCGAAATTGGCACACGTTGCCGACAAAACATCAAAGTAGCGCCACGACCCACCCAGGGGTAAATTATTATTCAGTTTGCTCATCGCCTTTTAAGTGGGTTTTATATAATTAACATACCTCCGTCTATATAATATCTATTATATCCGTATAGCCGCATAGCCGTATGACCGCGTGGATGACATGGGATCTTTACGATCTATATATTCTATATAGCCATCTGAGAGACGATAATCAGTCTTAATGTTAACGACATATTAGCTCTCTAGCTGTTATTAACATAGCTGTTGTTATTCAAATGTAATTATGTAACTTTATAAATATAACATTGCCTTTCCCAAGGGACGTCATGTATCAAGATGGACTCTTACCTTAGGGAATCTTCAATGTTAAATAAATGTAAGTTTGGCTATGATACAAGATGTTAACTACATGTTATACTCATAGCAGAAACTGGTACTATGTTAAGTTAGTAATGTTAGTAGACATACTGTTATTCATTAGGGTAAATGTTAATGGTATGTAAAGTTGCTATGAGCTGCAGATGTTTTATAGGTAAGTCTGCATATAGCTTAACAGTCTATTTTAACAACATATTTTATGTTTATAACTGTTATGTATACTTTGTCACATACTGTTATCTGAAATGCTCTGTTAATCATCAGGTCAAATTATGTTACTTGGCTATAACCGATAACGGAATGTGCAGCAGCAAATTATGTTAAGCGACTGAAACTGTTATATCCTTATGTATGCTATGTTAACACACTGTTAGTGTCAACTGCGAGCATAAGATACAAAATATATTATAATACATAAACATGGACAAATGTTAACAGCTGACAGCAATTATTTAACATTTGTCAATCTGAAAAGATTTTCCGATCCGAAGCAAAACTCAATTGAAAATTGTTTGAAAAAAACTTAAGTTTTTATTGACTAAAACTCACAAGAAAAGCAAAACACAAAAATAAATAATTTAAAACAAAAGTTCCTCCAGGATCAAAGCGACAAGTCGATCCTTGACTTAAACTAAATACTTTAGCTAATTTTATTTGCCGCTTGGCAAAAACTGTTGTGTTTTAAAAAAAAGTCGATGCTTCAATTGGATAGTATATATATTAATGTATATATGTTTATATACATGAATATATACATATATATATATATATATATATATATATATATCTTTATATATATAGATATATATTGATTTATTTATATATATATAAAGTAGTTTGATTTGTGCGCACTTTTGTGCTCTCGTTATACTTGGTAATCAGTACATATTGTACATAGGTAATACATACATATATACATACATATATATATGTATATATGTGTATATGTAATTTATATATATAAATTTAGATGTGTTTTAAATATAGGAAACTCTTTAAGCGGCGTATACTTTTCGAAAGCTTCTAAGAACTAAATTAGAATCTAGTGAAATATCAAATAGTATTTGGGTTGAATTTTCCGAATTACCTCTCTGAGCGTTATGTCTCCCTACCACTCCCCCTTCTAGCATATTCCCCCCTCTCCCCGGGTGGTGCAACTCCTTACTGTATCCTTACCGCAGGGAGCTGCCAATCGCAGTTCCCGACTACCAACTATTTGTAGGTGCCACATTATGCGGCTTTTGTTTTTAGCTCGTTTTCCACCAAAAATAATAATTATAATTATAATTATAATCAAAGTCGTAATTATAATTATAATATTGTATAAGGAAAAACAAAATTAACACAATTTGTAAAAAAAAAAAAATAATCATATGTCCTTCCAATTGTTTCCCCTCCCCCCATTGACGCCCTACAACTCCTCCAGGCACCGAACATTAGTCAACATAATGCGGGTAAGGCGCCAGACCTGCTTGGCGGCATTCTCGAGGGCGCCGGGTGACTTGCCCTTGAAGAGATCCATGTTGGGCAGGAAGTAGTGCGGACAGCGTCGGCACTGCAGGCAGGATATAAGCTGCAGGAATATCCCATTGATCCGATCCGCAATGCAGTTCTCCTCCCACTCCATTTCCCGTGGATGCTTCTCGCACTCGTAGAGCAGCAAGGTTTTCAGATGGTACGATGTTACGGGATTCCCGGGCAGATCCAGGTGACGATCCCGCAATGTCTTTAATATGCTAAGGCAACGACGGCGACTGGCACCTAAACAAGATATAATATAAAATGTGAGATAATTGATAGCTGACAGATAGATATATGTATATATATAAAGGATTCAAACTTAGGACAGGATAATTTAAAAATGTACTATTAAATTTAAATTTAAAAGATATAAATAAAATATATATAATATAAGTATAATAAGCTATAAGAATTTTTGAGATCATCAATCGAATTTTTATAATATTATATATAGATTATATATATTTATATTTATATCCTTGAAATATTTTTTAATATTTTTTGAAGGAAATATGAAAAGAACACTAGAAGTTCGATTATTTAACCCTATAAGTACCCAGTAATAAAAGTTTCATTATTTCATAATTTTTTCAAGATCGCAGATCGATTTCTATATTCCCATAGGTAGTTTTGGTATTTCGAAATGTTGTCATAAAGCCACTTCAGTTGATTCCACGGGCATTGATTAATTTTAATTGATGTTTTTTTCTACATTTAAAACACATATCGTAATGCCCTATTATTCATTTAAATGGCACTCGAGTGTCCGACGCGATTGAATTGTACAAAACATTTATGAAATTTGATTAGATAGATATTTCCAAAGGTGCCTTGATAGGTCTAAATGGGTCTAAATGGATCTAAAAGGGTCTAAATGGGTCTAAATAGGTTTAAATGAATCTATATGAGGTTCAATGGATTTATAAGGGTCTTTATAGGGTTCTGTGGGTATCTATGAGACTCTATGGGTATCTATGGGTATATATGGTTCTCTATGGATCTCTATGGGTCTCTATGGGTCACTATGGGTCTCTATGGACTTCCAAAGGTGCCTCGACAGGTCTAAATGGGTCTAAATGGGTCTAAATGGGTTTAAATGGGTCTAAATGGGTTTAAATTGGTCTAAATGGGTCTAAATAGGTCTAAATGAATCTATATGAGGTTCAATAGGTTTATAAGGGTTTTTATAGGGTTCTATGGGTATCTATAAGTCTCTATGGGTATCTATGGGTCTCTATAGATCTCTATAGGTCTCTATGGATCTCTATGGGTCTCAATGGATCTCTATAGGTCTCTATAGGTCTCTATGGATCTCTATGGGTCTCTATGGGTCACTATAGGTCTCTATTCTATTGGACTTCTATTGGTATTTTTTAGGATTCAATGGGTTCCTAAGGGCTCTACTGTCTAATCGATACATAACAGAAGTTGTCTTTAATTTGGTGATAATTGACAGTATTTATATCACTGAAGGGCCTACTTCCCCACCCCTCCTTAGGCATAACATTTGAAAGCCACGAACATCGATTGACAACAAGGCCCCAAAATTGAGTACCACCCATAGGTTTCTGGGCTTGATTGATCAGCACATCTTCGACGTCCATCGGCACATAAATCATGGACGCGAAGTGTCACAAAACCTAATCTCGATCTCCTCCGATAGCCGTGCTTGGAGTGCGTTTGTATTTAAGGTGCTGGTAGTGCCAAAGGTACTGCTACTTAGGAGGTGTGTGAGTCTTAGGTAAACTTTATAATCATAGATGAAATTGCTATAAAATATAGTCGTAATTCTTAAACCGATTTCTAAAAAAAATAGAGATATGAATCACTCATAATTTTTATAGCAACGAAGCTTGAAAATTAATATAATTGAGGAAGAATGAGGTAGATATACTTATAAAGGAAATCTGGGCATATATCAGGAATACTTTGGCAGATTTGTTTAGCTTTATCTCTTATCAATATTAAATTTAAATAAATGATAATTAAGATTAAAATAATCGATTCATGAGGGGCTATAATAATGAGGTGAGTTTATTTTTATAATTAAATAATATAAAAATGGAATTCGTTGGAAAAGTATCCTCTATAAAGAAATCCCTAAAAAGAGATGTACATATATAAATCTGAGAGTCAGTCTTTAGTACAGTCTTTCCTCAATAATCGAAGATCGATAATATTTTGTCAATTTGTAAGTTTCCTAATTGGAAAAAATTGAACAAATATTAATGAAATTGAAGAGATTTTATCACGTAGAATGCATATTTCCTGAAATGCTTGTGCCGCGTAATCGATATGCGTGGCCGATAACGATACCGATAACGACAACGACATTGTAATGGATACATTCACATTGACAGTTAGTCGATCCCCGATACCATCTAAATTATTATGCGCCAGCGCATTAAATTAAATGCCAATTCGATCCACAAGCATCGCATTGGAGTCTACAGCCGGGGGAGCGGCGGAGGAGGTAGTGGGAAAGGAGAGTTGTGCTGTGGAGGGGGGAGGAGAGGGGTGACGGTTAAAAGACGGAGATGACAACAAGGTAGAAAATCGCTGTGAGGGCCTGGGATTTGATTTCGATTTGGGTCTTCGCATTGGGCGTCGGGTCGGGGCTCCGGACTCCGGGCTCAGAGTTCCGAGGTCTGGGGCTTGGGGTTTGGGGACTGGGGACTGAGGTTTCGGTTTTTAGGCTTTGAGTCTTGGTTTAATTTCTGTATTCGTTGTCTTTGTCGTCTTTGGTGGTTTTTTCTTTTTGGGGCTCTTCATTTTTGTTATTGTTTGTGTTTCTGTTTCTCTTTCTTTTTCGGCTTTTGTTTTTGTTTTTGTTTCTGTTTCTGTTTTTGTCATTTGTTGTTGCTTTTTTCTTATTTGTATTTTGTATTTGTGTTTTACTTGGTGGGGAGCTTCTTGGTGACTGCGTGCCGTTGTTTTATTTATTTGTTGACTTTATCTAATCGCCGAGATTTAAAATATTTATAAAATCGTTTAGAAATTTATTTATGGCTCAAGCATTGGCAGTGCCGATATCTCCGTAGCCTCAGCTGCGACTACGACTACGACTACGAGTACGAGTATGACTATGACTATGGCTATGGCTATGGCTATGGCTATGGCTATGGCTATGACTATGACTATGGCTATGACTGTGAATACATCGATGGACTCCGAAACTCGTTTCTCGGCCAACAGGCAGGGACTGAGAGTGTGACTGCGATTGTGACTGTGACTATAACTGTGACTGTGACTTTGACTGTGACTGCGCTTATCTGACTTCAATCTCCACGAATTGCTAAGCAAGCAGAAGCATAACGACAAAGAGGAAGACAGACAGAGAAGAAGTCAGACCGAAAGGAAGACCGACAGAGAAGAAGACAGACAACAAGGAATACACACAGGGAGGGACAGTTGGGTGTGAGACGAGGGGTGGCAATCACCAATCAGCCCACAAGCATTGACAATCACTAATTTATAATCCTTGCCAACGAGCAGAGGAGTCTCCTATCTGGTTTCCTTATCTATCGAAGCTCCGATAAACGATAGATGCCCGCAATTAGATTGAAGCAAAGCGATGGGCCTTAAGCGCCTACTTAAATGAATCTACACTGATATCGATAGAAAGATAGAATCGATAAGTTTCGATTAGTGGAGTGCCTTCTTATCGATAACAATAGCCCATTATATCAATAAGTACATTCACATTCGTAAACGACTTGTAAATAACGAATCTGTTACACTTTTAATATCTTAAATGCTGTCCAATCGATATCGTTTCATTTAAATTTCCCCGATTGAGTGTATTCAGAGCATTTGGGGATTCATGAATACATGGATTCGTGGAACTACACGAGTTGATCTATGCAAATGTGATGATCATTCGAAGCATTTGATCGCTTCAAGTTGAAGATCATTTAAATACTGAAAGGCACCCCATGAATGGATCACCTGCCTATTTAACTGGGATCCACGTTGCCCAATGGCCAATGGCTGCCACACTTATCTGTCCCCAAAGATCGTTAGCACCTGATCATGGATCGTTCTCTGCCCCGGTCAAAGGCTTAATTTACAAGCAATTATATCAACTTTTGGTCGCTGATTTGTTGAAAATAAATCAATGAAATTTAAGTGTGTCACTGATTGTAAGTCCCTCGGCTATGCCTCTGACAGGGGGTGACCAGAGTGCGTAATACCGATTATTAGATTAATTTACAACCACATACCATACCACACAAACACCACACACACAACCACACACACACACACACACACGTATCAATCGATATTTTCCCGTGTCACTATTCCTTAAGAGTCAAGAATCTACGAGAATTTTCATTATTTACGGGCTTTTCAACAAGTTGAAAACTTCTTGAGGATTTTCCAAAATTGGGTTTAGGCTTTATCTAAAATATATTTTATATACGTAAATGCATCTATATAAATTTACGGCCGTATTATCTGAAGTATTTGGGGACCTCATACTGGGTTTTGTTTTGCCGACGGAAAAGTAGCTCGAATGATTTGAATCGTTTGAGTGCTTCGATTTGACAAATGTGAGTGACTCGATAGATTTGTCTGAATCGATAGATTGACTCGATGGATATGATTGAATCGATAGATATGATTGAATCGATAGATATGATTGAATCGATAGATATGATTGAATCGATAGATTTAATTGAATCGATGGACTTGATTGAACCGATAGACTTGATTGAACCGATAGATTTGAATAAATTGGAAGATTCGGAGTGATGGAGGATTTGGGAGAGGAACTTACCTTGCAAGAGTCGATTCTCGGCGTCCGTAAAACTAAGCACCCAGGCATCACCCTCCATGGCGGAGTTCTTGCCTTGGAGAGCGATGCACTCCTTGGAAAGCATATCGAAGCCTTCAGTCTTAACCTCTGCAACAATGTTGGGATGCGGCCAGGGTATGCCCGGCAACGGCCAGTGGGAGGCCGAGCGGGGCCAGAGGCCGGCACACTTAAAGGCAGGCGTGATTTGCACGATTATGCGCTCCCGGATGCGCAGCTTCACCTCTGTGGTGTCCGCAATCATCTTGACGATGTCACGATAGGCGCACTTATCGCAGGCCTGTGCCACCAGCGTTTGGAATCTGGAGCGTATTTTGCGTGCAGACAGGTAACCGGAGGCGGTTATGAACTCCACCCAGAGGGACATGGAACGCTTGCGTCCATCGCTCAGCTTGAGCACCGCACAGCCGGGCAGAGTGCCATCATCCACGAAGTTCAGGACGCCCATCTGATTGAGGTATATAATGATTTCAAACTCTGTGGGTGAGATCACTTCAAGGCCCTCGAATCGTCCGTTGTAGTCATTGAGGGAGGAGATGAAGCGGGGCTCCTGCACCTCAACCTCCTTCAGCACATCCTGGACGATGCGACAGACCTCCTGAATCTGTTTGTGGATCTGTGCCTTGCGCACCTGCACCCGATCCGCACAATATTTGTTCATTTGATAGACCATCTTGGACTGTGCCGCGATCATGTCCGACGGCACCAGCATTATAGACCCGGGCGACGACGTCGTGATGGTTTTTTATTGAATCTCTTTTATAGAATTATTTTTTGAAGTTAGGAACTGTTTTTTTAATTTTGTATTTATTTATTTATTTTTTTTTTTTTTTTATTAATGGAACTCTATATGGAACTGAACAGTTCTCGCATGTTTTTTATTCACACTTATTAATTGACCCTTTGTATATTTTGCTTTTGGGTGCACCAATAAAAAAAATAGCAAATATAACAAAATTGAATTGTTATTAATAATTATTTTTGCTGTAATTCACTTAACGAACGGCGGCGTCGGTGGCAGCGGCGGCTTCTGCGTTCGCTCTCTGCACGTATCACGCAAAGTCACAGTTCGAGTTGATTTCGCACTCGTCGGAGTCGCAGTCACGGTCGCAGTCGCAGTCACCTCGTGTCGCGTGTACTCGCGCCATCAACTCCAAGACATTGACTGATTTCGTATGGCGTGCACGCCGCAAGAAAAGTATCTTTGCCAGCCCAGAAACCAGCCACAGCCGCAGCCACAGCCGCAGTCGCGGCCGCAGCGCTGCCGAGTCTCCATCTCCCCACCAGTTGTGGCGGCGAGTGCAAACGAATAAGCAATAATCCCATTCGTTTGCAGGCAGTGTCTTCTATCTCTTTTCGTTTTCTGCCTTCGCTCTCAGCCTGCGTTCGCTGAGAGCACGTATAATGGCTGAGCGAGCTCTGTATGTGTGTGCATATGTTTGCGTGTGTGTGCATACTTCTTGGTTCGCCTTTATGTTGGCCTCTCTGTTTATTTAATACTCATTTCATTGTTTGTTTGTTTAATAAAGCGCCGTAATGGCGACCAGCTGCAGCTGAAAGAGAGCGCCCTTTGCAAAGAGAGCGCTTAGCTTTGCGAATGCCAGTACTTATAGCTGGACACACACACACACACATGCGCACATGCATGTGGTGTGACTTATACACGTGCGCCTACCCTCGAATGCAACCCCTTGGAATTTACTTGAAACTCTCATTTGCTTCTGTTGCTGTTACCGCGTAGCTCCGCCTCTTTTGTGGCTCGAGCACTCACGCATACAAGCACGTGCCGTTCACATAGATACGCACACACACACATGTAAATGGACTGTTTTACGCTCTGTAATACTGTGCGAGGTTTTATTGGGGTTGCTGTGGGTGGTTAGGTGGGCGTGGGATGTTAGTGTTAGATAAACGTAAATGCTGACTAATAAATAACTAGTATAATATCCGACTTTAAGAAGAGCAAGTTTATGTGTTCAGAACGGAGATGGGTAAAGTCCATTACCAACCCCCAGCACCCAGTGAATGCGAAATAATTTCAATTAAAGTCCTTTCTTTAAAGAGAAATTTACTATAAGTTGCGTCCTATGGTCCACTCGGCCATCGGTAGAGCCTGTCTCTCCAGTCGCTCGTATACGTTTAAAAAATTAATGTGTATCTAATATGATTAATGGCCATTTAACACGAGCCGCTAACGTGACTCAATGGAACCGGCCTGTGGGTGGCGTCCTATGGCCAAAGCCACAGCCACAGCCACAGCCGCAGCCACAGTCGCAGTCCCAGCGAAAGAGAAGTGGCGGGTGGGGGGAGCGAGCGATAGAAGGGGCATGGCGGAGGCAAGGTAACAAGAGGATAGAATGGATAGGATGTCGGTGTCATATCTTGGTTTTTATATACATAGCAGCGGCAACATTAAGTTCCACTTTAGAGAGTGGTAAACAAATTATTATGTATAATTCAGTTTGAACTGTGTGCCGGAACCTGCATTAAGATAAAGCTAATTAACACCTCAGCCCTGGGCAAGGGCCGAGAGCATGGACAGGGTAGGGCAGAGAAGGCTGTGAAGGCAGAGACGAACGGGGAAGGGTCGGGCAGGGCTGGGCAGGGCAGGGCAGGGCAGTCTAGAGGGAAGGCACCCTAAATGCTACGCCCATAAGTTTAGGGCTAAGACGTTTTCCACATGCGTCTATCATTTTTCTTCGTCCGACTTCATGCGATAAGCGGAATGCGTATGGAAATACATAAGTTAAGGCCTAAAAAGAGAGAAGCAAAACCCGAAGCAGAAACCGAAACAGAAACAGAAACAGAAACCGAAATTGAAACCGAAACTGGGAGCGGGACTGGGAATGGGAACGAGCCTGAGAACGGGAACGAGACTGGGACTGGGGAGTAGGGAGTACGGAGTAGGGAATGGGAGTAGGGGAGTAGGGGAGTAGGGGAATGGGGAATGGGGAATGGGAAATGGAAATAGGGATGGGAATAGGAATGGGACTCAAATTGGTATTGTGACTGGAACTGGAATTGGAATTGAAATTGGAATTGGGCAGTGGACGTTCTTACGTTGTTGTTGTTGTTGTTGTTGCTGTGGTTGCTGTTGTTGTTGTGGCCGTTGCATGTCATCGACTATGGAAATGAGGAGCTGATAATGTGCGAGAAAAATGCACTGGGAATCACTTTAATGGCCGCGTAAATGTGGAAAATTATCAAAGGGACACGAACTTAATTGCGGCCATTATCGGCTTTTATAGCATATAAATTGGAAATGAATTATGCAAACGGTCAAGATCGTAACCAACGAATCGACTCAACCAGAGATCTTCATTAGCGCCTCAAGGTCAGTCTGGTCGGTCCTACGATTACGTCGGGTAACATCCGCGGCGTTTACTATGGTGCTGCGGTGGCACATCCAGAGTCATCCAGGCTGCTGCAGCCCCACCCCCCGAGCCCAGCCCTTCGATAAGATAAGCCAATCGATCGGTTTGAGATTTATGCGAGTCACGAACAACGCTCCACCGATTGAACGATCCACCGATTCAACTGGATTCTCGATCATTGCCGATCACAAGGAGCAACCGTTAACCGCCTCCTGCACGGTAGTCAATTCTTTAATTAAATTGTGTATGTTTTGTCTCCGCAGCCTGGCGACGACTTTATTCGCGGTGGTTAACCTTATCGGATGCACGAGATCTGCCATGATGAGCTCCTGCACCTCCTTCTGCTCCCGCTGGTACTCCCGCTGCTGCTGCTATTCCTTCTTATGCCACTTCTTAAGGCACATACGCTTTATGGTTGAGACTGACCAAATGAGCAAATGGCGGAAAATTAAGTTCGCTGTGGAACGCCATCAGGAGCAGCAAGAGGAATGGCAAGAGGAACGGCAAGAGGAACGGCAACGGGAACGGGAACAGCGACAACTGCAACTGTCCAGACCCAAAGGCAGTAGGAGAAAGAGATTGCAATCGCTGGCAGCTCACAACATCCCCTGCTCCGGCCATGGTTGGTGATGGCGATGCCGATGTCGATGCCGATGGAGATGGCGATGGCGATGACGATGCCCTCCTCATTGCTGGACACCAGCAGCTGCAGCTGTTGCTGCCACTGCCACTGCCACTGCCACTGCCACTGCCACTGCCTATGCCACTGTCATTGCCAGTGCTGGTGCCGGTGCCGGTGCCGATGCCACAGCCGCCTTCAACATGGACACGACACACGTCGTCCTCTTTCTCCCCTTTTGGCCTTTTTGCAGTTGCTACGTGTGTCCCATATTCTGTCCCAACTACTGGGCAACCGCCTTGTGGTGACACTTGGAACTCGACATGTTTATTTGTGCTTCTTTGGCTTTGGTCCCGCACCACCAGCCGAACAGTTGATGCCACACATCCAAAGGCAATTAAAACGGACGCTTTGGCTCCTCCAAAATATTCGAGTTTAATGGATTGCTGGGAGGTCATCGGAGTATCCTTGACCCCTTGTCCTTGGCCCTATTCATATTCATTTTCTGATATCACGTTAAATCAATAACTGGTTAAGCCTTTAATTGCTGCTCCTTGACTCTCGTTTCCATCCATAATTGGCCAGGAAAGGAAATCGTTCATTAACATGTTCTCGGCTGCACTTGCAATCCCTCCCGGTCATTTCTTTCGTCCTGCGCTCAACGCAGTCCTTGGTATTGAGCGATTGGTGAGATTCAAAGATACACAGATTCGAGGAATGGCAGTCAGAGGGAAGACCTGAACTAGGGCAGTGCCTGGAGTGCCACCTTTGCCCGACTTATTGACAACATTGATATGGGAGTCTACCTTCATGAGGAGCAATCCAAAAGGGGGAAATGGGATGGACGGAGGGGAGTGAGAGAGCAAGGTAGAGGGAGGGAGTAATCTCATTCCCATGCCCATACACGTAACCTTACCCACACCCATACCCATACCCACACCCATACCCATACCCATACCCATACCCATACCCTCACCCAATCCCATTCCAATTCTCATTTTGAACCCATTTCAAATCCGTGTCCATGCTATACACGATCATCGATCATTTTCCGATTGAGCTGGTCGAGCTCCGATAATCTCCGGAGCTGCCATCACGCATTGCGTTTCCTTGTGCACTCGAGTTTGTCATTTGATATGATGGCAACGTTGACAGGACCGCGATGAAGACGACGGTTGCATGGACACTGCCTGGATGATTGTGCGCTAGGATGACGGAACGCCAGGAAGGTAGGACGCCAGGATGGTAAGATGGTAGGACGCACTCGGCGCTTCGGTAGGCCAACTGGCGACATGTGACCTCCTACGTAAGCATGCGGCGTCTGTTCTTGTGGCATGTGCAGAGGTCAGGCCGGTTGCAAGCTGCCACAGGTTTAAGTCAAACAGTCAAACAGTCAAATTGTCAGGCAGTTAGAGGCACAACGACAGCCGAGGCAGTGGCATGGGCAGAGGCTTGGGCAGAGGCATGGAGAGGCATGGGCAGAGGTGAGGCTGGTGTAAGGGTAGAGACGGTGGCAGAGGCAGAGGCAAAGAGGAAAAGGGCATTGGCATTGGCATTTACCTGTCTCTCTTTCTCGCTCATTCTCTCTCTTTTCTCTCTCTCCTCTGCATGTTGTGTGACCTGTGTGTGTGTGTGTGTGTGTCCAAGTGGCGCCTGCATCCCGTCGCGCGTTGTCTGCATATGCGGAATATGCGTGAGCGTCGCCCGTTGAAGGGGCACGAGAAGTGAAACAAGTCGACGATCAAGCTTGAATCGTTGGACAGCGATTGCCATGGTCATGGAACCAGACCCGATGCCAATGTCCAGTGTCCAGACAGCAGCCGCAGTAACAGTCACAATCGCAGTCGTTGCCGCAGCCGCAGTCGCAGCCGCAGCCGCAGTCACAGTCGCTGCAGCAGCGACATTCAAATCAGTACCAAGATTCAGTCCAGAATTGCGATGGGACCCACAGCCCGAGAGTGGATGGCGGATGGCGGAGCAGTGGAGCAGTGGAGGAGTGGTGACTGCAACGGCGACTGAGATCCACCGCAGTTGCAACAAACTGGCGGTGCCCCCCACCTGTGACGCACACACATAAAATTCAGCGACATGCGGTTAAATATGCTTAAGTTTTCCCGCGGACAACTTGAAATTAAGTATATGCCACAGTGAGCACCGAGAACAGACACTCCAAATCGTTCCAACTGATGCCAGTTGCTGTTGCTGTAATGAGTCTCCGGTTGAGGCACAGCCAGTACCAGACCCAGTCCCAGTACCAGACCCAGACCCAGACCCAGACCCAGAACCAATACCAGTCCCATTCCCAGTTCAAGTTCCACTTCCAGACACAGTCCCAATCCCGATCCCAGTCCCAGTCCTCAGTCCCAGCCCAAGTCCCATGCAGTTACCTTAATTTATATATTGTTTGGTCTGTGGATATATCAACGCGTTTGTGTAAATGCAGCCCCTTATCCATTCATTATGACCATTAGGCTTTGTGTACGAGTGCCTGAAACCGGCCAACCCAATCCCCAAACCCCAATCCTCCATCCTCCATCCTCCAGCCCTCGTCTTCCATTGTGCAACCCGCGTTGATGCCACAATCCTTGGCTATTCCAACTGCTGCTTCTGTTCGCCAGCCTGCGTCCAATAATTGCAGTTCGCAGTGCGCCATTTGATTAATTCCCCAATCCTGACATGAAATCCCGCTTGTCATCGACCTGTAATCAGTGCACAGATTAAGGATAATCCAAGCAGTGGATAGACCATCTGTTCAGACAAGAGAAGACATTGATATGCACCTCCCCTTCCATAGATAGTTATATCTTTAAAAATCCTTTTTCTATTACTCTTTACATTTTCGAGGAGAATAATCTCATTTATCACGTTTGTGTCTTAAGTCATTTTAAGGAGTGAAATGCTAAGTGAGCAAAAAAGTGCATAATTTGTATTTTTTTAATTGAAAACTATCCTAACTGGTATCTTTTTCAGCTCTTGACGTCGATTTCAGTTTTTCGCATATAATTGCAATGTTGCAAGTATGTCTCTTAAGTCACTTCAGGGACGCTCTAAAAAGTCAAAGGAAAATTGATTTATTCTTTATACAAGCTTAATATATATATTCATATATATATATACATATGTATATCTATTTTTATCTAAATTCAGAGTCCTTTTTTTTTCTCAGAGTGCATCCAAGGAACATGAAACGCTTTAAGTCTATCGAAGGACACACGGAGTTCTAAGTAAAGTATCTCTAACTTTTGATTCCAAATATAAAAATAATTTAATTTAAATTTCTATTTACTCTATATAGGAATTGATTTAATATCCTTGTAAGGACTTTAAGCAACTAATTTAGAATTGTTTTATTAAAGTCCTTTCAAGATTTCACACATGTCTCAATATTTGAGCCGCCATTGTAAATAATCTTTAAATTTTCGTGGCAAGATCGAAAAATCAACATATCCTTAGAAAAGTGCATCCTGGACTCCAAGTCAAGCCAAGTGTTTGGCTGACTTCTCAGTGGGTCTTATCGCAGGTGAACTTAAATTATGGCCCAGAGATCGGGCAGAGTCGCCAGCGGTCCCTGGCGGGGATTGCATGTACGCGGATCGCATTAATGCAATTCTGTGTATGGAGGCCACGGATCGTGCGATAATTTAGCGGCGCATACGGAACGCCCAACATGGCATCGATGAGCCATTAGCCATTAGCCGCTTGTTAATGTCCCGGGGAATACGAATACGAGTCTCGAAAGAGACATTGTCGCTCCTCCGAAAGGCTGTCGAAGCTATCGTGTCTGTCGCGTATGTAGCGTCCCTCGCATCCGACGCGTCCCCCGCATCCGTCGCGTCCCTCGCATCCGTCGTATCCCTCGCATTCGGCGTGTCCCTCGCATTCGTCGTGTCCCTCGCATTCGTCGTGTCCCTCGCACTCGTCGTGTCCCTCGCATCCGTCGCGGCTGTTGGGGCTGTTTGAGCTGTTGGGGCGCCCAGATAAGCGGGAGAGGCGGCCATAAACATGAATTTGCTATTATGGCCCCATGGAGACAGATGAGAGCTGGTCAATGGAGCACTTTGGGTGCTATCCAGGCACTGATTAAATGAGGCTCCAGCGAATTTGGGAATGCAATTAGGCAGCGGCCAGAGGAGATGAGGGATCGGCCTCAGATTCCAATGGATCCATTCAAATATCCATCAAAGTCAGACAGTGGTATGCAAATGTGTAATCTCATGCCCGATCTAAGAATTCCCACTGTAAACTCGCCAGGTTTATGGCTATAAAAACATGTCACAATCTATCCGATCCTCGCTCGTATTCTAAAAGTGTTTATTTTGATGGCCACCACAGTCGGGCGCTAATTAGGTTGTGCTGCACTCCGGTCCGGGCACCATAATCAGCATCAGCTCTCAGATGGAGCCCCAGCTCCAGCCTCAGCCTCAGCCCCAGCCTCAGCTCCAGCCCCAGCTTCAGCTCTCAGATGCAGCTTCAGCTCTCAGATGCAGCTTCAGCTCTCAGATGCAGCTTCAGCTCTCAGATGCAGTCCCAGCTCCAGCCTCAGCCCCAGCTCCAGCCACAACTCTGAGCTGCAGTCAAGTCGATGAGCTGGTCCCGTGCCTGTTCCTGGAGTGGAGCCTCGCGTATCAATAAAATCAAAATCAGAATCAAAATCAAAATCAAAATCATGCAAACGTTTAAAAGCGATACAAAACTTGTCGCTACGATCTGCGGGATCGACGATCGACGATCGACGATCAGTGATCAGTTCGATGGAGCAAACAGTTAAGGCAGGGAAGAAGGCTGGTGGCTGGGGGGACGTGCCCATGGGCAGCTATACGATCGTAAAAACGCGCCGTTACAAGCAGTTGGCACTTGGCAGTTGGCACTCCGGTCGTAAAGTTGGGAAACTGATTGCCAAGATTTTCACTCGAAAGTTGACGATGTTTCTTTTGCCTCAACATTTATTTTTCTATTCGTTGTTGTTGTTGTTGCTGTTGCTGTTGCTGTTTTCGTTAAGAAATGGCTCACAATTTGTAATTGAATGCATGTAAATTGATTTCATCTGCCAACAGTCATAATATCAAAGACTTTATGGCCCAGACAAACGCCCAGATGCCACCTGAATCTTTATATGAGTTTTGAATGCAACGCGCTGACAAGATCGGAGATCGCTCAGAGATCCAATATAGAGGGCCCAGCCACGCACACGCACACACACACATGCAGACAAACATACATACTTATACGCACCCATACACTCATACATATACTCACACTCACACACTCACCCGGACAGGCTAAAGCCAAAGTGATGCCTATGTGCTAAATATTATCAGCAAGTACACTTTAGGCCATTAGCAGGCCATTTAGAGGAACGTCCCGGACATTGCGACGACTCGCAATGAGATAATTTCCTGGGCTGAGAGCTGACCACGTCGCTATCTTGAATTATGTCAGTTTTGTAATTTTATGCGAATCTTGTTAATTGTGCATAAGGTTCCCCCCTTTTTTTCTTATTTGCCATTCAGTCACTCATTTGTGGTCCCACTCCAAGTCCCCTCACCTGTCCAATGTCCAACGCCTTGAGTCCCCTCCTTCTCGGAGCAAGAGGCACGCACGCACCCGGCACACACGCAACGAAAGACTTAGGCAACGAACTCGAACGCGACCAACAGCTGCATTCAAAGTGGCAAACTGGCCATGAAACTGTCGGTCAGCTTTAAGCCCAGCCAAGAGCTGGAAAATAAAATATACATAAGCCCCAAATCACAATCAAAATATTGACAAACTTTGGAAAAGTACCTGATATATGGAATATGGTATTACCTATGAAAAGTCGCTTAGACTCTCCCAGAGATCCCAGAGTCTGCCTAAGCCCCTGATCAGTACCTCCATTTGTCCACTTTGGATAAGTCTTACAAACAGAGCCAAACTTTAAGATCTTAAATTGGGTTGAAAAACTATTTTTCCAACCCAAATTGAAAGCGGGAACGTCATAGGAACATGTCCTTCAAGTGGGGGAAACATTGTCAAGGCTTTCGATCCTCAAAAGGGGCTGAGCTTGGAAAGAGAAAATAAGAGAAGTAACTGTAACCTTCCTTAACTGCTTTCATTCTTCTTTTGTATTCAAGTGAGAGGCTGATCAACTTTACTTGGGGTCTATAAATTATCCTGGCAAAATTCCCCACTCAGAAAGTCATATAACACTTTTTGAAGCTCCCTAGTAATTCACTAGGAGTAAACACTTAATTTCTACTTCAGTATCTGTGATCTTTAAGGAAATCAGAGTTGAAGGTTTGTAGGTCCTACCTTCGGGTACCATGATCCTAGAAGCTCAATCAGCGCCTAGCTGTAGTCTTGAGCTCTCATAGAAGCCCTCGGTGAGTGTTGGTCGTGTGGTGAACTCAAGGTTTCAATTATAGAATCAATTTGATACGTTTGAGGGTTACCAAGTTAGCGGAGAATTCAATTTCCCAGCACTGCATCTGCTGCTCTTGGGGGTATATGCATATAATATTATTTTTGGTTTATTTTCAGCGGGTTTTTGGCGCCGCGGTCTTCAAAATCGCATAAATTGCGGTTATTAACGCGCGCTTAGGCCACAACTCATGTCAAAATGTATCAATGGGTTTCATATGGGGAATATTTATATTTCAGTGCAGCTTTCGACGCCAGCTGAAGGGAAAACAAAAGCAACACCAACAACAACCGCAACAGCAACAGCAACAACAAAGGCATTAAAACCAATAAAGACTCTCGGGAATATCAGCTTGAGGCACCGATCGTGGTCTTGGCCAGTGCAAGGGACTGCGCATGGGATAAATTATTTTGGGACAAGGAAAATATCACTTCGATTAATTCAAACAAAGGCCAGCGCAGAGCTGAAAGGCGCATCGGTGACTCCAGCACCGAACTTGGTCTCGGACTGCGACTCGAGCACAGACTCGCACTCGCACTCACACTCGCACTTGGAGCTGGACTCCAGGGAGCAGTGGGACTTGGTCATGGAGTCGCATTGCCGCACCCAATGCAAATAGAGTTGGCATAACGAGAGGCGGGGGGGAATTGGAATTGAAACTGTAATGCATAGACAGGGAGGGGGGGAGTGTATGAGCAAGCGAGAAAGAGTGAAAGAGAGAGAGAGAGAGAGAGGGAGAGAGAGAGAGGGAGCGAGAGAGATAGGGCAAGGAGTGAGCCAGGAAGTGCGAGGGAGACACAGGACTCAGACACATTCTCTTGTTTATTTGGAATTGAGCTTAATTTGGACATGATAAGTTGCTCTGTCGGCGTTGTTGGCTTAAGTCGGCTGCCTTTCAAGTCCGTTTGCTCTTTGGATACCAAATTGATGTTTTACTTGTGCCTCGAGAGCGCAAAAGGGAGTACCTTATGGATCAGCCACTCAGGCATACCGGATTTTTGGCTCCTAAGCGCAGATTCTGCTTCCAGACAATCATAAGTTATATTGGAGCCAATCAACTTGCGAGGTACTTAAGGAGCTCCCTCACTCTCTCTCTCTCTCTCTCTCTCTCTCTCTCTCTCTCTCTCTCTCTCACACACTCTTTTTTCTCTCTCACTCGGGTCATCTCTTTTTTGTCTCCTCAATCCCAATCTCTTTTGAAATTGTATCCCATTAGAAACTCTAATTGGATGTCTGTCAGTGGAACAGAAGCGACTTCTGCTCTCTCTATCTTCCCCTTCCTCTCTCTCTCTCTCTCCCTCGCTCTCCCCAAGGCTGATTTAACTATGAAATTATCCTTTACGAAAATTATTACTATCAATCTGAGTAGGAACTCTCTCTTCCTGATGTCCTTCTGCCTTTATTTCCCACTTATCCATTTTATGGCGCTTCTCTTCGGGTTATTGAGATGCTCCTCATGGACAAACTGAATTCCTTAAGTAGTGATCCATTGGATACCCCAAATCGGAGCATCCGAGTATCCTTGAAATAATTAGATCTCCAAGCACTTGAAGTCGTCACTTTCGC
This sequence comes from Zaprionus lineosus, assembly GCA_035044505.1. Classification (NCBI taxonomy): domain Eukaryota; kingdom Metazoa; phylum Arthropoda; class Insecta; order Diptera; family Drosophilidae; genus Zaprionus; species Zaprionus lineosus. Next base: position 102,310 of record JAWNNX010000007.1, read on the forward strand.
AATTCAAAACTCGTTCGCTGCTCAACTTACCCCGAATTGAAGAGCTGCCTACCAATGGATAGTATATCATGAGCGATCCCCATTATCACTGGCCACATGGAGAGCCTCTTCACACACGGCAAAAGTGTCTTAAATTGCGTACCCGAATCACATGAAGAACAACCAATTTGGGGCAATTTCGATTAAAATCAATATTTACAAGTCACGAGCGCCATGGAACGTCAGTTGCCTGGGTGGTTTGGGGCCCCTAGGTAGCAATGAAGAGGAGGTGATGGTCGCGGGGACGGTTGGACGACGGGTGGTGGTGGGTTGGATCACCAAGTGGACAGCTGTGGGCAGGACATCGGACAGCGGGCAGCGGGCGGTTGCATTGCGCCAAAATTACGAATTTAAACATGAAAAGTTATAAATAATGTGACGATGACAGAGAAGGAGACAACACACACACACACACACACACATAAACACACACATAAAATCGAGTCAGGTTAGGTGCGACACTGTCAAATATCCTGTATAACTTGATGACTTGATATTCATTTCTAATCTCAATGGACAACAATTTTAATCAATGAGTAAAAGGAAAATCGTGAACAAGGATTTTAAATATCCTTTAAAAATGCATACAAAGAGTATAGGCCATCCTTTATGCACTTCCCTCACAGTTTACAGGGTACCTGCCAGGGGGAGACAATGTTAAGAGTCGGACAGACAAAAACCAAGATGCGTTGCCCAAAACCAGACTCTGTGTTCTGTGGCCGAGACTTTCGTGCTGCGATCAGAAATAAACAAGGCGATTGCCCCCGAGGCGAACGGGGGATCTCTTAGGGTCGCAGGCGGGGATCGGCAGGGATCGGCGTCAGTCGTTGCCTGTCCCAATGTCCAGGCGCTGCACTGGCCGCTGCCTGGCTGACTTGCCGGTTGGCTAACTGGTGAGCTGGTTAACTAAAGAGCTGAAGAGTTGGCGAGCTAAGGGCCTGGAGAGCTGAGGAGCTGAGAAGCTGAAGAGCTGAGGAGCTGGAGAACTGGAGAGCTGGAGAGCTAGTTAGTTGGCTGAATGATTGTCCGGTCGCTCCGTCGGGCTGTCCGGTGTTGTTGGTTTGCTTTGGTAATCACCTTTTGTTATAAACACTGTAATTAGGGCTTCATTAAAAGGGTGGTCCCCGCTTGTCTTCGCCTGGCAGTCCGGGCGAACGTTGATTGAAAACGTCCCGTTCTGTCCGTACCGGTGTATGGGCCGTTGGTCCGTTGGACCGTTTCGTCGTTGGGCCATTGAGCCGCTCGAGCGTCCGTCCGACAGGTACACTTGCCGAGGGGACGATCATGTAGCGCCGATCAACAACTGTGCCACGCCTACAGCGCACGCCTCATAAATAATAAGTGAAATGTGCGTGCGGGCCAGCAATCTGTACCCGTATCCCAGGCACAGTGGAACTAAAAAGTATCAAACCCAAAACTCGGCTACCGTTTCCTGATCATGATCGACAGGTGCATCTTTACCCCCGCCCTCTATGAACTCCTGGCAATTGTTTGGAACAGTTGTTGTCACAGGTCGATCAACAAGGAATCCTTCAGTTTGCGACTGCTTTTGTCCCACTGTGCGATTGCAAAACAAATAGCAAGATCAACATAATTATAGCATGCGCAAAGTGTTTTTTAAGAAAGGGCGGACAGTTGCAGCGCAGTTTATTCACCTGCCGTCCCATAGGTCCCAGACCCACCGCAACGTACAAATTTCACGCCTCGAAGCAAAAAACCAGCGAAAAGTGCAGGCAGAGCGAAAGGTGGTACGAAGGGGAGTGAGGGGGGAAATGCGAAACGAAAATGAGAACGTCTCGCGGAACTGCAGTTAGGTTTCTGTTTGCATTGATAAAACCTGAGCGCTTTATCATTTCAGGTGCAATAATTAAAATGCCATCAGGTTTGCCTCTGACGTCACCAAAGCAACGATCACCGATCACCGATCACCATTGACCGATCACCGATCACCATTCTCCCATCACCATTCACTGATCACCGTTCACCGATCACCGTTCACCGATCACAGTTCACCGATCGCCGACGGGCGATCACCTGTGTCATCTACCTGCAGCTGAAATTGATCACTTGATCGAATCGAGATAAGGTCACAAATGGAAAAATGTCACCAACTGTCTTCATCTCCGTCTACTTCGTCTGCCTCTGTCTCGCGTCTCTCTCCCTCATCTTGCACTTGTTAGACTTAGACTCCTCAATGGGTATATGATTTATGTGTGGTACCATCTGTGCCCCTCGAACTGAGCTCTGAAGATGCAACTGATATCAAGTCGTGGACAGAGGACAACCTGTGTCTCCACTATCTAGCATCTGGGCTCTATCCATGTTGACATTGAGGAGTTCGTTTTGTGGGCAATCAAGTGCTGGGCAAGGACCATCGACTCATCCAACATGAAGAAGGATGTCTGAGCGATTCATCCACCAAGATCTGGCAGATGATCTATGAATACATCGAGTATACAATTTGGAGAGTGGGCACATTAGTTATCCGACGTTTCGCCTTACCTCCCAATAGAATCGATACCTCCGCACATTCCCATTATCTTTAGATTGGATGGGACGAGGTGAAAATTGACGGGTTGTCCATTTCTCTCCAAGGGAGGAGCATTTGTTATATCCGAGTTCGTAGCTTAACGATTAAGTTTGCCTTTTGTCAGCTCATTTGTTGTGGTTGTTAATAATGTTGTGTGGCTTTCATTGCTGCTGCTGCTGTTGTTGTTGTTGTTGTTGTTGTTGTTGTTGTTGTTGCTGTTGTTGTTGCTGTTATTGTTGTTACTGTTCCACTCTTTGTTTGGCCTTAAACACAGCAGGCTGTCCCGCTGATGACCCGTCGTTAGCCATTGATAAGCGACTGGCGCCTGCGCCAAAAATTTTTTGAGCCATCGATGTAATGATGAAGAAGATGATGACGAAGATGGGGATGATGAAAAAGACGATGATGAAGATGGGGATGATAAAGTTGAGGATGATGATAATGACAATAACGATGTTGATGTTGATGATAATGAAGATGATTCTACTGATGGCGAGTCATCATGATGATGAGAATGATGATAATGAGAATGATGAAAATGACAATGATGATGATGATGTATGTATATAGAGCTGAGTTAAAGGGCTGCCAAGAGGCACTGAGGAACTGCCCAAGCCACTCAGACAATGTGTCATTTTAATGCTCCTCCAATGATTGTTATTATGACCATTGGCTTGCTCGATCGATACGCTTATGAGCAATCGTAGGCGTTGCCTCAATTCCGTGCTCGGTTAGTCCCCTTTCCCCTTGCTCTCTTCGCATACCCGCAGAGTCGTAAACATTTATTGGTTACGGCTCATTTGGAGAGACATAAACAAATAAACAGGGGGAAGGAGATGGACGCATGGTGAGAAGGAGAAGGAGAAGATCGAGGAGGGAAGTGTGGAATGGGGAGACACCTGCCGCACGCCAACGGATCGCACGATTCTTCGATCGCCCGTCATCCTTTCACTTTTAATGAACCTAATGAACAACCGCATAAATCATCATCCGTAAACCCACAAATGTCATATGTTTGTCGCGCTCATTAATGGAATCCAAAGTCCCTCGCGCAAACCCTCCGGACCCTGCAGACCCCCGTGGATCGCCGTGGAGAGCCATAGCTCGGTTGCCAGCCAAAGCAGTAGCTTAAGATCCCAGTTAACGCTCCTCGTCCACGGCAAACTCATGCATCGTTTGCCATTAATCTATTGTTGTGGCTCATCGGGAAATTGACTTGCCACATCATTTCTTAGATGATTCGTAACTCCGGTTTTATGGCTGTTGATTGCCCGACGGTTGCTCCCGTTGTGAGCTCCGACCGTGCAGGTGCAACTGGGCCAGAGAGCAGCCCATCCACGTGGCTACCAACAAGCACAATTAATCCATTCAAGGTGCAGCGACTAAGGTAAGCTCTTCCAGGATGTAGGATCTGCAGTGTTACTCGTAACTCTCGAAACTTACGATTAAAAAGGACATTCATTTCTGTGGCTTTAACAGCCTTTAACTTCATCCTTGAGAACTGTATTTCCAAACAGATCCTTGTATAAGTTTTCACTGTCATTATTTGTGGGTCAACCCTTTTTTTTGAGCTCAAGCTTAATGCTTAATCAACCCTAACTCCGTCTAAAGCTTAGGAAGAATAGTGGCCCATTCATTGAGCTTCCCTCGAGATGATTCGATTAGTTATTAGAAAATAAGAAGGATGAAAGGATGTCTAGAAACATGACTATGTTTTGAACACCTCAAGCTGGTGTTGGGTTGCCTCTTGCCCTGCACACAGTTTATTGGAACAGCTGTGGCAGAAGCAACAAAAGAACAAAGCAGCAGCGAAGAGGAGTGTGTGAGGGGCGGGGACAGAGGTAAGTGCGAGAGGTATAACAATGGACTATTGTGGCGGCAAGAACAGCATCAATGCGGCATCAAAAAGTGGCAAATACGAGTACTCCGCAATTGTTTGAGGCATGACGCTTATCGGGCTTGTTAATCAGTTTACATCAGGCTCGCTGACTTTGTTGAATGGCCAAGGGCAACTGTGGTACGGCTGCTGCCCCATATGCAGCACTTAGAGTCCTGTTGCCTCTGGTGTTGCTCCTGCTGCTGTTGCCTCTTATCGAGATTGCGATTACAATTGTCTACCCCCGAGCTGAAGTCGAATTCGAACTTCGGTTTTGAGTTACCATCAAAATTATGTTCAGATCTGACACGTGATTGGGAAACATCAATTAAGAGAGACTGAAAGCTGCTTCCCAGAAACCCACCCACCGATCTGTAGCTTAGATTGGTGCTGCCCTCAAATGAGTGTCCTTTAATTCGTTTTCCACCACGAGAGCTGAGGAAACCATAAAGTAACAATTAGCCTACCATATGTGATTTCTACTTATAGCTGAAATCTCAGGGTAGTACAGAAGAGGGTGCTTATAACTGCATTGATGTTAACGCCTCTTGAGCTAACGTCTTATTTATTTTATTTTATTAGTTAGCTCACATATTGAGAAGTTCTTTCAATTCTTATTCTAAGCCAAGAATCATATATCTTACACACCCTTAACCCGCAAAAAAAAATAGGTGCTTCAGGTACTACTGTCAGTACCGAACTTAAATCCTTTGATAACACCACATCAGTTGCAAAGCTCATTTATTAGTTAACTTGTGTAATAGCCAGTTAATGTGACATTCCTAGTCCGTACATAGACTTTGTACTTACAGCACAAGGCAAGGATAACTTTCCGTTTAATATAGTTTCGGATAACGACCTTATAAGGTATGTGTAGTATATGTTCATTGAATGACCTAAGTTGAGTTGTATCGGGGCGTAAAGCGACATGTTCTTGTTCCACTTAATGTTATAGCTTACATACCATACACACACACACACACACACAGCCACACACACACAGTACACGCACAACAGCTTCTGCTACTGCTGACCGGTAGTGCAACTGATCCCTGAACCCTGTTACCTTGGTCTCTGTTTGGGCGCCTTTTACTTCGAATGGTGCATTCCACGACGTAACCCATTGCATTGTTATTGTTATTGTTGTTATTGTTGTTATTGTTGTTTATTTTTGTGCTATGTTGTGTGTTGTTTTGTGTCGTGTTAAGTTGCCGTAATGCGCGTGTACCAGTGTGTGCACGTACATACACTTGTGTGCGAGCGTGTGTGTGTGTGTTTCTGTGTGCAATGAATGAGTGTTTTCGGAGCGAATTTGTTTGTTTTATGGCCACATAAAATTTAATGCCGCATAAACTTATCGCCTAACGAGCTCAATGGGCGCAACGACAAAAATAACAACAACAATAAAGTGTCCGAGACACCCTGTCTATACAGCAAGAGAGCACCCTGTACTCCAGCCTCTTCAGCGCAATTAAAAAAATACAATTTAGCAAAATTCGCACCCTGTGCTCGGTACTGCGCATGTCCCCGAAGCGCGCCCTGGTTTTTTGCTCAATGCAAACTCACTTCCCAGTCTACTTTTCTCTCTGTCCCTCTGTCTCTTTTTCTCTTTCTTTCTCTCTCTCTCTCTCTTTCTCTCTCTTTCTCTATCTCTCTTTCACTCTTTCCCCCTTTATCTCTTCCTCCCTTTTCACTCTCGCCTTGCGTAAATTGTCAATCGTTTTGCAAGAAATTTTAATTTGCGTTGCATTCTCATTGCCCGTCAGCTATTTTCAGGCGCTGCCGCTGCTTTCCATGATTTTTTGCTCGCCTTCTTGTAATTTGAGTGTAATTCACATAAACATCGAATTCCAATGCAAAGCCGCTACCAATGCACCCAGGAGCGCCGCACAAAGGGGATCACAGGAAGTCTCCTTTTCATCTTGCCCCGGGTACACCTCTGGACAATCAGGATGCTGGGCAGTTAATTTGCTTGACACTTAACGTTCATCAACGATCAACAGAAGCCGCCGCGTGCTTCCTACTGGTATCTCTCACGGATCTCTTACTCAGTGAAACAGTCAGTTAGTCAGTCAGTCAGTCATCCAGTCAGTCAGTCAGTCAGTCAGTCAGGCAGTCAGTCAGTCAGGCAGTCAGTCAGTCAGTCAGTCAGTCAGTCAGTCAGTCAGTCAGTCAGTCAGTCAGTCAGTCAGTCAGTCAGTCAGTCAGTCGGTCGGTCGGTCAGTCAGTCAGTCAGTCAGTCAGTCAGTCAGTCAGTCAGTCAGTCAGTCAGTCAGTCAGTCAGTCAGTCAGTCAGTCAGTCAGTCAGTCAGTCAGTGCAGTCAGTCAGTCAGTCAGTCAGTCAGTCAGTCAGTCAGTCAGTCAGTCAGTCAGTCAGTCAGTCAGTCAGTCAGTCAGTTAGTCAATCAGTCAGTTAGAGGGGTAGGCAGTCAGTCAGTGGGAAAGTCCGTCAGTCAGTTAGTCAGTCAATAAGTCAATCAGTCAATTAGTTAGTCAGTCATTTAAAGATTCAGTCAGTCAGAGACTTAGGTAGCAAGTCAATCAGTCAGTAATGTAGGGAGACCTTCAGTCAGTTAGTCAGAGAGAAAGTTAGCAAAAATTCAGTCAGTTAGTCAATCAATCAGTCAGTCAGTCAGTCTAAGATTCAGAGGTTCAGTCAGTCGTTTAGAGAGTGGTGAACCAATTAAAAAGATAGTCGGTCAGTCATTCAGGGGATGAACCATTTACTTAGTCAGTCAGTTGGGTAGTCAGTCCTCCAATCAGTCAGTCAGTCAGTCAGTCAGTCATTCGAAAAATGAGTAAATCAGAATATCAGTCAGTCCGGGAGTCGGTCATTCAGGGAGTCATTCAGTGAGTCAATCATTCACTCAACTAGGCCGTCAGTCCTACAGTCAGTCGGTCAGTCAGTCAGCCAGTGGCTCCATTCCAGATCCGTCAGTCGCTCCCGTCCAGCGGCTCGGGAACATATCAATCTGTAGCTGTCAATGTGTGCGTAATTATTCCAACAATTTGTTGCCAGCGCCAATTGCAAGTGCATTCCAGCAACTGGCACCCCGATGAGGAGGCACTCTGCCTTTCCTGCTGCCGGTCTAGGTAACCGTTGGAGGAGCTCTTCCATCCTCAAAGCTGGCACTCGGCGAAAAAGCGATCTCCTCGTGCAACTCCCGCACCTTCCTGGCCCTCGCCTTGGCTTCCTTCAGTTTTTGCCTCTGGGATGACAAAACGCATTGTCAAGTTGCATGTAATTGGCAATCCTCGCGATGCTCGAGAGGATCGGTAAAAGTATTGCTGGATTTCTGTCGCTCAGCTTCTTCTTCTCTCTGATGTTGCTTTTTTTCTGTTCTTGTTGTTGCTGCTGCTGTTGTTGTTGTATTTTTTGTTGCGCGCCCTCGGAAATGTGTGAAATTTATTGCCTGCAATTTGGTTGCATGTCATTCGAGGGACGCGACGCGTCGTTGCAATAATTAAAAGCGGAAATGCGTTGATAAATGCCACGCGTGCGACAACTTGCAACATCTTGCGGCAAGCTGGAGCTGCACAGGGAAGGGTGCCGGTGAGGGGCAACTGAACTGATGCAGCGGTCGGGGTAGTCACTCTTTGGCTCATATCATTAGCCACTAATGCGTTAATCCATCAAGCGATCCGCTCGCTGATCGCCTGCTCCCGATCTTCAATAATATAAATGACATGCAATCAATTCCTTTAAGGGTTTCCTTTTAGCCACTGCTCGGATATCAATTGGACTTGGACTCGGGACATTGAGTGGTTGACCACTTGAGTGGCTCACCAGTTGAATGGCTCACCAGTTGACTGACTGAATGGCTGAGTGGATGAGTGGCTGAGTGGCTGAGTGGTGCAGCGGCTAATTGATGATGCAGCGGTCAATATATCAAAGTAGCACCTGGTCGATCAAAAACACAGGTAGCCAGGTAGCCAACACATCACATTGGGTCATCTCCGAGTGACCAAGGCGCAGGGCACGCGCTATGGTCATTTATCATAAACGCCAAGCTGAAGCCGAGGCTGAAGCTCCAAAAACCGAATCCAATTTCGACTTCAACTGCAACTCCAACTCCAAGTCCGACCCCGAACCCAACTCCGACCCCGACTCCTACCCCGACCACGACTACGACAGAGCGTCCATTTTAGTGGTTATTAGGGGGCGCCTATATATTGACATTTTGGCAACGCCCTCTCCCTCATCAGAGGGCACTAATCCGCCAAGAGGTCAGCGGCTCAGACCCAACGGCCAATTGAATTAACCCCAAGATTAATCCAATTTTTCCATGATTTATGCAGATGATGATCTTGGTCTTATTTTCTCTCTGTTGATGCTAAACGACGACACAATCCATAAAGATTACGAACATAAACACACACACACACACACACACACACACACACATCTATACACACACGCACAATTAGCGACTTTTGTTTTTAGGCAAATGCCATGCGATTTGAATGGATTTTTATGGCCGTGGCGCCAGGGAGTGGGTATTATGGGTTTTATGAGTGGAAAATAAAAGAAGAAACATCAGATCCGCTGGGAGAACAACGTTGCTGGTCATATAAATTTAATTATGCGCCATAAAAATGATAATGCAGGACACATACCCAGTTCCAGCGCCCAAGATGAAGCCATAAAATGATCCACAGTCAAATGAAGTTGTTTGGATCGCCCCCAGAGATCGTTAAACTGAGGCACCCCCTCGGCTCCCCCAGATATAGCTATATATATGTATATATATATATATAGACAAATGCATATTTAACTCGATTTCTAATTGAGGCGTAGAGACTGAAGATCACCGGTGGATCACCGAGCTAAGACCCTTCAGGGTCACCTTCTTCATTTGGCGACTCTTCGATTATTGAAACAATCGCAGGAAACTCAAGCGTTAAAGCGAATCCGAAGTGAGGCTGTCAGTTAAGGATTTGGGAGCTGTGGGCACAGAAGCCAAAGTCCTTAGACCTACGTTTTTTCGTATGAGCAAGCAATCCGTGAGCGATGCTCAAACGAGCCGAAAACGTTGATGAAGTCTTGTTATCATTTTAATCCTCGGGACGAGTCCTTCATGCCGAATGTTCTAAATCCTCGTTTCCCCTGAATGAAATTCAATACCAAAATGCAGCAGCCGCCGGCCACTTGCCGCTTCCCCAAACGTTGCCTCCAGCCACTATCACGATTCCAATCCTGTTCCCAATCCCGTTCCCGTTCCCGATCCCCCTCCCATAGCCGCTCCCGTTCACGTTCACGTTCACGTTCGCGTTCGCGTTCCTGTTTCCCCCCCTCCCCTGTCGATCAACGTTTGCCATGCGTTTTTATTCTTTCGTGAAGCGTGAAAATACCGCGAAATTCTCTTTGTGTGTTTTTGTCTTTGTTTGGTTTCAGTCCCTTTCCCTTCCCCTTTCCCTCATCCTTCCCCTCTCCACTTGCCCCTCCCCTTCACCATTCAACCTTCCCCCTATCCCTACTCTTTCTTTGCCTCTTACTCCTCTACACTTTTATCTGGTTAATATAATATTTGTATATCCCCTCCCCCGCCCCTCTACCAACTACTAAGGCACGCCCCCTCCCCTTCCCTCATGCCACTAAATTATCCAAATGTAAACAAAAAATAAGCGTTAACATGGCAACAATGACGTCCTGCTGGGACATTGAATTATTGTTATTACGACAAAGTCCATTTGGATATTTATTTTTCTTCTCCTTCAGCTCCTCCACTTCGTCGTCTTCATCTCATTCTCCATCTTCTTCTTCTTCTTCTTTTGGCTGTTACTTTTGTCATTGTTATTCAAAGTTCCATTGTTATAAACGCCCCTCGGTTTGTCCAAGCGCCAAAGAACACACATCCAATCGATGCCCCTTGATTTTCAGTTCCAATCGGGCTAAAGACATAATCCATGGCATCCGATCCCTGCGTACTTCAAAGACTAGATCAAACATATTGAAACCTTCACTTAGCACTCTCTAAGTTAGTTCCCAAAGGACAAAGGAGTAAAATGTACTTGTGAATCGACTAAAAGAAGAACCGAGTCCTGGACGAACCGAAAATCTTTATTCAAGTTATTTTTTAAGTGAAAAATATTTCCACAAATTCTTAGATCCAATAGAAAGGTGATTTAACCAAATTGTTCAAATGAATAACTAGTTCCATTCACTAGTTCCAAAAGAAAAGGATAACAAAAATCAATCTACACTTTAAGCACTCAAAATTGTTGCCCAGAATTATTCCACTCTACATTCTCTTAGAAAACCATGATGTTGCCTTGACTATTAAATAATGAACTAGTTCGGTTCATCGAAACCAAATGAGATTTACTGAGTACTTATGTTTTTAATTTTGTATCTAAATCTTTTAAAATAAGAAACTCCCTTCCCAGCCCGAAATGTTGACCTGTTTACTGAGCAGTTCACTTTAGTAGTTCCAGTTCATTTTCAGAACTAACTCTTAAGTTCTGAACGCCTCAAAAAAGTCTTATGATATATGGTACAGTATAGTCGCAGTCTTCAGATATCACTGGAAGTTTCCGATCAGAAACTAAGATCCTTTACACTTCTCTTATTGTGTTCACCCCGCATCCCTCATCCCTCATCCCTCTTCCCCCTTCCCTCCTTCCCATTCCCTTGAACATCTTTAATTAGACTCGGATTTAAATAGTCACAATATCTAAGCCTCTGTAGAACCTAGTCTTAGGCGTTCCATCAATTGCCCATTCCTATAGCTGATACTTCAGATATAAATAGAAGAATCCAGCGACCTTAAGGGCTGCAAATTATATAGCTCAGACTTTGGTACGGATTGAAATTATAGCCACGAATCTGAAGAGCTTCGTCCTAGACCCGATATCTACATATTTTATATGGATGACTGATGTCTTTATTTACCCTCTTAAATCACACTTCGTAACCCTTTTAAATCTTGATGCTTAAGCGCTAATTGAGTAAATATTCAAGGCTTCCGGAATGTCCTCCGCCCCTTCTCCGCCCACTCGCCGCCTGCTCCTCACCCACCTCATTCACCTCATTGACAAAATGTGTCAAAATGCGCAACCTCATCAACGTCAACAATTGTTGTTGTTGTTGTTGTTGTTGTTATTTTTGTATCTGTGTTATTGTTGTTGTTGTTGTTGTTGTTGCCTCTTGTCTAACATCTAATCAGAGATTAAAAAGCCGCTCGGCAAGTGGAGGAGGAACGCCCATTGATTGCTTCCTTCCGACCTCTTAACGCATCCTCATACACATTACCACTCCTCCTTTCCCCCTTGCCATACCCATCTCTCAGCTCAAATCCTACCCCCCCTTATCCTTCTTTCCACCCTCACCCTCGTTGATTCCTTTGCGTAATGTTGTCCTTGTGTCAAAATGCAAAATTCAATTGCTCAGCCCTTTTGTTTGTGAAGGATGCAGGAAGAGAGACTGAAGTGCGGTGAAAGGTGGAGTGATGAGGAAGGGAGAGGAAGGAAGGAAGGAGAGGAAATGTGAGGAGAGCGAGGTGAGCTTGGTACGCAGGGGAGAGCTGTAATTTAGGAAAAATTGACATAAAAATCCATTTGTCAGCCCCTTCAGATTAAAATCAAGGATTTAAAGTGTAATTTGATTCATGGACTCGTCCTGACCCACCCGACGGTGGGGGATGATGGGGGATGAGGCGGTAGAAGGGGAGGAAATGCGATCAAAAGAGCAAAGCGTGACCCCAGAAAAATTGCACAGTAGCTGGAAAACCAACAAGCAGCAAGCGGGAAACAGCAGCCAGGACATGATTGCAAGGACACAACACCAATAAATGACAACAAACACAACCCCCGTTCGGTTCGAGGATGGAAAGAAGTCATGGGTAGGGAGGCGGGGGCGATGGTATGGGCTGGAATCGGATTGCCAGCTCTGCTGTGACTGGTCCCAGTTTGATGGTCGTCTGCGGTCCCATGGAGCTGCGGCTCTCGGCTGGGGGTTGCAATGCCGAAACGGAAGAGTGATTTTAACGCGTCTCCCGGTGTAAAGGACAGCGGAAGGAGAAGGATGCGAGGGTGTGCCGCCAGCCTGATTCTCCTGAGTGCTATTTTATGCTGAAGTGTGCCAGACATGAAGCGACTGCTGGTACTCCACGTCCATGTCCCAGTAAGCCAGCGCCAGTGCCAGTGCCAGTACCAGTGCCCAAGGAAGCAGGACCCTGTGCCCGGTACCCATTAGAGGAAGCAACTGCGACGGCGCCTGCTGGGACGTTGGGTGAAGATGAGCAGACCGACGGATGAGTTCAGCAGAAAGGTTGCCCATGGAAAGGGGGTGGGAATGGAGCAGGGGGTGGGGGAGGGGTAGCTGGTGCAACCGGTTGAGTCCATTAATCATTTTCTAATTTGTGGAATGCAGAGTGTGGCAAAGCGGAATGTCACGGGCGCAGAGGGTCGTTGCTTGTACCGCTTCGTCCCCATGGTCTTTCCCGCTCCCCTTCCCATCCCTTACCAATCCTTGGTATTTTTGTTTCTGTTCCTGGTCGGACTCCCCGACACTCAAAATGAAATTTTCACATCTGTAATTTGTTAAGTGCGTTTGTTATTCCATAGAATTACTTCACTTTTATGGGTTAAGTGCCATTTGAATTATGTTGCTCGGCAGCACTTCCTCCTTCCAGCCTCGTCCTGTGGGGCTGGGCTATACCTTCTGCTCGACTATTAGGCAACCCTGGCAGGAAATTTGGATAGACGCTTAACATAAATTAGTTGTCTGGGAATTCGTGGCTCCCTCGATTGGAGGCCATCGATGGACTCACAAGGCCAATTTTCCAGGCACCCAGCAAGGACGCAGCTTAAGCTGTTCCTGAAGGACTTTGTGTTACGAGTTCAAAAATTAATTGATTGATCTATAGACTTTCGACCCAGAACTAGACAGATTTTATTCCAAATAAATTTGGTCTCAAAAATTGTTTAAGGATCTCAATTCTATAGCTAAAAATGATCTAGACCCAAATCCTAGCTAGAGCTTTCTTGAAAGTGAATGCTAAAACAAAGGATTACTTACAAATTCCAAGGATAATTTAAATGAAAGTGCCTTCCCTCAAGGTATAGGCAGGTAGGTAGTTTTCGAATCCTTTAAAAACTTTTTAAGAAAGTGGAAAGTCTTTGACTTAACGACGTAGCTTCCTTGACTGCTAAGGACATTCATTAAGTAATTTCTCAACTTTAGCTAGCCCAAGGCTCTTGATGAGAGCATTGATTGTAGATCCTCCGCTTCCAAGTTTTCTACCAGCTACCAGGAAGAGCCTTTTCTGAAGCTCCAGGACACAAGCCAAGCCTCAGCTTAGAAGTCCCCTTGCTTATGGAAACGATTCCTTTTGAGTGTAAAGGATCTGTCATTCATTCCTAGTGCTTTGAAGAGTAGGAATCCTTTTTAAAAATTAAGACTTACACGAACTTCAAGGAACGGCAAGGATTCTCAAGAAACTGTACCTGGTTTCAGAGACAAACTTAATATACTTTTCCTACGTCTAATTATCCTTTGAGCTTAACTTCTAAACAGGATCTGACATCTGAAGGAAATCCCATTAGCCTAGTCCACTCCATGGTAGTCACTATCTAAGCCTCGAGGTGGATGGGGACTCCATCAAACTCTCATCAGACCATTCAACCCCAGCGACCAACAAGTGAGTTCGACAAATGTGCTGTTCATTCGGGGAAAGGACATAATGCAAGGACTTCCAGCTCATAAACTTTGCCCTCTGAGCATTGAGTTTTAAGGCGATTTCACTTGATTACTTCATTTGGGTAAAAGGACGAAGTGATGGCAAAAAAATTGCCATTGATTTTGCGACAAGTGAATATTTGCGCATTTGTGTTGCGTAACCAGAGAATGTCCTGGCGCACACATCCTATTGTCGAGGGTGTCATTTGGTAATTGTTACAAGCTGCCGCATATTTGGACAGCAAGCGACGCACTCAAAACAAACAAATGATTCAAACTCTCGTCCAGGATCAACCCTCGACGCTGCACAGGACACTCGACTGTGCGCATCCTTGGCACATTTGTAAGCCGAAACATACCACGCACAAGCACACGCACACGCACACACACACACTTACACTCACAGTCACCCACTTAGAATGGTCTTCGTACAATAAGCAGAAAGGATCAGGCGAAGGAAGGGGACAACAAGCCTGCGGGGAATCAGGAACAACAACAAAAGTCATTAGTTTACAGTTGTCTGATTTCCTTCCCGTATCCTGATCAATAATGACATTGTCCTGGCTTGTCAGTAATACCACGAAACGAGAAGGAGTGGTGGGCGAAGAAGGGCGAATCAGGACATCATAGGACTCAATTTGGTAAAGAAAATCTAACTTAGGTCTATGCAGCGATGCAAGGATACCCTCTCTTCAGGTCTCTTCTCCTTTATAGTCTCCTCTTCTCTCCACTGGAATCCTTTTAAGGACTCTGTTCTCCATGGTCACAAGCAACCAGCATTTAGCTGTCCCTCGTCCCGTCGATCTTCTGCTTAGCCATCCATATGTCTTCCAAGGACTCTTCTACAACGACTCACAGCTTATGTCCTAGAGAAACTGAAGGTCCTGCGAAGCTAGAGACTCTTCATCATATCGCTTTCTCCTTCGCATACCATAGATCATGCCCATAACGACCGAGACCTAGGGCTTCGGCTGAACGCCCCCAAAATAGTGCACTCGCCTGTGGAGCTCCAATATTTTATGAGCTGCCGCCCCAAAAATTCCCCCGACTGAACCGCAACATTTGCCACCCACCCACTCGGAACTTAAATTATGAAAAACCGACGACATCTGTCGATGTTGTCGCTGCTTCTGGCGGCAGCAACTGCTGCTGCTGCCGTTGCTGCTGCTGTTGGGACAAGTGACGCCAGCAACTGCCGTCAGTCGATATGATTTGTGATTTACAACAGGTTTCAATTAACCGAAGGAGCCACTGGGAGGCGTCCCTGGCCCCCATTCATCCAAGAGACGAAAAGCTGCAGGGAACGCTGAATACCCTGTAGTTCCAGGAAGCGGGTGTATCTGTATCTGTATCTGTATCTGTATCTGTATCTGTATCTGTATCTGTATCTGTATCTGTATCTGTATCTGTATCTGTATCTGTATCTGTATCTGTATCTGTATCTGTATCTGTATCTGTATCTGTATCTGTATCTGTATCTGTATCTGTATCTGTATCTGTATCTGTATCTGTATCTGTATCTGTATCTGTATCTGTATCTGTATCTGTATCTGTATCTGTATCTGTATCTGTATCTGTATCTGTATCTGTATCTGTATCTGTATCTGTATCTGTATCTGTATCTGTATCTGTATCTGTATCTGTATCTGTATCTGTATCTGTATCTGTATCTGTATCTGTATCTGTATCTGTATCTGTATCTGTATCTGTATCTGTATCTGTATCTGTATCTGTATCTGTATCTGTATCTGTATCTGTATCTGTATCTGTATCTGTATCTGTATCTGTATCTGTATCTGTATCTGTATCTGTATCTGTATCTGTATCTGTATCTGTATCTGTATCTGTATCTGTATCTGTATCTGTATCTGTATCTGTATCTGTATCTGTATCTGTATCTGTATCTGTATCTGTATCTGTATCTGTATCTGTATCTGTATCTGTATCTGTATCTGTATCTGTATCTGTATCTGTATCTGTATCTGTATCTGTATCTGTATCTGTATCTGTATCTGTATCTGTATCTGTATCTGTATCTGTATCTGTATCTGTATCTGTATCTGTATCTGTATCTGTATCTGTATCTGTATCTGTATCTGTATCTGTATCTGTATCTGTATCTGTATCTGTATCTGTATCTGTATCTGTATCTGTATCTGTATCTGTATCTGTATCTGTATCTGTATCTGTATCTGTATCTGTATCTGTATCTGTATCTGTATCTGTATCTGTATCTGTATCTGTATCTGTATCTGTATCTGTATCTGTATCTGTATCTGTATCTGTATCTGTATCTGTATCTGTATCTGTATCTGTATCTGTATCTGTATCTGTATCTGTATCTGTATCTGTATCTGTATCTGTATCTGTATCTGTATCTGTATCTGTATCTGTATCTGTATCTGTATCTGTATCTGTATCTGTATCTGTATCTGTATCTGTATCTGTATCTGTATCTGTATCTGTATCTGTATCTGTATCTGTATCTGTATCTGTATCTGTATCTGTATCTGTATCTGTATCTGTATCTGTATCTGTATCTGTATCTGTATCTGTATCTGTATCTGTATCTGTATCTGTATCTGTATCTGTATCTGTATCTGTATCTGTATCTGTATCTGTATCTGTATCTGTATCTGTATCTGTATCTGTATCTGTATCTGTATCTGTATCTGTATCTGTATCTGTATCTGTATCTGTATCTGTATCTGTATCTGTATCTGTATCTGTATCTGTATCTGTATCTGTATCTGTATCTGTATCTGTATCTGTATCTGTATCTGTATCTATATTTGTATTTTTTACAGGATATCTTCACCGTCGGGTATTACTATTGCAGCTCTTGTATTTGTGTATCTTTTTTGGTTCTCGAGTGTTTTTTGCAGCTTGAAAAAGTCGGCAGCTGAGAGGCGCTGACAGGCACATAAATAAATTTCGGTTAAGTATCAAGTAATGTTAGACGAATAGTTTTCGTATTGGAAGTGTAAGTGGATGGGTGGAAGGGGATGATGGGGGGGTGGAGGAGCAGTGGATTGATCTCTGTGTAAGCGGAGACGCTGTGTCCCCGGAGGCAGTTGCAGTTGTTGGCCTCCGGTTGCCGATTGCTCGCTGCAGTTGCAGTTGCATTCGCCGGGCGACTAATTGAAGACAAGGCGGCAACGATGGCGACATAAATTAGACAACAACCGAACAAAAACAGCAACAACAACAACGACAACAACAATAGCAGCAAAAGTAGCATTAAGTGGGCTGTGGAGTGGGGATAACAAGACCGGGGGTTGGGGGACAATGGAAGGTCTCTGATGGATTGTTAAATGGGTATGAAATGTCGCCGAGACATATTTCAATTAAAAGGCACAGAAAGTCGATGACTCGAAGATGGGACGCTCCGTAGCTTGGAGGCTGTGGCTCCTCGAGGAACGGAGCATTCCTCATCTATGGCTAATCTTTGGGGCTCACATAATTTGAAATGGAATTTGGGTAAAGGCAGACGTAAGCCGCTCATAAACATCTCTTCGCCGCCCACCTTGAGACACTGCCCGGCCAGACTCCACCCTCAAGCCCAGCCGGTGCGCAGCGTCGCATCCTCCTTAACCCCCTCGTCTTGCCTCGTCCCCTTCCAACAAGTGGAACATTATAAATCACATGCTCTTTGAAGGATTTGCTTAGCTCAGCGCGCAGCGAGCCCAAAAGTTCAACCTTCCCTCGAATTCGAATTCAAATCCGAACCCGAATCCAAAAATGACCTCCTCCCTGCCACTCGGTGCTGGCCACGTGAGCGTGTGGCGCATTTAAGACTCGCAACGAATGGCTGCTTCCCCGCACCAGTCCATCAGTTTCCGAGTCAGAAATCTAATTTCAAGCACCAGAGCACTCGGCGAACCGGGGAAGACCCGAACCAGGAGTAGCACCAGAAGCAGGAGCAGAAGCAGAAGCAGGAGCAGAAGTAGAGACCAAAGCAAAAGCACAACCAGGAGCAGGTTCTAGAGTTAAAGTTTAGGTTGGAGTGGAGTGGAGTGGAGTGGAGTGGAGTGGAGTGGAGTGGAGGCAGGAGTGACGAGTGGAATCTGCGCTTGGTCCCAAGGCCGTGGTGAATTTGTGCCAAGCGTCTGTTCCACTTCGGTAACTTAACGATTTTAACTGCTGTTCGAGTTTTGTGTAGCCCCGAAAATTGTTGTCAATTTGATGTCTTAGTTAATGCCCACCGTGTGCCTGCCTGGTAACACCCACCCATAGAGAGAGACTGGAGTGGAACCACCCCGGCTGGGCGTGGGTAGCAGCAGTCACCGATGCCTGTTCAGCGTTCCGTGCAACAGTCGCCTGGGCATACAATTTTAATCAAATGGATTTCTTTCTATTTTCTATCCAATTTTCCCCACATGCACCCCCCAAAAATAGACAGCACTCGTCCCCGGGCAGCATCACTACCATTCCCCTATCCCCATCCGCAATCTCATTCCACCGCCATTGCCATCACCATGTGAGTTCCCAGAGGCTGCAACAGGGCCGTACGATTTATTAGGTTTTTTAGCTGAGCGCTCGGGGTATTATTTGGCCTAGGAGCATCGATAACTCACGATTCCCAAGTTCACAGATCATCGCGCATTATCAGGAGTTGAAAATATACATTTTATATATACTTTTCCACTCGCCCATTATTTGTTGAAAACTCCACTAATAATAAATGTAAGTTTTTCTTTATGTCGATTTCAATTATTTAAATATAGTAATTGTCATTATCCACATAATTTTAGCTTCTTGAATATCTATATTTTTGGGAAGGAATACATCAAACATTGATGTACACCCGACATTTTAATAGTGGGAACAGATAAAGCTTTCTCATTTAACCATTGACACAAACCAAGTCACATCCACTCGCAGCAAGCAGCTAAAAATATGCAACAGATTAGGTAAAATGTCTAACGAAACATTTTAGCTTGTGACAAAACCGTAAGCTAATGCTGAAACCGAAGCTGTAGAATAGCACGAGACAATTTAACGAATGTTAATCTATCAAACAACATTTATACACAAACCGTAAAACCTAACGAAACTCAAACAAAATTGCTTAATAACGAAATTCAATTTTGAAAGGTTCAAAAGTTAACTAAAGATCGGCAATAGAAAACTGTTTAAAAAGAAACAATAATAGAGTATATATCGACCTTAATTAATAAAATTGATGTTCAACAAGTACCCGGTACTTTAAAGAAATCAGTAAATGAGCGCTTAAGAACTTCCTCTTGATATGTACTTTTACTTATTTGAAAATACAAAAAAAATGCAGTGTCAGATGCTGCTGCAAGCAAATTATTTAGATTTTGAAAGCTGCCGATTCAACTAATTTTTTGTTAATTACACACCAAAAATAATAAATCGTTAAAACGTAAACAGGTCAACAAAAACAATAATTTCATTTCATTCACATATTGTTGTGATAATCGAAAAACTTGTTTGCTTGAAATTTATTACCCGCGCATAAGGCGCCAACATTATTCATTATTTTTTACCAAGTCTGGCAGCATCAATGGAGTTGATCTGGCAGTGCTGTAAAATGTTAGGCATTACAGAAGTAAATGTATATCGAAGGGAACGTAATCAGAATCGATAACTTGAAAAACAACAATGGGTTAACGCTTACAGTGAAATAACATAACATTTACATGTGTAAATTCACAAAATGCTCGGCACTCAACAGTCGGTTTTCCAGTTTCGCTTAACGTGGACGCGTCGCTATTATTTTTTTTTTAAATTTCGTTTACAGACGCGCTTGAATTTTAATTGTGTTTTGTGACGCGAAGTTAAATTTGGTGTACTTTAAAAGAATATTTGTTAAGATGTGTTATTTAAATTGAGTTGTTGTTAATATCGAAAATGATAAAAACAAAAATACGGGAATGGCATTGAACAACGAAGGAGGAGAAAAGTGAAAAGCAATTTTTCCGCTACGCTTGAGAACCGAAACGAAAGACAATACAATTGTGAGACGCAAACGCAGACGCAGTCGCAGAGACGAAGACAAAAACGAAGAAGCGAATAGCTGAAGAGAAGTAGAGAAAAGATCATGCGTGCTTGACGGTGACAATGAAAGCGACACATGCGGTTGGTAGGGGGGAGTGACAACTAGTGCCAAACAATGCAAGACAGACAGCAAGAAGAAAAATAGCAGCAAAAGCAAAAGATAAACTATAGCAACAACAGTATTTGTATTTCCAACTAATTGACAACGAGCGGCTGCAAACGTGAACACTATACATGAGCATAAAGTAACATCAATAATAGCAAAAGCAACAGGAACATCAACAGCAACAGCAACAGCAACAACAATAGCGATAAACAAGAAGCCATACAAGAGAGCAGGAAAAATTAGACGAAGAATATACGACAGACAACAACAAAGTGCGTCAAACAGTGGCATCTGAAATATGTGAATACCTATGTTCTTGCATTTGTATTAGTAAGTGGAAGTTTGTCTTTAAAGCTTTTGCGCGTTCGGCAAGCTTCGGTAGTTAAGCATCAACGACAAGCGGTCATACGAAGGAAGAAGGGAACTTAACGAAAGTATTCGAGTGCGAAGTTATATGCAGGCGCACAAGTATTAGTGAAATTTTATATATAGCCGCAAGCTTAAGAAGTGCTCTTAAGCTTTGATCTAACGTCGTCTACACAGAGCCTGTAGGCTAAGAACTAATTTACTTCGACACAAACACACACACAGAGACACATTTGTGTACAAAATGAGAAGCTTTTGGCTGCTTTTGGTATTGGTGCTGCTGCAGCTTACAAATCTTATCAACAGTCAGGCTGAGGAATCTGTAGCCGCCAGCCCAAGCACAGCTGCTGCAACAACAACAGCTGCCACCATCGCAAAACCGGCGCCGGTAGCCCCATCCGGTCGACATCCACCACCGCGCGTCCTCCTAAATAAATGTTGCCACAAAGGTGAATATTTAAATGCAACTACAAAGGAATGCATTGCGGGTGCATCGGAGAAGTGGTTTCCACTTGTGCTGCTAAAGAATAATTTCTTCGAGCCGAAGGGCGGTAAGCCGCGTTTCATAGAGCTTTTGCCCAACACGCGGCCCACTTGCCAGGAGCAAACGCAGCAGCTGGAACTCTTTAGCACTCGCCAGGGCAAGGGTGTAGTCCTTGTCAATGGCAGCATTCATGTGCGGGAGCGATGGCTGTTCATTTCTCCAGCGAACTACTGCGTGGATCAGGATGTTACGCTGGTCTGCACGGACAAGCTGCCGTTAACCTACGACGTAGAGGGAGCAAATGGCAACGATTCATCCAGTGACCAACCCAATTCAGGTTCCATGGTAGCGCCTTTACGTATGCGCAAGTGTTGCGGGAAGAGGGGGATTTTTGACAGCAGCACAAAGAACTGCTCCTTGGTGGCGCCCATCGATGCGAGTGGACAGCTGCAGTTGTCCCCCAAGCTGCCCCCCGGCAGTTATCAAACTATCTACGGCCTGCCCGAGTGCCTGGAACATAGCAGCGGGTACTCAATCGCCGGCGATTGGCAAGAGGCGACTCTGAATCGCACCACCGGCGACTTGCACACGGTGCACACAAATCTTAGTGCATCACAGTATTGCCTGGAGCATACGGAACGAAGCGGCGAGGTGAAGATCCTGGCTTGCACACATCACTTTGGCCACGACTTCGAAGACGTCAGTAGCCTGCAAAATGTGGTCCTGGATGTGGGTATCATCATATCGATTGTCTTCCTGGCAGCCACCTTGGTGGCCGGCTACATGTTACCAGCGGTGCATCATGCGCTTCACTGGCACTGCCAAATCTACTATGTCTTCTGCCTGCTGCTGGGCAAGATTCTGCTGGTCATTGAGCAGCTAAGCACCTCCCTGATGACTGGATCGGTCACCTGTCTTCTACTGGCCATCGGCATGCAATTCTTCTTCCTCTCCGCCTTCTTCTGGCTCAACACGATGTGCTTCAACATCTGGTGGACTTTCCGCGACTTCCGTCCAAGCTCGCTGGAACGGAATCAGGAGACACTGCGTCTACGGCTCTACTCGGCATACGCGTGGGGTGTGCCGCTCCTCATATGCGCCATAGCCGCCTGTGTAGACCAGACGGAAACGTCCCTGCTGCGGCCAGGCTTTGGCCAGGATTACTGCTGGTTCGACAACCACTCGCAGGCCATTTTCGCGTACTTCTTTGGACCCATTGGAGTGCTCCTTTGCGCCAACATAATGCTCTTCATATCGACCACACATCAGCTGACGTGTGGCCTTTGGAAGCGGGACGATGTGAAGTCCTCGTCGGATAAGTCGGCGCTGGGTCTAGTCTGTTTGAAGCTGGTGGTTGTTATGGGCATCACTTGGATCTGTGATATCATCTCGTGGGTGGTTGGTGGCCCACACGCCGCATGGTTGGTCACCGATTTGATCAACGCACTGCAGGGCGTCTTCATCTTCATTGTCGTCGGCTGTCAGCCGCAGGTGTGGACCGCCTGCAAGCGAATCTGCTGTCCACGAATGCGTCATGACATCACAAACACCACGAATGGTGTACAGCATTCGAGCAGCTCCCAGGGCCTGCCCTCCATGGCCGGTTGCGGCACGGAGTTCACCCAGAACACCTCAATCAACGTCACCAGCACAAGCCTGTCACCGGTCATCCCGCCCACCGCCGTCTCCGAAGACATCACTCCATCTGCAAGTCCAATTTCAACACCCACCACCACCACCACCAATCCCAGCAGCACGTTCACCTGCTCCACAACGCCAACGCAGGCCCCATCCACAAAAATACCCATGGAGACCATTTGCTGAGGTGAGTGTCTGGCAAACAGATTCATTTGAGCGATAAGATTGACACTTAGGTAAACAGTCGTCGGCGCAGTCGCGGCCTCATCCGCAGACGCAGCCGCGGGTATGTGCATATCTGGGCATATCGTGACACACCCAAGATAAACACCTCCTAAGACGCAAGATTCCACACTTTCTACACAAACAAACGGTAATCTCCACGTAATTACACCTTTGATAAGGAATTTATCACCTTGGAGAATTTTTAGATCTTTTTTTTTTTTTTTTGATCTGTTTACTCTTGGACTGAGTAATCCTGGCCAGACTCAGACCTCATTCCCTGGCTTCCCTTTAAGTTGGGGTAATATGAAAATATTGACATACCTTAACCCAAATCCGAGCCTAGAAAGTTATCTACCAGATACCAAGATCGTCCCATCGGTGGACAGACCTTTGAGCCACTTGCGTCTCGCTCTGGAGATCCGCTTCCAAATAGGTGACTAAGTAAATTGTAATCCGAGTTTTGTTAAACTTTGCTCTGTCATGAGTCCTACGATTCATTCAAATATAATGGGAACCCCTAGAAAGTTTCTAGACGCCCGCTTTTTAATCTCGAACGTAACCCGATCTCCTCGAGCTTTGCAAAGTGTCTGGACTTAGGAATCCCTAGAAATTGCTACCCAAAGCTGAGCAAGCAAACCAACTGTTCAAATAGGTGACTAGTTCATTGAAATCCAATACCTTCGTTACTTTTCTGCAAGCCAAACGAACTGATGCTTTAAATTACCCACGCCCACTGTCCGCCCCCCTCCCCCCTTCCTGTACCGCAAGAATTTCCGCTCTATGAATAATGAAAATTCCTTTGGCTGGAAACCCAACCGCAGAGACCAGGCCTTCGGAACTGAAATATGACTTCTCTTTATGTCCGGGTTCCAGTTCCATGGGCTATGGGCTATGGGAAATGGAAAATGGAAAATGGAAAATGGAAATTCCTGGCATAACTCCCACATAAGTGGCTCGCATATGTGTGTGTCCGTTCGCCATTTTGCTCATTGTGGGATTTTCCAACACTGTTCCCGGCACTGTGACCCGAGGCGCCGCGGCGCCTGATAAATTTTATTGCCCTTTTCGCGTGTCCTGTTGTGCGAGTTTTCCTTCTTTTTATTTCCCAAATGTGAAATTCTTTTTCCCATTTCCATAAACTTGTGTGCGTGTGTGTGTGTGTGTGTCTGTCTGTGTGTGTGTTTGCCCATTCTGTTGCATTGTTTTAATTGTTTTACGGCCATGCGCCAAGTTAACAATTTCGTCTTGTACAATTTCCCTCGGCCACTTGAAAATGCCATAAAATTGTAGAATGTGAAAATTTTTTCAGCGTTTTTCCATGGAAAACGTCGCATAGGCGAAGAGCCGCCTAGACGCCAGGTCGCTGCTCGGACATTTCCTGTAGATTTCCACATGGCCATAAAATAATCAACGCAACCCTTGACACACACATTAAATGCATGTGCTTATGACTGACTGCATGTGTGAGTGTGAGTGTGTGTGCGTGTGTGTGTGTGTGTGTGTGTGTGTGTGTGTGTGTGTTGTTGCTTGGCAGCCTCTTGAGGCTACAAAACATTGAGAAATCATTGAAAATGTATTACAATTGATAGGGCGATGAGGAGAGATGGAGAAATGAATGGGAAACTGATAACCATAGCCCCTTCTCCCCCTCTCACCCTCCACACCTCACACCACCCCTCGCAGGCCTTTCGGAACGCTCCAATTACCCTGGCAATTCTTCTCATAATGTAACCCCAATCTGTGATATTTCATTTACTCAACTGACACATGGTAATTAAATAGTGGGAAAGCAAGGAAAAACCATCCAATGAAATGGAAATTCAACTCGAATCGAAATTATGCAGTTTTTCCTTTTTCTTGCTTTTGTAACTCTGCGTCCAATGGCTGCATTACCACATGGCGGGTGTGAATGCTGGCCGCATGGAAAGATCAGCTATGTGGGAAGGAGAGAGAGAGGGAGAGATCGAAAGAGACAGTAACAGGAGGTGGGAGAGGGAGGGCGGGGAGGGGGGGGGGGGGGGGGGGTCATACTGTTTACGTTGCCAATAATCATCATCGTCATCGATGCCCTAAATGACTGAGCGTGTGTTTTACCCAAGAGGCGACACACGGACCCAAAGCTCTGACGCTCGCGGCGCCACTGCCCATGGGCCCATTACCGGGGCGTTAAATGTTATGCAATCGAATTTTGGGCAATGCCGTCGAATAAACTTGGCTTAAAAGAAGAAGAAGAAGAAGAGGAGGAGGAAAAGGAAAAAGAGAATAGCAACAACAAAAACAACACGAAAAATGATGCCGGGTCAAATTGTGTTAACATTAAGCGTTTCACAAGTGGATAACACGGGCAGACACACAGTCACACACCCGCACATACACACACACACACACACACACACACATACAAATACGTACACACATATATGTGTACCCATGCACGTACACACATACACGTCCACACATATACACACTCGCAGAGACGTGGATACTTAAGAGCTCTTGCTGACCGTTTGCATATAAAGGCAAAGACAGACACACACACTCACACATAGGCATACACACACACACGCACACACACGTACACACATTCACGCACTCTCAGTGGCACTCCAACTCCAAGTCTTTCCTCACAGGGCCTGGCTATGCAGCACAATGGCAAAGCGTATGGAATTTTTTAATTAACATGTCGCACAGTGGAATAAACTGCCAAAATAGTGAGTGGATTTCCTGTAGACGCTTTAATTCAGAATTTTTGCAAATACTCAGAAATATTTAATAATTAGTCCATTTTCTGTAAAGACGGAAAATCTGATATATAGAAAAGCCGGGGAAGTATAAAAAAAAAGAAATTTACTAAAGTTCAAAATAAATTTTTTTAAATTTAGAGACAATTTTTTTAATTTAGAGACAATTTTTTAAAATTAGAGACAATTTTTTAAATGCAGCTTGTAGTTTGTTTTTATTATTCCTTTTCCTGTTTAAAAAATTAAATAGAAATAGAAATTTCAAGGATAAGGATAAGGAAAAGGAAACTCTTAACCAAGTTCTATCCGGAATTTAGTTTGTTTACATTTTAAAACATGTTCTTTTTTTCTTGTTTTTTTTTTTGTTTTTATTTATTTTTTTTTTTTTGATTGAATTGTTGAAAAATGGCCTTAGAGTTTTTCGTTAAGTACACGAGTTCAACGTGCATTGAACCCGCCACAGGGACGGACTGTTCATTTACCTTCGGCGTCGCATAGCCTCCTGCCAGCTTCCTGTGATCGAATTACGTTCAATTGATTTTATTGTTTACTATTGGATACTTGAAATATTTAAAGGTTACTCATCGCTCGAATTGTTTATAAACAAATAAATGTTCTGTGTGATTCTTTGTTTAAAATTGAATGTGCGCATTGTTTGCTTGGTTTTCGCTTGTTGCCTCTCAGTGCTCAATAACCTAATTTATTGCACATTTTTGCTGTTGCTTTTGATGCATTCGCCCCACTGTGCATCCGCCAATGTCTGCAGTTTTTCATTCGCCCGTTCGTTTGTTCGCTCTCCTCTTTCTGCCCGCTTTTACTTAGCCAACAGCTGCTCCGGCTGCCACTCCGGCTCTGGCTCCGACTTCGGGCGGCAGTTGCAGTTGCAGTTGTTGTTGTTGTTGTTGTTGTTGTTGTTGTTGCTGTTGTTGCTGCAATTTCTTTGCTTTTGCATAATCCCAGGGCAACGTGTCACCGTCACGCTCAGCATCCGTGCAGCTTGCAGCTTGCAACTTGCAGCTTGCACTTAGCCGTCGATCCGCAGATGATGATGACGATGATCCACTGGAGTTTCTCGCCATCGTTGCATAAGGCAAAGGGAGTGCTGAGGGGGATGGAGGGGAATGATAATAGGGGAGACGCACGTTACGCTGTCCCTGTCCCCTGTACGTCGACGAGGGTGAGGGGTGCTCACAGACAGGGGACTCGTGGCAGGGGCATCTTTTGTCAACCGGTGCGCGTACATCAACGTGTTCTTTTTTTGTGTTTGTATCTTTTCTGCCTTTGTATCTTCACATTTTTCAGAATCAAATAAGCGAGCGTACGTGTGTGTGTGCGTATGTGTGTGTGTGTGTATCTCATAAATACAAATACGGGAACGAGTACGAGTTCGAGTACCCGGAATACGATTGTGGATCTTTCAGTATTTTTGTCAAATTAGCAAAACGAGAGAAATGCGAAATGTCCGCCGTTCACGCACACACACACACACACATACATACTTATATATATACATACATATATGTTGTGTGCATAGTCATGGACAAGCACACACAGATACAACGCACACGCGTGCAGTTCATTAATTGAGTTTAGGGGCAATTGTAATTTTTACGCTCTGCACTTTTTCAAGCCATAATTGCAATTTGGCCCATTTAATCTTTACGCAAGGAGTGATCAATGCTCCCTTTTAGAGATTTAATAATTTAAAATTGAATTAAAAATACTTTTTCAGTAATTGGGAGACACACACACACACACACACACGCACACACTTGAATAAAAAAAGATTTAAGTATTTTGAAGCACATTTTTTCATGTCTGGAGCAAAGTTAAACGCATCCCGTGACTCGTTTAGCCAAGATTATCAGAGATTCAATCTGCGAAGAACCACATACACACACACACATATTTATTTATACATATGTGTGTATGTAGATATGTGTATATATCATACAGATAATCTCCAGAGCATTTAAAGTTCGGTTAACTATAGTAAATTATTCTTTCCGCTTTTAATTTGCAACCAACCGCATAATTAAAAGTCGTCAAAGTTGCTCCGAGTTACTCGTGCGAGGGTGGGAACAGAAGATATCACAAAATATTTGTTAGGCAATAAACATTGAAGTTGGAGTGTCAGCTTTGCAGAAATTTACATAAATTAACACCTTTTCTTTAGTATTGAGATTTGTGTTAGTTTTGCTGTTTAAAAAAATGTATGTAAATTGTTTTGAATTTATTGCTACATAAATTCTTATTTTTAGTAAACATTTTATTTGTTTTTTTCATCTCTCATAAATTTTGTAGAGTCGAGAAATAGTGTTAACCGCATTAAATGAACTTTTCGAAAAGCCCTCGTGCTTACACAGAGATATGTAATCATTTCTTGCCCTTTTGTTTCTTCACATTTTTCAGATTTATGAGACGAGCGACAATGCGAAAGTAAGCCGAGTCCTACAACAACAACGTGAATGCCAGCACATTACAGCAACTTCACATATAAACGGTAATGGCAAACTGGCTGACAGCGGCAGCAGCAGCAGCAAAAACAACAACAACAACAGCAACAAGAAATGGTCGCACTTGCGCAATAGCAACAGCGAAAACAGTAACAACAACAACAACAACAACGTCTACAGCATTCAAGCACGCGCATTGACCGACAACAAGACAGCAGCAGCAACCACAACAACAACAACAAAAATAGCAGCAGCAGCAGTCAATGCCCAACCCCAAATGGCCAAGCTTATTTCTTAATGTGAGTGTAAATGTGAGTTAATATGTGTGGCTGGGGATGGATGTGTGTCTGCGTGATTTTCAAAATCAGTTTTTAGCCGACGTCGACGCATAAAGTCGAACAAATTACTTGCAGATACATGCATACATACATACACGCATACATACATACATGCATACATACAGACATGCATATGAAATTGGCTATACGCGCGCATATGTGCATATATGTATGTATGTATGCATGTATGTATGTATGGAAACATATATATCACAAAGCAGAAGCAGAAAGAAAAGAAAAGCTATTTTTTATACAAATAACGGTATGTAATGAACATGTGCAGACAATGAGAGAGTGAGAAATCGTTGGCTTGAGTCGTTCAGCGCTTACCATTCTAATTGCTATTTTAGTGTTGCAAAACGTCAATGAACGCAAACGCAATCTGCGTAGGCGGTTGGCGGTTGGCGGTTGGCTGGGCAAAGAATTTATAACAACAAAATGCAAAGACAAAGCGTTGCCATTGTCTAAAAGACTTTCAAACGGTAGCACAAACGCGCGCACACACGAAAACATTAATCTATTAATTTACAAAGGCTTACATATACCTAAGTGTGTGTGTGTGTGTGTGTGTGTGTGTGTGTGTGTGTGTGTGTGTGTGTGTGTGCGTGTGCGTGTAAGTTGTGCTGCTGCTGTTTTTTGTTTATGCAAACGTAAGCAACAGCAACAATGCCAACAACAAACAGAGCCATCAGCAGCCACAAGAAAATTATTGTTGAGGCATTTTTCTCAGTTAGGCAGTTTTTTTTTTTTTTGTTTCTGTTTCTGTTTCTGTTCTTCTCGTCGGTATTTTGTTTTTAAGTGCCTCGCCCAGGCGCCTCAGTCTCCTACTTCTCCCTTTTCCTCACCTACGTCTTTGCCACCGCATCCGTGTTCGCTTTCGACTCCACTGGCTGGAGTGGCCGCCAACTCTGCCTGTCAGCCGTACAAACGAGTGTGAGAAAACGACAACATTTAAATTAGCCGATTCTGATTTGGATTTAGATTCGGATTGTGGTTCGACTGCATTTTACGTCATTTTACATACACACCCGCTAGCAATTGTATGAGTTGTCATCTGTGTGTGTGTGAGTGTGTGTGTATGCGTGATTCTGTCGCTGTTTTCTGTCAGTTGAGTTGCTCAACAGTTTTGGTATTTCTTTCAACGTTTTTATGATCTTCTAAGTGGATTCCTTTTTCTTTTTCAACGGAAATAAAATAAAAATTATTGGGATGCTCCCCAGCAGGAATATTGTTTATATGGTTTACATTTGTTTACTGTTTTAATTGTCTTTGTCTTTGTTTTCAAACTGTACTTCTTAACAATTTACCAAAACTCCTAACTGCTTGCATCTTAGAGATTAAAAAGTATCTTTGGCCATTTACCGATTGGCTTGCATTTAAAACCTAAATATTATA
The DNA here is from genome assembly GCA_035044505.1 of Zaprionus lineosus. NCBI lineage: Eukaryota > Metazoa > Arthropoda > Insecta > Diptera > Drosophilidae > Zaprionus > Zaprionus lineosus. The sequence continues at coordinate 132,207 of JAWNNX010000007.1, forward strand.
TTACTTATAACACCAATTAAATTAATTAAATTATTTTTATACAAGTAACACCCCATCTTAAAATATTACTAATCAAAATTACACATTTGGTTTTGCTTATATTAATTTTAGTGTGCAGAATCTTATTGGAGTTTCCAAGTCATCGATATTTGATTTTTGGAGGCATGCGGCATGCAGCTACAGTTAAAGGCACGAACTTGAGAGACTACATGTTTTTATTACTACAGTAAGAACTGCTGTGATTCTTCGATGGGGAACGCCCAGTCTTCGATCTGAAGTAGTTAGGATTCCAATTGTAAAGGCAACCAATGAATTCGTTCTGTTTCCAGATGGCGATCTGTGCGTGTGTTCATTTTGGGCCGTACATAAAACGCGCTTTTAATTAAATAAACATTGAGGCGGTTAATAGTTTGCTTTGATATATAAATACCAAGCACACACACACACACACACACACACACACATGTATATGCATATATACACATGCAAACATGCTTGCACACACACATCGCCGTGTTTACGTTTGCACTCACATTTATCTTCAAAGTTCAACACAACGAAAACTGATCAAGGTTAAATGGCCCAAAGCAACAACAAATAAAAATAGAAGCCGAAAACACAAACAGATAAAGATAAAGAAGATGCCAACCAAAACATTAACGGCAGCAACAACAAACTTGCTTAATTAACCGGACCCACAAAAGCAAACACAAGCGCAAACACACGCACACGCACACACACAGAGAAACACAGACACACATCACATAAGCTATACGCGCAACACCAATGCATACTTAATACTCGCATTGTACCGTTAATTCTTGGACAGCGTTGCCACCCTGTTATCTGCGTTGTTGCTGTGCTTTACAAACTTACGCTATGTACATTTATTTTATTTAAATAACAAACAAAACGCAGAAACTATTAACAGTACAATTTATTAACGTCTATTTTTTTTTTTTTTTTAATTTAATTTATTTTTAATTTTTTTTTATAAAAAAAAAATAATGTACGTTTAACGTATTTCAAAAAATTGGCGTTTTGAAAACCAACAAAAAAATACAAAAACCGAAATCTAAGAATTATAGTTTAAGGATTGTTTTCTCGTATTATGATAGTAATATAGAATATATATATTTATAAACATATATGTACTTCCAAAGTGTTCAGGCCAAAAGTAACTTTTCCCCGCCCCTGCCCCAAGCCCGCCCTTTCCCCCGCTTTGTATTGTTATGTTCCCTATGGAACAATCCCAATTGCCGAAATGTAGCTGTAAATAATTTATACAATTGTTTAATATATAAGTAAAAACCATTCATGTATAACTATATATATATATATAATATATGCATGCATACATATACATAAACATAGACATACATATCATCTTTGAAGTCCTTTTTACGAAACTACAACGAATGTGAAATTAAAAACTGACTGAAGCGAAGACAGCGAATTCTCTATATTTTTATATATATATATATTTATATTTATATTTATGTAATATGTATGTTTGTACAATTAGAAGAATATATACATATATTATATAAGTAGCAGGCATACTATATACTAAGCTATTTTAAAATGTATTTAAATTACAATTTATTAATTGAAATTAATACTTGAAATTTGATAGTCTTAAGTTTTTTACATTTTAACTCGAAATACAAGGATCATCCATGCAACGATCTTCGAATATCCAAGTCCAAGTTAACATCTAGTATAATTAATAGAATCGAGAATATGCATTTTAAACAATATACGATATTTATACAAAAACATTTGCTTTTAACAAAACAAAGAAAAAAGAAAGAAAATTAAGGGAAACTATTCAAATTGTTTCCAAGTGAAAATTGAAAAGTCTGCAAAACCTTTTGGGAAATCTTCTATTTAAATTGCTTTGTTTTTATATTTTTTATGTTTTTTTTTTTTTTTTTGTTTTTTTAATAATTTATATTTTTTTGTAGAATTCGAAATGAGAATGAAAAGGGGAGAAGTAATGTGAATGAAATTTGTTTTCCTCGCATTTTTTTAAAGATTATTTATGGAGCGCAGACCCAACCAATAATTTTCCTTCGCTTTTCAATTTAATTATTGCGCACATTTTTATAGATAAACATGCGGAAAAGCGAAAAAACGGAAAAACTGCCTCCAAGGGGGCAATTAAACTGAAACTGGAAAACTGAAACTGAAAGCCGAAAATTCGGCAAACAACTTGTGCAGCTCTATAGACTAGGAGTAAATATCTCTCACTATATATATATGTATATATGATATATGGTATATGATATATGATATATGATATATGATATATGTATATATTTTATATTTGGATCTGTAAATATTTGGAGATTCGTTTTAAAAATGTTATGTTTAAGCCTCTTTGTATTATCTAGTGACTGTCCTAGTATTATCCATTTTAGTGATAACTGACGGCGGCGAGCACTGGAAACTAATAAAAATGTATTTTTTACCTTTATTTATGATGTATCAATAAAAAACCAAATCGATAATAAACGAAAAGAAATGCGAGGGGCATTCGCTTATCGCGCTTTTTATTGAGTTTTTAAGATTCGGAATTATCTTGATAATTCATTTTGTTGTGGTGGGGTCGACTTTAAAGTTACCGATGATCCAAATGTTTAATGGACACTCTGGCACTTACCCTCGATCCTCGCATCTGTTTCACCATCTTTCGTCATCTCCTCAAGACTTTAGCCCAATTTCGCGAAGCACCCGAATTTGTCATCTCCCTCGATTCGCTTTTGTATGCAAATTAGGGGCTGGCAGGTGTGTCAATTCGTGACGTAATTAGCAATGTGCAAAAAAAAACAAAAACCGGTTGACGGACGACCAATCGAATGCCTAAACCAGGGGCATCATTTGTAAAAATAAAATATCTACAAAACGGCAGAAGCAAAAACTCAAAATGATGATTTTAAACGTTCGGACACTTTGCCAGAGACTAAACAGCTAGAAGTAGCAACTGCCACTAACTAGCTGCTAGTTGAGGTGACTAGGAGGAGAGTTAGCACATGCATCCATTGAAATTCCAGCATTAGCCTCATGCTTGACAGGAACAACAAAAAAGCAAAAATACCCCCCCAAAAAGAAGAGCATCCAAATGCGGGAATATTTCGTGCAGTTCGGGTGTATTTGTGTATGTAGATAATATATACATTATATATATGTATGTATGTATAAATATATGTTAGTATATATATATATATATATATATATGTATATGTATGCGGTATTAATGTATATATATATAAATTATCATATGTGTAGAATACATTAAATATAATGAAATGTGTAGAAAGTAAAAACGTATAAAAATATATGCACATATACACATACACATACACACATACATGCGCATATAAAGAATATATCAAAAGACAACAATTTACATTATCATAACAAGAAATGCAACTACATATATCCAAAGGTGATAATAATAATAACAAACAAGTAAGGCAAACGGTGCTGGGGCTGGGTTTGGGTTTGGGTTTGGGTTCGGATTCGGGTTTGGGATTGAAGTTGGGTTTGGGGTTGAGGTTTGCCATTGGTACTGGGATGTGCTGCCTGCGTGACTAAAGAATATAAATGTCAAGTGCCTCTGTTAGTTAATCAACATGGTATTCCGTACGATGCGGCGATCCCGATCGCTTCTCGGCAACAAATACATCGGAGATGCCCGAAACGCAGGTTACGCCGCGCAATCCTGTGCTGCGGAAATAAACGAGCACATATTGTTCGCCATGGCGGAGTTCCACGTCGTCGGCAAAGTCGAGCCGAACAAGCTCCACATTAGCCTCCTGCTGACGACGTAGACGCTTCGCATTGTTATGACGGTGACGGCCATAACGATGAGTGGACGGTGCTGGGGTCTCAAAAACATCTCGTTCATTGGAATCTGATGAATTGGGGGATTCGGTCTGGTTCACGTACTCATAGGCCATATAATCGGCCAGACTTGCAAAGTCTATTGCATAGATAGAGATCCAGTCGTTGGGCCCTTCCTCGAATTCCGCCTGCTTGCGATACTCCACGGTGTTCTCTTCACCAATTTTCCATAGCGGCGGTGGTGTGAACTTAACGCCTGGAGCATGACAGTTGGGATATAGCTTTATCGTAAAGTCACTGGTTACCGGCTTGTGGTCACTAATGGTGTAGGCAGGATGTGATTTGTAGGAGCATTGCTCGATAGAGAGTTGTAAGCCTGGTTGTTTATTTAGCGGCTGGACAGCGTACATGATGCGGTCCGTCCAGGCGGGCCGGCGCTTCATGTCGTACTCGGAGGTGCCCTCCTTGAACTTAAATGTGGGCGGAAAGGCGGGCAATCGTTCCTGCATCACTTGAAATGCTTCCTGCGTCTTTTCGCGCACATGGTACAGCTGATCACGTTGCATGAGCGCCCCGTGCATGCTCTCATCGCTCACCAAGTCACGTACCTCCGTTGAGGAGTCGTTGCCCTGGAGCCGAAAGTTTAGATCACCAAACCAAAAGACATAATCATGATCGTAGATCTCACGGAACCGCTTCACATGGTAATGGTGGTTCTCCAGTATTTGTTTGTAATCCTCAATACGTTCGTCCAGATGATGGTCGTGGGCGGCCAGATGAGCAACAACAAACGATAAGCCGCAACCATAAAGTGTAAAACGCACGCTAACCGCCCCCTTATTGCCCCAGATGCCACCAAAGCCTGTTCGCGTGAACTCCGCTTCCATGTCGGTCAGGTGGCCGACGTGTTGACGCCGCACGAATATTGTGAGTAACAAGCCCTGCATTTGTTCTGTTTTAACAGCAACATAGTTATAATTCCTGAGCAGCTGTTTGGCTTTGTGTGTCCATGGATCCTCTTTGAAGAGTCCCAACACCTGTTGCTGTGGCTGCACATTTACCTCCTGCAATCCAATGGCGTAAATGTCCGGTAGCTCGGAAGCCGTTTCATCGGTGTAATCATCCTGTAAGCCTAGTAACTTGCGCAAGGATATATTGTCCGGGAAGCGACTACCTACGTTCCAGGTGACTACATACACTCGATACGTTTCCAGCTGTTGTCGTGCATTTGATTCAGTTTTGGGTGTTGCAGTGGCTGATGCTCCTATGTTGCTCATGCTGTGTGACACAATCAAAAACACACACAGACACAGTTACGAACGTATACACAAAACTTGTTAACATTTGAACCGTACGACATGAACCATATTGTTACTTACTTAAGCGAATTGTTGTTGTTGTTGCTGTTGTCTTTTATTAACTTAACAATTTGATGTCGTAACTGGCTATCGGTGTTTGCTTAAGTGAAGCAATGGTCTTTCGATAGACGTTGGTTTGTTCGGTTATGCTATGTAGTAATAAATGAATCAGACGCTTAACGCATAGTAAATAACGATCAAGCAAAGGCACAGCCACAGAGTGTTAAACTACAAGAGTGGGTGATAGCTTAACAGCGAAATGTTAATGTTAAAAATAGAATCTTGAGATTGGCTCGGTAATATTAAAACATTAATCATACTTAAATTATGCAAATAATTCAAATAATTTTACATAACAACATAACATTATTCCCATAGCAAAGGATCTGTATGATTATTTACTTATTCCTGTGCCTTTGGTCTTTGTAATTTACCTTTTAATTATGCATATTTTTTTACTACCGAGCCAATCTCAGGGTTTATTATTTTTAACAGAAAGCTCGAGAGCTATCATCCACTCTTGTATTTGGTGCTCTGTGGGCACAGCCTTATTTTGAAATTAAGTCGTAAACAGCTGTTGTCTGTCTACAGAGCAATCGCAATTGCTGATTTACATATCGATAAGTGCGCAGGGTTGCCAGACTAGATTGCCGCAACAGGGATTGCACTTTGTGCAATTGTCCAACACTGGACTTCGTTTTGGGCTTGTTTTTGTTTTTGTGACACATTTTTTGTTTTATTGATGCACAATTGATAAGCGCCTATTAACTACACACAATATATAACCGCATATTACAGTTATATATACATACAAATCAATTCTGCAATGAACAAACGATCAGCGCGTGCGTTTAATTGAATATATATCGTCCATTTACGGCGTCACGGCCACGGAATAAAGGGCGAGCAAAAACTAAACTAATTTTGGTTCTGATTTTTGGTTTTATTTTCACACTTTGACGTCGTTGGCAACCGTTGCCGTCGCTTTTAGTAGTTGTGGCTGCTGATTTTGTTGTTGTTGCTACTATTTTTGTTGTCGTCTGATTATGTAAAATTCACAAACTACTTAAAGTGCACGCAGCATCCGCCAAACTTGAACCCCATACAAATGAACATCCGGAACTCGCGCACTTCAATTTCAAATATCACACTTTTTTTTACCAAATCACGCGATCCAAGTGTAAACATTGTGCACCAGCATCAAAGAAAAAACCCCAACAGCACCAACAACAACACTCAGCGTCTCAACCACAGCACAGCACACACAAAATAAGACCTGCCCCCAACTATCGCCCATTGTGCGTGGGTATTTGTGTTGTTGCACTTGTGTTTTACATTTATGCAGCCGGAAGGAATTTTTTTATTTATAAATGTTTTTGCACATTACAGCTGAAGCATGCCAGCACCACAGGCCGCCGCACCAGCAGCAGCAGCCGCCGCTGCTGCCGCCATAACAACGGCCAATATGCCCGGCACGGACTCCTCCAGTGCCAATGCAACAGCTCCGTCGCTTAGTTCAGTTGCAACAACAACAAACAGCGGGAGCAGCAGCAGTAGTAATCCTCCCTCCAGCGGTCGCCACCAGCTGCGTCCAGTCAAATATGACTATGCGGACTCATTTGCCTGCACGTACATAGTATCGGTTGTGGCCGCATCCATAGCCGAGATGGCTACATATCCCTTGGACCTGACCAAGACCCGTTTGCAAATCCAAGGCGAAGCCGTTAACGTTGCTACCATTGCCACCATTGCCAAGCCCAATGTGAGTATCCTTGGATAACTGGACGTTTAAATGTGGTGTTTGTTATTGTGATAGTTCCATGCATGCCAGCTTTGTTCCCGGCTTCTAACTAGCTACACCCTTGCAGTATCTATGATAACTGTGGATATCCCATCATTTAACAATATGCACGTCCTTTAATCCTGTGTCCGTTTGTCCGTGTGTCTGTTTATTTATAATTTTATGTAATTCCAATTTACCCATTGGATGTATAAGCAACATTTAAATCATCATTCGAGTTGTATAGCATCTGCAAGGGTCCTTGGGTGCACCTCGGTTCCTCTCCGAGGCCAGCTACGCCATTGACAACCAATTTCTGTTCTGTTCTACTGACAACACTAACAACGCTTTATTAATTGGTATAACTTGTCCATTATCAGCGGCTGATAAGCTCTTAAGTTTGTTAAGCTCTCGATGTTGGGCTTTTGGGGTGTGTCAATCTTCCCAATAGTTAGTCAATATATATATATATATATACATATATGTATATCTATATATATGTATATGTTTATATATATTATAGAGATTGAGATCAGGTGACTATGTTTCATGTCAGTACCATTGGTCATCTATCACCTATCACCCATCACCCATCACCCATCACCCATCACCCATCACCCATTACCCATCACCTATCGCCTATCCAAAAATATCCATTATCGTCCTCCCCTTTCCACAGCTTTAGTTACCGGCTTCCACCTGCCCACTGTTCCCATTACCCTCATCTTTCTGTGCGTGTTCTTTATTTTTTTTTTAATTTTGGTTTTTTCTTACTGTGGAACCTGCTACCATGCCCCATACATATAGGACATATGACCCGTGATATGTATCATATATGTATGGGTATAGGTGCAGTATACGTTCTGCTCTGAACTACAAATTATGTAACTACAAACCCCCCATTAGCAGATGCAATATCGCGGCATGGTCGCCACCGCCCATGGCATTGTGCGCGAGGAGGGCGCCCTCAAGTTGTGGCAGGGCGTGACGCCGGCGCTCTACAGACACGTCGTCTATAGGTGGGCAAAACAATCAACAATGAAATTAAATTATGTACAATGCATAGCGTACATATGATCATTTATAATGTATGTCTATGAGTAGCATCCTAGAGTAGAAATACTGGACTGCGACTGTTAAAATGAGGCGACACTTGAATCCATTGCCAGCCAGCCAACTAATCTTGTATATTCCTTGACAGCGGCGTGCGCATCTGCAGCTATGATCTGATGCGCAAGGAGTTCACCAAAAATGGCACCGAAGCGTTGCCGGTGTGGAAGTCAGCATTGTGCGGGGTCACTGCTGGCGCTGTTGCGCAATGGCTGGCATCACCTGCGGATCTGGTCAAAGTCCAAATTCAAATGGAGGGACGGCGACGTCTGATGGGCGAGCCACCGCGTGTGCATAGTGCGGCACATGCTTTCCGACAGATTGTAAATCGCGGCGGTGTCAAGGGTCTGTGGAAGGGCAGTATACCGAACGTGCAGCGTGCTGCACTTGTTAACCTGGGTGATCTTACCACGTATGATACCATCAAGCACCTAATCATGCATCGCCTGCAAATGCCCGACTGTCACACAGTCCATGTGCTGGCTTCCGTTTGTGCGGGCTTCGTGGCAGCGATCATGGGCACGCCGGCGGATGTTGTTAAAACGCGCATTATGAACCAGCCCACCGATGAAATGGGCCGGTGCGTAAATCGACTATAATATACATTGTTCCTAATCCTTCTAATCTCGAATTTCCTCACCTTCCAGTGGTATGCTGTACCGCGGCGCCATCGACTGTCTGCGCCAGACTGTTGCCAGGGAAGGTTTTGTTGCACTCTACAAGGGCTTCTTGCCCTGCTGGATACGCATGGCTCCATGGTCACTAACCTTTTGGCTGTCCTTTGAGCAGATTCGCAAAATGATAGGTGCTTCCAGTTATTGAGATGTTAGCCTTTAAGTCGGTCCAATCTTGAGCTAAAAGTTCGTATGTTAAACAAACAAAAATGCAATCGATATTTAAGAGAAATTGTTGATTGCCGTTTCTGGCAAAGTAAACAAGTGCTATTATAACGGTACAAATACCCCATATCCATTACCTTATTTTCTCGTTGAAAGAACTCCTTAAAAATCTATGTTGCTTAAATGTAGAGACTTTTCATTTTTTAATGTGCATACTTTTTCTTTTATAATTTTACTTTTTATACCAATCCTGTCCCCATACCTTAATTATCCTTTCACAACTAGAGAAGAAGAAAACAATAGTAATTTTATATAAAATTTGGACACTTTGAGGGGCTTTAGACTGAGATTATGCTTCGGGAAGTTCTAATCTATGAGAGTATGGTTAAATAATTATTTTTATAGAAATGGTTAAACAGAATTTTTTTATTTGAGTTATGATTGTTAAAAATAATTTTCGGGATAATATTGAATTACAATAAATTTTTCATTGAAAAAAAATTTAGTAACATTTTTTTCCTGTACATACATCATTCTTAATGAGCACGTAAATATTTAATGAACTTTCTAATTCTGTAAAATAAAAAAATGTTAACATTTTTGAAATGCCGAGCAATTTTTTCTTGAGCGGCAAAATCAATCGATATAGTAAATTGATATCGATAACAATTTAGTTCAGTTGCTTGCCAAAAATTTGGTGTTTTAGTATATGAAACTTTTGGTCACGCTGTCACAGACAGTCAAAATTTACGTGTAGTCTTTTAATAAGTGCAAATAAGAAAGTTAAAATTAAATAGGGCACAAAATGTTCTTAAAGTCCTTAGTACCATTGGTCATCTGTGCATTAATCCTTTCCCCGTTTTTGACCGCAGCAGACACTGACGAGAGTGAAACACAAACAAATGAAAAACAGTTTGCCATTGAACTCGATCCGCAAACATTCGACGAGGCCATCGGAGCCGGCAATGTCTTTGTGAAATTTTTTGCACCATGGTAAGTAGCATTTGCAAATAATAATAATATATTATTATTCAAAACGTGGGGTCAATAGGAGTGTACATTTTTTTAAAGCTTAAATTCATCAACGTAGACAAATATTCATCTATACAGCGTGTTTCAAAAACATCTGTACAAACATCTTCAAATGTGAGAAAGAGAAACGGGAACTGTTTCGTTTTGACACACATAAATGTTTAATTATGTGCGTGTACAATATTTTTTGGCAGCAACAGTTGATTTTTTCTTCTATGAGCTATTGACGCAGCTGAACATATTTTTATTTCCTACTTTGTTGTTGTTGTTGCTTTTTTTGTTGTTTTTTTTTTAATACTAATTTTATGTATGTATCTTGATAAGATTTGACCCTTTAATCTGCGGTCAAGGGTTTAGTTTAAGAAATCAAATCAAAGGCAGACCATGGATGAGTAAAACCACACACACTTACACAATTAGCCGACACGCAGATACACACACATATTTTTTGTTGCTGGCGGTAGTTATATGTTATCAGTTTAGTTACAGTCGCCATATATCATGAAAAAAGGAACTCTTTTATTTTTCAGACTTGATGATTAGTCGTCTATTTCTTTTATATGGTTTTTTTTTTTTATAGTAATTGAAACGTTTTCAAAGTATGTAGCATCGACTACAAGAACTACAGATAAGAACGTCGAATTTATGATCCATTTTTAGCTGAAGCTAAAAAGATATTGAACTAATTTTTTTTAAGTATTTTATGTGGCTTGATTATTGGTCCTCTGGCTATAAGACTTTTTTTCTATTAAAACACAAAGATTGGTAACATAAAATATATATAACAATTACATCTCTCACTTAAATTTCAATTTCAAATTAAAAAAAATTCAAAATTAGTTAACTTGGATTTTAGTTAATAAAAATGAATGCTTTTTTTTGTAAACGTCTCGATGTTCTTTTTAGGTGTGGTCATTGCAAGCGATTGCATCCACTATGGGAGCAATTGGCGGAAATAATGAACATAGATGAACCAAAGGTAAAAATCGCCAAAGTGGACTGTACCAAACACAAGAAACTCTGTGCAGATCATTATGTCACTGGCTATCCCACCCTGCGACTCTTTAAGTTTGGCACAAAGGAGTCAATTAAGTTCAAGGGTACCCGGTATCTACCCGCAATAACTGATTTTATTAACCAAGAGCTCAACTCTCCACCTGTGGAGGATTTGGGCACTGAAAAGACTGAAGAGACCACGGAAAGTGTTTCCAGTGCAGGCAAAGTAATTGATCTAACTGAGGATTCCTTTGCCAAGCTTGTTTCCAGTGGCAACCACTTTGTCAAGTTCTTTGCTCCATGGTGCAGTCACTGTCAGGTACTTACAGCATAAACATATTCACATAATGAAATTGTATAATTAAAATTTATTAAATTATTTTTGTTGCAGCGTCTGGCACCCACATGGGAGGAATTGGCCCAGGAGCTAACTAAGGAGACAAGCGTAACAATTTCCAAAATTGATTGTACCCAGTATCGTTCTATCTGTCAGGATTTCGAAGTTAAGGGATATCCCACTTTGCTTTGGATTGAAGATGGCAAGAAAATTGAAAAATATTCTGGCGCACGCGATCTCCCTACTCTGAAAGCCTATGTGGAGAAAATGATTGGTGCACCTAGTGGCAATGATCTTCATGACAAAACCCCTAAGGACTCACAGAATGCCAAAGTTCAAAAGCAATCTGTAGTTGTGTTGGCCGGCAATGAAGAGTTCAACACCGCTATAGCGAACGGCATCACCTTCGTTAAATTCTATGCACCTTGGTGTGGTCATTGCCAGAAGCTGCAGCCCACGTGGGAGGAGCTGGCAGCTGAAATGTTCAACAGCAACTTGAGCATTGTAGTTGCCAAGGTTGACTGTACGGCAGCTGAGAACAAACAAGTCTGCATTGACCAGCAGGTCGAAGGCTATCCAACACTTTTCCTCTACAAGAACGGGCAGCGGCAGAAGGAATACGAGGGCAGCCGTTCGTTGCCTGAGCTGCAGGCATATGTCAAGAAGTTCATTGGCCATGATGAGCTTTAAACTGTGTCCATCAAGCAATCAAGGAACAAAATCACATGTCACCGCCAAAGTAAATTTATTTCGCATTTTTCGGATCAACTCTTACTTCTCTTTGAGCACATGGATTTAAGGTTAAAGTCGTGCCATTAGGAACGATTTCGTAGTCAAATTATTGCGTGTACGTCAAATTAATCAAATGTATGCCTAAATTTAAATGATAATAATTGGTAATTCGATTCTGTTAATCTCCATCGTTCCTCTCATTAATTACTATATTTTTTTTATTCTTATTTATCAAAAATTTGGTTCATTCTTGCTGAACGTCTGTTTAAATTGCCGCTAAAGTAAAGTTGATTCTTTAAGAAAACAAAAGACACGGATACGAATATATTCAGATTTTTCTGGCATGTTTGATATCAACTTTGGACATCCACATAGAACATTTATTTAAGTTGTCCTTCAATCACAAAAAAAAAAAAAGCAAAACGACAAACAAACTTATAACAGAAAAAATATATAAATTTGGGAATGGTACGTGCTGGTTTTATTACTGGGTTTTAATGGGTTTAAAAAGAAATTAAATTTTTCAGTTAATCGTAGATAAAAACTGGATTTTTCTATACTTCCTTGAAGAGACGATCACAATATAAAAAAATCTTATTACATTTTGTTTAAAGTTAAATTTATTTATTTTAATAATTATTTCATATAAAATAAATGGTTTTGGTGCAAATTTCTTTGCTAAATAATTTTATACAGTTGTGAAGGAATCTCTTAACAAAATAATTTAACAGAATATAAAATATATTTTTAAAAAATAACTTTATTTTTTTTAAGTCAACGCTTTGCAATTAGAAGTTAAAAGTAAATCTAAAGCGGCGTCGAAAATTTAGACTCTTAACTTTCCAAGTTTCTTTTTTGGTAAATAAAAATTAATTTTTTTGTATTAATCTAAAACCAACTTGAAGACTTTATAAATATTTATACAAGTTTATTGCTAATTTAAAAACAAGTTTGCCCGCGCCATGTGCCTAGTGAAAAAAAGCTAATAAAAGTTAGCGATCAGGGCGTGTGTTATTTGTATTGTAAGCATTATTTAATTAATAATAATTAGTCTTAATTTTTATTCATATAAGTTGCAATGTATATCAAGATAAAATATTATATTACATTTAAATTGAAATATTTTAGAAAGGGTCGTTTTACTTTTTCGGTATAAAAACTTAAATACAGCCAAGACCGTGTGATGGCACTCAAAAATTCGAAAATATACCAAAAAGTAAGGGATATTATTTTTCAATCTACAAAAACAAACTGCAAATAATATATGTATATTTATTGTGACTGATTTCATTGTCGTCAAATAAAAAAATAGAAGTTTGATTAACGATAAGAAATACTGTTTTGTCGTTGGTGTGCTCGTTTTTTATAGTTTCGTTGTTTTTGGTATTTTCACATTAATAGTGAAACGGTCACACAACTCCACCAACGCAATTTGTTTTCCATCGAAGGAAATTGTTGATAACCAGTTGGATATGTCCTACAAGACTTGTGCAGGAGATATGGTGTAGACAAACCTCCAGCCAAAGCTTCCGTACGTCGTCTATTTTGGAGTTGGACAGTGTCCAACACATTAGTGTACTGACAACAAGGAAAAGCAAAGTTTTTTATGAACGCAAACAGTAACGGAGGCGCAGTCGCCTCTGGTGGTGGTGGTGGTGGTGGTGGTGGTGGAGGTGGTGGAGGTGGTGGTGGTGTTGGTGTTGGTGTTGGTGTTGGTGTTGGGGGTGTTGGTGTTGGTGCTGGTGCTGGTGCAGTGGCTGGTGGTGGAGGCGCTGGCATTGGTGGCGGAATTGTTCCTCCTGGAGGAGGAGTTAATCCTGCCGTCGTTGGCGGGATAGGTAATGCAGGTGGTGATGCTCCATGTAATGCAAATGCTGCTGCAGCTACGAACGGCGGCACTGATGGTAGCACTAATCTAAATGATGACCAGGACGCAAAACGGAGAAAGTGTTTGGAAACGGACGAAACCCAAGATGGCGCTAGCACCGTGAGTATGCATATTTTCCTTGCCTAATGGCAAGCCTTCATCCAAATCAAAATATCAACCGAAATTTACTTTTTTCCCCCCCCCATCTAGATGATTGATGCAAACAGTGTACTGAACAAGATTGCTCATCTGTACGCGGAGCAACTGATGTCGGATATTGTGTTGTTGGTGGACGGCAAGGAGTATCCTGCGCATCGTGTCATCCTATGTGCCAGCAGCGACGTATTTCAAGTGATGCTCATGAATCCCGAGTGGAACGAGTGCAGCAAACACGTTATTGAGTTGCACGAGGAGGCCTGCTGCTCGGCTGTGTTCCCACAGTTTATAAAGTACTTGTATGTGGGTCACATTGAGGTTACACTCCAAACTGTAATGCCCATGTTGGCTCTGTCGGATAAATATAATGTACGCGACCTAATTGAACTGTGCGTAGGGTACATGATGAAGCATGTGGCCAAGGCGGCGACCAGTGGTTATCTTGTGTCTTGGCTGCAATATACGCTCTCGTTTACGCCCACGCATAATGATCTCACCGAGACGCTGAAGCGTTTTCTCAAATGGAACCTAGAAATGGTGGCCGATTCAAAGGACTTTGTCGATATGGACCCCGCCATACTCCAGTTGCTCCTGCAGCAAAATGACATCGTTGTCACCAGTGAGTACAAACTGTTTACCATATTGCAAATGTGGCTGCTCCATCGGCGCGAGCTAATCGAGTGCACACCCGGATTGAATGCCGAGAAGAAACTCAACAGCTTCATGGAGCTTATCGAGCAGACGGTCATGCATATACGTTTTGGCATGATGACTCCGCGTGAGTTGGCGCATCTTTTAATCGTTCCCCTCATTGAGTACCACAAGGAGTTCCTCGTGGAGCGCATAGCCATTGGCATGAGCTACCAGTCAGGTCAGGAGGATCGTGTACGAGAGATTCGCAGTACCGAGTGCGGAGAGTTACAATTCACCCCACGACTCTATTGGAACGACACGTGGAGCGTTGGCATCGATGTGCACAACTTCGACGAAATCGAGGACTATAAGAACTACGTAACCTGCTTTTTTTCGCAACGTCACATCGCTGAGACTGAAGATGGTGCGTTGTGTCCTTGATCCCTTAGAACCTTATCTCTGCTCTTTCCTACATCTGTGCTCTTTCCTACATCTGTGCTCTCTGCATCCATCATTTTCAGATCCATGCATGACCTGGGAGGTTGAATTCTTTCCCAGAGGCGTTAGGTACAATAAGGCGAAAATGGTTTGTGGTGAGGATGTCCCTGGCTGCGCATTGAACACGGTGCGTCTACGTGTCACCTGTAAGCATAATAACATTGGCGAGGAACGTTTCAAGGTATGTGTGGTCATAGATGGTGATATCCTATCCTGATGATATCCTTCCTGCCCAACAGATTGCCGTGCTCATCGTTGGAGTTCAGAACAAAATCGCTCACATTCGAACTGTCGCTCAACGAACGGAATACTTTTCGGATACACTGCGTGTCATCAATTTGGACAACTTGTTGCCATATGAAGAGCTGGAGCACACATCGCCCTACCTGAGTCCCCACTTATCCGGCAACCAACGCAACACGCTCTCCCTGCATGTCGTCATTACACCCATGGGCACACACACCTGTCGCGACACGCCGCCATTTCAATTTTAGGTGCAACATTGACGATTTGTGCACAAACCACACACACACACACACACGCATACGCAAACAACGCGAACAACATTAACAACATAAACAACGCGAACAACATTAACAACATAAACAACATAAACAACATAAACAACATGAACAACATGAACAACAGACAACAGAAAAACACACACAGACACACACACCAAAAGTCAGACTACGTTTAGGATTCTGATTGCCACGCAATAAATTCTTTTGCTCAGCGCCCTTCTTTCCAAATTGCATTGTAGCCAACTGAATCCCTGGGTTGTCCAACGGTAACGGTATCGAGAAACCGAAGCAAGTTATTTATCCTTTATCCTAGTTCTAGGTATGTCTTTTATCTTCCATTTTATATTTACTTTTGACTTTTATTATAAACCTACATCCGTGTAGGTGAATCGAGAGCATCCAAATGCTGCATACAACGCATGCCTAAGATATATATGAATATATATATATATATGTATATGTATATGTATATATGTATATATTGACATATCGACATATATAGCTTGGTGGGCGTGCCGCATGGTCCGACTCATTCATATGCAATATTCATTGTTTTTAAATGTAGTTTTTGTTAAACATAAAGATAGAAAGACGTATACATATATTTATATATATATATATGTATGTATGTATGTATGTATGTATGTATAGGTATATATATATATGAACCGATTGCTTTTGTAGAGCACGTTGACTGGTCGGTCGCAGAGCAATGCCAAGGATCATTGTAACTAGACTATGGGAAGAAACTTTTTCTAATAAATGTTGATTTGTATAGAAAATAACGTGCGACTTTTACCTATTTAACTAGCCATCCATTCATCCATCCCGAGCAACCAACTATCCCAAATATTCCAACCCACCCACCCGTGTATCCCATCTATTCCATCTATTCCGAGTACCCAAAACAATCTTAGATATAATTAAGCTCGTATCTAGATAAGTGTGTGTATCTCTTGTTGCTGCGAGTGAGGATTATGATCTTTGATCTAACTTTGCGGCAAGTGCAAACAATATGTGTATGTGTATGCTTCTGTATATGTATGTGTAGCATATTAAGTATATACATGTATGCGTATACTTAATCAAATCTGATATCTGAAATCTGAAAGTTTTAAATATTCTGCAAAGTGTAAATATTGTTAAACAATTTTTTTATTGGCTACTCGCGTTTAGTTAGTTAATTTATAAATACAGCTTTATGGACCTTAAGCTTTTTATTATGTTCACTAAAGGCCCGTCCCCATATGCTGAAAAATGGGCGTGACAGATAGTAGCACGAAGATGGAGCCAACTTAAGATCTTAAATTCAAGAGTTAAGTTCAAGATCAAGATCAAAATTAAAATAAAAATTTAAATTAAAATTAAAATTGAATTTAAAATTTAACTTCAAGATCGTGATTAATTAAATAAATATAAATGTATATAAACTAAAAAACGAATACAAAACTTTTCAATTATTTTGAAGCTTACGAAATAAAACAAAAAAAAAGAAAAAGAGGAGAAAAAAAAAATAAATATATCGAATGATGGCGATGTTTATTTTTGAAGCGACTTCAAGTTTTAGTATTATCACGATTTAGCAGGTTTCCAAAAACTCGATGAGATTTACAAGTTTTGGAATAAAATAAAAATAAAAAAAAATTATATATATATACAAAATTTTGGCAATTGGGAGAAGTTCCTAAAACTTGAGAGCTACCGTTAACTATGTACAGGGAACTTTCTCTCTAACTTTCGGAAAGAAATAAACATAGAAAATCCTTAATGTATATTAACTTAACTATCGTATGTCATGTATCGTATAAATAATAGTTAAATATTAAGTACATGTTTTCTTTATTTGGGTTTTTTCCTTTCTGATTTGTACAATATTTTGAATTTCTTAACTCCGAATCGAAAGATCGGAAATTTTTGAAATTTGTTCATCTATCCAAAAATTAAAAAACAAAAAAAAAAAAAACCAAAAAAAAAACTGTCGCTATTGTGAAATTATATTATTCCGATCAGAAAAATATTATACAATTTTTTTTTTTTTTGGCTTATTATCTTGATGGGTGACTATTGTGACCTTCGAAACTATCGTAACTATCGTATGCTATGGAGCTACTGTTCTTTATATCATATATCAGATATCAAGCATGAGATACATAAGAATGCCTGATATCAGGTATAAGGTATAAGGTATCAGGTATCAGGTATCAGTTATCAGGCCCACGTCTTGGCCATGCAAAGTGCGTAGATAGTTGAATGTCGGGGCGTCTGTTTGGGATCGGGCATCCCATGAGGCGGCTGTTGGCAACGGGAAGCCATAGCCATAAGGGCACCCAAAATTCGTGTATGACAAAAAGAGAGGCAAGCACTGATGCTGACTTGCAGAATTGATGTAAGTCCAATTCTTGGCTACATTTTGTTGGGGTCTCATTTAGGTTTATTATACTATATAAACCAAGGCATACCCCGCATGCCTGAGGGGCCCACAAATGGTCTATGACCGCTTGCCAGAGCGGCTGCACATGAATCCAACAGAGAGAGAGAGCGAGCGACAGAGTGAGGGAGAAAAGTCTGAGAGAGAGGGGGGTAGTGTGGGAGAGAGGGTGCAGGGATATTCGTCGACTCTTCCGATGATAAGCAGTTAATACTTTTATGATCCAAATTTGAGCGTTGATTATAAACTTGCAACATTTTTGAAGCTTTGCAAATTGCAGGGCATCTGCCGGTCGAATAAATTTTGAAATTCTTTTGAGATTTTTGTGCTTTGGTTGCCAAATTGGTTAGTGCAAATTTTGGGGTCTATATATCCGAAGCCAATGGTAATCACTAGTTCTTAAAAATGAGGGAGAGTATAACGTATAGCGTATGGCGTATAACGTATCTGGGAAGTAACTGATAAATTTGATAAAAGTTACCGACTAAAGCCGCGGAGTTACCAGTCGAAAGTCGGCGGTGCCAGCGGTCGCACTTGTGCTAATTAAAGATCTAGACTGCAATCTATATGCGTATAAAGACCTGATAACGATCGACTTTTGGATCAGATCTTCTTTATATTCATTACCTTCTATAATTTGTTTTTTTTTTTTTAATTGGCTTTTGCTCTTCGCGCCACAGTCGGACGAGCCCATGGATAATAACGGATATTTGGTGGATTGCCAGTTGGAGATCGGTGAGTCTTTGATTTTTTATTGATTTATTGGAAATTTAATTTGCCAGCATTTCGCGCAATTTCAAAATTTAAGAAGACAGAAAAATTTTTTATTTTTTACATTTTTTTTATTTATTTTTTTTTTATATTTTAATTTAATCGGGGAGTCAAGAGTACGGATCATGGCCCCGATTTTTGAATAATTTCTATATTGAGTGTCTCTTTTTAATCTCGTCTCGCGTTGTCAAATGCTGAGCCATAAAATTATTCACTTATAAAGTGAGACATTCAGAAGGTGAGATCCCAGTATTTTATTAGAATCCTGCGTATGAGGAACTCACCTCAAATTGGGATAGAGATATGTGTGCTCTATATATCATGCATATTTGACCTTCAATTGTTCTTTATTTTCTTATAAAATTTATCCCACATTTGCCTACATCTCAAATATTTATATGTACATAAATATATACATATACAAATCTCTTATACGTTGTCGGTATAGGACTTTCCCAAAATAGACATTTTGGTGGTTTTGTAGTTGCGATACACTGGGACCTGCTTCCGTCTATTCTATTCATTCATTATATAGCATAAATTTTATGGCTTTTCCGTATAAGACTTTGTCCAGAAGTCTTATAAACTGTTGTTTTTAATATGATTTATTATTTATTTACTTTTTCGTATAAGACTTTCTCTTTCGCGGAACTGCAAAATTTTGTTGACTGACGGACTATCTGTGTTATCCGTATAAGACTTTTATAAGACATATCTGGCGGACCTTGATAAATTGTTTATCTTATATCTTATACTTTATTATTTTCACCTTGTATAAGACTTATGAAGTCTTTTATCTCGTGGACTTCTCTCTGCATAGATTGGAACAGTTACGTCATAGTATCCCCTCCTTGCAGACAGGATATTTTCCTCCTGCTGAATGGTCTGATTTTTGTGTTAGGAACTGGAATTTTTGAGGAAATAAAAAAATGAGGAAATAAAACGCAGTTTCAGTTTTTTTAAGTTGATTTTCTTTTGTTTTTATCTTTATAGTTTGTTTATTTTGATTTTAGTTTTTATTTGTTCTATGCTTTATTATTGCCAAAATGACTTTTGCTTTCGCTTTCGCTTTTGCTTTCGCTTTCGCTTTCGCTTTCGATTTTGTTTTTGTTTGTGTTTTTGATTTTGATTTTGATTTTGATTTTCAATTTGCATTGTTTTTGCTTTTGCTTTTAGTTCACATCGTTCTAAGTACACGTAGTATATATGTTGCTATTGCATTTGCTTCTGTGAGTGTAACATGTGTGTGTGTGTGTGGGTGTGTGTGTGTGAGGAGGAGAAGAATATGCGTTCCACCAGATGCGGATGCAGTTACAGATACAGTTACAGATGCAGTTACATTTACAGTTACGGATACAGTTACAGATACAGATACAGATGCAGATGCAGATGCAGATGCAGATGCAGTTACAGATACAGGATATAGAATACAGGATAACAGGATACAGGATACATTTCTATCTCATAAAGCCATTTAGTTATGTGTTTATATAGATTCTATGTATATATCTTATATATATATATGTATAAATATACCAATATTTGGAAACTCATGTGGTATGTGTGTGTGTGTGTGTGTGTAAGCAGTTGCAGCTCTTTTCCGATTATACAAATATTCGGATACTAGAGATGAGTGTGTATAGGATTATATGGTCAAGTTTATAGATCGCATCGAGCAAGAAATGAAGTGAAATTTAACGGAAAATATAATAGAATAAGAAAGTGAGGAAAGAGAGTGCCGAAGGGAGGAGGAAAGGAGTGAAGGAAAAGTATCAGAAAAAGAGGAGAAAGAAAAAAAAACTAAGAAAATAAATTGAAGTTTTTAAACTGAAAATTTAAGCAATGTTAAGAGAAGCACATAGACCACATAGAGACGTGTTCGTGTCGTGATACGATAGTTCGTGCTTTGCATATGAAAATGCTTGAATTGCTATAGTGTTCTGATCGTTCAGAGATCGATAATCGATATTATTGTTAATCACATTTTCATTTATTGTGGCTATCAAATCGCTAAGCAACACAACATTCAAACGATATATATCGGTAAGTATATGTCTATATATATAGAAATATATATATATGTATATATATAGATATATATGTGTATATGTGTATATCCTTCCTATATAGTTGTTGAGTGCTGCGCACTCGGTCTATTTATGTACAAATACCATATAACTGATATATCTAGGACAGTTCTATATAAATATCTATGCGACTTCCAAGGCTGAACCCGATCTCATTTCCGTTTTTGTTTCCTTTCTTTGCCGATGCCGTGAGCTATCGTGAGTTATCGTGAGTAATCGTGAGCTATCGTGAGTTATCGTGAGTTTTGATTATGTGAATCTATTTTGTATTTTGTGTCTTGTGTTTGTTTTCTTTTTTCTTTGTTTTGCTTTTTGCTTTTTGTTTAACTTTGCTTTTGCTATGTTTAACTTTGCTTTTGTGTGGTTTTACTTTGATTTTGCTTTGTTTTACTTTGCTTTTGTTTTGTTTTGCTTTGTTTTGTTTTATTCTTTGCATAATTTTTACCTCTGGATATTACTAAAGATTACTAAGTAGTTATTGTTGTTGGTGTAGCATTCGCTAGCTGCCTTAAAGCAGTGTACTAGGTGGGGTGTTTTGCTTGCCGCAGTGAGTGACGCTCTATTGGAGTGGGTCCCGTATAGGTACATATGGTATACGAGTACCTAACTATCGATTAACTATCGTATGCTCATTAATTATTATCTATTATTGAGTAATGACATTTTTGTCGTGTTTCTGCCTCATGTGTGTGTGTGTGTGTGTGCGGATTGGAATGGATAAGAAATGCCGCTCTTTACAAATTTCTCTAATATCATTTGTCTATCGATATCGATTGCTATCGATTTATTGCCGTGCATCAATTTTGTAAAGGCTCAGTGAATATCAGAGATGGAAATTTGGTTCGAAAACAAACTTCAAATCCTTCATAAAATTTACTTGACTTATTAATTATTTATCTGCTATCGATTGTTCCCAAAAGGAACGACTTCTTAATCTAGAGCATTTTCAATGCCAGGACGAGATTCATCTAGATGTCTTAACGACTCATTCACTAAATGATCCTCATGCCAGGAAGTGAATAGAATAGAATAAAGCCAATGGCATCCAATGGAATCCAATGGCATCCAATGGAAGCCTATTCAAGGGAGTCCAATGGAATCCAATGGAATCCGACGCAGTCCAATAAAATCCAATGGAAGCCAATTAAATTTGAATTCAATGGAATGCGATCATAAATAATTCAATGGAATCCAATGAAATCAAATGGAATCCAATGAAAGCAAATGGAATCCAATCGAATCCAATGGAAGCTTATTCAAGGAAGTCCAATGAAATCCAATGGAATCCGACACAGTCCAATAAAATCCAATGGAAGCCAATTAAATTCGAATTCAATGGAATGCGATCCTAAGAAGTCCAGTCGAATTCAATGGAATCCAATGGAATCAAATGGAATCCAATGGAATCTAATGGAAGGCAATCTCTGATATATGTAAATGCGTAAACGCTTGTTTATAAATGCTTATATCTGATGCTTCTGCTCGGATCAGGGATCAGGGATCAGGGATCAGGGATCGGGATGGTGGAGGTTGTAAAATACGTGGTCTGTGGTCTGTGTGATATGACAGAGTCCGAGTTGGAGTTCCTCGCGGAACTCCCCCCATCTGGTCCAATTCCAGATGCCTATTAGTTATTCTTTGACCAACTATTCAACGTTTGTATGCAAAAGTGAAAAACAAGGATTCATGACCAGACATCACCCCCCAGTCGCTTACTTTTCAAAGATTAGCTCCCCGGTGAGGAAGGGATTGAGATACGTCTGCGCATCGTAGCCGGAAACGGTGGCTGTGGTGGTGCGGCGACGCGCCTGGGCACCACCGCCACGTCGCTCCCCATGCACATGGCTGTGGCTGTGGTGAGACGTGCGCTTCTCGTTGTTGCTGGGACTCAGGATTAGGGGTATGGGCATTGAAGTGAAGGACTGCAGTGGCTGCTGTACGATGGTGCCTGCCGCCGGATTGAGTGGTGTATCCATGTAGCCATGTGGGGCCGCTGCCGTGGGCTGTTCCCCTAGAGCAAACGTGGCCGATGCTGTGGTGCTTACAGCGGCTGCCGATGCACTCGGTCCAGTGCCAGGTCCGGGATTGGCCTTTTTCTGGCCACCGCCAGTTCGCGCTCGATGATGCTTGTAGTGGCCACGATGTGTCTTGCGTTTCAAGTGCGTCAGGCTCGTCATCTCTGCCGGCGGCGAGGTGTCCAGTACGATTGGCATGTGATGGGGCGGGGCCGCTGGGACCATCTCCATATTGGCCTGGGGCATTGACGACTCCAGTCGGTAGGCACTTGGCTCACTGTTGTTGTTGTTGTTGTTGTTGTTATTGTTGTTGTTGGACATCGGCATGGGCATAGGAATGGGCCTCTTGAGCGGATCACGTGAATGTGGATGCGGGTGAGCCTGTATAATGGTGGCCGTTGCGAATACCTCCTGGAAGCGATTGCTCGCCTCCAGCTGCTGCATCTGTAGGTGTTGCTTCTGCAGGAACTGCTGCCTCTGTTGCTGTAAACGATTCAGGATGCGGTACTGATCAAGGATGTGCTTGTAGAACTGCTCGGCGGTAACTTCCGATGAATTCAATAGGCGAATGGCTATTTTTTCGGGTATCACAATTTTGTCTATCGATTTTCGATTCCGGATTTGTGACATGTAAGAGAAGATTGAAAGGATATTTATTAAGGATCCAAAACATATATATGTATATATATATTTATTGATTATATTTTAATTTTCCCATTCCCTTAAAGTCAAGAAGCTCTTCTTTGGGCACAGTTCTTATAAAATAAAGATAGGAATTTCAATCCTGGATTCCCATGATATTCCTTTTAGGAATTGCAACTAAATGGGTCAGATTTACTGTTAATAAGTTGAATTAGTTTCAAAAATATTTATTTATTTTTAAGCAAATAAAATAGATAATAAATTTATATAAAATATCATATAAAATATCAATCTTAGAAAACTGATCAGAAACTCATAGTTTTCAATATAAAATAAAAAATCGAAGAGTATAAAATGAAAGTAAAAAAATAAGTAATTTTTATAGGTCATTAATTATTTGAATTAATTAATTATATTTAATTATTAAAAGTGTTTTTTTTTAGTTTTTTTTTATTAGTGCTTTTTTAATTTTTATTATTAATTTTTTTATTAGTTTTTTTTTTTATTATTAGTGCTGCCTTTGGCAATTCCACATATCCTTCTTTAAGCTTCGTCTTTTTTTTTTAAGCATTTTTGCCCCTAGTGAAGACGTTGACCCAGTGAAATTTTTGACCCGCGGATTCTACAGCTGCTCAATATGGCAGGCCCTTGTCATTAGTCGTCTTTTGTTTATGATAAATATAGACAACAGACCACAGATAACAGACAGCAGGCAGCAGGCAGCAGGCAGCAGGCAGCAGACAGAAGAGAGCAGAGGGAAGAGAGCAGAGAGCAGAGGGAAGAGAGAAGAGAGCAGAGGGAAGAGAACAGACATCTGGCATATATTAAATGAAAGTAAAATAAAGCAATGACCCAGAGCAGAGGAGGCTCAAGCGAAGAAATTTCATTTTCCATTGTTGTGAATGAGTTTCCAGATGATAAGCAAAAAATACATAGAAATCTTATAATTTGTGTGCCCAAGTATAAGAGGAAGAAAACACAGAGCTTATGTGCACAACATCTTATACAAATCTTAGACAGAGACCGGTGACCGTTGACCGATGGCGGGGGAGGGGGCTGTATGTGTATGTGAACGTGTTCATTTGTGTCGCTTCGATAGCTTTTAAGACTTTCCTTCCGACATCCTTATGCTGGACCAATTTAGTGGTTCCCAACTATGCGTTTATTGAACCGCAATATCCATGCAGACACACACACACATGCACACACACACACATGCATGCACATAGTTGCCCTGCTATGTGTGCGTGCGTGCAGTAGTGTGTGCATGAGATAGCCCATTGACCTAATTTCGAGTTGATTTATAAAACTGAAAAACGACAACAACAACAACAACAACAACAACAATAGCAACAACAAAAACCCTCTCACGCCCTTCCGGCACGAGCAGCCGCCGCCTCCCACAACATTGGAAACCCGAACCCGACACGTTCCGAGCTGTTGGCATTACTGATGCCGCTGCCATTGCCGCTGCCGCTGCCGCTGCCTTCGTCGCTGCTGCTTTGTGGCTGCCGTTGTTGTTACCGTTACCGTAACTGTTACCGTTATAGTTACAACTTGTGTTGCTGTTGCCTTTGGTTTTGCCTTTGCCTCTGCCCCTGCCTCTGCCCCTGCCCCTGCCTCTGCCTCTGCCCCTGCCTCTGCCCCTGCCTCTGCCTCTGCCTCTGCCGCTGCCTCTGCCTTTGCCTTTGCATTTGCTGTTGTCCCGTTGACCGACCACCCAAAACGGCAACTCACTTACCGAGCTCCCCATGCGATTGCGGGTGTGCAGGATATGTGAACAGACTCTGCAATTTAGCAGTAGCCCAGTTTATAGTCAGTGTCCCAGTTTGATTTAGCGGCTCAATACCGATGCTCGCAGGTCCTAATGGAACCAAAGGTTGACCACATTTGACCACACTTAACCACACTCGACCACACATGACCACACATGACCACATTTGACCACATCCGACCACAGGACAAATGGCGCACTTCAGGACAAGCATGATTGCAATTTGGGTTACGTTCGGATTGGGGAGATGTTGCGGATGTGATGTTATGAATATTATAAATGTTACGGATGTTACGGATGCTACGAATGTTCAGGATGTTACGGATGTTCCGGATGTAACAAATGGATATTTGAATATTGTCCGCGTCGGACCCAAAAGCGACCCAAAGCGACCCAAAACGGCCCCATCCCAAAACCCAGCGACCCCATCCGACTTACCGCACTGATTGGCCTTGGTGGCAAAGGGTCTTATAGTTGGATCCCATATGAATATGTAATAGAGGGACAGCATGATGGCCGCCAGTGAGACGCATAGCACATAGACGGCTACCGTTAGGATGCGTATGACCTTACGATTGCTCTGCTGCGGCTGGTAGCAGCGGCTTATTGTCTCTGTGGGCGGCAGTTTCACTTTCTCCTCCAGCGAATTGACTTTGGAATTCATTTTTGCTTTGAACTTATTTGTTTGATTTTACAGTTGCTTTTGATATTCTTTGTACCGCTTTTGGCTTTGAATTGGTTTCGTTTTAACGTGATTCAATTAAATTTTTATTGTTCCCCTCCCCTTTTATATATTTATATATATTTATATATATTTCCTTTATTCTGGCTTTCTTCTTGTTATGTTTCTATCTTTGTTTATTTCTGTAGTTTGCACTTTCCATTTGATATGTCCAGCGTTGTTGTTGTTGTTGTTTGTTTTTGGCAGTGCACCGTTAGTCTAATTTGTTTTAATTAAATGCAATATTCTCGTATTGTTTGTGCAGTTCTTTCAGCTGTTACTCTTGCTGTTGTTATTGTTGACGCGTCGCCCCGACCAAAGAGTTAACGGTTAGAGTTTTAATGGATAGTTAAAGCTTTTACAGTTGCAACTATTGCTGAGAACGCTAAAAACGCTGCCCAACCGACGCGTCGAGCGAATGCAAGCGAAATGACGCCCAACACACAAAAGCTTCACCCAAAGTCAGAGCCTTTCTGCTGCTCCGCTGCTGCTCTGCTACTTCTGCTTCTGCTGCTTTTGCTGCTTCTGCTGCTTCTGCTGCTTCTGCTGCTTCTGCTGCTGCGCTGACTGCTGCTGCTGGCGGTGCAGGAGTCATCGTCATCGTGTACGAGCATCGGCACATCGGCACATCGGCCATCGCGTTACAACATTGTGCACTGGCACGGGGCATCGGCAATGGCATCGCTCGTCGGCTGCCTCGTGTAGCCTCGTGCCTGAGTGTACACTTCGTGTTCGGTTTACTTGTCTCCCAACCCTGCCGATCCTCGGCCCATAATCGTGTTGTTCTTTTCGCTGCTTTTGCATATAATTTCATTCATAAAATGCCTGTTTACTCCGCGACAGCCGCTAGTCAGCGTTGTTGTTGTTGTTGTTGCTGTTGTTGCTGTTGTTATTATTATTATTATTGTTGTTGTTGTTGGGTTTGTTTATTGTTTTTGTTTGTGCTTCTGTTTTCATTTTTCTTCGATGCTTTTGCTGCTTATTTCCATTTCCATACAATTTTCGGCTAAAAATGTTGGTGTAGGTGGCGTCGACGTAAAAGTTGACGTTGCCGCTGCCGCTGCCACTGCCGCCGTTGACGTTGACGTTGACGTCTGGATGCAGCTGGCACACGCCACTGAAATTCCAAGTAAACAGCCAGCCATAGGCTGGCACATAGTGGGCACGTCGGCACGTCTTAAGGCCTGTCACAGCTTTATATGTCAAGAGCGCTGCCGCCCATACGTCCCTATGCCCCTACGCTCCTACGCCTCTACGCTCCTACGCCCCTACGCCCCTACGCCCCTACGCCCCTACGCTTCTACGCCCCTACGCTCATACGCCCACATTCTGCCGCTCGACCATCAGCTTGGGATTTTTCCATTTGCACGCGGAAATGCCAATATTCGCCTGATTCACATCCCCAAACAGCTAAATGAGCAGCGGCAACAGTAACTGCAACAAATACAGATACAACAGCAACAACAACAACAACAACAACATCGACAACAATGAAAGTAAACAACATCAATCAATTGACCGCACAATTAGAATGAAATCATGGCCAAGAATTGCGGCCATTAGTTGAAAAATATTATTTGAAATGCAATCGCATCTGCATCTCCGTGTTGATTCTCGTGTGCTCTCTGTGTGCGTGACCATGCCCAGGCGCAACCTTCGCCGGCGGCGTCGCGAAGGACAACAGAGGGCATTGCGGTGTTATTGTTGCCTTTGTTGTTGCTTTCGTTGTTGCCTTTGTTGTTTGCGCTTTGCTCGGGCAACTTTCGCTATTCGTAGTCCTGCACCTTCCACCTTCGTTTCCAAGCGCCATGCGCTGCTTTATTGCTTTTTATACCCTCTACTTGAACCCTGACCCTGACAGGGTATATCGAAATGCTCACAGGTAAAATTCTTTTTAGCGGTCACATTTTAACAGCACTGCCTGCAAATGTTAACGTTCTGTTAAGGCGCTGTTAAGCTTTGCTTAAGTTGTCATTTGTTGCTGCCTGCCTGTCTCTCTCTTTCACTCACTCACTCACTTCCTGGCAGTAATTGTTCCTTGGGGTGCAGGGCATTTTTTAATCGGTCATTAAATGCCGTTAAACACTTTTACTTATTTTCTATTTCGATTCGGCAATCGCTCGTCGCCGTTAGCTGGAGGTTAATAATCTGCAAGTAGGTCACTAGGACAACGAAACGAATGCACCCGAAAGCTGGCGCTCAGGGAGAGTGAGAGAGAAGGCATACGGGCATCGGCTTGGACTCGGAGCGATTGCAATGTTGGCCATTGATTTTGTTGTATAAGCTTACCCACACACACACACACACACTCACACACGCCTTATACATTCATCATGTCAGTCGCGGCTGTTGGCTCCATAGAATGTAGGCCACACGCATACACGCCCAGCACCAGTTCTTTACAACCCTCAATTCTCCATCCTTCACCCTTCACCCTCCACCCTCCACCCTCTACCCTCCACCCTCAGCTCACCATCAGCACTCAGTCTCCACCCATACAGCCATCACCCCTTAACCAAAAGGGCAGTAGCAGCAACTGCAACACGCTTAAAAATGGCCCTCAAGAAATCTTCGTACAGGTGGCGCGTTTTTGACGGTCTCCTTGGACGAAAAACAAAAACACAAAACAGTAAACAAAATAAAACAAAAAACACAAACAACTACAGCAACAACAAAAACACAAACACAAAAATTTGAAGTATCAACTTTTCCGTTATACGTGCTCACCCGCATAATACCGAATGCACTTGCAACAAAAACCACACTAATTTCTTACTTAGGTTTGAGTGTCGCTTGAGCCTAAGGACACATCGATTGAACGGAGCGACGTCAAGGCTTTCAAATCCTCATTTCCAATTCTTGAGAGCGGAAACTTTATAAATATTACATGTTAGCACTTCTACATGCAACATACGTATGTGTGTGTGTGTGTGTGTGTGTGTGTGTGTGTGATGCGCTTTGTGGGAGGATTTGGAATTTAATAAAAATGAGACTAGGATTTAAATGGCTGACTCCTTGTTTTCTTCACTCCTCAGTCGATCCCTAGTAACATTTCGTCTATCATATATCTATATAGATATTAATTTATCTTAATTATAGGCAGGAGATGGATTAATCAACTAACTATCCTTTCAACTATATTAAGTTTATCCCTGGGGGTAGTTACCCAGGGGGTGGTAGTTTCTTAAGTCACAAGGACTTCACTTGGAACCCCTTATATCACAGCCTTGTCGATAGGCCTGCTTCTTCGGAATGCTTTCTATAACTTATCGAGATCTTCTTTTCTTTCATTGCTCTGTATCAGAAGAAGTCCTTATTATTATATTCTTCCTTTTAAGTGGCTTTTCTTTTTCCATTCAATTATTTTTTTTAGTCTCTTAGTTTTTGGCAATACTTTGAAGGATCGAATCGATTAGTTTTCTACATCATTTCTCAAGGAACTCTACCCATTTTTTATCTAAACTTAAATCTATCTAGATTTATATTTATTTCAAATTCCACTAAACCTTCTTATACTTTTTACCTTAATTTTTCTTATGGTTTTATGGGCAAGGCACGTAAAACAACTTACAGAACTTTAAAGCTTCCCAAAGACAGGAACTTGGCGAAGATATGTAAAATATAAGACGTTCTTTGGGAAATATAAGACTTAATTTGAAAAATAAACCATTTTATTTGGTATATGAAAATATGCGGAATATAAGACTTTGTTTGGGAAATATAAGACTTTGGATTATATAAGACGTCGTTTGGAAAATATAAGATAGCTTGTAAGAATTATAAGACTTCTTATGAGGAATATAAGACTTTCTATGGAAATTATTGGACTTCGTTTGGTGAATATAAGACTTTACTTTAAATAGACACTTTAAATATGGCACTTAATTTCTTAAATTATAAAACTTTGTTTGATAAATAGAAGTCTTTGTATAAAATATAAGACTCCTTTTGGGCAATATAAGACTTTATTTGAATAATATTAGACTTTTTCTGGAAAGTATAAGACTTTATTTAAAAATATAAGACCTCATTTAGGGGCTATAAGAAATCGTATAAGGAATATAAGACTCTGTATACGAATTTTGAGGAAAACAAGACTTCACATAAAATATATAAGACTTTGTATGAGACTTCATTTTTAAATTGTAATACCTTGTATGATAAATATTAATCTTTGGAAAATATTAGACTTCATTTCATGAATATAAGACTTTGCCTGGTGAATATAAGACATTGTGTGAGGAATACAAGACTTCACTTCACTTCTATGGGGAATATTAGACTCTAATAGAGAAAACTGATAGTTTGGTTGGGGAAGACTGCGCTTGAAGAATATAAGACTTTTATTGGGAAATATAAGAGTTCGTTTTTTATAAGCTCAATGGTCAATCGGATTAGTTAAATCGCAGGTGGTTTCTTGGATGGGAACTGTTATATAATCAATATCCCTTTAAAATGGAGCTTGCAGGATCTCAGCCTAGTTACCATTTCCAAGTTGGACGATTGGCAACTGGAGTCTTGGAATCAAAGGGATGTATTCCATGGGACTTACCATCGTTGTGGGCGTTGAAAGAAGAAGTTGTTTTTGTTGCGTGTTTAAAGTTGGTTGAGAGAAGGTGCTAACCGAGAGCCGGGGGCTTCTTCTGGCCCTTGAAGACTGGCGGCATGCGCGAGTCCCAGAAGAAGATGTGGTAGATGGACAGAAAGAAGCCGAGGCTGCACAGGCCACACAGATAGATGACCAGCACAAAGTAGCGGGCAAAGCGCTCCGAGCACGTTGGCGCGGCAAAGAGGACCTCCTCCAGCTGCGGCGACTTGGGGACATAGGAGTAAGCCGCTCGCCTGGGAGTTCCGCTGCTGGCGAGGCGCACACTTCTGGAAGTGACTACATTGCTTGGTGGCTGTGATTGAGGTTGTGGTTGTGGTTGTGGTTGTGGCTGCGACTGCGGCTCCTCCTTGACATTGGAGCCTATGATATTCACTATTTTGGCCAAGTTAACAGCCATTGCCGGCGGAGGCTCAGATGACATGGTGCTGGCAAAGTCGGAGAATGTCGGGACTTCGCGGGCTTCCTGATTTTCAAGTCTCTGGGCTTCTGGCCTGACTTGCTATACGTCGCACCGATTACTGATTTCATTTTATTGACGCTGACGTCGATTAAATCAAAATCGGATGGCAATGTGGCAACAAGGGTGACGCAAGTCGGACTACCCGGGAGCATGCAGGTGGTGGGACATGGGGGGTCGACGGGGCAGGCTCTACTTTGCTTGGGGGCGATCCAACTCTGCGATTTAGTGGAACGTGCAAAAGCGGATTAGTTTTGTGCGTGCCTGTCAACTTTTTATAACAGACCCCCAGATCGCCGACCCCCGATACATCCGCGACCTCTGCGGACCACCGATTGCCAGTGGCCCCGTAGTCAGTGCCCCCGCAGCCAGTGCCCCCGTAGTCAGTACCCCCGCAGCTAGCGAACAGTCATCTGCCACTAGTCACCAGCCACCAGTCACTAGTCACTAGTCACCGGTCACTAGTCACCAGTCACTAGTCACTAGTCACTAGTCACCAGTCACTAGTCACCAGTCACTAGTCACTAGTCACTAGTCACCGGTCACTAGTCACCAGTCTCCGGTCGTCAGTCAATACCCAAAAGTCACCTGTCACCTGTTACCACCCTGGTCAAAGCAATACCCACCCCGAGTCCAAATCGCCGTGCTTTGTTTTGGGGCACGAGAAGATACCGGGAACAGTTTAGATGCGGGGGTAGATTCAAGACCTGACCTACCGCTAAGGCACTCACCATGTCTGAGGGTCGTCTGCGTGAGGGGTTGGTCTCGATTGAATGCGGGCTAGAGATGGACACAGATCCGTCCTAGCCAATGGGATGCGTGTGCTTGAACACGGGCAGCGGTGGCATGCGTGAGTCCCAGATGAAGAGATAGTAGAGGGCCAGGGAGAGACCCATTCCACTGACGCCGCCCATGTAGAGGACCAATGTGATCAGGCGGAATGTCTTTGACTCGAAGAAGTCATTGGACTTGGGCACTTGGATCTCCTCATCCTTTGCCTCCTTCACGACGGAGGCGAGACTTGTCAGTGTGGCGGACATGACGCGTGACGAAAAACGACGCACTGAATCACCGATAAAAACAACAAAAATTTCCGAACGGCCACAATCGAAGTAATCTAAACGAGCCAAACAATCCGCGAAACCTGCCACAAGTTGCGTGCCACAATCAGCGGTGTCTTCCACGTCTTTGCGTCTCTGGACGCCAACTAAATGACGGCGATTTTCGCCATTTGCCCAGGCCCCGGCACTTTCCATCCGTATGGACGTTCTCTACGTTGGGGGTTTGTTTTGTGGTTTCTTCATTCTTTATTCCCTCCCTTCCTCCCTCCTTCCCTCCTACCCTTCATCCGTTTTATTTTGCCATTCTTGTGGCCATTCTGCTTGCAGTCGCCGTTGCAGTCGCCTATGCGTCGCTTATGGTCGAGCGGCTGCTTTACATACGATGCATGCCTCGTCACGTCCAAACTGGGCGTGGTCCAGTCCACTCAGGTCGCCAGCGTCTTGGTCATAGCGCACTAATAAGATTCGATAGCCCGTCTCCTGTCACCGCATACGCCACATACGCCACATACGCCACCTTCGCCCTCGTCTCTGCCTACCCCAATTCCCCTTGCCCCACGCCATCACGTGCTCGCCTCACCAGCCACTTGACCTGGTTTGATTTGTTGTCAACGTCGCGGCGTTCAATGTTTTCCGTTTTATTTTTACTTGGGCTATTTGGACTCTGTTCATATCCAGCGACCACACCCTGTAGACGATTTCTTGGCGGGATCGCATGACCAGAAAGTCGACATGTCTTTGGCCTCGATTGGATCTCTGGCTAAGCTGTGATAGATTCGAGGGCTTCATTGATCCAGGATACTCGACGAGCTGTTTAAATTGTTCCTTCGATTAAAGGATCTACAGAAACTTCTTCCCACTTGATCAAACCTCAAATCTGAATAACTTCCTTATGACGACATCCCAAGGGATGTGTATCCAATGATAGGTTATTCCTTTCTTAGTTAGCCAAGTGTTTCGGGATTCAGGATATGAGGAAGGACTTCAGTTTCAGAAGTACTCAACACATATTGTTGGATGAGAGTTTGCCCTAAGCTTCCCATTTACTCCGGATTCTCGGGAAGCCAAGGCTTTCATCTATTATGTAAAAAGTGCCTACGACTTTTGTCAAGAAAAGGACTTTTAAAGGATCACTTGATTTTTTTTGAAGGAATTCAAGTAATGATCTAAGCTTTGATGTATCCTTCAGTATTCGAGGGTAACTCACTACTTTGTCATTTGGGTTCTTTACTGACTGACCTAACGGCGCTTGGACACATCCTTATTCCTTGAACGCATCCCTAATCGCTCGCCTGTTGAGACCTTCAAGAATTAAGAGGTATCCAGTAGTCGGGCAGTCAGATTTGTTGTCGCCAATGGTCATTGGCAAATCCAATTAGACGAAGATTCCGCCTCAACCGCCTTCAACCGTGGAGGGTCTATGTGGGTTTGCGTGGGTCTGCGTGGGTCTGCGTGGAACTACGTGGGTTTGCGTGGGATTGTTGGGATTTCCGGAGGTCATGTGTGCGGGAACCTATTGACTCACCTCACATTGCAATCGGATCACTGGTACTCATGTACCTTCTGCACCGGCTGACCGCCAATAGAGACGGGAAACTTGAGATGTATGTCCGGCATTCGGGAGTCGAAGAAGAGGAGATAGTAGACAGCAAGGGTCATGCCCAGGCCACTAATGCCACCCAAGTAAAGGACGAGGGAAATGAGACGAAACGTCTTCGATTCAAAGAACGCCGGCGGATGCTGCTCCTTGGGCAGACGCACATCGTCCGCCAACGGTTCCTCCGGCTTCGCTGAGCTCGCCATCGCGCGTGGACTAAGTGCCACGGACGATGGCGTTGCGGTTCTTAAAGCACCTCCAATTATGCAAATGAGCAGCGAATCTAATTGAAAATGACATCTTGATTGACTTTGATTGATACTCAAGACACCCAAGCCATGCAAGGAACCCCTGACACCCATGACACCCATGACACCCATGACACACAAGACACTCATGGCATTCATGGCATTCATGGCGTTCATGGCATTCATGGCGTTCATGGCACTTATGGCACTCATGATACCTCATGATACCTCAACCTGTGTCTTCAGTTATTCCTCGAAGTTAACCTCATCATTGATATCCCCATTTCCCCACGATTTTCTATTCCCGCAGCTCCAGAGAAATGCAAGCCAGCGAAGAGGGAATACAGCTTCGAGGAGGCCATCACGCTGGCGGGCGTCGGGAGGTTCCACTACAAGCTGCTGCTCATCTGTGGACTCTGTTTCATGGCCGTGATGGTCGAGATTATGGGCGTCAGCCTGATAATGCCGATGGTCAAGTGCGATCTGCGGGCGACGCTGGAGCAGCAGGGTCTCCTCGCCTCAGCCGGTTTTCTGGGCGTCGTGCTCAGCTCCCACGCGATGGGCTTCCTGGCCGACACGTGGGGACGGGTGGCCACCTTACGCTATGCACTGATGCTGAGTCTCGTTAGCTCCATCATATCCGCCTTCTCGGTGAACATCTGGATGCTGATCGTCTTTCGCTTCTTGACGGGATTCTTCATATCCGGCGGCCAGGCGTGCGTCTTCAGTCTCTGCGGCGAGTTCCATGGCAGTAAGTCGAGGGTCCGGCACGTCACTTTGCTCTCATGCTTCATGTGCATTGCCATGATGTTTGCTCCAGGTAAGCCTGATTGATAGCCTCGCAGGAACTTCTTTTCGTAATCCTCTCCTGGTTTTGTTACAGGCATGGCGATTGCCATACTTCCACTTAAGTTCGAGATGTTCCTCTACGGGCAGCCCCTAGCCTCCTGGCGCATATTCCTCATTGCTGATGTTTCTATCTGCTTCCTGGCCCTGGTCGGTCTAACGATGCTGCCGGAGACACCAAAGTACCTGCTGGTGCAGGGCCGGATTGAGGAAGCGCTCGAGACGCTGCGCAAAATCTTCGCCCTGAACACGGGCCACCCCGCGTCTAGCTACCCCGTCGAGCTATTGGCCCAGCAATTGGGAGGCGCCAGTCTCTCCAGTGTCCATGGCGTGTGCGATGCAGTGCGTCTAATCTGGCGACAGACGGTGCCGCTCTTCTATCGCTCACGCGTCCTGCAGACCCTTAACATATGCACGATGCAGTTCCTCATCTATGGCATCGCCCAGGGCATCTTCATGTGGTTCCCCACAATCCTCAACCAAGTCGGCAAGGCGTCGGGCGAGACAATGCTCCTTTGCACTGTCCTGCAATCCTTCCCAATCTCAGAGCAGCCATCCCTTGATGGCACCTGCATTCCCGATCTCAGCACCTACCAGGTGATGATCATCATCGGAGCTGCCTTCACGATCATCTACCTGATATTTGCCTACACCATTGACTTTGTTGGCAAACGGAATATCCTGAGTGAGTACTCCAATGGCTCCCCAGCAACCACCCACCCATTGCTAATATCTAATCCTTGACTCTCTTTACAGTGGGATGGCTGCTCCTGGACATCGTGTGCCTGGTGGTGCTCCATTGGCTGGATCAGTTGGCGTTAATAGTGATTGCCTTGACACTGGTAATGGCCATTGGCAACTGTGGCGGCATTGTGAGCACCATTGCCATGGACTTCTATCCGACGCACATCAATGCGATGGGCATGTGCTTCATTATGATGATCGGCCGCCTGGGCGCCGTTCTGGGGAGCAATGTGATCGGGAAGCTGCTCTTCAATAGCTGTGACTCCACCTTCTGGGCTCTCCTTGGCCTGGTTGCGGTGCTCAGTGTGATGGCATACTTTCTACCGGATCAGTCCAGGTCCAAGGCCAAGCCCCAATCCTCGCCTGGACCGGAAATTAGCTCCAACTAATTCTATAGATGTACCTAGTTCTAAGCCTTTATATAAGTCCACAAATCCACGAATAAAGCTAATGCGTATACAGAGAAGAGAAGGGAAGAGAAGAGAAGAGAGAAGAAGAGAAGAGAGGTGAAGAGAAGAGAAGAGAGGAGAGGAGAGGAGAGGAGAGGAGAGGAGAAGAGAAGGTGGGGGCTGGCAGCATGAGGGGGGGAATGCATCCAAGGAACGGGAGCAGCCAACGGGAGCACGAAACGGGAACAGGGGGAATGGGTAACGGGTAACGGGCTGCTAGAGAGGGGGAAGAGGGGAAAGTGGGGAAAGAGGGGGGAGAGGGAACTGGAGCAATGGCATTGGAAATGGATTAAGTAAATGTTTGTCCTCATTTCTGGAGTTGTTGTTATTGTCATCAAAGTTGTCGTTGATGTTGATGTCGTTGCAGTTGTCGTCGTCATCGTCGTTGTTGCTGCTGTTGTTGTTGTTGTTGTTGTTGTTGTTGTTGTTACAGTTGGCATTGCCATTGCCATTGCCGATTGCTGCTGCAACTGCGACTGCGACTGCGACTGCGGCTGCGGCTGCATTAACATTCTTAGCATTGCCCGAGAATAGATGGATTTGTGGATGGGAGGAAGAGAGTGGGGAGTGGGGAGTGGGGAGTGGGCATGGCCTGCGTCTAGACGGGAGGCAGGTCGGGGGCTTGGCCTGTCTAGAGTCGCCACTAAACGCATTCCAAGTGCCGTCGCATCTGCAATCGTAAATACGCTTTTTATTTATACAGTGAACGGTGTTTGCACCGCCAACCACTGCACCACTGCCTGAACGGCCCCGACGGCTCCAGACTCCAACGGTGTCCATACGCAGCAAGCCTCTCCGTAGCGTCCAAAGCGTCTGATCCGCTGGCACAGAGCCTCAGCTGCCAATCATAAATACGAGTACGTAACACACACGTTGTCACTGCCATGAGGCATCAACCATCGGGCATCGGACATCGGGCATCGGGCATCAAGTAACCAGCAGGAAGGGGCTGCGGTTTACGGGCTACGGGCAGCAGTCATCGGGTATTGACCATGGCTTAGAGCAGACATTGGCCACAGACTTGCCTAACTGCGCATTTGTCGACTTATATGGCATAGACAGATAACCACATAACAACTGCCAGTCCCACTGCCAGTCCCACTGCCAGACCCACTGCCAGACCCACCGCCAGACCCACTGCCAGTGCCAGTGCCAGTGCCAGTGCCAGTTCCATTAGCCAGTTCCGTTGCCCCGTCCAATAACGTGGAAGCATCCAGGCAACTTGCCGCCGCTCTAACTGACTAAAAACGGAGTAAATTAGCCCACACCCACCAAGTGGCTTTGAGATTAGAATTGGCACAGTTCTTATATAGAGCTCATCCGGCTATATATTGGCTACTATATGGCCCCCTATTTGGGTAACCTCGATGTCCGTCGTCGGCAGTTGATGATCCTCTTAAGCAGTGGCAGAGGCTCAGCCGAGAGTGCGGATTGTGAGCAGGTCTAAGATATGCATCTAGTCCATAGGGTAAACAACGTGAAGTAGCTAAAGACTTGCCTCTAATTGATACTTTCACAGGCATGGCCATTCCACCATGTGGCATCCACCGTGTGGCATCATTGTTTGGGCTACGGCTTAACAAATGTCATGGCAATTAGAAGCCAACAACTGCGGCTCATCAATCATGGGCCACGGAACAACGGAGCAACGAAGCAACGGAGCCAGCCATCACTCGGGTATATTGACCCACACAATGGATCCCTCGTGGCAGCAGCTTCTATGCAAACACTATGAAAGGAGAGCCTCCGCCGTCAATTTGGTAACCAGGTGATGCCTGCAGGTGATGGAAGGCAGGTGGCGCTCCTCTACGTTGACTGACTGTTAACTGGGCAGTTAGACAACAAAAGCAATGGCAACAACATCAGCAGCAACAACAACTACAGCAACAACAACAACAGCAACAACAACAACAGCAACAACAAGAGCAAACCATGAAGAGGCACAGTGGAGCCTTGCGAAAAAGTGAATGGTAAATTTCAAACTTTTTTATTTTTTTTATTTATATATTTATTTTATTTATATGTTTACTTATATAAATAGTTAAATTTGTTAATATATTAATATTATATTATTTATTGATTTTTAAAATTATTAATTATAAATTATTATTATAATTATTAATAATAAAATAAAATAAATAAAATAAATATTTCATTTTATTTAAAATTCTGTAAGTTCTTTAAAGGCTGCTTGATGTACATAAGAAATACAAGAAGAATAAGAATGAGTATAAGAATGAGTATAAGAATGAGTATAAGAATGAGTATAAGAATGAGTATAAGAATGAGTATAAGAATGAGTATAAGAATGAGTATAAGAATGAGTATAAGAGTAAGTATAAGAATGAGTATAAGAATGAGTATAGGAATGAGTATAAGAATGAGTATAAGATGATTATAAGACTTTCTTCATAATTAATTAATTAAATTAGAAGAATTGCTTAGAAGAGTTTTTTTTTTATAAAAATTTAAATATTCAATTGATTATAATTTTTATTTTCTTTAGCTTTATAAATATTATTTTTTAATTTTAATTTTATTTTAAGCCTTTCTTATATATTTTTTTTAAAATTACAATGAAATAAAAATTAATTAATAATTCAGATTTATTATTTAAAAATTTTTAAAATTTGTTTTTAATTTTCAGTTTTTATATAAATCGATTTTTTACGACAAACTCTGAAATAATTTTAAATTCTAAGCGACTCCCGTGCTTTGGATTCCACTGTGCGATGTGCCATGAATTGAAATCAAAGATAAAAGTCACACGTCCAAATGGAGCAGCATCTTCTGGCTAAGCAAGTGGCCAAGTGGCCAAGTGGCCAACAGGCAACAACAAAACGGCAAATGGCAAAAATAGTTAAATAGTCGACTTAGGCAAATTGGCACGAGACTCTGGCAATGGCAATGGAAATGGGAATAAGAATGGAAATAAGAATGGGAATGGAAATGGGAATGGGAATGGGAATGCGAATGAGACTGGGATTGGGATTGGGATTGGGAATGGGAAGGGGATGGGGAAGGGGAAGGGGATGGGGAATGTGATTAGGAAGGGGAATGGGCATTGACAGGAGCAGCAATAAGATCAGCGGGCGGCAAGTGCGTTGAGGAATTACAATGATGACAACAGCTGCAGCAGCGCTGCCAATGGCCAATACCAAAGACAAGGAAAACCAAATCCAAAGTGTGCCGGTCGACATTGCGATGCCAGTCATAGAACGAGGCGACGTTAATAGATTTACACGCCAACTGAAAACAAGAAAGAAATAAAAGAGCCAACAACAAGACGGCAATGGCAGCACACACACACAAACACACACATATACATATAGCAGCAACTGTTGCTGTTGCTGATGATGCCAAATTCAAAAGAAGACTGCGCATGCGTGGAATGGGAATGAGAATGGGCACAGAATCAAACAGAGGCACAGAGGAGCAGAGGTACACGGATAGTTGAACAGTTGAACAGTTGGCTTGTTGGATACTTGGATTGTTGGATTGTTGGATACCTGGATACTTGGATACTTGGGTACTTGGATACTTGGGTACTTGGATACTTGGGTACTTGGATACTTGGATACTTGGATACTTGGGTACTTGGATACTTGGGTACTTGGATAGTTGAGTAGACGGATGGTTGGATCGTTGGATCGTTGGATCGCTGGATGGTTGGATCGTTGGATGGTTGGATAGTTGGATCGCTGGATCGTTGGATCGTTGAATCGCTAGATAGCCGAATCCACACATGTGGATGACGTGGATGACGAGCACGACGAATGGCCAATGTGGCAATGTAACTGTTGCAACATTGTTGCAAGCTGTCCACTGATTTCCCATGTATAGCTAACGAAGCGAACGGTTAGTTCGTTTATACGTATCATTTATAACGATTTCATATCGCATCACATCAAATGCTATCAG
Organism: Zaprionus lineosus; assembly: GCA_035044505.1. NCBI lineage: Eukaryota > Metazoa > Arthropoda > Insecta > Diptera > Drosophilidae > Zaprionus > Zaprionus lineosus. The sequence continues at coordinate 172,288 of JAWNNX010000007.1, forward strand.
GTTTTTCATTTCACTAAACTCCTTAAGTTTATCGATTATCATTTATCGTGCCTATCGCCAAAAAAACTCCAAGCACTCAAGCAATGAAAGTTTTTCAAAATGCTTCATCGCCTTTCAACTGGTCACAACTCAACCAGGATTTGTATCCCCAGCGATCCCAGCCATGATCTTAACTGTAAAATTTATTTCTCTGCTCCGACTTAAAGCTATCATCTCTTAAAGACACGCAAATATTTGCTTAGATTAATAACCCAAATATCGGTTGAATTAACACATCATTTATTTCCGAGATACGTGCACGTGATAGAGTAATAATATCCCATCCCCCCTCCACGCCCCTAATGGCATAAACGAGGTTATAAATACATATACAAATGACAGTTTCAATCAAGCAGATAATAACGGGCATTAACAGGGATATGGGAATATTACGCTATATCCCCATATTGCGATGCGTGCGTGTGATGGTATGTGCATGTGCGTGTATGTGTGTCGCATGTACATGGTAGGTGACGAGAATGCAGCCGAAGACGATAACGTAGAAAACGACAACAGCGACAGGAAAAACAACAAAACAACAACAGCAACAGCAACAACAACCACAACAACAACAACAATAACAACAATAACAGCGACGCCCGCCAAGTCAAACGTTATTTAATCAGAATCGCAAAGGCAAAGGCACAGACAAACGGATAGACGTACAGACAGATGAAGGGGGGAAAGAAGGAGGGGCGGTGGAAGAGGCACGACTGGCCAACAGGCGTCTCAGCAGCGTCTACAGCAAAAAAGCAGAACAACAGCAACAACAACGACAGGTGCCTGGCAGAGACGGCGACTGCAGCAGCGACTTTAAGAAAAATGCAGCAAGAAATTAAAGCTGGCGTGTGGAGTATGCGAACGCGACTACAGCAGCCGCGACGGCCAATCAATTCTGAGAAATGAAAATGCCGTCTTTGGCATCGGTATCGGCATCATTGTTGTTGCTGTTGCTGTTGCTGCTGCTGCTGTTGTTGTTGTTGTTGTTGTTATTATTATTATTATTATTATTGTTGTTGCTTTTGCTGGCACAGTTGTGTGATGGCTGCCAGTTGCAGGCAGTGCAAACGTTACAACCACAACAACTACAGCTACAGCTAAAGCTTCATCCACAGCAACAGCAACAGCAACAGCAACAACTACAGCTACAAATACAGCCATAGCTACGGCTACAGCCACAGCCACAGCCACAGCCACAGCTACACATAAACATAAAAGAATGCGAAGAAATGCAAAATGCAAACACCACGAGCCACTTTCCAAATGCATTCATGATGTTTACCGTTGAAATGCGCCCAGTTGCCGGTGTGTGTAAGTGTGCAAAAGAGAAGCAGAATCCCAGCCTGAGACTCCAAGTACTTAGCCTCGAGCTGAGACACCGACAGTGGCAGAAGCAGCGGCCGAAAGAGAGGCAGCACCAGCTCTGCCAACGATCGTTGCAGTCTCTAACAACAAATGAGGAGAAAAGCACAAGCGATTCAACAACAACATTAAGTCTGCAGCCTGCTCACACACGCACACACATCCATGCTCAAATACATACATACATACATAGGTAGGTAATGAATCTGTGTACATAGAAAGCACTGTATGCATAGAAATGTGGTATCTGCAGAGTTGCCAATATTTTGAAGTCATTATTATGTAGATTAATACTGTGGGAATAATTTATATCAAATTTTTGTTTTGCTTTTAATTTCAATATTTTTTTTTTCAAAATATCTTTTAGTTAATTAAAAAAAAAATAAGCTTTAAGCTATCAAAAACTTATAACTCACAAATCAATTTATCTATTTTAATCAGATAAAATTATTATATTAATCGTATCTACTTTATTACTGAACAAGTGAATGGCAGCCCTGTCGGCAAGTCAACGCGTCGCATGAGCGACAGTAAAAGCAACAACAATAATAAATTAGCCAATGCCAAAGCTGCGACATTGGCAGTAGCGAACACTGACGATGGCTTTTGATGATCGCGGATGGTTTTAAGTTCAAGTTCAAGAGCGTAATTGTGTCGACTGCGCTGCTGCTCAAGGTATCCTGCAGGAGTCGTTGCTCAAGTGATTGTCATTTGTGGCGCCCAATTGTCAAATAACTCCATTCTATTAGTCCGGCCAATCAGTTAAGTTGCAGAGTAGCCACTGCTTAGTGTGTCAATGTGTGTTTAAGCTTATTTATTTATGTATATATGTATGTGTATTGCATGTATGTATGTGTGCCAGTCTTCAAGTTCTATGATGTAGCGGAGTCTACTACGACTGCTCTCAATGTGTTGTGCTCAATTGTGCAGCTGGCGTCAACGTCAACGTTGGCGTCGGCGTCGGCGTCGCATCGCATCGCATCGATATCGTTGAGAGCGTCGGCGCAACCAGTCACAGGCGGCTGCTTTTGCCACTGCTTCAGTCGCAGTCTCAGCCACAAGATTTTGCGGCCCATGTAATGTGTGTGTGTGTGTGTGTGTGTGTGTGTGTGTGTCTGTGCTTTTGTATGCTTGTGTATGTCGTGGCTTGTCTTGAATTTCTTCTTCTGTTCCCGACAGTTACATTACGAGGCCAAAGAAAGTATCTTGGCTGGCTCGCGTGTATTTCGCGTTCGTCGCTCGACGAGTTCACACGTCTTTGGCTCGCTTGGCGCATCTCAAACTCAGAATTCGAATCCGAGTCTGATTCCGAGTTCGAATCCGATCCCCGTATCCGAATTCCGCTCGGATCGTGAACGAGTCTCGTTTTTGTCTCGTGCTTTTGCCCAAGTTGCCCAGTGCTAGTGCCAGTGTATTAAATTCTTTTTTTTTGTTGTTATTCTTTTCGCAATTACCGTTATTCAAACACGCACACACACAGATAGACCCACCAGAGATCCCAGTGAAGTGAGTGTTCTTACTGTTGTCGTTGTTGTTTTTACTGTTGCCGTTGTTTTTGTCAATATTGTTGTTATTGTTGTTACTATTGTTATTGTTGCTGTTCTTGCCATTACTCTTGCGGTTGGACACAAGCAAAGCCTGAGCGGTAATATTGCCCTCGAACCAAACAACTGCATAGTAAATAGTCATTAGCTACAACAAATTTTGTATTTATTTTGTGGTTGATATTTTTGTTTTTTAATTTTCTGTGCAAAAACAAACAGTTGAATGTGCGCTTAAGGATTCCAGTTGGACTCCAGTTGTGCTCCAGCTGGATTCCAGTTGCCAAGCAAATAGGACACAAGCAAAATAAATCAAAATAATAAGTAGAAATATAAACCGCAGTTGCAACCACCGCAGTCGCTGCAACTGCGCACAAGCAGCAATAGAGCCGATTAACCAGCCAGGCAGGGGCAAGCGGACTCCGCATTTCATGCTTTCTAATTTTTCCCAATTAGCACATAAGCTCGGTGCTCTCTCTGGCCAATTGAGAATTGAAACCAAAATCAAAGATTTCTTTCCGGATGCAAAGCTACTCAACGTTTTCCCAAGCCACACAGCGACAAAAAACTGTGAAAAGTATTAACAGTCATCACAAGAATCATTAACAAGAGAAAGAAAAAAAAAAATAAAATAAGATGGGAAAAAAAAAAATAAAGAAGAATCAAAATGACAACCAAAAATCATAACACACACTACGATTTACGACCTACAAAATTTGGCTTGTCATTTCTTGTCTGTCTGTCCACTGCCCACTTTTCTCATCTCATCTTTATCTTCCCTTCTTCCTCCCTACTCCAACCCCACCGTCCGTTTCCCACTCGATATCGACAATTTAACCAATGCCATTCACATTCTCATTCCCATTCACATGCACCTGTACCCCGCACACCTGTGTGTGCGAGTGTGCGAGTGTGCATACGTGTGTCTGCGATTGCGTCTGTGTATCTTCGTTCTTCTGCCTTACTGTCGTCTGTCGTCTGTCGTCTGTCGTATATCGTCTGCTGTCTGTCGTCTCTTGTCTGTCATGGGCTGTCCGTTGTCTGTTGTCTGTTGTCTGAGATCTGCTGTCTTTGTCTTTGGCTTTCGTTGTTTCACATCTAACAAAATTTTCAACGGGATACACACACACACACACACACACACGACATATGCATACTTGCATGCATACATATGTGTCAAATGGCAACTAATCACTAATCAGTTGCTATCATCATTATCTTCATCATCATCGTCATCTTCATTATGAACAGCAGAAGCCTAAAGTAGAAGCAGAAGCCGCGGCAGAAGCAGAAGCCGCGGCAGAAGCAGAAGCGGCAGCAGCAGAGGTGGAGACATGGACTTTTCAACTTTTCAATGTGAAAAATACTTTATGATTTCCCCCAACCTCCACAGCTGCCGCTCCTCCCAAATCCAATTGACGCTCCACCCTGACCACCCTCCCCCCTTTGTTCTCAACAAGCTGCTTGCTTGGCTGGTTACTTCGCTTGGCTCTTGTGTTCGGTTGCTTGGCTGGTTCTTATTTACGTTACGTGTTATGCAGCGGTCTGCCGATTTCACTTCATTTTCTTCATCTTCTCCATCGTACTTACATGTTCTTCTTCCTCCTCCTCCTCCTCTTTCTCTTCCTCTACCCCTTTTCTCTTGTTCTTTTCATTATCATTATCATCCTGCTCATCATCGTCATGTACTTTGCTCTTTTTCGATCATGATTTATTTATTTATACTTAATTTTTTTTTTTTCGGTTGGTACATTTTATGCACAGCTTTTAACTAAGTCAGGCAGCAAACAAATCGTTGACAACACAATCGCGCACACACACACACACACACACACATACGTGTACTAAAGGCATACACGCCCACATACAAACACACAGACACAGATACAGATACAGGCGCAAGAGAATATAAGTAAAAAGCGTCTATACCAAGCGGAGCTTTCGAAGAGGAGTAGCAGCGCAAGAGGAGCTCAATACAAGGACATTTGCTTTTAATAGCGGTAAGTGAAATATTGCCAATATATACATACATACATATATACATATACATATACATATAAATGTGCATATACATGTGCATATACATGTGCTTAGTTGTATGTGTGTTACAGTTAGTTAACAGTTGCCGTGTGAGTGATAACGTGAGTAGCGCATGTCCTGATTTCAAAGGTCAGCGCTGAGTTGCCAGACTGCTTTCAAATGTTGAAACTGTTCTCATCTCTCACATCTCGTGATGTGACCGGAATAATAATAATGGCAATAATAGTAAATCGCTTTTAAATCATTAAATAATTACGTATACGTATGTAGATCAATGGATAAGTTTTTCGCTCAGTGTAAAAAAGCCACAAGTCGATGGGGGGGCATTAATGAGCCTAATGAGTACACATATCAATCAAAGGCAATCGAATCATTTAGCAAACAATACGAACATCAACGATCACATACACATACACACACTCACACACTCACACACTCACACACATACACATCGATATAAGAGAGCGGTGTTAAATGCATCTGATCCGTCTTGAGGCGCATTAAATGCACCGTTAACTACTTCGAATTCTAATCAAGCTGATGCGACAATCCAAAGAACGCCGCGCGGTGGCACAATAAACTCAATTCCTCGCGCCAGTTAAAAAAAGCAACAAAAAATTGATAGAAAAACACACACACGCACACACACTTGGTGGTATAGATATATATATTTATACACTATACACAGGCGCATTAAGAGAGACAGGCAAGAAACACGCGACTTGGCCATAAATGCAATGCCAAGTCGCAAGTCTCAAGTCGCAAGTTGCTAGTCGCAAGTCGCAAGTCGCTAGTCGTAAGTCGCAAGTTGCAAGTTGCAAGTTGCAAGTTGCAAGTTGCAGGTTGCAAGTTGCAAGATGCTCGCTGCAGTTGTCGCATATGCTGCAAGTTGGCAGAACGAAGATCAGGTGACTGGCAACGGCACTCGATGGTCCCAAAGCAACAACTGCAGCTTCAACTGCATGTGTGTGTGTGTGTGCATATCTGTATATGACTGTGCATAGGAGTCTGCGAGTGTGTGAGTGTGCACACCCGTGTGTGTACATTTGCAGCGCCCTCAGAAGACATGAGCGTCCGCCAAGTGACTTTGATTTATGATTTTATATGATTCTTTGATCCACGGCTGTACAAGTTATTAACCATGGCTAAGGTACTACCAATTCCTTGTCTGAGTTCAGTCAATTTATAACCCGAATATAGCTTATATATATTCCTGATCAGTTAAAGTTGAACCGCTGATTTTTAAGAATCTTGACTTTAGCTGCAATCGAGGCTTCACTTTAATTGCCCCTCGATCGTAGAGAAATGTCGATTGTAGGGATATTTTTATTATACAGATATGTCAGATATGTCACTATATATATTTCTGATTATATATATATTTTTATATATATATGATTTCTTAGTAACCCGCTTTTATATGGGAGTTGAGGCGTGTGAATGTCTCCCTCTCTCTGAGATTCCATTGACTCGGCAAGACTTAAGCTTATATTAAATTCCAGTTATCTGTATTAGTATAGATAATATAACACTTTGTACTTGAACAATATCGAAAGTCGCTAGCTAAAAGTTCCGTTATATTGAACTTAAAGTACTGCTGATTTCTTATATCCGATCGCACGTCTTTCAAAGGGCATGTAATCTTTGGTAAGCCCCGAGGTTAACTGTTTCTCTGGGCCCTATGCTAATTTCTCATCTCTCCCTCTCTCTCCCTCTCTCTCCCTCTCTCTCCCTCTCTCTCCCTCTCTCTCCCTCTCTCTCTCTCTCCCTCTCTCTCTCTCTCTATCTCTTTCTTTACCCTCGTCTGCCTTGAACCCATAGATCTTTGCATGTGCTAAAGTTTGTCATTCGAATTCATTTGGGATTCATTCATTGTTCGAGATGCCAATGCGACTTTCGGCAATAAACATCAACATCAACATCAATATAAACACCGAAGTTGACCCCCTCCCCCACTCCTTCCCCTCTGGGTTCCCCACTCAGCGGGTGACACACTATTTATGAGCTGCCGGCCAGGGAATTCGATTGGCCCTCATTTCGACTTCTCGGCAGTTCGGTTTACAGATAAAGATACAAATACAGTAAGAGACATAGATACAGATACACACGCGATGCCTTTCTTTGGAAAATGTTAATTTGATCTTAACAAGACTGAGTCAATGTGTATATGTGTGCCCGTATGTGTGTGTGTGTGTGTGTGTGTGTTAGTTCTCTGTTTGTTTTCTTTTGTGTATTTGGCGTCTAACTGTTCTTTGCCTTTCTATGGTATACAAATTACTACCATTTCTTCTCTCTCTTTCTATCCCCCACTTTTGGCCATCTTCTCTGCACATTTCTTTTCATCTCCCCACTCCCCACTTCCCCCCCTTCCGCCCATCGCCTTATACATTCGATAATGAAATGAAAATTTCTCGTGGCGACTTCTGCCTGCATCACGCGCCCAATACGAAAAGGGAGAGTGAAATCTTCAGGTCTTGAATTCTTCACATGCAGAAGAATTGAGGCTTCAAAAAACTCAACTGTAAATAAAGAGAAAAACCCCAGTTGAAACCTTCGGCTAACTGAACCTCTCGTTTCACAACTTTGACACCAACATCATTCGACTTGTCATCGGGTGTGTCGTGCATTCCATTGCAGAGGTGAGATCTGTGGGTCATAATATCCGTTAATGTGGGGAGTCTCTCCCTCCACCCCCTCCATTCCCATCCCCCGCCCAACTGCTGGGTCTTCATACAGTGAGTGAGATTCAAGACGATCTTTCATTTTGAAGATGAACTCAAGTGGCTATCAGTTTCTGGGTTCATTTCATGGATTTAACATAATGTTGTTAACATTTTTTGAATCGCATGCTATTAACATTTCTAGCTAGAAATTAATGTTATTCAACATTTCCATGTAGACGGCTATTTACATGGCTATCACATGGTTACAAGTGGCTATCAGTTTCTGGGTTCATTTTATGGGTTTAACATAATGTTGTTAACATTTCTTGAATCGCATGTTATTAACATTTCTAGCTAGAAATTAATGTTATTCAACATTTCCATGTAGACGGCTATTTACATGGCTATCACATGGTTACAAGTGGCTATCAGTTTCTGGGTTCATTTTATGGGTTTAACATAATGTTATTAACATTTCTTGAATCGCATGTTATTAACATTTCTAGCTAGAAATTAATGTTATTCAACATTTCCATGTAGACTTCTAACATTTATGTTCAATGAGTTTTTGAAGTACTCAAAGAATTGGGATTTTTAATTAAAATTAAAATTAAATTAAAAATTATAGAATTTATAAAATTTAAGATTTAATTTATTTTTCTATTTTATTTAATTAATTTTAAATAGATTAAATTTTAATTGATTTAATTAATTTTAAACTGATTAAATTTGAATATAATCAATAAGTATTCATTTTATTCATTCATTCGAATTTTAATGAAATAATATTTTTAAGGACAGATAAAAAAAAAAGGATTTATTAGAATTTATTTTATTAGTCCTCCAAGGAAATAATCCTTCTACAAGAGTCCTTTTAACGTGTTGACAAATTGGATCTAATATTTCACTTGTTTGGCTTGTAAATTGTGTGAACATCTTGATTTAAAGCATGTTCTCCTCCTCCTCCTTCTCCTCCTCCTCCTACCCCTCCTCTCCACCCTACCCCTCCTCATCCCCCACCCAACGGCAGCTGCAACATTCGCGGCGCTTGTTAGTTGCAAGTTTGTGGTGTTTATTCAATTGTTGTGCTCATTTGGAATTCACAGTTCCGCCTTCGTCTCTCACCTTCTGCATTTCCCTTCCTCCCCTCTGGCCAGCCAGTTGCATCCTCTTCTCCTGCTGACACGCCGGATGATAAACAAAGCCATCCTCTGTCCGGAGTGCCTGTGGGAGCTCCACACAAAAAACATTCCAAGCGCCCAAATTGAAAACTTGACGCGACTCTGTGAGTCCTGTGGCTTCTGTGACGTCTTTTTCAGCTGCTGCTCCTGTGGCTGTTGACGCTCCTACTCCTGCTCCTGCTTCTGTTGCTGTTTCTGTTTCGGATGATGTCTGACACGTTCCCAGCAGCAGCAGTCATCCTTTTGCAATATTAGAAACGACAGCGAACTGTCTGTTGAAATGTTCCTCCTGTCGTCGTCCTGTCGTCGTCCTACCGTCGTCCTGCGGCAACTGTTTTCATTATCATTCCATTTGCATCTTATGTGGCTAGGCACAGACACAGAGGCAGCCGCAGGCAAAGCCACAGGCACAGGCACAGGCACAGCTGCAGGATGCGAATTGTTCTTGGCATTTGCCCAACTCTTGACAAACGCAAAGGACTCAAAAATTACTCAAATAAATGCACTTAACAAGTTAAATAATCCTTATTTATTATCATCTTAAAAGTTGCTCATCTGATGTTTAATTGCACGCAGAACAACTTCAGATACTCTCAAGGATGCTTGCTCCTTCTTGCCATCAGCTCTTGAAGTTTCCCTAAGTAAGCGAATCACTTGAAGTATTCACTTTAATCACTTGAACTATTCACGTTAAACACTTTATCCTTTTACATCCTTTTACTTCATTTTAAGAATCATTAATTGTGGGACACTCCTTTCCTTATATTTGATACTCAAATAATATTCATTCTTCCTGAATAACTGAATAATTGAATCAGGATTCTTCTGTTCTCTTAATCCTCCGATCACTTTAGTCTCACTCCGATCAAATAAATAAGCATTGAATTGATTTCTGTTTAGTCAGAGGTTCCTTCAAGTTTATGAAGCTTCAAAGAATTATTCAAATTGTCGTTTGAATAAATTATTCAATTGCCGGGTGAACTTCCTCCTACATTTAAGAATCATTTCTATTCGAATTCCTTAAGGAGGAAGGATTTAAAGTCTATGAGTCTTAAAGATTTAAAATTTCAAAATCTTAATGTCTCGAATTCTCAAGAGCCCAATTTCTTAAAGCTTTAAAGTCACAGAGTTCAAGTCTTCGAGTCTCAAAATCCCCGATTTAAGGACGTTCAAAGTCTCAAGCCACCGAGCCTTAAAGTTTCAAGTCTCCCAGTCTCAAAGTTTCAAGGATCTGAGTCTGAAAATCTTAAACCTCTCAGTCTCAAAGTCTGAAGACTTTAAGTGCAAAGTCCCAAGTCTTCGAGTCCTAAGGTCCTAAGGTCTTAAGTCCACGAGTCTCAATGTCTCAAGTCTCCGAGTCCCAAAGTCTGAAGTCCCCGAGTCTCAAAGTCACAAAGTCACAAAGTCACAAAGTCTCAAGTCTCCAAGTCACAAGGACCCGAGGTTGAAAATCTCAAGTCCCCGAGTCTCAAAGTCTGAAGATTTTGAGTGCAAAATCTCAAGTCTTCGAGTCCTAAGGTCTCAAGTCTCCGAGCCCCGAAGTCTCAATTCTCCAAGTCCCGAAGTCTCAATTCTCCAAGTCTCAAAGTCTCAAGTCTCTGAGTCTCAAAGTCTCAATTCTCCCAGTCTCAAAGTCTCAATTACCTGCACTTAAAATGTGAAAGAATTGAATTGAAGAATTAATTTTGAGAAATTTATCAAGATTCGATGCGCTTTGAGTTTTATGGTCATTTACCGAGTATTCACAATATTCATTCATTCAATTGACCGCATTGAATCGCTGAGTATTCATTCATAAACTATTCACAAATTCGCCGAGTTCTTCGATTTTTCCATTGTTCCTCAAGTCCGAGTGTTTGCCCTCGCCCACAGCTGCCCTCCTACCCAGGGCACCGCTCACCGACAGCCGCTTACCGCTTGCCGTTTACCCCATACCCCCACCCCGCACCGCTAACCGCTAACCGCTGCTAACCGTTAACAATACCCGTTCAGGTGGCTTGTTTAGAAACCGGTTTAATTAAAATCAGGTGCAAAAGAAAGTGAACCATTTAGAAATGTATTCCATTTCTTTATATTTATTATTATTCATCTATGTGTGTGTGTGTGTGAGTGTGTGAGTGTGTGAGTGAGTGTATGTTACATTCATTGTAATTAACATTAATACGTTGGTCATTGTGGTGCCCCAAGAGCGGGCAACATTTCGTTGCAACAGGAAAATCAAAAGACATAAAACAAAAAAATTTAAAAAAAAAACAAACAACAACAACAACAACAACAACATGAAGAAAAACTAAATTGATAGGTAACTGAATTTTCTTTGGTGATTTACCGTTTTACCATTTTACCGCTTCGCGTTTACCGGTCGCTTGGCAAAGGCGCTTTGATTCGAAAGTGGTTTTCCAGCGGCACATTAATCCGAACCACTGAACTGTCCACCGATCCATCGATCCACCGAACCGCCAAGCCACCGAACCACCGAACCACCAAGCCACTGAACCACCGCGCTTTGTAGTTCAATTTTAAAGGTGCAAATGAAAAGTGAAAACTAAACTGCGCTTATTGGGCGACAATTTTCCAGGCGCCATTTTGCAACAGCATCAAAAACAACAACAACAACAACAACAACGACAACAACAACGACTGCAACTGTAACTGCAACTGCAACGCCGTTGCGAATGGCATTTTCATTTCCATTTTCATTTCCATTTCCATTTCCATTTCTATACACATTTCCACTGCCATTTCCACTGCCATTTCCATTTCCATTTCCATTTCTTTGATACGATGAAAAACTCTATTTTTGTTTCAAAAATAATTTTTGGTGTCGTCGACGTTGCAAGTTGCAACTTGGACTCTTGCCTTAAAATGTGTTACTGTTAATTACCAGTTGCTGCTTTCAACCTCAACTCCCACCCGTTGCTCTACCCCTGCCTCTATCCGTGCCCCTGCCCCTGCCGCTGCCCCTGCCCCTGCCCCTGCCCCTACCCCTGCCCCTGCCATGACTGCCATTACCATTAATTAAGCGTTACCGGACCGTGCAACATGCGCAGCAAGCCTGCACCTCCATCAACGCCACACTTTGCCACACTTTCTTTTGGCTAACATATTTAGGCCCCCAGACTTGAGCTACCCCCCCGCTTCTGCACCTCCTCCTCCTCCTCCTCCTTCTCCTTCTTGTATCACCTTGTGGCTGCCATCCCCGGTTACCCACACATTGTTGTCTGAGCCTGACTCTTTAAGTAGATCCCGGCCAATGGCGTCCACCTAATTGGGCGCCAATGATTGTGGATTTTGTGGATGTGGCAGCAACGCCAGTGGCGGTGGCACATGCAAAACAGTTACACGAAACGCGACGCTCATGTGTGGCACGAGCTTGATACCAAATACCAAGCTACAAGATACCAGATACCAGATACTAGATACTAGATACTAGATGCCAGATGCCACATGCCAGATACCTGATGCCAGTTGCCAGTTGCCAGTTGCCAGTTGCCAGTTGCCAGTTGCCAGTTGCCAGTTGCCAGTTACCAGTTGCTAGTTGCCAGTTGCCAGTTGCCAGTTGCCAGTTGCCAGTTGCCAGCTACCAGTTGCCAGTTGCCAGTTACCAGTTGCCAGTTGCCAGTTGCCAGTTACCAGTTACTAGTTCTTGATATGCAACAGCTGACCGCTATAAGAATTTACAGTTAGGCGAGAGACATCGCGGTTGTGGTCTACCGGGCGTCTAGTTGCCACCGACGACTAATTAACCGAAAGAGTGAAAACGGGCGAAGATACAAAAGACGGAGATGGGAAGAGATGGATAGATGAATAGATGGATAGATGGATAGGTGGATGGTTGGAAAGGGGGATGGCTGGAAGGGGGGATGGATGGATGGATGGTCGAAAAGAGAAATTAATTGGCACTCAAATTAAAGATAAATAGAAGAAAGAATGAGACGAGCAACAACAATACAGTTAAAACTGACAACAACAATAACAATAACAAAAATAACCGTTTGCCCAAATCGCATTTATTATCGATTGTTGTTGTTGCTGTTGTTGTTGTGTGTTTGTTGTTGTTTTGGTTGTTAAACAATTTACAGTTCTGCGAGAGATTCTGACCGCATTTTTGCGCATGAATTCAAAGACAACAACAAAGCAACACCAACACCCAACAACAAAGCAACAACAATAACAACAACAATTCGGCTTAACAAGCATTTGTATCTGCGGCCACCATAAAAATATCTTCGAATGTATCTGTATCTGTATCTGAAGCTGTGCCCGCGGCTGCACCTGTCCAGCGGCGCACACACAACAATTGATTGAAAGGCGGCGGATACAACGAGATTTCGATTTCATTTTCACCTGTTTGATCATTTGTTATTATTATTGTTGTTGTTGTTGCTGCTGCTGCTCAGGTAAAAGTGTGCAAATATGAGAGGAAGGCAATCATAAAAGAGAAAAATATAAATTACACTGCGATATCTTTTATGATTATTGACTAATGTGGGTTGTGCCTTCCATTGACTGACTGAATAAGTGACTGACTGACTGACTAAGTAACTAACTGACCGACTTACAGGCTTACTGAGTGGCCGATTGATTGATTGATAGCTTGATTGATTCGTGCTCGGAGCACAGTGAAAGTGCCGCCTACGAAAACAGTTTCCCATAATCAAAAGATAATGAAAAACTCATTTGCCAAATTGCCGCCCAGCTCCAGCTTCAGCTAAGACCCAAGGCACTCAAAAGTTAATAACAATTAAAAATTAAACTCAAAATTATTTTTCAATTTGCTTTTCCATTCCAACCTTCAATTTGCTGCCAACCTAAGGCTCTTTTATTCTTGCTCTGAAAAGACGTAAACTCATTTTTGTTTATAGCTCAAATAAATAAATAAAATAATTAAATAAATTTAAAAAGTTAAAATTGTAGAAAACAAAATTAATAATAATAATTTAAGAATTAAATAAAAATTAATTGTATCCATTTAAAGTATATTTAATCAATAGTAAATCAAACTTCCGATCACTTAATTAAAATCCTGTCTGCGAGTTACGCACCGAAATTCGAGTTAACAACCAGCACTTAGTCGAGACACGAACCGGGAACGATAATCGGTTGAGGCCTTTTGGGTCTTTCGGCTTGTGGTTATTAAATTTCAATTTGTTTATGAACTCAACTGGCCGCTGGCCGCTGGTCGTGGCACGAAGGTTAAGTGCAACCGGGAACCCTGATCGTGCAACGTTTGGGGGCAACTTTATTACCCAAATGCAGTGTTGGGGCAACATGTCATGAGCCACGAGCTTTATTGAAATGTCAAATTACCAAAGGTGAAAGATGCGCTGGGAAAGTCATAACTTTTATATATTCATTTTCAGACATTCGATAATTCGATTGTAAATAAACGATTTTTATAGCTTGAGTCATTAAACCTATGCTAACTGTAAATCTGAGAGTCGCAAACATGGACAGAGTTCGACGCTGAGTCTTATAGACACTCGATTGTTGGCTATCGTTTATCGTTTATCGAATCGCAATCCGAGGCAAATTTGCCACTTGCATTCTGTAACTTTTCCACGTCTCGCGAACAATTTGACCAGTCACGAGCGACAGGCAATAGGCGTTCGGAGTTGTCGACTTGTCCGAAAGTATTTCGGAATTGGCCAATTTATTTCCATTAGCAAAATTCGCCATGCCTCCACCCACTGCAGGTCTATTAGTTGCACACAGCTGTACAGTGGTTCGAAATACGAAAATCTTTTATTTAAAAATAACCTTCAGTCATCAGCGTTAATTTCGGACTTCGAATTGAAATGAAATTCGGATTAAACGATTTTTAAGTTCTGATATTGTATTGCTTATTTTGTTTTCGGAACTTTAAACTTCAGACGACTTGATGCTCCAATTATATCTATTAATAGATAATCTATAATATCGGTTAATAAATAATCTGAAAATAGATAATTAAAATACTCAAGCACAATCTCGATTGCCAATGACTTCCTTTAGACAAGTTTTACAAGCTGTTTTCCTAATACCAAACTTCGAGTCCGAAAACTAAGCAATGGAGAGGTGTCAGGGAGAAGGTAGAATTCACTTTTCGAAATTTTCGGAGTATAAGGAAATATTTTTAGGAGCTTCAATATCTTAAGTTTCTATCCACTGTGCGACAACTTCACGACCTGACGACTGCACGTGCCACATTGCCAAGTTGCTACATGCAGCGAGCTCAATTTGTGGGTACCTGTTGTACCTGTGGCTGCCACACATCAGATACAACCTGCCACATTCTCAGCATCGAGTTATTTTGGTGATTAAATCGAAATTCTTTAGATTAAAATAATGATGTGTAGACGATGTTAATGGCTGGGGCATTGATTAATCTGTAAATTAATTTATTTGAAACTATAATCACTTTTCCTGAATTTTAATTCAAAGATTAATCCACGGATTGAATACCATTTAATGGAATTTAATATAGTTGCTCCTTAAGACCTTGAAAATATAAGTCCTTCATTTCTATGGGAAATTATTTAAGATGAATAAATCTGTTCCTTAAAATATGACAATTATTAATTAAATGATTGAATTAATCAAAATTAATACAGTTTTATCCAGCGCCTTTTTAAAATTAATTTTCTGATACGTGTCTTTTATATTTATAATAATAATAATAAAAATATTATTATTTAGGTTGATTAATTCATTCCATATTTTTTCTGCTTAATAATAGAATTTTATATTCAAAAGTTAGTTTTTTTTTATTTTATTAATTTAATCTGAGATGAAGCCAAAAATTAATTAAATGCTTGATGTTTACCTGAAAATTATATTAAAAATTAAATAAAAATAATACGACATAAATTAATAAATAAATAATATAATAAATATTGGAAATATTTTAAACTTAAAGGAATTCAGTTAAACTTAGGATTAATCTAAAAATCTTTCTAAGGAATAATCTATGCTCGAAAATTCAATTTTACTTAAGTATGATTAATCCTATGATCAGTTTTGCACTTATTATGAAGTTTCTATATATTGATTAATTTAAATTATAATTATTTTATAATCAATCTAATTAATTAATCCTATTAATTCACCTCTCGCTCTGTTCTCCTTCCAGATATAGGCATATCGCCCACATCATCAGAATGTGGAGCCCACAAAAAGGTCCTACACGGCTGTGGGACCTTAGACTTAGTAGCTGTATATTTATTTTACATTTAATGGTAAGTAATCCATTGATCGATCCACAGCTAAGTGTAATCCATTGACAAAGTATCTAAGATATGGGGAAGACAAGTATCTGAGATATGAGAATGATATGTATATGAGATATGAGATAGATATGTATCTGAGGTATGAGAAAGATATGTATCTGAGATATAAAAAGAGATATGTTTTGAGATATAGAAAAAAATGTATCTGAGATATGAAATAGATATATATCTGAGATATGAGATAGATATGTATATGAGATATGAGAATGATATGTATATGAGATATGAGATAGATATGTATCTGAGATATCAAAAAAGATATGTTTTGAGATATAAAAAAAAATGTATCTGAGCTATGAGATAGATATGTATCTGAGATATGAGAATGATATGTATATGAGATAATGATGTAAATTTTGTAATTTCAACGCAATGAGCTGTTACTCAATGAATAGATAAGATATAGAAGCATATCGATAATAATTTAAGAAATCAGCTACTCCCTCTGATATCTTATCAAAATAAACGCACCTGACGCTCGAGGTTCTCACCTGTGTGAGGGCAATTTGGAAGCCAACATACGAAATATATGATTCAAAGCTTCGATTGATAATACAACAAAAAAAAGAACCGCTAAAGCTTATGTACAGAAAGTTCTAGTTATCATATATATATGTGTATATATATATATATAATTTATAGGGATCAGTATTTGGATTATATGTATATTAATGCTTCGGGTATATCTCAATCTGTTGTTACTCGTTTAGCTTCAAAATTACTCGATGGAGGATTCTATATGATGAGCTCTATATAACATCTATATAATCAAATGGTCATATATGATAAGCTCCTATATGGAGCATTGCTTTATAGCTCTATTTCAGTACTCTTAATGATCTGATAATCTGAGCTCTGTGAAGCTTTGTATAAATTCATTACTCTGATTTACCTAAAAAATCGTAGGATTGTTGAACTCGCTTATATGACTTTTAAATATGCCATCATACATTCATTCAGCAATTATTTACTGCCATATATATATGTATGTATGAATAAGATTCGAGTTTAATTTGTAGCTTGATTATTTTGTGTATTCTACATTCCGTTTAGCTAATTACTGAATTATCTTCGCTCAGATTATCTGTACATATTTATACAGATTATATGGCATGGGCATCATATATCGTATAGTTCATACAATGAGCCCCTACCAAATGCAATCAATGAAAATTGAAATAGCTATAAACCTTATCATAGATAGATTATTATATAGATAATCCGTCACTTAGTCTTAAAGCTGTTCCTGATGATCTTATATAAATCTTAATGTCTACTCTCTCATATAGAATCCTATAGTGTCATATTGTGCCATATATTTTGTAGTTGTGCTTTGAGAAATAAATAAAAAATTTTCGTGTCATATCTCAAACAAATCTCTTGGCTATGATCTACGTTCCGATTGAGCTTATATATAATATATTCAGACCAGTTACATACAGCCTCATATGTCATATGCAATGACATCAAATCAATCATATAAGTGTCATATATAATGAAGATGATGATGATCTTTTAATTGCCTATGTTTTGAGCTCGGGCTTGGAGTCTTCAATGAAGGGTCTTGGGTGAGAAAGAGAGGGTCTTGAGAAAAATAAGAATATGACAAAAATGAGAAAATGGCAAAAAGTGAATAGAAATATGAAAACTAGAAAAATGGGAAAAATGAAAAATATAATTAGAAAAAAGGAAAATTAATTGTAATTAAAAAATTTTTTTTTATTTTTGAAGGTCGAACGTTATAAAAAAAATAAATATCATAGATTTTTGTTTTTGTTTTGTGGGACACGCGAAATGTAAATAAAACTTGAGGTGTGTGAATCTAACGGGAGTATCGATACTTTTGGAACTAGTGAATACATGTTAAGCATAGGGTCAGTCGAAGGTCAGGGCCTAGAAGGTCTCGCCCACTGGCTTCATGAGAATGTCATGGATCTGCACGTTGGGGGGAGTCTGGATGCAGTAGCTGACGGCGTCGGCGACATCTTCGGCACGGAGCATGGGGAAGACTCCGATGGTGTCACGAATGTCCTTATCAATAATTTCGGTATCGACGGCGCCAGGACTTATGCTCTGTAGAATATGAAATATAAGGGTTATACCAAAGGAAGGGGAAAATTTCTTTCCATTTGGGACTCACAGTAATCTTTGTCTTGGTGCCTTTGTTGAGGAACTCCTGGCGCAGGATCTCGGTGAGGGCAGTGATTGCATGCTTCGAGGGCGCATACATGTTAAGGCTAATGCCGGGTATGTGGGGGATGCGGTGTCCAGCGACACTGTTGATAATGAGCACATGTCCATCGTCCACCTTGCGGCTCAATTGCGACTGATAGACTTCACGTGTGCACCAAGTGACGCCCAGGACATTGGTCTCCAGGATAGCGCGTATATCAGCGCTATTGCCCTTGTCCGTGATGGTCGTTTCCTTAATGATGCCCGCATTATTGACCAGGACATCGACACCACCGATGGTCTTCTCGATGTCGGCGAACGTCTGAATCACCTGCTGCTCGTCACTCACATCGCATTGTCGCAAATGGAAGCGCGCCTGCTGATCGGCTGGCAGCTGAGCCTTGAGCTCCTTCAATCGATTCTCACGTCGCGCCAGGGCCACAACAACCATGCCCTTGGCGACCAAATCCTTGCAGCAGGCAGCTCCGATGCCAGAGCTTGCACCTGTCACCACTGCGACGCGATTTAACCAGCGATCCATTTTGATATCTATGCAAAAAAAAATATTATTAAAAAGCTCCGCCTTCGATTCCCGAATATCTCAACAATAACTGAGCGTCGTCTGGCGGTGCATGGCGGCTTTTATATCTCCGACAGCTCAGCTGGCGGTGCGAGCCGGCGCCTCCTCTCCCAAGGCGCCCGATCGCTCCGTCGTTCGCCGCTTCTGCCCGCAGACAACAATCAAAACAAAAAAAGAAGAAGAACTCATCCAGAATCGCCGCGTCATGGTGATACCTCCGATAGCTCAAGCGCTGCCCACTGCCAGCCGATCAGCGCTCTCTCACCCTCGCCCTCGCCCTCTTCCTCTCCCTCTCCCTCTCGCTCGCGCTCTCCCTCTTCCTCTCACTTTGACTCTCTGTCGCATTTTGCGAGCTTTCGCTCTTTGGTCGTTGCTCCCGAGCGCAAGCTTTGGCTTTAAGCAAATGATGATGATATAAAGACTTGAATTATAAACAAACTTAATGCAGCTCCTAATCAGTTATCAGCACCTGAGGCTTCACCTCTTCACCTGTTTACAAAGGGGGGCGTGCGACAGCGGGGGGGAGGTGCATGTTCGAGTGCTCGGGCAGGTGTGAGGAAGTTGAGGCGAAGGTGTGAAATGTGGGAGATGTGGAGAGCGTGAGGAATGTGTGGGGATTATGGGGAATGTCTGGGGATTATGGGGAATGTGAGGATTGTGGGGAGTGTGGGGAATTTGAGGAAAGTGTGGTGAGTGTTAAGGGAAGTGTGGGGGAGATTTGTCCAGCTTGTTGTGTTTGCTTTTAATGCATAAACAGACGTCAAATAGAATGATAAAAACCCAAGGCCCGATCTTGACATTGTCCAAAGATATCTCCGTATTTGACATTTACGTAAAATGCGATTAAAGGGCATCCACGAGTCGTAAAGATATGTGATATTTACACGCATTCACAATAAGACGCATTAATCCGAAGCTAATGCCAACTTTCAGCTTGGAGCTTGGAGCATGGAGCGTGGAACGTGGAGCGTTGAACCAGTAATGAGCTGTTACGTCATCCAAACTCCAATCCAATCCAAAAATAGAAGCAGCTGAGAACTTAGTTATGTTTAAGTCTGTTCTACGACTGAGAAATCATCCATAAATAGAAGGGGACTATGTGCGAACTAGTTCCAGAAATTACAACACGAAATAATTCAAAATTAGCTCATTAAATTGAGTTGGATTTTGAAAATAGATAAGTGTGAAAATGGTGAACTAGTTCCTTCCACTTTAAGCTATTTAAATCAATGACGAATGATGATCAAGTGTCCAAAATTGTGTGAGCTGTGTGAACTGGTTCATTTTCTATGGATTTATATAATATAATAATATAATAATATAATAATATAATAATATAATAATATAATAATATAATAATATAATAATATAATAATATAATAATATAATAATATAATAATATAATAATATAATAATATAATAATATAATAATATAATAATATAATAATATAATAATATAATAATATAATAATATAATAATATAATAATATAATAATATAATAATATAATAATATAATAATATAATAATATTATAATATATAATATAATTTTCCTTCTGCCAATCAATCAATGTAAAGCTTAGTTCCGATCTAGTTCCGAGTTGCATACGGCAAATGAACTATGCGAGGGGGACTGATCTTTCCGTCATTCCTGAAAAAAGTTGGATTACAATTATTTTAATAGATTCTTCACAGACTTTCAAATGGTGCAAAGTGTGAACAATGAAAGTGCAGAGATTCGCTGTGCGAATACTTTCAGCGGAGACTGTAGACAATTTGGCACCGTCTGTGGGCAATTTGCTTGGATCCGCTCAGCTGTCGCTCAAGTGGAGTCCTCGGGTATGAGAGCCATGGACATGGCGAAGAGATGGTGACAGCAGAGGATGCAATGGGTGGGGGTAGGTATGGGAGAGGGAGAGAGAGGGGGGATACATGAGTTGGACGAGTGCAGTGTGAGCTTTGGAGTCTGCAGCTTGGGGTTTGGAGCTGCTTGGAGTGGTTCGCGTGTGGAGCAAGTGGAGCAACTTTTACTGCAAGTGCAGCAAGAAATTCCATTTGCAATTTGGCCGCGAACAACTGCGACTTTTTGGCCAGTTCAATTAAAGCAAAGCCAAAGCCAAAGCCAAAGTCATAGCCAAAGTCGAGGCCGAGACTGAGACATAGGCCGAGACTGGGACTGAGACTGAGGCCGAGACTGAGACTGAGACTGAGGCCGAGACCGAGGCTTGGCCAAGATGCCTCAATGGAATCCGGCTCGGAGTACTCCACGCCGCACCCTTCCCCAGATCCAGCCTCGACCGCCCTGCCCGCCACATTTGGCAAGGCGGCTTTGGGGCAAGTATGCAAATCGCAAGGCGTTGCAGGAGCCACCGCCAGAGCAGTCCT
This sequence comes from Zaprionus lineosus, assembly GCA_035044505.1. Taxonomy (NCBI): domain Eukaryota; kingdom Metazoa; phylum Arthropoda; class Insecta; order Diptera; family Drosophilidae; genus Zaprionus; species Zaprionus lineosus. The sequence goes on from JAWNNX010000007.1 coordinate 193,518, forward strand.
GATAGACGAGTTGTATATGTTGCAGCCTGTTGCTGGAGTCGCTGAAAAAGGCTGAAGTTGCTGCAGGTCCACATGTCCACATGCTGCAGCATGCGACATGCAGCATGCCAACGGATGTCCATTGAAATTTGCTTTCTCATTTTATGGCCAAACTGAAAATCTGCAGCGGAAACTTGATGCTCGCACATTTCGTTTTTATTGGTAACATGTTTTGGCCGGGCCAACAGCTGCAATTAAACTAAATAAAGTGATTAGCATTGCGGCTCCTGGCCTCAAGGCCATTCCAGCTGAACCCTTTTTGGTTGTTGCCATGCCACGAGCTGAAAGCAGAAGACTGAAGGGGGGAGGATGAAAGGTGGAAGTTGGAAGTTGGATACTGGTGGTAGGGGGAGCTGGGGAGCATCCAAGAGACTTGCCTAAGCTAATTAACTGCCAAAAACCAGAATCTCATTTAAACGACGCGGATGACGACTTCAAGCTGGAGGTAAATTGGAGTTAGAGGATTGATGGCAGCGGCAAAGGGGGAGCAAAAAATGGGAAGGGGCTGAGGCTGAGGTGGTGGGAGGTGGGAGAAGAGGAAGTTGTAGAAAAGGAGTTGGAACATTCTAGTTCAACTGCCAGTCGGCTGGCAGGTTGCAACTGCAGCTGCGCTGTTACAGGTGTCAAGTCAACCTGTGGGAATTGCACTAATTATAAATTATAACGGTAAACATAACGTTGTCAGCATCTCGTTTCGAAGATTTAGGAGCAAAGAGCAAAGAGAAAATGAAATAATGAGAAATGCGAAAATCTTAAAGATAACAAGTAGAAGACGAAGACGAGACCAAAGAAGAAGCAGAGGCAGAGGAAGAGGCAGAGGCAGAGGCAGTGCTAGTGGCAGAGGCAGAGACAGAGGCAGAGGCAGAGCCAAAGGCAGAGACAGAGGTAGAGACAGAGGCAAAGGCAGAGGCAGAGACAAAGGCAAAGGCGGAGGCAGAACTGGAGACAGAGGCAAAGGCAGAGGCAGAACTGGAGGCAGAGCCAGAGCCAGAGCCAGAGCCAGAGCCAGAGAATAAAATGTATCTCAAGTTTTCTCAGACTCACACGAAAGTATCTCGTGCATCGCTCATACCGAACGTAGATACATTTTCCTCTTTTTTAATTAGTGCCAAAATGTCAAGAGTCTCGCAAGACGTGGACTGAGTCCACAGATGGGATAGGCCTAGGCGTTTGATATAAGCAGAGAAAAAGAGCGAGAGGGAGAGAGAGAGTTCCAAGAATCCGAATTGGAAGCGAAATTAAATTTTGAATCCTAGCTAGGATCTTAGTAGCTTAAGAACCGCTGGAGGCACTCCCATAACATATCCTTTTCTAATTCGCACTCAATCTTTCTGCTCATCCCAACAGTTTAGTTTAGTCATAGCTGGTAATGAACTGTGGCCCATGGAACGGCCTGATGGAATGCCAAACATAGTTTCACTGGAGGTCATGTGCGGTAAGGATCACATGGACGTGCATCTGACCTTCTCCCATCCCTTTGAAGGCATTGTTAGCTCGAAAGGTGCGTATCGTTGACGTTCTTCATGCCATGGGCAATCTTTTAAAGCCAATCCGTAACCTTTGACAGGACAACACAGTGATCCACGTTGTGTGTATGTGCCACCATCGACGGGTAAGACATTCTTCTCGTTCCGCATCTCGTATTCCCGCTGCGGCACCAAACCGGATCTCAATGGCCAGTTCTACGAGAATACGGTAAGTGGAACAGTTGTTGTTGGTGGTTATTGTTGTTGTTGTTGGTGGTTATTGTTGTTGTTTGTTGTGGTGGATGTTGTTGTGGTTGTGTCTGTTGTTGTGGTTGAATTTTGTAATTGTTATTGGTTCGCGGAATCCCTCAGAGATCCCTAAGCGATGATCTTATCCCATGGCCCGCGAGTGGGTCATGTGATCAATGTGATCAATGTGATCTCAGCGGGAGCAGAGGGCGATCAGACATGGCGCTTCCTCTGGCAGCCGTTGCGGAGGAAGGTTAAGGTTTCTTTAAAGTTGACTGATCATCTGAGCGTTGGCTCAAATCGTCAGATCGCCCAATCGACCAATCGCCCGATCGCTTTCCCACATTCACAACGTGCATTCACCTGCTTGAGGCCTTTCCACTTGGGCCATTTACTTAAACCGCTAACCACCAGCCACCAACCGCTAAGCAACAACCACTAACCGCTAACCGCTAACCATCAAGTAACCGCTAAATGGCATATTGAAACCCCGCAGGTAGTCGTGCAGTATGACAAGGATCTGCTGGAGGTTTGGGACGAGGCGAAGCGTCTCCGCTGCGAGTGGTTCAACGACTACGAGAAGACCGCCTCCAAGCCGCCGATGGTAATTGCCGATTTGGATGTAATACAGCTTGACTTTCGTGGTAAGTAGTAGGGCTGGTAGCCCCTCCCTTTCTCCCTTCCTCCCATCTTCCATTCTTTCCCACTCCCCCAATCCTTTATTCAGATCTCCTCCTCCTCCTTCATTACTTTGATAGGGCCCTTGGCCTTCTTTGTTTCCTTCAATTGACCTCAAAATAATATTTGTCCCTCCCTTCACAAAAAACTTGACAGGGGATAATGTTGATTGCTGGATGGAGATACAGCATGGCAAAGGACCCTGGGCCCCGCCGGTCAGTGGAATTGTGCCTCTAGGATCAACTCTCACTTTGGTTGTGGCCATCAATGATTATCGCGGTAAGTAATGTCCTCACCCCAATATCTCATTGATCACCTTTAAACCTTCTCCCTTTCACTTCGTAGGTGAGTTCGACATGCGCGTGAAGTCCTGCGTGGCCTCCGATGGTTCAGGACACATTATCAATCTGTCCGACGAACTCGGCTGCGTTCTGCGTCCAAAGATGATATCACGCTTCCTCAAGGCTCGTGCTCCGGATGAGCGGGCAACCGTCATAACTTACGCTTTCTTCCACGCCTTCAAGTTCCCGGATGCCCTCAGTGTGCACATCAAGTGCAAGGTGGAGATTTGTCGTCACGGATGCCTCGACCACTGCCAGAACACCGCTGGCGGCGACGGACTGGGTCCGGCTATTGGTAATGCCAACGAACGCAAGGATGTCCACATTGGAGATGCTATGGGCAGCAGCAGCAATGATCTCCTTCGGGATCTGTCCTTGCCACCAGCTACGATCGGACACGGTCCACAATCGGGACAACATGGTTTGGGTATGGGCATGGGCATGGGACTGGGCATGGGCATGAGTAGTATGGGTATGGATCCTGATGTCTACTACGAGGACATCATACATGATCACAAGCAGACAATGGGCGGAGGTGGTGGTGTGCCCGGCGCTAGCCTGTACGAGGGAACCCATGAGAAGAGTGGAAATCTGCAGCCACGACCCGTACACGAGGATCCCGATGAGGAGGCCGATCTGTCGGAGCTGTTTGGTGACGATGACCTCAGTGACATGGACACCGAGGGTGAACGCTATTTGGGGCTGAAGAAGAGCGGTAAATTCCCACACGGACCACGCCAGCTGGAAGCACAGAAACGCATGGGTGTACCCATGGCTGGACCACGTTCATTGGAGCCCAAGCCGGATGAGGAGGATGTGCCACGTCCAGTTTACCGTCCACAGGCCGAGGCTCTGAAGCAGCCTCGCGAAGATCACGTGGATCTTGATGAGCCAAGCTCCAACAGTTCCGAATCGGAAGACACGAACAAGTCCACATCGACTCCGTCACCACGACGACGTCGCCGATCCTTGGTCATCTCAGATCGGAAAGTGCGAAGCGCCGACGTGGGCGTCAGCGGACTATACGATGTCATCTCCGAGGCGGACCTGGCCTTCTCGCCGGACTCGAAGCAGGAGGCGGTCACTGTGTTCCAGGGCAAGATCAGTGAAGAGGTCGTCTATGGCATCTGCATGCCCGTGCCCGGCTTCAGCATACTCTTCATTGTGGTCATCTCGGCGACCATCGTCTCGGCGCTCATCGCCGGTTCGTTGCTCTATCGCTATCAGCTGCAGAAGGAGGCGCTCGAGAAGCAGTCACCGATGCCGGTGCCCGGCACCTTGGCCTCCTGGATGACGTTGCGTCTGTTCCGCATGCGACACATGCAACAGCAACAGCAGCAACAACAACAGCAACAGCAGCAGCAACAACAACAACAGCGACAACAGCAACAACAGCAGCAGCAACAGAGTCCCAGCGCTGCTCCTGGTCATGAAACGGTGCAGTGAGCGGCTGCAACTCCGTCTCCATCTCCGTCTCCGCCTCCGCCCCCCCAACTTCTAGCCCCCCTCCCCCCTTCCCAAGCAAAGTCATTTTTTTTGTTTTTTTTGTGTTTTTTTGTGTTTATTCCTTGTGACTGGCAGAAGGAGAGACACGAAGAAGGAACGCAGAATGCTACTAGAAGAATCGAATCAGTGGATAGACACAAATTCGCACTTCTTGGCATTCATTCGTTACTTTTTGCTCGTTACCTTTCCCTCTCGTCGGCGACACAGAATGCGGGCAACATGGCAATACCTGAGGGCGAACGGTTGGCCCGACCGCCCAAGAGATGCGTTGGATGACCCGAAGATCCACAAATTGGTGCTGAACACACACACACACACACACACACACACACACAGACACACATATATATATATATATGTATGTGTATACATGATTTGGGTGCATTTAGTCGTTTAAATTCGCAAAAGAAATACAAGTAAAGCTTAAAATAGACCCCACGTCTCCCCCGTACAACTCGTATCCGTAATCGTAGCTCGAGCAACGCACATGACTAAACGTTAGGGGACACTTTAATTTATTTATTTACTTACCCTTTAGGAACTTAACATAAGCGGAAATTATGAACAATTACAAGGATATCGAACAATCGTCTAGCCTTTCGACTCGCCAGCGCGATTAAAAGACTTTTCACAAATGAAAATTTAGTTAAATCTTACATTTTATATTATCGAAATTCATATGGATCAGATATTCCGGAGGAGATATATATATAGACATATATTCAGAATATCTGATCTCTGATCTATGTGAATTTACAAACTTACATATATACCTAGAAAATTGTCATTAGAAAGAATTGAAATTATTTTTTAAATTTTAAATCTAAATTAAAGCGAAACACTGAAAACGGAAAATGGAAAATGGAAAATGAAAATTGAAAATTGAAAAATGAAATATAAAAAATAAAAAAATATAAAATAAATAATGGAATAATAGACTCATGCAGAATATAAAACAACAAATGCAAATCGGTTGTCAAGGCCAAATAAATTATACAATTTTATTTATTTAATTTTTTTTATACTCAATTAAACTAAAGAAGAATCATTGAACATTTAAATGAACTAAAGCAAGAAACATTTAAAATACTTTATAGTTAAGATTAAATATACAAAACTGATAAAAATCATAACGACTCATATTTTATTTTCATATTTTTTGGGATAAAACAAAGGTTTATAAAAATATCAAATATCACGGGTAAAATGTCTTTGCTCCAGTCTCCAGGTGAGTTCCGGTGCCCAGGCTTCAACGATTACCAAGCTTAATGATGGAAATATCCTTTATGATTATGAATCTTATAAAAATATATAAACCTCTTGAATCCTTGCGCAACTGTGGATTTATTCATTCAATCAAAAATATTTCATATATAAAAAGTAGATTTAAAATTTTGTTAAAAAATCATTGCATACTTCAGGGCGCAGCCATTAAAATGCCATGAAAAAATGGCTTCAACTTTCGGAGGCCGCCACATAAATAAATAAATAAATTAAATTAATTTTTTATTTGTGGAAAGTAACTTGAGAGCTTTGTTTTTTTAATAAAACTTCTAAATTTTTCAGAAGTCGTGGAATTAACAAATAAAATTGATTACAAATAAACTGGGCAGTCAAGTCGCTTCCGTTAAGGCTTTCAAAGCTTTGTGGTGTGCTTTGTGCTTGCATATGTATATTGTATATGTATGTGTAAACAGAATTCACACAACTCTGTCTATAGGTGTGCGTAGGTTTGTCTGCGTATCGATATGCAAATTTATGTTGCCAAGTTCCCTGATATCTGCCAATAAATACTGAACACCCACAATTATAGTCTATGCCTCCTTTACTACTATTTCTACTGCCTTTTCAAACACTGTTCCCACCAGGAAATATGCTACTAATACTTAAATTATTATTTTTTGTATATTGCTACCAATATTACTTCGATCTCAAATTCTGCACTGCATTTTCTTCAACTACTGAGAATGCTTCTCCTTCTACTACTTCCCCTACTACCCTTCTTCTATTACTACTACTTCTCCCACTAATTCTACAACTTCTTCACCATTACTGCTTCTTCTTCTTCTGCTATCTCTACTTCTATTGCTACTTCTTCCCAATACTACTACTTTATCAATTACTTTTACTACTACTTCTATTACTACTACTTTCACTACTTATTTTACTACTACTATTCCACTACTTAAACTACTAGTTCTATGAGTACTTCTCCTATTTATTTTACTACTATTCCACTTCTATAAGTACTACTTCTAATAATACCAATTCTACTACATATTTTACTACTAATTCACTACTTTTACTACTACTTCTATAACTACTACTATTTATTTTACTACCCATCCACTACTTTTACTACTACTTCTACTACTTATTTTACTACTATTCCACTACTTTTCCCTCTTGCCCGCAATATTATTACTAGATTTATTTGCTTCACTTTTTTAATTACCATCCTCACTACAACTTCCACTACTATCTATATACTAATATTTCTCCTACTATTTTAATACCACATCTCTCGCTGTTTGTACGGAAAGCATACATCCTACCGCCTTAGCAGCCAAACCGAATTAATCCCAAAGTTGTCCTTCCGTCAATATGCCGAAATGGGACTCTACGTATATGTACGTGTATATGTACGTGTATATGTACGTATGTATGTGTATGTAAACAGTTGTATGGTTTCGCCCCATGGACCACTGCAGTCATGTGAGCCCGACTGAAGGGTAGCCACCTTGGGGATGCCGGATGGATGGTGGATAACCCGTATGGAATCGGGACATGTGGTTGCAAGACAAAAGTGAAGAACTCTTATATAATTGTTCGTTTATTGGTTGTGTTCATACAATGTAACTAATGTTAGTATTTCATACAATTTGTAAATAAATAGATATTTCGATATGGGAGTTACGTGAGCGCTGAATGTGTGCGATCCTAAGTATTGAATATTATTATTTAATTGGGATCTCATTGTAGATTTGTTCCTCTTAAGTCTCTCAACATTTTTGATTTTTGTTCGTGTTTCGTGTTCGTGTTCGTGTTTCGTGCACTTTGAACATTGTTGCGATGTTTATTTAAAAAAAAAAAAAACAAAAAAAATACAAATACTCATAAACACAAATTGTATTATTGGGGTTTTGCTTCTAGTTGGTAAATCAATAAATAAATAAATAATAGAACATAAATAAGATACGCTCCATAAGGTGGATAATGGCTGGGGGTATGTGTGGGCAGTGGGCAGCGGGGGTGGGGGGGTTAAAATAACAATTAAACATAACAAGTGAAAATGTGGGCAGAGCTTGCGCAGAGGCGTAGAAACACAGGCCTGAAGGGGGATGGCATGGGAGAAGGGGTAAGGGGAAAGGGGGAGAGGAGGCGGGCGGGTGGAGCTTAGACTAAGTTTAAAGCACTTAAAATATTTAGTGACTAATTGAAATATACACATATTCGATGTATGCGCATATAGATGTACTGTAAGTATATAAAGAGAGTGTAACAGAGAAAGAGAGACACAGAGAGAAAGAGAGAGAGAGAGAGAGAGAGAGAGAGAGAGAGAGAAAAAAAGATCGAGAAACATCAACTGATCAGCTGAACAGTTGGTGGATTTCAGTTGTAAGAAGAGAAATGAAGTAAGACGCTGACAAAGCGTTGCCAGATCGGCTATAGAGCTTATCGGATAGTTAAGAGCAAGTCCGGCCAGAGTTGCCAGACTGTTTTGAACTGTGAACATTGGCTTAGCACCGTATTATAAATAGAGCCTAGGCTTAAACTAAAGCATATGATAATATTTTTCTGCTGTTTAAATAATGACTACCACCAACAGAGTGAAAGAGAGAGAGAGAGAGAGAGAGAGAGAGAGAGAGAGACGATGTAAGAGAGAGAGAGAGAGAGAGAGAGAGCGAGAGAGTGAGAGAGATAACGAGTGAAAGAATGATAGTTTGACTTAGGTAAAGAATGAGAGGAAAAGAGAATGAAAGAAATAGAAAGTTAAATGGAACGAGAGAAAAGGACCGAGAGAAAAGAAACGAGAGAAAAGGAACGAGAGAAAAGGAACGAGAGAGAGATAGGGCGCTTTATGTGTGAGTGCAGAAGAATGAGCGAGTGAGCGAGAGGACGAAATACTTGTTAATAAATGTGGATACCCAGTAAACGACATGAACGAAATTATTAATTAATTAATTTGTTTTCAAAACTTTGTAAACTAATGAATAGCGAATTGCGTTACGATTTCAAACTCATTGCCTAACCTAACAAGAGTTGGGGGCGTGGCATTAAAGTGGAAGGATAGAGGGGATGCGGCACAGGCAGAGACAGGGACAGGGGCTAGACTCAAGCTGAGAATGAGATTGAGGCTAAGGTTAAGGCTAAGAATGAAGATGAGGATGAGGTGGAGGATGAGGTGGAGGATAAGGTGGAGGATAAGATGGAGGATGAGGTGGAGGATAAGGTGGAGGATGAGGATGAGATGTGGACGAGGCTGGGGATGAGAGTAGAGTTGGGGCCACGTCGTCAATGTGGCGTTTGGCTCATGAGAGCGTTCGCTTTTTCTTAGACAATGTGCCCGGCAGCGCATCAGCGGGCGCGGGCAGATGGATGACGGGAAGAGCAGCTGCCGCCAGCTGGGGATTCGTGAAGGCGACGGCACGTTCCTTGGCGGCGAAGGAGGAGAATGGTCGCAGACGTACATAGAGCACCGCGGAGATGAGACACGATGTTACCAGGATGCCAAGGAGCACTATTAGGGTGATGGCAAATCCTGGAGTTGTCATGCAAATGAGTCCCTCCTCCCGCACGGGGAAGACCATGGTCTGCGGTGATGTGGAGCTGCCACCGGTGCCATTACCGCCGGCGCCGGCTTGCTCATCAATGGCGAACGTTAAGTCTCCGGAGGAGACAACCTTGATGATGCGATTTAGACCCACTTGCTCTGTGGGCGTGGTCACGGCACGTGCACGACGCTGCACACGGCGCTCATCACGTCGCTTGCCAATGGCGCTGGCCACATGATACGCATCCACATGCAGCTGCGGGGGTGGTCCGTACTGTGATTCTGGTCCAACCTGCAGATGATGCACATCCTGGAGATTGGAGTCCGAGCTGCACTGGTCTGGGCAATGGTAGCGGCAGATCTGGATGGTGCACTGGAAGTGAACCTCCATCGAGTCAGGGAATTTGAATGCCTGGAAGTGCGCATAGGACAGTACGGACGCAGAGGCTCCGAAGTTCTTGATCTTGGTGAAGCGGGACATCAGCTTGGGACGAGTGACGCAGCCACGTTGGTCCACCAGCTGGATGGGTGCACGCTTGCCATCGTGGGCCACACAGTTGCGCACAAGCATATCGAACTTGGAGTCATCGTCCTTGATGGCCAGCACCATGGTCATGGTCTGGCCGATCTTGACCAGGCCAGAGACCTCTGAGGCCCATGGTCCCTTGCCCACCTGAATCTGCATCCAGCAGCCGACATTGTCGCCGGCAAAGTCAGCGCGCACCACGTCCAACATGTCCACGGGGAAGGGGCGGAAGGTGACGCTCTTCTCGTACTGATCGTGCCAGGTGCAGCGCAGCTTGCGAGCCTGATCCCACACCTCCTGCACCTGCGGATCGTACTGGATGACAATGATGTTCTCGAAGTAGGTGCCAGCACCAGCGCCGCCGCCAGACTCATGTCCGTAGCCCTGGTTGTAGTTGTCGGTGTTGCCGGCAGTTCCGCACTCGTGCAGTCCGATGTCAAAGCTGGCGGAGCTGCGTCCCAGACCCGAGGGCAGATGCACACAGTTCATGTTGCTGTAGTGTCCCTTGGAGAAGACGATGCCATTGAAGGGTTTGTCGAACTGCACAAATACCTTCATGCCACTCTTCTCGCACTTCACGTCCAGGGAAACAATCTTGGGCATGTCCTGCACCGGCGAGGCCCAGATCTCGTTGTTGCTGGAGGCGCCAACGCTCAGATCGGGCAGCGACTGCACCTGCACCTGCTGCACCTGTGGCGGTGGTGGCGGCGGCTGACGCTGTACCGGCGGGGGTGGTCCCTTGTAGAACTGTGCACTCGGCGGCGGTGGTGGTCCGAACGGCTGTCCAAATCCCATCGGGATGCTCTGGTGATTGTTGCCTAAGGAGAGAACCACTGGTTTGGGCATTAATGGTAATTGGAGCGTCTTAAAGGATAAAGGACTTACTTCTAGCCGGTCCCAGGCCCATGCCAACTGGCGGTACCGGTGGGGGTCCATTGTGCTGGTAGTGCACTTGCACCTTGGGCACCGATACCAACGGCGGCTGTTGTTGTTGTTGTTGTTGCTGCTGCTGCTGCTGTTGCTGCTGATGTTGTTGCTGCTGCTGCTGCTGCTGCTGCTGTTCCTGCTCCGATTCAAGCGCCATCTGGTCCACCTCATTGTCATGTTCGGAGATACCCATCGCGAGCTCCTCGTTGCCACCATTGCCGGCTCCACCGCCGCCGCCGGCAATCGACTTCACCACCTCAACCTCATCCGCCCAGATCAAAACGAGCTGCAAAATGGGTCACAAAGAAGAGTCGTTCGCATTAATAAGGCGCCACAACATGGCAAGAATCTCAACTAAGTACAATGGGAGCAAAGCTCCATGTTGCATGTTAATTGGCGAATGGGACTGGTAGCTGGCATCTGGCAACTGGCAACGGGCAACTGGCAACTGGCAACTGGCAACTGGCAACTGGCAAGTGGCGAATGTCGAATGGCAGATCCGCGGATTGGGGATTGAGAATGGCGGATAGCGGATAGCGGATGGCGGATGGCGCATGGCGAATAGCGGATGCGACTTGTGATTCAATTGCATAAGGTAACAACAATAAAAACAACAACAACAACAACAACAACTGCAACAACAACTGCAACAGCAACAAGATGAAGTGTAACAATTTCACTTTTTTTACCATCGCCAAGCCGAATGACCCAATTGACAGACACACAGAGATCCGCCTTTTGCCAACGATGTCAAGGCTAGAACCGGAGTGCCAGGGAACCAGAAAACCAAACAACCCGAGGACAGTGGCCATCCATTGATGGACTCACTTGGATAGGTTAGTAATTATCTTTAATTGACCGCAGATCAATCAATAGAAAGGATGATAATTAAGCGACAAATGTGTTCCAATAATCAGAGGTTTTCTATCCTCAGACGAGAAGTGCTTGTAATTGCACCTGTATATACATATGTGTATATATGTGTGTGTGTAGAGATATATGAATATATAACTGAACAATCTGTGTACCAGAAAATGCGAATAGATCTTGATATTCATTTAAAATTGAAGCTTGAAAAATCAGAATTTAATTCTCAGCCTTCTAAAACCTTAAGCGATTTTTTATGTAAGGAATCGATAACAATAATCGATATCGATAATTAAAAAAACCTCTTAAATTTCGATTACAGCAGAATACAAATAATCGATTTTTAGATTTTCTTTACTTCTTTGGTTGTTGTTGTTGTTGTTGTTGTTGTTGTTGTTGGCTTTTCCTCATGAAGAGACAAGTGCATTGAGCACTTGGCAGACACTCCGACTGCCAGAGACAATCTGGCCAGCTGGCCCAATCCCAAGACCAAACTGTGCCGCGCAGCCGAAACAACTTTCTCCTAGCCACCAGTAGAAGGCATCCATACCAAGCCGAACCAAGCCAAGCCAAGCCAAGCCAAGCCAAGCCAAGCCAAGTCAAGCCATGCCAACGAGCATCCCATCCAGCGGCCGCTTCACTGGAGGATGTCACATAATCAGCAAGCGACGTCTTTCGCGATGGCATCCTGCGCCAATCCTGTTTAGGTAGAAAGTGATGTGCCCAGGCGGCAGACGATAGTAATGCACCCATGCACACACGTACACACACACACACTCACACACACACATAAGACCCACAAAGATAAATTGGCAAACGAGTTCCGAAAACAAATTCTAAAAATATTATAAAAAAAAAAAAAAAAAAGAGGAGGAAAAAAATTTGCATGCTACTTTGAGGCGAGACGTGATTTGGAGCATCCAACGGGCGACTCTTCACTGGCCATGAATAATAAAGAGGCAATAGATGTGGGGACAGGAGCAGCAGGCGGATAACACAGAGAAAGACAGAGTGTGTGAGAGAGAGAGAGAGAGAGGGAGAGGAAGAGTGAGAGGAAGAGAGAGAGAGAAGAGGTAAGAAGACGAGACTTTGCTTTCATTTCGATTTTTAGATTTTTAAAGCGCGTGATCCGGTTCCGCAATGCGAAAGAACTTGATGCCATTGAGGAGGTCGGTCGAGGAGAATCATTTACGGGGGTGGGGTGCTGGGGGGGAGGGCAGGGGAATAAGGAGAAAAGAGCAGTGCACTTGATAAAGATGGACAAGTGAGTAGCGTAGAGTTGACCGAGTGGTGGAAGGTGTTAGATGGTCGGTTGTTTCAATGTTGAAGGGGGATGAGTGTGGGGCGTGGGGTGTGGGGGCTGGCATGTAGAAGGTGGGTGGGAGGTGGGCTGGTAGATGTTGGAGGAGAAGGCCAGCTCCTTTTTGACTGCCTGCTGCGTTAATAGAAATGTGTGCCAAGTTTTTCTTTTTGGACATCAGCCACAAAAATCGTGATATGTCGTTGTTGTTGTTGTTGTTGTTGCTGTTGCTGTTGCAAGCAGCAGCTGCTAATGCGACAACTAATGATGCGGCATCCATAGCCGGAGTTAAAGACGGAACCAAAACCGAAGCCATAGCCGAAGCCAAAAGCGAAGCTAAGCCCAAAGCTGAAGACGTTGCTTATGCCAATGCCGGTTGTTGTTGTTGTTGTTGTTGTTGCTGCTGTTGCTGTAATTGTTGTTGCTTCGTTGCTAAAAATGCTGCTACTTCTGCTGCTGCTTCTGTCGCTGCTTCTGCCGCTGCTGCTGCCGCTGCCGCTGTTAATCTTGACCTCGACCAATGCTGAAATGTCGAGATGCTGTCTGGGTCTGGCTCAGAGTCTGGTGGCTCTGAGACAAAGCCGGAATCGAAGCTTAGAGCTTGGACCTGGGAGCTGGGAGCTGGGAGATGGGAGACTGACGGCGCACCAAATCGAGAGAAAGTAAACGTGAAGAAAGACGCCAAAGACAGCGGCAGCATCTTTGTCCAGAGAATGCGAATAAATTTTTTTCTCTCTGTTTATTTTTTGTTTTCTTTTCTACCTTTTTTTTCCTTTTTTGTTTCTTATATATAGTTTTTTTTTTTTTTGTTTTTTTGGCAACAATCGCAGCTAACGAAACCTGGAAAAGATCTGGGATTCAGGTTCAAAGGTGAACGGAGGAGGCTGAAGGCATTTTTCGAATCGTTTGCAAAAGGAAGAGTTTTTACAACAGTTGGCCAAAGGCTGTGCTGTTGTTGTTGTTGTTGTTTCTGCTATTGTTATGGCTGATGTTGTTGTTGTTGTTGTCTTCGTGCAGCCAAGGAAAGGGAAATCATCTTTGGGCATATGGAAAATTGTGTCATAGCTTTGAAACGTGAAACGCCTGAGACACAAGTTAACGAAAAGACTTGCTAATTGAAGACTTTCTTTTAAAATTTGTGTTAAAGAATTTCAGTTGCTAATAAGTGTTATCCCATAAATTTATATCCTAACCAAAATATCCTATAACTGACTGCCAGTCTCAATCCTATATAAAAATTCCATTTTTCTGACTCATACTTCTAGCTTTAATTTATTGACCCAAAAACCATTGAGCAGAAAGTAAAAATGTGAAAATGTGGGTAATTAAATAAATATTTAATTAAATTCTTTTTTCCAAAATAGTTTTGAAATCTAAAATCATTCTAGAACCAATTAATCGTTAAGAGGATCACACATTTGGTGAAAGTACCCAAAGGAGGCTCAAAACTGCGTAAGACGCACTTTCGAGCTCCAAAGCTCTAGAGCACAGCCTAAATAATGTCCTAAATAAGCCTTGATTTTTCTACACGATTGACAATAATAATAATAATAATAATAACAATAATAATATTAATATAATAACATCTGCTTCTTCTGGATTGGAAAACATCGTCAATCTAATGATTTCTTGGCATTAGCCTAATTAATCGAACTCTTTCACCTCTGCCTGAGGCGTAAATGCGCTTATCGATAATTGCCAAAGAGTCAATCGAAAGTTCTTTCACTCGCGCACATACCATACATACAAATGAGCTTATCGATAATTATCCAAAATGAGCAATGGGAAATTGATGGGAAATTTATGGGAATTTATACGCTTGTTTCTTGGCTCTTAACTCTTATTGTAAATGTGTTTGTAGTTGTCGTTGTTGTGCTTAAATTGATTTTAATTGCATGTATGCATGTGTGTGTAAGTGTGTGTGTGTGTGTGTGTGTGTGTGTACTGTGTGAAATGATGAAAAGCTTAAGTTATTAACGGTTGTTGTGGGCTCACCTGCAGTGAAAGGAAAATGATAAGCGGCAGCCAAATCTTTTTGATCCCCAGACGATGTCGACAGCTCAGGTAACGCATTTGTTGTTGTTTTTTGATATTTGGCTGCTGGTTTTGTAGTTGTTGTAGTAGTTGCTGTTGCTGTTGCTGTTGTTGCTTAAGCTGTCGCTGTATATGTCGTTGCATTTTGATAACTGGCACGTTGTTGTTGATGTCGTTGTTGATGTTGTTGTTAATGTGTATTAAATTGCAACTAATTCGTTGCTTTTCTTGTCATGTGCACGTTTATTATTTGTTGTTGGTTGTTGGTTGTTGGCTGCTGGCTGTTGGCTGTGTGGCTGTGGTTATAGTTATGGTTGCACTTGTTGCTGTTGCTGTTGTTGGCTGTAATGTTGTTGTTAAGAAAAATTGTGGTAAGTAACAGGTAAGTAAGAAGAAGAGGAAGCAGAAGTTTAAGACGAAACACTAGAAAGTGTTTTATATGAACAATTATTATTACTATATTTGTTGTTGTTGTTGTTGTTGTCGTTGTTGCAATTATTATTGTTTGTTGTTGCCGTTTTCGCTTTCGAAGCTGTCCGCAGCTTAAATCTTTCTGTCTTGGTATGTATGTGTGTGTGTGTGTGTGTGTGTGTGTGTGTGTGTGTGTGTGTGTGTGTGTGTGGATGTGATTGTATGCGTGTATGTGTGTCGGTTTATTATAATTTATTGGCCACTTTGCAGCTAACTTGACGCTTGGCTGATTGAAGGAATGACTGACCGATTGAATGATTGAATGATTGATGGGCTTCAACTGAATGATTTGATACTTCTTACAAAAAAATAGAAATTTCACTACTCCTCCCCTTCCCACTGGCAAAACGAGTACACGCTGGTCCACGCTCCGGTACTCCGCCCATATGGAAACTGAGCTGCCCCAATGGGCAATTGAAATGGATGTAAGCAACAAGAAGTGGCCACAAATGACCACAAGAAGTTACACAAAAAAAATAAAGGAAAATAAAACAGAAGAAAGAAACAAAACAACAAAAAAACAATGCGGACAAACAGAGAAAGAAGAAAGAAGAAAGAAGATACTCAGATTCAGAGAACAAGTAACAGCCTTGCGATGGGCCAGAAGAAGAAGCTCTTTAATGACAACTTATTCACCTGGTCAGGTGCTAGAGGTGAAATGTGTTAATAGGCTCCAAGCGTGTGTCTAAGTGGGTCAACGTCAACATGCCCAAGACAAATACCAAGTCGAGCAATGAGCAATTAGAAGACGCAGCTCCGCGCAAGCAGCGAACTGGTCAACAGTCCGGGAGGAGGCCAGGAACAGCGATGAGGGAAGAGGCGACGGAGGAGCTAATAATAGGAGTAGCAGGAGAAAGGAGAGCTATGGAAGAGGAGAAGCTATGGAAAGACTGAAGAAGTGATACAAGAAGGAAGAAGGAACAAGAAAGAAGATGAGAGAAGATAGAAGGCAGGGATGAAAGTTAAGAGGAAAAAGGCAAAAGGAGGAAAGCTTAAAGGAAAAGTAGCGGGAAGAAAAGAGACAGTAGGAAGTAAAAAGAAGAAGGACGGAAGAAGAAAGTAGAAAGAAGGTAGAAGTAAAAATGTCAAAGGAAGAAGGCAAAAGTAGAAAAGAAGAAGGAAGAAGGCAAAAGTAGAAAAGAGGAAGGTAGAAGGCAGGAGGAAAATACTTAAGAAAGAAAGCAGAAGAAAGATTACAGAATAAAGAATAAGGAAAGTTGAAGGAAGAAGGCAAAGGCAGAGAGGGAAGAAATAGGAGTTTCCTTCTTTAGGACGATTCGATGATTCCTGGAAACTTCTTCTGTTTCTATTTTCAACTTTACTTGAAACTTTTTACTGCTCCTTCAGAGAATCCTAAGGATGCCTTGGACCAAGTTCTAGACTGGAACAAGCAAGTCCTTGGAAATTGTTACCCTTATCTAGGCTGACTCATAGTCAGGGGAACCGCCTAAGTCCGAGTCGAGTACGCTGTGTAGCAGTCAGTGTCCAGTTAGGAGGCCCGTCCATCTTCTGGATGCACTGCACCCACTGGCCCCAATTGCATTAGCGGCACTTACCTTCGCTCGGACCAATTCCGAAAGCGCCGCAATTCCAATTCCAATTTTGATGCAATGCTGACAAACAGGATGTGCCTCGATGTGACTTTCGAAAGCAGTTGCTGTTGTTGTTGCTGTTGTTGTTGTTGTTGCTGATGTTGCTGATGTTGCTGCTGCAGCTGTTGTTCTTTTTGTTACAGTTGCTGTTGTTGTTGTTGTTGTTACAGTTGACAATGGTACCGCTCGACAACGCTGCTAATTGCTCGTCCCAAGTTGCAGCGGTTGCTGTTGCTGTTGCTGCGGCTGCTGCTGCTGCCGTTGCCGTTGCTGAAGTTCGAGTCGCACGCGGGCAATTAACTCGCTGCTAAGTTAACGACGTGCAACAACGGGAAGCACGACACACAAGGCGCTCACACAAAAAATACCAAAAACAAAAATGCCAACAGGAAAGTAGAACAAATATATTTGCAATGCAAAAAAAAAAGGAAGCAGCCAGGCAAAAAGGACACTCGTTGAAATGCACGCGCACGCACACACACACACACACACAGAGACACGGAGCACGCGGCACACGCGCCAAAGTTTATGGCAACTTTTGAAAAAAAATTTTGCACTTGGCCGATAAACAAATTGTTGTTGTTTATGTTTGTTGTTGTTTATGTTTGTTGTGGTTGTTGCGATTGTTATTGTTGTTGCTGCCGCTGTGTTGTTGTTGCTGCTGTGGCTGTGGTTGTTTGCTTTTGTTGTTGTTTGTTGGGAAGTTGGAAAAACTTTTGATTTTCGAATTTTTTGAATTTTTTCTATTTTTCGATTTTTTGTAATTTTTTTTTTTTGCTTTCCGCCTAAGAAACTTTAATTTTTGACTTGAAGCTGAGAGCTGAGAGCTGAAGGCGATTGCAACACGCAAAGCGAAGTTGTTGAAAACGCGTCTGGTCCGCGCCGTGGGTAAGCGCCGAATGCTGCATCCACCTGCTTTCTCGTAGCGAAACACTTCGCATGCGCAACGGCGGCGACGGCCACGAGGCAAGCAGCGCTGTCGCTGCCGCTGGTTGCCGCTGCTTGCCGCTCGTTGTTGTTGTTTTTGTTGCTGTTGCTGCTGCTGCGGCGACAGCGAAATTTCTTCTTTTCATTGATAGGCAGCAAAAAGTGAGACACACTGAGACACGAATACAAATACGGTAACTCGGCATTGGCATCGGCATCGGCATCGACATAAGTATCGGTATCGGTATGGGTATCGGTATCGGATCGTATTCGGAATCGGACTCGAACTTGGATTCGGTATCGCTTAGTGTGTAAGTCAATGTCTGTGGTGGCAACAACAATATTTACCGATTGCTGCCTTCCCCCTCCCCCTCCCATCCACCCACCACTCCCTGTGCGTCTTCCATCCTCCTTCTCCTTCTCCTTCTCCCCGCCCCACATTCATAGTCAATGTGGCATGCGTTATTGTCAGCGATCATCGGTTTCCCCATTCGTCTGTTTGTTTATGTCGGGCAGGACGGACGGCGGCAACTTTCAGCCGCGATGGGCAACTGGGGAACTGGGGAACTGGAAAACTGGGCAGAGAATCGCTGGACAAATCCCCCAAGCTGTTTGCACTTTCTATACCCCGGACCGGGGGGACAACAGCAGTGACACCAGTGGCACCCACCCATCCGTGGCAGCCACATTATGCGGCAGCCACATTTCTCGGCGCATCGATCAAGTTCAGGTCAATCAATACAATGCCTCGTGGGCGTGACCCAACGCCCATCGGAGACGCAACCGGTGACTGCCCTATTCTCGGTTGCATCTTCTTGTCTTTCTCTCCGTCTGTCTCTCTGTATGTCTCTCTGCCTGTCTGTCTGTCTGTCTGTCTGTCTGTATGTCTCTCTGTCTGTCTGTCTGTCTGTCTGTATGTCTCTCTGTCTGTCTGCCTCTCCGTCTTTCTGTCTGTCTGTCTGTCTGTCTGTCTGTCTGTCGGTCTCTCCGTCTGTCTCTCTGTATGTCTGTCTGTCTGTCTGTCTGCCTGTCTCTCTGTCTCTCCGTCTGTCTGTTTATCTGTCTGTCTCTCTGTCTGTCTCTCCGTCTGTCTGTCTGTCTCTCTGTCTGTCTCTCCGTCTATCTGTCTGTCTGCCTGTCTGTCCATTATTTGCTGTTCCTCTTTCCGCTTTTCCGCCTTTTGTGTGTCTTCTTCTTTTTTTATTATCATTATTAATGCCGTCGCCGTAATGCTTAATCGATTGTTCCACTTTTCCATAAAATATTTTTGCCAAATGCCGTCGCATTTGGTTTGCATTGGACTCGGCGACAATGGCGATGATGCTGAAGATCACCAACGTTCGTCTTCGTCTTCCTCGTCCCCTGCCTCTACCCCCTTCCCCCTTCCACCTTCCATCTTCCACCTTCCGCTGCGTCTGCCCCTTTGTCTGTTCCGCCTGCGTTTCCATCCCCACCTCCCCGCTCAGTTGATGCCGCTGCACTTGCTCTCATTGCAACAGCGACGGTCACTCGATTCCTATGCCGCACACTGGGGCAACTGCCATGACTCAGACGCACTACTTGATCAAAAGCGTGTCCTTCCTCATGCTTGTCACTTCCTAAAATTATATTTAATTCATGTATCTAAAATAATAGGGAATTTAATACCAACAAATTTGAATGTCCTTTAATATTGAACTCAATGAATAACATTTTTTAGGAGTCCCTGGGAATGTCTTGAAATATTTCAAATAATTTCTTATTTCGGATATTTTTGAAATATTTTATTTTTTTATTAAAATTATTTTTTAAAGAGTTTTTTATTTTATATTTTTATGGTTTTAAACTTGGGAATTTATCGGAGACATTCTTTAGTGACTTTTAGGGGCTATAACATAAATTGAAGTACTCCGAAATACTCCGAAATTCTAATTGAGGTCATCTGCAGTATTCGATCTATGATAATTTTAGTATCAGCAGGACCTAAGGACCTAAAAATGTTTTATAAGTGAAGTGCACTCCAAAGAGTTCATGACAAACACCCAAGATTGTGTATGTGTGTGTGTGTGTGTGTGTATGAAGTAGGATTCATGGTTTAGGAGTGTCCTTTTAGTATTCCAATTATTTCATTCATAGCCTTCATTTGAGGTTTGGGTAATAAAATTTGTCACTTATTCCGGTCATTTTGGACGTAGTCGTAACCACTGTGCATGGGCGATCCGCGATTTCATCGCCATTTCAAGTCCACATGGCAGATTTAGGAGCAGAGCCCCGATTCCTGTTTTCTAAATATGACCAAAAAGACTTGTCTCGAAATTGGAGTAATTTCATCGCCTCTTTCAAGGTGGATCGACTGGTTGCCTCTTGGTTCCGCCTGAAATTGGGCAATGGATTCACCAGTTGCCAGTTGCCAGTCGCCAGTCGCCAGGCGACACTCGCCAGTCTCTAGTAGTTGTTGTTGTTGTTGTTGTTAATGTTGTAGATGCTGCGTTTGCTTCGATTGCTGCTGCGGCTGCAGTTGTTGTTGTTGTTGTTGTTGTTTCCATCGTTGTCGTTGCTGTTGTCGTTGTCTATCGATGCGCATTAAGTAACACGCGGACGCGACTTTTGCCTCGCGGTGTCGCGCCACAAAGTCTGCCAGTTGGACGGTCAATTATTTGCTAGTTTGCATGATTATCGGATGCAGTGGCTGGCTAGAGATTCGTATGTCCAATTTGAGTCCAATTTCCAATCCTCCAACGACATCAAAGCGCCTCTGCCGCAAAAGGGCAACAAGGGTAAGGGCTCCCAGTGCCATTGACAATAATGTAGTTGTTGTTGTTGTTGTTGTAGTTGTTGTCCTTACTGTTGATACTGCTCTTTAATTTTGTGCCTGTTGTTGTTGTTGTTGTTGTTGTTGCTGTTGCAGTGGCAGGTTCCCATCGCTGTTGCTGCGGCTTAATTGCTGGGCGCACGCCGCACGCATTTTAAGTAAACGTTGACTGCCTCTGCCCTCTACCCCTCACACCGTACCCCCTGCTCCCTGCCCCCTGCGTATCTCTTAACCCGTGGCCAGTTTAACCCATCCCTCTTTGTACCTACATGAATACCTGCGCTCCGCTCCCCCCTGCCACCCTTCCCCCCTACCTATCGGACGCACTCTTTGCGCAGATGTCTTATTAAAAGTATCTTGTTACTTTCACCGGCCACAGACTTGAATTGCGATTCAATTTCACACACGCAGACGCTGAGAAAGAAGGAACGAGACGAAGAAAGAAAGTATAAAAGAGAGAAAGAGAGACGGAGAGAGGGAGACGAAGATGGAGATGGAGCGAGAAGAGACACACATAGAATGCCGAGGAGGAGTAGCAAGAGGAAATGGAACTTTCAGTCACTTGACCAAATTTGGAGCTACGAAGGTCTCTCCCATTTATCATCATCCGCTGGAAGGAAAGTATATCCCACAGCCACAAGGAGAATGCCATAGATCTATCCCGGAGTCCTAGCTACACACGATCCACACTTGTTCCAAAACTGGACAACAGCTCACGACTCCGACAATCATCATTTATCAAAATTGCCACTTAATATTTTAAGACTGAGAGATTCTCTTCGTCCGAACGAGCGGAAGATCCTTTAAGGATCGCATTAAATGTGATTCAAAAGGATTTAAGAATATATTGGCTATCCAAGACAAGAAAGAATTCAAAAGATTAAATATCAATTCAAGTAAAAGGTGACAATTCATAAGCTTCCAATAGAATTTTATAAGAAAAAATAATGTGGATCCTATGTGGATCGTAGCTACTGAAAACCCTTTACGATCGCGAAAGAAGAAAATTTCCTCACAACTGTAATTCCTTGACTAAAATTTATAGACTGAATACGGAAATAAATATTACTCACTCCTAATTTTTAGGAACTTAATATTCGGAGTTTTATTTAAAAGGAAACCTTCGAGAAGGAGTAAACATAGAACATAGAATATAGAATACAATAAAAAAGAGAAAAGGAATGATATAAAAAAAGAATCGATATACATATTATATCGATATAAATATCCCAGCAGATCTTTATATATATACATATATTTATAGGGCCAGATCTTAGATGATAAATTATCTAATCATAAATATCGTTAGGTAGATGAACGGGATAAATCATCGTATAAGCACCGTTGACAGAAGTCATCGCGTCGTCTACTTGGTTGACCTCTTGGGAGTTGGGGAATTTATGTGGTGGTCAGTGAATGGGACTCATTTCCATTTCCATTTACACACATCACGTGCCACGCCCTCAGTCACACACCCTCAGCAGCAGCGCCCTCGCCGGCGTTGAGACCAAAACCAGAAGCTTGAAGACGGAAGACACATAACTGAAGACAGAAGAGTGAACAGTGAAGAGCGAAGAGCCAAGACCCAAGACCGAAGACCGACGACCGAAGACCGAAGACAGAAGCCCCGTAAATCCTCTTTGCACGTCAGTTTCTATCCAGTTATTTGGGTCGCTCTCACAATTTATTAGTTTAGTTTTCATTGCATTGACACTCCATCATCGAGTGGCTGTCGTTTGTCATCTGCCGCATGCAACGTCTGCTGCGGCCGTCGTCGCTGCTGCCGCTGCTGCTGCTGCCTCTGTTGCTACTGCTGCTGCTGTTGCTGCTTCTGCTTCTGGTGTTGTTGGTGCTGCCATTGTTGTTGCATGTGGAATAACCTTTGCGTTGACTGCAATCGGTCGCATGTGTCCGATATTGCAGGGTTACAAGGTGGCAATCCCAATGACAACTGCAACAACGGCAACGGCAACGACAACGACAACAACAACGACAACAGCAACGACAACAATTGCAAGTGCAACTGCAACTGCAACTGCGACGGTGGCCAAAGTGAAAACAACACAACAAATAACATACAGCAGCAACAGCAACAGCAACAACAAAAACAGCAACAACAACAACAACAACAACAACAACAACAACAGCAGCAGCAGCAGCAGCAACAACAACAACAGCAGCAACAACAACAACAACAACAACAACAAAGCTGCAGTAGCAACAACTGCCATTAAGCAATGAAAAGACACTTTTTTCCTCATTGGATCTCCGAGCATGGACCATGGAGTTGGATGACACAGCGGGCCCTTTGGAGCAGTTACAGTTCCAGTGGCAATGCGGCGGAAATGTAGCCAAAGAATTGGGTTAAAGACGTTTGCCACTGGAGATGCCACCATTGTTATTGCTTTTGCTGTTGTTGTTGTTGCAGTTGCAGTTGCACTTGTTGCTGCTGTTGCTGCTTGTTGTTGCTGTTGATATTTGCTCATTTCGTTTCGCTTTTAACTGTCGCCGGCATGCGTGGTAAAAGCTGCAAGTAGTTGCAACTCATGCAACTTATCCGGCAGTAGGCGCAACATCGCATCAGTCGCATCACTCGCATCGGTGGCAGCAACGGCTAAGACGGGCTTAGAAAGCGGCAACACTTCTGCTTCTCCTTAGAATCCCTGAGGTATGTGCAAATCTCATTCGCATCAGCTTCTCATAAATCACCGGCCAAGGAGGTGGGGCGCCGCATGCAAAGGGGAAGTCAGTGGAATGGGAAATGAGGAGTGGGGAAAGGGGAAGGAGGAATGGAGAGTGGGGAGTGGGGAATGGGGAATGGGGAAAGAGGAATGAGGAATGGGGAATGAGGAAAGCGGGAAGAGGAAAGTGGAAACAAAAAAGAGAATAAGCCAAGTAAAAATACCTAACGGAGCGGCATGAAGCAAGCTCCCAGCTCCCAGCTCCCAGCTCCCAGCCCCAAGTGCCACTTGCCGTGCGATCAATTTCACTTTCTCAGCCGAAGCACCGAAATGCAGGTCCAAACATTGAAAGTCAATTAGCCGCTGACCGAAAGATTCTTCTGCTTTGCTCTTGTACGCAGTGAGTGTTGTGGTGGGGAAGGGGATAGCGGGGATGGTGGGGATAGTTGGGAGGGGAACTAGCCGAGGGAGAGCATGTTCGTTCACTCATCAATTATGGCTATTGTTATTCTTGTCATGGCTCATTTTTAAATATTTTTCTTGTTTCGTATTTCTTACTTTTTATTTCTTCTTTTTCGCAACACGAAGCATCGAGGCAAGCACTCACTTACAAGTACTCATACTCACACTCACACTCATACTCACACTCACACTCACACTCACACTCACACTCACACTCACACTCACACTCATACTCACACTCACACTCACACTCACACGCACACTCACACTCACACTCACACTCACACTCACACTCACACTCACACTCACACTCACACTCACACTCATACTCATACACTTAAGCCCACTCTTGACTGCACTTGTATTTGCCTTGGCCATTGAGGCCCAGCCCGGAGGCGCCTCTCACTGCGGTATGTGCCGCATGTAAGCATCCCGCTGCCGAGGATCGCGGGCAACCTTTACTTATTTATAAACGGATCGTAATGATAATGAAACTATATTGTTTATACGATTATTTACACCCATTTACTGCTTGGGTGTATTCAGATCTGAGTTCAGATATTTCGAGTTTCGTTTTCTTTTATTAAAAACACATTTAAGTACAATAACCGATTATTTACCGGTTCGCATAGCGAATGATGATTACACACAGTATTCCAAAGTATTTCCGCACGATAAACATAATTAAATAACAAAATTGATCCATTAATATAGCGATCAGATTTTCCCTTATTCATTGATAATCGATTAATCGAATATTTATTTTGGAAATTATTCAAATTATTTTTAGGCAAAGCTTAGGGAATGAGCTATGAGAGTTTTTGGATAGCTGCCATTGTTGTTCTTATAACTGATTCATAACCGGTTGATCTACTCTAATTATAGGCTTTATTTTAGTGTCTTTATAACCGATTTCAAACCGCTCTATAATCGTGTTTAAGACAATCTAAAACCGGTTGCTGATTTTCTATAATTGAAACTTTTAATTTGGTGTTCCTTTAACCGATTGATAACCGGTTGGTGATATACTATAAATGAAGCTTTCAGATTGCAAGTTAAGAACCGACCCATAACCGATTTATGCCCGATTGATGATCTACTATAAATAGAGTCCTTAGTCGAGGACTTTATAGCCGATTCAAATTCAAAAAATAACCGGTTGATGATCAAATGTATATATGATCATTTATTGGGAAATTCATAATAGATTTATGGCCTATTCATAATCGTTTGAATATCCGTAATAAATAACTGTGGGGAATTCACAACCGATTAATAACCAATTCATAACCGGTTGAATATCTACGATATATTAAACCTTAAGTTATAAAATAGCCTGGCAAATAAATTACTTGGACTTGACTTATGAATAATTATTTAAAAGATTAAGATCCTAAGATTATTTTCTAATATCGAGTGTCATTGAGATATGGAAATTAGGAAAATTGGCTGAAAATATTTCAGAAATCTTCAGAAATCTTCAAAAACTGAACGAAGGTTTCGAAACGATGCTGAAAATGGAAGCGAGTAAAAAAAAAACAAACACTTTCTAATACTGCCATAAAATATTATTAAATCTTGTCTCGTCTCTAAATCTGTAAATCTCTACAGATTGTTCAAATAAGCTATATATATATATACATATACGTGTGTGTGTGTGTGTGTGTGTGTGTGTGAAGACACACACTTTCGAAATGAAAACAAAACCGTTTGATGGCCGAATAGCAACACGAGCGAAGCATTTGAGACGCGGCAGGCGTTTCAATCCGCATCCCAGTCACAGCCGCCCAATCACAGTTCCATTCACAGTCACAGTTACAGTGACAGTCACGTGGCGTGGAGAAGAGGAGAGACGCCAATGATTGTGAAATATTTGAGATGAATGTGCCACGCATGCGCAAACAAATGAAAAGCGTTAGTGCAGTGCTGCAAGATGTGGCAAGACGTGGCAAGACGTGGCAAGACGTGGCAAGACGTGGCAAGATGTGGCAGCAAGTGGCAAGAGGTGGTCAGAGGTGGCAAGAGGCGGTAAGAAGCGGTAAGATGGATGGTGCAGGAGGTTGGGCACGCACAGCCAAATGGAAGTGTGTGCCGGTGCATAATTTACTTGCAACTTTAACTTAAGAGCAGCACCAAAGCGTTGCAAGTGAACGCGCGAGTGGATCCCATAAACAATGCCTCGGCTTTGATGCGTTGCGGTTATTGATCAACGTTACCAACTGACATAGTTCCGAAATACTTGACTTGCAACCCAAAGCCTTAAACGTGCCCCTCACACACACACACACACACACACACACACACACACGCTGACAAACACTTTTCCTACTTGCCTGTCGACCATCGTGTGCCACACGATGACACGAAGTCTTCAAAAGGCACGCGCGAGGCTCTTTACCGGATATTCGCAATGCATTTTCATTTTCGATATCATGGCTATACGAGTGATATAATATAGTTATCGATAACATCGATATCGGCTATATCGACTATATCAGTTCATAGCTTAATAACTAAATCTGGAAGCTATATTTATTTTGATTTTATTTAATTTTATATTATTAAATTTACTATTTTAATTAATTTAATTATTAAATCATCATTTTATTTATTTATGTTTTTTTTTATTATCAGTATTTATATTATGATTATTATTAAATAAACTATTATATAAATTTCATAATTATTTAATTATTATTTTTATTATTATTACAACTGTTTTTATTTGTTTTATTTTTACTATATTTTTTATTTAATTTTTTATTATTTTATTTTATTTTATTTAATTATTACTATCATAATTATTATTATTATAATTATTAGTTATATTATAACTATTTTTTTACTATTTTTTTACTATTTTTATTAATATAATTATTACTATTATTACTACTGTTGTTATTAAAATTATTATACTTATTACATTAATTATATTGGAGACTTAAAATTGATTATTTTTTGGGTCGACAGCTCGATGACTCGATAACTCGATAACTCGATAAGCTTCCTATGTATTTCGGAGTACAGGCTGAAGTTATTTTTTATGGAAAGAGAAGCCTTATAATTGTGGGGTTTAGATGAATTATATAGATACTTCACATATAATAAATATATAAATTATATATATACTATAATAATATACTATAATAAACTATAATATAATATATATGTAATATAAAAATGACAGTATAAAGAATAATAAAATTTAATATGAAGTAAGCTTCTCCTCGCGGGAAATGAAGAGGTATTTTGAAAGGCGATTATATATATTTAATTATTATATATTTATTGATATTTATATATTGTATATTTTACACAAATATATAGTCACATATACACACATGTATATTTATATTTAGTATATTTTAAATAAGTATATATGTATTTAGTTATATAGCTTATACCTCAGCTCTCAATGGGCGATGGTAGTAAAAGCGATCGAAGCTCGTCCCCGGCTCGTCGATGGGTTGTTAGGTGAGTTTTCGATTAATCGAATGTTTTGAAATTGAAAAGCAATTGCAATGAATAATAGATAATAGATAATTAATAATTTTAAATTAATTGGTTGGCACTTCTGTGAATGGGTTCACGTACATCGCGATGAATAAAATCATTGACACACAAAAGAATTGAATGAGCTACGCACACACATAATAATAAATGTGTTTATGTGTGTGTGTGTGTGTGTGTGTGCGTTTATAGAAGAAGCAGAGCTAACGGCAATTGGCAACGATGATGAATCTAGTGGTTCGTGCCACACAGTGAGTGATGTCCAGCCGCGACTTTTGGCTTTGGCTTTACGTTTGCCGCCTGCCAGCCAAACATCAATCAATTGCAAATAGAAAACAAATCTCCAATCAGACGAATTGATCTTTGGGATTGCTCTTGGGGCTGGGTCCGGGTATGGCCATGTCTATGGCTACGGCTACGTGTACGTCTGGGCCTGGGGCAAGCACTGAGTCTGCGGCTGAGATTGAGACTGCGACTGAGACTGAGACTGAGACTGAGACAGGGATGGAGATGGAGACGAAGACTGAGACGAGAAGGGAAGCAGAAATGAAGACTGAGACGAAGAGTGGGACGTAGACTGAGACTGGGAGTCCGGGTCGTCCGTTGTATATGCGATGCTCAGTGCTGCGCTTGCGGGTGGCCCCACCTGCAAAGAGAGAGGCTGCCAGGCATATTAGGTGAAGCGGTGGCGAGTGGCGAGTGCCGATGGCAATGGCGATGGCGATGGCGATGGTGGAGATGCGGCGCGGAGTCTGGGGAGTCGAAGTGTTAGGAACGCGCACTATAGAAGAAGAAAGTGTTAAGTCCAATTCCAAATATTCGCTGGTGAAATTTAAATCATTTTCAAATTTAATTACCAACGAGTAAACGTTTGACATTCCGGGCGAGCCGCTCGCTGCCAGCTGCTTGTCACCTGTTGTTGCATCTGCTGTTGTTAGCTTTGTTGTTACTGTTGCCGCTGGGCGTGGCAGGCGCATTTCAAGCACTCAAGTGTAGCATCACAACCTCATGATCATCTATCATTCATCATCATCGTCATCATCGTCATCATCGTCATCATCGTCATCATCGTCATTATCTTTGGCATATTCTACGAATACGCACGACTTTTACTCGTTTATTTCATTTTATGGTTGTCAATGTTGTCAATGTTGTTGTTGTTGTTGTTGTTGTTGTTGTTGTTGTTGTTTTTGTTGTTGCTGTTTACGTTGTTAATGTTTTTGTTTGCAACAACAACAACAACAATTGCTGCTGCTGCTGCTGTTGTCATTTCTGCTCTTGTCATTGCCGACGTCTGAGCAACTTCAAAATGTCCAAAAACTTAAATGACAAACTCCTTTCAATCAGAAATCGCTGCATACACTTGGCCCCACTGTGCACAAGGATTATCGGCACGCAACCAAAATCAACCGATCAAATAACATAGAATTAACGCGAAATACTTAAATGCACTTAACACAGCGAAAGACTTTCACCTTTGCGGGGCTTAAAAGCCGCATAGAATTTTTCAAAAATCAAAAACTTTAATTTTCAATTTTAAAAAACAAAATTTAAATTTTTAAATTTTAAAAACGATAACTTAATTTTTAATTTAAGTTAATTTCATTAAATTTCGTTTATTACCCTTAACCTCTTGGTTATTAAAGCCTTCTCCCAGGGATTAACATTGACATCAATAACTAACATTCTGTTAACATAGGCCCTTAACAGAATTTGCGAATTATCAAGTAAGAGCCAAGAAATTGTACTTAATTAAGGAAATTTGTAATATTTTCAAAAATGTTTTTAAATATATACACTCATAAATACTTAAATTAACTTATTTTAAACTCTTTTTAAGATGAACTGAGTTATTTTTTAATTTAAAAAGGGCCTAAAGCCAAGCGACGTTTTTTAATCCCTAAGCCCGAGATGATGTTTTTGTGGCTCGTATAACTTAACGGCGGATCTTTATGCCCGAGGTATGTGGTCTGACGCATGGATGTCTTCTGCCCCACCTTTGACTACTTTGTAGTCAGCGGTCTGTTGGTGCAACAATGTTGCATAGACTGCCAATTGGGCTTGTGACAGATAGCATTACGAGTGGCAGGAAAATGGGTTAGGTAGTCGATAGTTTACGCCCTTGGCGCATGCCTCAATTGCAGCAGTCGTTTTCATTCATCTTTACATGTACAATGTGTATGTGGTATGTGCGTGTGTGTGTGTGTGTGTGTGTGTATGTTTATTTGTGATCAGGAGACATTTCTCGTTAGTCGTTTTCTCGCCTTTTGCGCGCTTGTCGCTCATTTCTTTTCTTTTTTGGCGCACATAAAAAAGCGGCTTTTCGTTTAAGTGCGTCGTCGCGTCTGGATGAGACAGAGTCTGTCTCCTTTCCTCGCTTAGTCTTTGAGCTGGGAGTGTGATTGTGGCTGTGACTGTGACTGCGCCGCGACTGCATCTTTGTCTGCATCGGCGTCTGCAACTTGGCAGAGATGACCGCTAAAGCCGGAACTGGCCATGGCCATGGCCAAACGGTGCGATACGATGCGACGCGATGCAACGGGATGCGACGAGTTGCTTGCAGCGGCAGCGCGACGAAAGTTGCGCCGTTTTTGGGCTGGCCAACTGACTGACTGAGAGACCAGCTAACTGACTGACTGACTGACTGACTGACTGACTGACTAGCTGACTAGCTGACTAGCTGACTAGCTGACTAACTGACTAACTGACTAGCTGACTGACCATGTCAGACAGAAATAGAGACGCTGATGCAGACGCAGACGCAGACGCAGACGTCTTGTACTTGGTCGCAGACTTGAATGCTGACGGAAGAAGGAAAGTGAAGACGCTGCACTGAGAAGCTGCGTCAACGTCAACTTCAACGTCAGCGTCGCTTGCCGCTTACCGCTTACCGATAACCGTTCGTCTTTCGTCGTGCGTCGCTCGTCGTTTACCGTTGACGCCACCTTAGCAGAACCAAACGAAGCTAAGCCGAGGATGTCAATGTGGATTTTAACGTGAATGTGTGGACTTAATGTGGATGTAGATGTGGATATTGATGTGGATATTGATGTGGATGCGAATGTGGATGTGGATGGGGATGTGGATGGAGATGTGGATGGGGTTGTGGATGTGGACGTCGACTGGCGATGCCTGCGTGAAAATGCCGCCCAACGAGTTTCGCAATAAAGAGAAAGTGTCCATGCGAAGCTGTTCTCGCGATCGTAAAGAATAAATTTGTGTTTCCCGTTTTTTGCCGCTGCCTGTGTCTGTGTCTGTGTCTGTGTCTGTGTCTGTGCATACCTTTTTTTTACAGTCTGGCCAAAAAATAAGAGAAAAAACGAAAATTTCATCTTTATCATCGTTTGTGAGATCCTCTCACACTCCACATCGACTGGACCAGCAAGTGCCGCGAGAAAGTTATATGCGAGCCTGTGGACAGGGTCTTTGGGTATGGGTATAGGTTGGGGTATGGCTATGGGTATGGGTATGGGTATGGGTAACGATAAAGGGACCGCTCCACCACATATGGCACATGGCACAAGGTACCCCACTGGACGGGACCGAGATCAATGTGCTCCGGCGGCAACGTCAAGTGAAAACTGAAATACTGCATAAACCAAAAACAACAAAAAGAAAAAAAAAAAAGAAGCAAATGCTGAAACTCTTTTTAAAGACATCCAAAAATACTTGTCACAGTCGCTGAAATCTGGAAGTGCAGTCGCACACTGGTCCGCAGCCTATGAAAACTGCATAAATAGGAAGCATCCGCATGGGTGTGCATGTGTGTGTATGTGTGTATGCGTGGCGATATATGTGATAAGGCATAGGGCCCCAGCAATCGCTGACTGCTACTCGCCACTCGCATTCCATTGCGTATCAATGTTCAAAAGCAAAATGACACATTGTCACCCTCCCACACACATCGTACACACACACACACACACACCCACACACACACGCACACATACACAGATTAGCCTAGGAATGGCGTATGTGTGCCACTGTCGCAAACTGATTTGCAATGTACCGCTAGCTAGTCAAGCTAAAGCTGATCCCTAGATGTGTGTGGAGATGACAGCTATGGCTTCCAAGCAGTCAACTTTCTAGCTATAGCTAGAAATTCAGATATATCTGTGAATCTACGAGTATGTGCAATATACATTTAGCTTTTTTTGCTATAGCTAAAAATTCAGATACATCTGTAAATCTACAAGTATGTGCAATATACATTTAGCTTTCTAGCTATAGCTAGAAATTCAGTTAGATCTGTTAATCTACGAGTATGTGCAATATATATAATATGTAGCTCGAGATTTACTTCCTTGGTTTTCCTATAGATTGAATTGTTTCTCAACAAATTTGATTAAATATTATTGTTATTATTATTATTTTTATTATTATTATAATAATTATTATTATTATTGTTATTTTTTTATTATTATTACTATTATTATTATTGTTGCTATTATTATTATTATTAATTTCAAAGCTGTTCTTCCCCTCGCAGTTTCTTCTCCTCCTTCCCACATTGAGATGAAGCCTGCTTGTAAATTTTGTTTACACTTAGCTATAAAATAGCTAACTGCTCGGCGCTAGGCAGGCGCTTGTGTGTATTATATGTGCCTATAAATGCTGTGGTGTGTGTGTGTGCAAGTGTGTGTAATATGTGCGTTTTATTTTCAGCAACGATAATGAATAACGAAAGGCAACACAAACGCGCAATGTTTTTAATATAATAAACTTTGTGTAATATTTAAATACATGCACATATATGTGCCTATGTGTGTGTGTGTCTTAGTGTGTGTGTGTCTATGTGTATGTGCATCTGCTTGCGTATATGTTTATGTGTGTGTGCGTGTGTAATTGTATTCATATACTTAGTATATGACTTCTTATCCGTTAAAAGTCAATCCACCAGTGGAGCTGCGGCCTGGCGCATCCGCCCGAAGACGGAATCACATTGCCAGAAACGACGTAGCGACAAGTGTGTACGGGTTTAATAAGCGGATAGAGTTGGAATAGAGGAACAGAACCATTGACCGGATAAAAGTTTAGACTTCAAACGTATCCTTGCGCGTATCGCAAAATGAATCCCCTGCCAAGGGCAGCCCTGCTGCTGCCTCTGCTGTGGCTCCTTCTCGATCTCGTCGAGCTGCCCACCGCCTTTGCCTGGATGAAGTACAACAGTTACACGGCCACGGGCAGGAAACGTTCGGATCTACGCAGGAAGTGTCCAAACGTGAGTCTAGCCGAAAGTCCACTTAGCGCGTAATCGCAAATGCCCTGGCAGTCGTCTAGCCGCACTTTTTGTAACAGGAAATGAAATGTATCTGAACTTTAAACATTGAATTTTGTCCCGATTACCGCACTTAACAGGATATAGTGTATATATATAGTGTACAGTCCGGAAATTGGGATTTTAAGGATGCGGAGAAATGACGTGTCATATTTATGGTATTTCCCTTCGATGCTGTTTTGAGATATTTTATTTATATGTATATCTGTGTACACATATACATATATACATATACATATACATATTTTGTTTCCAAATAGAAATGGGAAACAAAGTATCTCAAAATACCTCAAATTATTTTAAAGTATCTTAAAGTATCTTAAAGTAACTCAAAGTAACTTGAAGTATCTAAAAGTATCTTAGAGTATCTGAAAGAATCTGAACGTATCTTAAAGTATCTCAAAATATCTAAAAGTACCTTAAAGTATTTCAAAGTATCTCAAACTATCTCGAAGTATCTTGAAGTATCTTAAAGTATCTTGAAGTATTTCAAAGTATCTGAAATTATCTGAAAGTATCAGAACGTATCTTGAAGTATCTTAAAATATGTTAAGGTATCTTAAAGTACCTTAAAGTATCTTAAAGTATCTTAAGGTGTCTTAAAGATTCTTAAAGTATCTTGAAGTAACTTGAAGTATCTGAAAATATCTAAAAATATCTAAAAGTACCTTAAATTATTTCAAAGTATCTCAAAGTATCTCAAAGTATCTTGAAGTATCTTAAAGTATCTTGAAGTATTTCAAAGTATCTAAAATTATCTGAAAGTATCAGAACGTATCTTGAAGTATCTTAAAATATGTTAAGGTATCTTAAAGTATCTTAAAGTATCTTAAGGTGACTAAAAGATTCTTAAAGTATCTTGAAGTAACTTGAAGTATCTGAAAATATCTAAGAATATCTAAAAGTATCTCAAAGTATTTCAAAGTATCTTAAAGTATCTCAAAGTATCTCAAAGTATTTCAAAGTATCTCAAAGTACCTCAAAGTATTTTAAAGTATCTCAAAGTATTTCAAAATATCTAAGAGTATCTTAAAGTATCTCAAAGTGTCTAAGAATATCTAAAAGTACCTTAAAGTATCTAAAAGTAGCTTAAAGTATCTCAAAGCATCTTCTTTCAAAGGCCGATGAAGCGTTTAACATTTTGGGAAATTCAATCGTTAATTTAAGGTGCATAGAAAATATGAAATTTTCGAATTCTGTCAGGGTATCTTTTTGTCGGATACTTATCAGGATATCATTTTTGTATCCTCTTAACTTCAAAGCCTTCAAATTTTAAGGCTGTAAAATTTTACGAGAATTTTGAAATCTGCGCTTAGTTTGTTTTACGTGCGTTTTACTTGCCAGTGTGTGGGTGAGTGAGTGTGTGCGTGTGTGCGTGTTTGTGTATGTGTTTGTTCTCATCAATATTCGAGTCACTTTATATTAAGCAGTTCAGCTTGTCTGGGGGCTAGGAAATGGGCGCACACTGGTTCCAAAATCAATCACACTTTCTAAGTGGCCGACACGCTGACGTTTGCAGTCACAGATTCAGTCGCAGTCGCAGTCGCAGTGACAGTCGCAGTCGCAGTCACAGTCGCAGTGACAGTCACAGTCACAGTCGCAGTCGCAGTGACAGTCGCAGTCACAGTCGCCGTCACAATTGCACTCGTACTCACACTCGCATTCGTTGTGTGCATTGAAGTTGACGTCGACGCCGACTGCAGACGTCGACGGCGGCGTCAGAGCCGCAGTCGCTGGCCCCGATGCAGTTGTAATGGGCATCGCTTGCAGCGGTCAAGTGCAGAGCCAAAAGCTACAAACAAATTGAAGAAATCCACAAAGTGACATGGAACTGGGTGTGAGTGCGTCTGTGTGCGTGTCTGTGTGCGTGTCTGTATCTGTGTCTATGTCTGTGTATGAGTGTATGTGATTTTATTTCGTTTGACACGCATTTGCCTCTAAATTAATTCTCTGTCTGACCGAGAGACGTTCAAATGTGACTTTGGAGAATTTCCATTAGAAAAAATATAAAAATTGGATCGTATTCCCTTGCCCCCCGTCCCCCACCTTTGGTTAACTTTCCCCTCCTGCATTAAAAACTATAGGTGCGGGCCATACGAAACTTTGATCTGGAACAGATGATGGGCAAATGGCACGTTGTCCAGTACTACGCGTCCACCGAGGAACTTCCGGAATATGCATGCATGCGGAGTAACTTTGTCTTTTCTGGTGAGGATCAGCACGTGAGTGGATTGGAAATTCCTCAAATTTTATGGGTATATATAAAATATATTCAATTTTTAGATAACTATGAACTTCAGTTATATTTTCGCTGAGGATCCACTCCGCGAGAAGCTGCAAGGTAACATCACTTGGTTGATACCGAATTTCGATACTCCCGGACACTGGATGCACACTGAAGATATATGTGAGTTCTAGGCAAGATATTGGGTATATATAATACAATATACAATATCAATCATACATACTTTTTCCAGATGAGGGCATATATAACACATATGTTCTGGATACCGACTATCAAACTTGGGGCCTTATAATGCACTGCGCCGAGAAGAAAAAGCATTCACGATATTTATCGGCGCTTCTTCTTGCACGGGAGACTAATTTGGGTGATAATGTCATAAATTTTTTAAGGTAAAAATGTGTTAATAACTGCTAAATTAATGATTTCTAATAATCTAAAAATTACTTTCAGAGAAAAATTGCCACGCTACGACATTGATTTATCCTTCATGTTTCCTATTAACCAGACGTCGTGTGACAATCTGATGGAGTCTAGCAAGGACGATCCACTTGCTTATATTGTAAATGGGCAACAAAGTGATAGAAACACGTTAAAAGTAATAAATAAGCTCTAATATATTAATGAATCCACTTGTAAGGCAATAAACTTCTTAAACTTAGCGCCAAATAAATAAATTGAGTTGGCAGCGCCTTATAATTCAGCATACTTAGAGTGCGCTCTGCGCAGATTTGAGTCACGTGAAGTTAGCTGATGCTAATATTGTCATGATAATAGTTGGCAGCATTAGCGGCGTATGTTAGTTACCCGCAATTTTGGGCTCACGTGAAATTGACGCAAAATTGCGCTACGTAAGCTTTAACGTTATCCAAATATGCAACACTGCGCGTTCGTGGAGAATGGCACGCTGAACAACGCAAACAAAATTTGGTCACTCTAAATCGTATTTGCGAAGAAAAAATTAAATATTTTTGTGTCTTTTTAAACCATTTAAATCGGATACAAAAACGGCAAACGTGCGATTTTTTACGATTTTTAAACCAGTGTTCGCAATGTGCAATAATTGCAAGCCTTCAACAAGCAGTGATTTTTATGTATGTTATATGAGCTGATGTTGTACCTTATTCGTTGCGATTTTTGTATGCTGCGTTAAAAGTGGTGGAAAATGTGTGCCTCAAAAAACATGCTATTGCTACTAACTATGAACATATAGCACCTAACCAATATAGTGCGTTAACTCAAATTTTATTACTACTGTGTATATGTGCGCTAACAGCATAAAGTTGCAAAAATTTCGCGCGTGCAACGCAAAATTGCGCCAATAAGCAAACGACGACGTTTCTGTCTGTTTCTGTTTCTGTTTTATTGCATTCCTACTCGCACCCATACATATGCATAAACATACATACAGCAACAGAGATTTGACGGTACACATACATACAAATGTATGTATGTATGTATGTATATATACCCACATGCATTCACGCAATAAACGGGGCACAACAACAACAAACAACAATCAACATCGTCCTGAAATAAAATGTTTTCTTTCGGGTGAGCATATAAAAAGCATATGTACAAATGCACAAATTATAGCCCGGTGTTCGTCCTGCAAAACAAAATAAACTGAAAGTGCAACAAATAGTTTCATGTGCATTGATTTGTTTTTAGCAACTAAAAAATTTATAAATTGCTCGCGCTCACACACTTTACACGCATGGCTACTATTGTGTACTCGCTCTTACGCATGCAAGCTTAAGGTTTTACGTTTGTTGTGTTTTGTTGTTGTTGCATTTTAACATTTTTTGTGGCTCCAAAGTGTATTTTTTTTTTTTGTTGCCATTGTCAGGAGTAAACTTACAGTTAAATGTAATTAATGTGTACACATGTGCGCAGTGAGTGACTACAAAGTAAATCAAAATAATAACAATACTCATGGATTTCTTTCTTTTTATTTTTACTTGTGCAATTGCAGTGTAATTGTTGCAACTGCAATTGCCATCAAGTGGCCGTAGATAAAGTGTAAACAACGCATTGAAGACCAACCAAACCGCCTTGGAGTCAAAATCTTATTTGGATTATAGATTGGATTTCCAGTCACGATGTCGCGCTGGGGCAAAAATATTGTGGTGCCTTTGGACTCCCTCTGCAAGGAGAAGGAGAACACAAATCGTCCGACTGTTGCCCGCTCAGTGGGCACGGTGGGGAAATGGGGAAAAATGGGATTTACCTCAACGCGCACCTATACACTAGCCACACTGCATCCTATAGCGGCTGCGGCGGCTGCTGCGGCAGTAGCCGCCAGTCCTGCACAGAGTCCGGCCTCAACGCATGATCATGATCCGAACGATATGTCGGTGTCTGTGCCAGAACCACCAAAGCCGAAAAAGTTCTTCAAATCACGTAATGTGGCGCCGCCAGAAGTGATAGCACAGATAATACAGCAACTACCGCATTGCGGCGCTGGCACGTCACCTATGCGGGATCAGGCTGCTATGACACCCACACATGAGCCCATTAAGCTTAAGCTAACGAAAGGGAATTCCGCAGAGCGGAAACGCAAGTCGCCCAAGAAGAAGGCGACGGCGGCGAACGCGGCTGCTGTAACGCCTGGTGCGTTTGGTGCCGCCGATAAGGGAGATGCGTTAGGCATAGATGGAATAGATTCAATGGATTTGCCAGCCACATCGCCTTCTGCAGAGCCCAAGGGTAAGAAAAAGAAAGTCAAGGAGGAGAAGAAGCTGAAACCAGAAGCGCCGCCGTCCCGTATATTGGGACGCACTCGAAAGGCTGTTAATTACCGCGAGGTTGAAGAGGACGAACGGTATCCGACACCAGTCAAGGATCTAATCATTCCCAAGACACGTGCAAACGAAACAACAACAGCATCAACAGACGCCTCCCCAACAACAACGCCATCGGAGGCTACACCAGCACTGCCTCCGCCGACAACAGCGCCAAGTGCAACAACTGTTGGAAGTATAGCCGCATCAGCGGCACCTGTGCCATCCGCCTCCGCCTCATCAAGTGCATCTCGAACGCCCGAGCATCCGCCAATTGTTCTGCGCATTTCCAAAGTGAGTTAACTTTCCTTTCTTTGTTTTTTTAGTATTTTTTTTTTTTTTTTTTTAAACCATGGATAAAGTCAAGTTATCGACAACTTGTGTAGATAAATAGAATTAAATACCTTAGGGTTAATCTTCCGACTTTATCGAATTATTATTTATCAATATTTTTCGATATTAGTGCTAGAGGTGGAAGCCGGTTGAATTTGAATTTTGTTTTATTCGGTTTATTTTTGGCTTCATCCAACCACTGTTCGTGGACAGACCGCGCAAGAGCAACGCGCTTCGTGAGAT
The DNA here is from genome assembly GCA_035044505.1 of Zaprionus lineosus. Classification (NCBI taxonomy): domain Eukaryota; kingdom Metazoa; phylum Arthropoda; class Insecta; order Diptera; family Drosophilidae; genus Zaprionus; species Zaprionus lineosus. Next base: position 231,538 of record JAWNNX010000007.1, read on the forward strand.
CCGATCCGCGTTAACCTCTCTAGCTCACTCTCTCACACATACATTTACCCTGTCTCGTTGAACCGCTCTTTGACTGTGTGTGGGAAAGAGAAAGCGACAACAATAACAACAACACGATGCCCAGTGTTAAATTACGCGCGCTTTTACATTAAACGGAGTTTTTTTGTTTCTTTTCTCTTTTTGTATTTTCTTCTGTTTTTTCTCGGTTTTCTTTTTATTGCTCCGCACCGCGTCATATTGCGTTAAGTCGCTTGTTGTTTCTGTTGCGCGGTAATTGTCGCTACCATCATATGTTGTTGCTCTCTGCTCTCGTTGCCGCCAATATGCCGACTACAATCTGAGTGTTAATTGCGGCTGAAAAAATAAAGACTAGTTCACAAAAGTGTAGTTACCATTCTGACTGTTTGACAAACAGACGTGTAAATTTGAAATTTGTATATTTATTCAATGTATCATTGTTTATTTGCAGGGCACCTCACGTTTACTCAGCACTGATAGTGAGGAGCCACCAAATAGTTCGCCTGCTCAGCAGCGTCACCAGCAGCTTGAGACGCATAACGATGCCGATGAGGATAGAGACGCAATAGTTCCTGCAGCAATCACGCCAAAAATAACTGTTAAACCGTTGCGACCACCGACATCGGCAGCAGCGGCATCTACAGAAGCAGCGAATACAGCACAAGACGCCACAGTTGGCAGCGAAACGACGCGTGGTGACAACTCAACAACACATCTAGAGCAAGACGAGGAGGAGGAAGAAGAGGAAGAGGAAGAGGACGAAGAGCCGCCTGAAATAAATTATTGTACTGTGAAAATATCACCAGATAAACCGCCAAAAGAGCGCCTTAAACTGATCATCAAAACGGACGTTATACGCAACGCCATTGCGAAGGCAGCGGCTGCAGCGCGTAGCGAAAAGAAATCCAAGAGCAAAAAGCACAAGCATCTAAAGCACGCGATAGTTGAGCAAGTGCAGTCAAGTGTTCCAGCCAATTCAGCGTGTACCTCCACTGAGGTGGCGACATCAGAGTTCAAAACGCCATCGCCGCACCTGGCGTTGAGTGAGACGCAGCAACAGCTTCAGCAACAAAATCCAGTCCACCCGCAACATCTTGGCTCAGTTGTGTCACCAACGACACGTTCGGATCACGACTTTGACTCACAGTCGTCGGTATTGGGTAGCATTTCCTCGAAAGGAAACAGCACACCACAGCTGCTGGCGCAAGCTGTGCAGGAAGACATCTGTGTTATAAGAAGTCGTGGCTCTAGTGTTATTACCAGTGACTTGGAGACTAGTCAGCACTCGTCTCTTGTTGCACCACCCTCTGACATTGAATCGCGCTTGGAGTCTATGATGATGACTATGGACGGAGCCAATTCCACCGCTGCGTCAGCCGAAACAAATACCCGCGTTCCGCTCGTAGAGGAGCCGCTTCAGGAAGACATACTTGCAGTGTTGCGCGGTGATATAGAGCCACGTCTTAACGGAGCCACTGAACCAACGCCAGCGGAAGCAGCAACTGAGGAGGAGCACCCAAAACGAACGACACGTGGACGAGCACGCAAGGCGAACAACATTAACAGCGTTCCAGAAAGCACAACATCAGTTCCCACGGAAACACGCACGAGAGGACGCACCAAACCCGCTGACACATCGCCTGCAGCAGCTACACCCACGGCTACAACCACAGCAAAGAGAGCAACACGTGGACGTGGCGCAAGGAAGGCAGAAACAGTGCCGGAGTCAACGGGGACACCAGTTACAACAGCGGCAGGAGTTGAGGAAATGGAAGTGGATCAAATGCAGGAGAAGGTCTTGGCACCAGTAGAGCCGGCGGCGTCATCGGAGGCAGTGGCAGCTACTGACCCTTTGCCAAGACGCGGTCGGGCCGCAATGCGTGCCAACAACAACAACTTGGCCAGCAATAATAACAACAACAATAATAATAATATTAACAAGATTGCCGCCAGTTTGTCGGCCAAGGCGGAGGCTAGTAAAGGAGTGGACAATGGTGCTAGCGGTGCTGCAACTCGGAGTTATGGCCGCAAGCGGAAAAATCAGCTGGTGACACAGGTCCTACAGCCTGTGACGGCAGCAGAAGCAGACGCAGCAGCCGTGGAGATAATTAAGCTGAGGCTTCTTGGCCAGAGTCAGGACCAGGATGATGATACGCAGCTGGACGACATACTTCCAACACCCGCAAAAATAGCGCACACAGATTTTGATGCGGAGCTCGATCCGGGAATGGACGATATGTCAAATACCTCAAACAGCTCTTCAATGCAACACGACGGATCCTCCTCATCGCCACCGCCACGTGATTTTAAGTTTAAGGACAAGTTTAAGCGCACCCTGACTTTGGATACACAGGTGGGTGCAGGCGGTGCGGGTGCTGCTGGTGCTGGAGCTGGAGCTGAAGCAGGGAACGGCACTCTTGCAAATTCAGACGTGGATGCGGGAAGTGCCACAACAGCTGGCAACGAGGAGACTCAACGTGGCGCTGTGAAGCTGGTCATTTCAAAGAAGAAGGGAAGCATCTTTAAAAGTCGGGCTTTGGTGCCGTCTGACCAAGCTGAGCAGGCGACGGTGGCAAAGCGCCATCTGTATAAACACAGCTGGGATGCGGCGCTGGAGGCCAATGGTGCCGGTACAGGCAGCGATGCCAGCAATGCCTCCGCCTCGACGGCAGCAGGAAGTGGCGCTAAGGTAGATGGCATGACATCTGGAAAGTCCACATCCATCGATGCCATCTTCAGCGATTTTGGTGATAGCAACTCCAACAACAATACCTGCAGTAGCTCCGCACTACGCGGCGAGAGCCCGGCGCTAGGAAAGCTGGCGCGTCAAACAAAACCACAACACATTGGACAGTCTTCCACAGGGGCTTCCAACGATGCTTTTGATCTGGACTTAGATCCTAGTCACGACGAAGGTAGCGGCGCGAGCGGCGAACGAACCGGTCTGCGCGTGGATCGTAAATCAAAGGACTACTACACGGTAGTTCGCAATGTAAAAACGGCCCATCAAATCCAAGAGATTGGAGAGTACCAGGAGATGTACGACGACGTTGAGTACATTCTAGATGCCTTGCAGCCGCACAACCCGCCGCCCACTCGCTGTCTATCCGCCCTCCAGCTGGCCACCAAATGCATGACACCCGCGTTCCGTATGCATGTCCGTGCTCACGGTGTTGTCACCAAGTTCTTCAAGGTGCGTGAATGCGAATGCAGTGAAAAACAAAATGAAAATCTATAAAAAATTTCTTTCTTTTTCCAGGCTCTTTCCGATGCTAACAAGGATCTCAGTCTGGGTCTGTGTACGTCGGCCATTATGTACATATTGTCACAGGAGGGTCTTAATATGGATTTGGACCGAGATTCACTCGAACTGATGATTAATTTGTTAGAGGCTGAAGGTGTGGGCGTGGCGGCGTCAACAGATCGTGCCAACTACGAGCGCAATAAGCAGAAAGTGCGTGAGCTGTGCGAGGAGATCAAAGCACAGGGCAAAGGCACCCACCTGAACGTGGAATCCATAACGGTGGGCACTCTGGCCATGGAGACATTGCTTTCATTGACCTCGAAGCGCGCCGGTGAATGGTTTAAGGAGGATCTGCGAAAGCTGGGCGGATTGGAGCATATCATCAAGACGATATCAAACTTTTGCCAACCTGTTATTGCCGCAGCTGCCACAGACATGGCGATGGTGACCTGGCAACCTGCGCTTCTTGATAATATGCAAACGGTTGCACGGTGTTTGCGTGTCCTTGAGAATGTGACCCAGCACAATGAAACGAACCAGCGCTACATGCTTACCTATTCTAAAGGACGTGCCGTGGATACATTGTGCTTCCTTTACCGCCTTTGTGATCGCCAACTGATGCTGCATCCCTCAACGACGGAACTGAGTAGTAGCAAGGAGCATCCAGGTGTGGCAATGCGCGAACTTCTTATACCCGTGATGAAGGTGCTCATCAACCTGACGCACACTTTCAACGAGTCACAGCCGTCGCTCGGTGCCGAGTTACTTGGCAAACGGAGCGACGTTATCGAAACGAGCTTCCATTTGCTGCTGCTTGCGTCCACCTACATTCCGGAGCGCTGTGTCTTTGAGCTTAGTATTCTGGTACGTGTCACGGTCCTTTGTACAGGTGTACAAAAAATAAACTAACTTGCTTATTCTTTATAATTGTCCAGGTACTGACGCTGCTCATTAATCTGTGCATGCACACGCCACCCAATCGAACAGCGCTGATAAAGGCACTTGCGCCCGCTGAGTATGTGGCTGACAGTCCGGTGCAGAGCGATGAGCCGGTTAGTGCAGTTAAAGCACTGCTAGAATATTTCTACAAGTGTGAGGAACTGGCCAGGTGAGTTATTAGCCTCCTTATTGAAATTCTAGTGCTTACTATAATTATTTCCTGTGTTTTGTTTGCAGGCTGGTGGAGAAGAACACAGATGCCTTCCTGGAGAATAATGAGAAGAGTAAAAAGAAGCAGGAGGAGGTCGAGGAGACGGTCAATAACCGTAAGACACTTATATTGTTTTGTGCAGTTCTTGTTTTAAAAGACTTCTCCCATCAATTGCAGTTGTCCAACGTGCTGGCCACCATATGGAGCACACGCTGAAGGGTAGCTATGCAGCCATTCTAATTGGCAACCTGATTACTGACAACGAAGAGTACGAGACAATCGTGCGGCGACAGCTGCGCGGCAATAGCTTTAAGGAGATTGTGGGTGTACTGGAAAAGTATCACACCTTCATGAACCTGACCTCCAGCGTGAGTACAATTGGAGCATCAAATTTATCATCCAAAACTAATTTATTCGTCTTTTGTCTTTTTAGTTGGAGGCGGCCTTTGTGGCTCATATGAAATCCACGAAGAAGATCATTGATAATTTTAAGAAACGCGATTATATCTACGAGCACACCGATGACAATGCGATGCCGATGCCGCTTAACCTGGAAACGACAACGCATCATCGGGAATTAACAGATGCTGCGCTAAAATCGGACGGCATTGTGTCATCCACATCGCCCATAGCGGGGCGAAGTGCAAATAACAGCAATGCGAGCAGCACCACCACAAGCACAACCACCAGCAGCAGCAGTAGCAGCAGCAGCAGCACAAGTAGCAGCATGCCACGTGTCTTCAAGACATACAGCAGTCATAGATAATTGAAGCATTATGTCGGATGTGGTTGTGGAAGCTGTGAAAGCTCCGGAAGCTGCGACAGTTAAAGAACAGCCATCACACCGCCAAACATACCGAATGCCTGCCACCACAATAATTGTTTTTGTTTTTGTAAATGCCTGACAATTGTTGCAAATTGTGTAATAATTATTAACTTCCTTTCAATGTATGGACTTTATAAGTCAAGACAAGCAATGGATACACGCACACAAAAACACACAGTACCATCCACATGTCCACCCAAGGCACACGCTGCTCGTTATTTAATTTCTTTAAAATCGTTTCTCATAATGAATGTGTCTCAGCGTTTTTATGCTTCTTGCTTGGCAATAATTGCGTTTTATATTTTAATTCATGGTATTTACATGTTTCATTCAAATGTTTTTAAAAGATACAAGTGATAGCGATAATTTCATGAGCATGGTCTTCGTTTAAACTATACAAACAAACACACACACACACACACACACCCAACACACATACTTTTACATACAAACATACAAAAATCCATTGACAACAAACAAACACTCAAAGATTCAAATTAACTACTGATATGTGTACGTTATATAGTCATAAGCAATATTAGCATTATATTTAATATATATTAAATTTACGCATAAACTTAATCGACTGTAAATATTGTTTATTCAACGATTTTATCAAACCCAACTTAGGTTTTATTAAATATATCTAATTTTATTATAAACGTAATACTATTATATAATTATTATTATTATTATTATAATTATTATTATTATTATTATTATTATTATTATTATTTACACATATAATCATTTTTTTTTCTAATTTTAATATATTGCGCTTTATAAGCTGATGTACATGTAATAAAGTTAATATGAAGATGGATGGATTGAGGCAGATTATAAACTAGGAGAAAAGAAAAGAAAATATGTGAAAAGAAAGTGAAGTATATATGTAGTTATTTTAATGCATATACATTTAAGCGAAACTTTATCCATAACAAAAGTATGAATATGTATTTATGTATGTGTATGTTTAAAGAAATGTCAAAATTAAGCTTACATCTGAGATAGGTATATGCATATAAATTGTTGTATATATATATACATATATACAAATACAAATGAATATGTATATATATTCATATATATATATATATAAATTGTTGTTTTATATATATGTATGTATGTGAACAGACAGAGAGAGAGAGAGAGAAAATAACAATTTCGGGAACAAATATATATGTATTAATTTTTTTTCTGTTTTAAAATTGTCGATAATGTGAAAAGTATATTAAATAAGATAATATAACACACCATACATACAAATATTGTTCTTGCAGAAAACAAAAATAAAATAAAATTTAAATGAGATAAAATTTAATTTTTGTGAGATATATAATAATTTTTCAGTTTCCAGTCCGTAACTTAAAGGAAATATTTAAATAATACCTTTGGCGCGTATCTGTAATGTAAGCGATTTGAAAGAGGAGCAGAATATTTTTTCATGAGGAGCAGCAACGTGAACATGTGAATGGCAAAGTGTACAGTAGTCGTAATTTGCAGTATTTATACAAACAAGACGGAAAAATGACGCGAATGTAAACTTAATAACAAAATATGCCTTGTTTTTTTTTTTAAATAAAATCACTGGTAGCAGTAAAATTAGTTTGACAACGACAACTTAGGTAGGCATGTACAAAATTTTTGTCAAACGTTTCTTAAAACGGAAAATAAGTAAGCCAAATAGACGCAACAACAAGGCAAACGTGCAAATAAATAAACAGACCATAGAAGCGCGAGATCAAGAGTGAAACAACAACAATAACAGCAATAACAATAAGAATTAATATTGTTAAACAAATTGAAGAGTTATCGGTACGGCAGGAAAAACATCAGGAAGATGTCTAAGGTGCTTGGTCAACACAAGCAGCCGAAGGCAACACACCCAAGTGCGCTTCAAGTTGACGAAAATTGTGTTATCAACAGCGTTTGTGATGCAAACGCAGGTGGAGATGCGACAAGTGTGGATCTCAATGTACTGAACTACACCAGTAGCAGTTCAATCATTGAGTTCCTGGCCAAAGAGCAAGACTGCTGCGTTGATCCCGACGATCCAGATAGCATATTTCAGGAGGTGAGCCGCCTCTCTGACAGCACCGACATGCGCTCCGTCGATGAGCTTCTAATGGAAGCTGAGCTGCTAATACAGCAGCAGCTTCGTTTGGGCGGTGAAGACGTTGAGGACGTGCAGCTGCCATCCGTCACACACCCTGATAAACAGACATCATCGTCTGCCTCACCAACATCGATGTCATCGCCACAAAATAGCATTAAGCTTAATATGCGTTATACGCGTAAAATTGAACATGTCAATGTTGCCGTCGCCGCCAAACCACAATCTCATCGAGACACACAACAATCGGATGCGAAATCAACGGCGCCTTTGCTGACACCGAGCCCGCTGACTCAAGCTGCTACCCAAAGCCATGACCTGCCCACCCACACAGCTCAGACGCCTCAAGAACTGAGCAGCTGTGGGAACTTTGTGGCATTTGTTGAAAACCTCCCATCAGAGTCTGTCATCTCAGAGGAGTCGACGCCAAAGGACATGTTCAACCACACCCAAAACGGCGGAGCACTGGCTCAGCTGCACCTGGAGGAGTTGGACAACACCGATGATGACGAAGACACGGTAAGTGAAGTCTTCCCATTATCTTTCATATCACAATGTATCCAACTTTGATGTTGAGTTCTCGCTCCCAGTGCTGCTTCTTCTGTCCATTGATTATTAGCCCTTTGCACCTGCCTTTCAGTTTTTAGGAGAGTCACAGGTCTTGAGGATATTTAAATATTGAAAGGGGGAACATTTATTTTAAATATAATATTTGTATTTTACATATGTACAATGTATATGTACACCATATAAATAGGAGTTCACACACGCACACACTCATATACTCACACACTCGCACACTCAGAAGCACCCAAAGACACATACATACATAGTAACAGATACCTTGCTAAAAGCGTTGGGCTTTGGCAATGGATTGGGCTACTGTTTCAGCAACGATCCACCCCTCTTGCGCGGTGCCGTTGATGAATTTAGGTGGCAGGACGAAACCGTAGACGCCGCGATCGCGCAGCTCAATGGTATAGACATATTTGACGCCCAGACTGGCGCGACTCCAGTCATCGGAGCCACCACCGGCAATGCCAAGCACCTCGTGGGTTACGGCGGCGCGATAGGAACTGTCCGTTTCTTGTGCGATGCGCTCCACCGCTGTGTTTGCCACGCGCTGTAGCACATTGGAATCCCTGACCTTGACGGCCTTGTATGCCCAGGGATAGACGATCATCTGGCCGTAGCTGTGGTACGTCAGATAACCCTCTAGATTGTACCTGCGCTTGGTGAGGAAATCGACGACGGCCTTTGTCTCCTGCTCCGAGGAGGGGGATGTGCCGCGGTACGTGTCGCTGCAGGGATTCGTGGAGGATCCATATCCGCTCCAGCCGATATCGAAATTGCGGTTAAGATCCACTCCAAAGCAATTTCCTCTTCTTGATACCGAGCGATTTTTGCGCCACAACCGATTCACGGTCCGACTATAAACATAACCATCCGGATTCATAACCGGCATAATGTACCAAGTGATGCCGCGAATATGTGCCGGCTGCTCCTCCCACTTGTTCATCAATTGGTGTAATATGAATGTAACCGTCGCTGGACTGATCCATTCACGTGCGTGTATACCGCCGTCTATCCACACCTTTTTAAACTCGCGCGGGTTCTCAGAGATACTGAAATATAAAACATAGCATACTTTCAGGCATCTGCGATAAAATGATTTCATTTCGAAATGTGCTGCCTGCATCTGGGCGCAAATATAATTCATATTTAAGTTAAACTTACCGCAAGACTTTCAGATCGCGTCCCTCGGCCGACCGACCAATTGTGTAAAGTCGACAAATGTCTGGATATTTGATACGAATCTCTCGCATATAGGCATAGATAACGTCCAGGTCGTGGTAGTCCCTCCAGTGCATTCCACTGCCGTTAGGACTTGCTTTTCCTGTTGTCCAACTTTTAGATTATAAACTTTTAGATTTCTTCTCGAAATACTCACTTATACGGGCGCCTGGCGCTGACTGTGTTCCTATAACTCCGTCCATTTGTTCCTCATCGATCAGTGTCTGGACATTGTCGGTCAGCACTTGGGCTTCCAAGCGGTGAGCATCCAAAAAACTGCGCGCTGCCTTCACGTGTTCCTTTGCTATGGATATGTCCAAAAACTTGGAGTTCTCTTTCCATATGTTGCCGCCGAATCTCTGCTCCATCACCTGGCCAACTGGAATACTCTGTTGCATCGCTTCTGTAATGTTGTAGATGCGCCACAGCTGCGTCTCGTCGAAGCGCTCAGGAATTCCGTTAAAATTCTCGTTCTCATTCAAGGGCAGCGAAGTGTTAAGCGTCGTCATCGCTGCTGAGACCGCTGCCAGCAGCATCACTAGCAGCATCACTGGCAGCATCACTGGCAGTTTTCCTCCTAGTTGAGTCATTGTTATCAGTCCCTGTTATCAGCGATGTCTGTGAAATGATGATGCTTATCAGTTTCGAAAGTTGGAAATAGTTGTCAAAGTACTCGAATGTCAAATAAAATTAATTGTTCCGCTCAATTAACGTCCAAGGCTAAAAACACAAACAAATCTAACCAAAGGCCCTAAACATTTGAAATTATTCCAGCAGCAGCCAATGGGGCACATGGTGATGTTATTCATCTCGGAGCCGCGGTGTGTGGGGTACCATTAATGATACCGATAATTGAACCGCAACTGATCGCCCCATGCAACTGGCCTTGGCCAAGAGTTGGCATCAATGACCAAGTTCAATGCTATAACACGATTCATACGCGCTGTTCACTTCAATTGCTTGGCTGCAGTCCAGTCCGGCAGCACGTCAATTGGTCAGCGGGCCAACTGGCTAACTGGCTAACTGGCTAACTGACTAACTGGCTAACTGGCTAACTGGCCAACTGGCCAATCGGTCAACTGGGTAGCGGGTTGACTGTCGTTGACTGTGAAGATCTACTTGATTTTTATTTTTGAAGTCATTAATGTGAAGACGACTCTAGGATTAGGATCCGATCAACAATTCCACGCAGATCTGCAATAATGTCATTTCTGCATCATTTGTATGCGTCGAGTGACTGCAAACTGTCAAATTACCGAATCACCGAATTGCTGAACTATTCAAATTCCTATAAAATTAGCAGATCTTGGAGGTTCCTCAATACTTTGATATTTTGTTGATTCCTATTTATTTCTTCTCTCTGTTTTATTTATAGTTCTAATTATTAGGCCTCATACTTGTGTGTATGGAGATGGAAACGCTTTTGGCTGGCACGTAATTGTGCTAATTTTGCCAGTGGTAACCCGTTTGGATTTGTGGGTTTATTTAACTCTTTTACTTTAAGTGCAGAAAGTGGCCCAGAGAACTGGTTCTGGGACACTACAGCCGAACATTTCGGTTCTGATAATATGGCATACTATGCTATGCCGTACTATAGCTTAGTGTCTCACAACCGCCCGACCTTCGTAACGATCGTGTGTCCCAGTTCGTGATGCTCCGCATGTGGAGCGAGTGCACAAAAAAAAAAAAAAAAAAATTTTCCGTAAACAATTTTGACTTGTTACAGTGCGTCGAGGCGGTATTGTTATTGTTATTGCAAATGTTAATGTTAATGATAATGTTAATGTTAATTCAAATTTCAATGTTAAGGTTAATTAATTGTTAATAGTCTAGTCGTAACTGCATTTTTTATTTTCAATTGCAGTCGATCTGAAACTGCGCCTATCGCTCTCTTTATTATCACACACACTCACACAGACACGGAGACACACAGTCACACGCATTAATTTGTTGTTTTGCTTACATTTTAAATTTGTTTTTGGCCGCTCCTCTTTATGTAAAGCTTTTTGTTTCTTGTTCTTGTTCTTGTTCTTGTTCTTATTGTTGTTGTTGTTGTTCCTTTTATTTTTCTTTTTGTTCTTGTGCTGAGTGCAGCAGTTGCCGGTCAGTTGCTTCTGCTTCTGCTGCTGCTGGCGATCTGTGGCTGACTCTTAACGGTGACACAAGCTGACACTGGGCACGCCAGTGACTGATGCCGACTAAATGCTGTCTTTGTATGCGCTTCAATTTTTATATCAAGCCAAGCCAGGCGACTGTGCGAGGGCCGTTTCCCGAAAAAAAATCATAAAAAAAAACTAAACCAAACAAAAGCAAAAAAAAAACTCACACACCCAATCAGAGAAGAGACTACAAGAGAGAATACAAAGCGGACAAAAAAAAAAAGAAAAAAAGTTAAACAGAATTACAACAGAAAGTGAAAAAATGATTTAAAAAAAAAAATTGCACTGTTCACTGACGACCGATCTTGACGTGAATGAAGTCACATTACCGACGGCGGCAACGGTAGCAGCGTTACAAACAGCAGCAGCAGCAGCAACAGTAGCAGCGGCAGCAACAGCGGCAGCGACTGCGTCGCTGGCAGGGACGTCACGCTTGCGCGAGAGAGTCAAGCATTGAGCGACGAGCACTAAACTAAAGTGAACGAAAAAAGTTTTTATCTGTTTTTTTTTTTTTTTGTATTTTTATATCGTGCGCGTTTGTACATGTGCGTGAGTGAATGTATGTTGATAAGTGCATATACGTGTGTGCTGCTCTGGCTACAGCTACTGCTACAACTGCTGCTGCTGCTGTCAAAAGCTTTACGTTGCGCCCACGCCCACCGCCTCTTCTTCTCCTAACGACAATGCAAGTCAGCGACATTGACTCTCTTCTGCGCTGTGCTGTAACGTGATGCATCACATACACATGCATGGGCACACACGTACACACGAATACATGCACAGATGTCAAAGCGAGCAAACGTTTTAGGCTGCAGTTTGTTTTGTTGTTTTGCACTTTGCACTTGCACAGTTTCATCCACATTCACATCCACATTCACATCCACAGTTTGAGAGCCACAGCAATAAATTTGGTTTTTGCTGTTGTTTGTTTTGTTTTTGTTGTTTTTATTTTTACAGCGTAGATCAATTGAAAGCAACTTCTCTGCACTCTCTCGCAAGCAACAACGTACAGAGTGTACGTTCAGTTCATTCATTGAGCCGCATTCATTCCATGAGAACAGCCGAAAATTATTGTGTTTAAATAAATGCATCAGACTTTTACAGTTATTGATTATTATAGAGTATTTATAATACAAAGTTAATGGCCACTCAAGCAGCTTCATTATTGTGAACTATGTTTATTGATAATTATATTTTTTGATATAATTATATTGAACTAATGACCAGATGTGTTTACCCCTTTTAAGCTGTATCTACACAACATTAATAATCGTAATTAAAATACTCCTATTTACTTTCAATTGGACCGTGTAATTAGCCTGTTTGGACAGAGGTGCAATCTAATATTTGTGTTTTATTATTAGCATCGTTGCTTATTTAATCAACTGCTGGCCACAGTATCGAATTGAAACCTAAGCCCTTTTTTTTAATTGCCTTTTTTTTTGTTTTTTTATTTTCGATTAAACTTTCTGAATTGGAAAAGTGTTAATTTCATATTTTAATTTATTCGTTTGCCTACAAGACTCATAGAAAATACCAATTTAACAATTAATTAGAAATCGATAATGACAGGCTTGACTTATTGATTAGACTTAAACAAACTGTGACTCTGATAAGTCGGAATAACCCGTTGATGGCAAAGCCAAACGCTGGAAAATATCCAAGCGTCATCACACACATCTCATCTGTGTGTCCATGTGTGTGTGTGTGTGCGAGTGTGTGCCGTTGTGGTTTGTTGTAAATTTGTTCAATTGCTTGGGGCAATACATATACACACATGTGCATGTGTATGAGTGTGTGTGTGTGTAGTTTTATATATTTGTTTATTAATATGACGAGGCGCAATTTTTGACCCACTTGCCATGTTTTTACTTTCTTTTGGCTTTAATGATGATAAACATGCCCTGTGCCACCTCTCGCCCCTATCCCCCTACCCCCCGCCACACTCCCATCTCACCTCTCTCCCCTCTCTCTCCACCTTCGACACATCTCATTTCTACTCCATCCTTTCTTCATTTGGGTTGTTTTTGTTATTTCAGTTGCTTCTCCTTCATCAGCTTCTCTTTGTATTTTGCGTATTGTTATTGTTGTGCTTCTCTATAAGATTTTCACTTTTGTGTGTTACCCTTTGAAGCTGCAAATTGTCAACCGTAGATCCCATGATCTGGCCATACAATATAAACAATTAGCCACCTCGGCGCTGTCCAAATTGGAATCAATTCTGGGCTTCAAATGCTTCAAAATGATTCAGTTAGTTGGCCCAGACAAAAGGGCATAGAAAATGCTTGAAGACATTTTATTTTTTGTGCAAATGACCGTTGGTCGTATTGTAGGGTATTAATGGGTCGCACATACGAAGACTTCTGGCGTTCTCTCACCTGTTTTTTTTTTGACTTGGTTTTCAGTTTAAATCACTTTCTTTGCGGGCTTTGAGCTTTTGCGGCAAGCGCGGCAAAGGCGGCAATCGCGGCAATAGCGAAGCGACAAGCTCGTAGCGCCAAGCGCGCCTTTCGCCTGCCCCGTATAATTTCTATATGCATGTAAATATATAAATAAATGAATAAATACATCTTTTGCCCGTCGAGCCATTTGTCTCTTACTGGTTTTTAAAACGCGATTGAAAGTGAAAGTTCCTCCAGTCCAATAGCTGGCTACACATTTGTATGCATACGTATACATACATACATACATACATACATACATACATACATGAGTTGTCTCTGTCTCACTCTAGCACTCTATTATGCTCACACCCACACCCGCACCCGCTCCCGCCGCCTCTTTCGATTGATCGGCTTCTTGGCTTTCGTTTTATATTAAATGATTCTTTACATAACGCGCCTCGTTTAGCATAACAATAAATCAAATCTAATCAAAGCCAATCAATTTCATATTATGCTAATTAATTAGAAATTGCATTTGGCTTTCCGGCTCTCACATTACCCTCTCCCAAGAAGTTAATGAACTGCTCGCGTTCGCATTGCGCGCGTCGCCTAAAAGCCTGCAACGATTTTTTCCATCGGGCAGTGCAAATTTCTGAAAGGGGCAAATGGCAAATTAATCGATATCTCATTTTGGCCCACAGAATGAATGTTCTCAGCAGCCACAGATGATTGATTTTACTTTCTTTATATTTCCATTGTTCAATCGCCGAAGATGCTCCTATTAATATTTATTTTCTATTATGTCTGTGAGCATAAAGAAAACTATCGAAACGACAAAGAATCAATGGGAAATACAATGAGGCTCCGATGATATAATGGCTGTGATCTGGACATAGTAAAATGCGATGCTAAATGATTATTAATTAGTTTTTGTTTCGTACAGAACTGGTTTTCGGTTTTGAACCGTTACTTTCCTTAACGGCTAAATCATAATATGTTTATTGATAAGATCTTTTCTTTAAATCGTTGAAACAAGACAGGCCGCTGAAAGCCATCAAGAACTTACAAAAAAAAAAAAGAAAAAACGTTTTATATCCCCCTTGTTATAAGTCCGAAGAATATTCATAGTATAGGAGGAACATCTCTTGGTTCTTCAAATTATTAAAAGTCCAAAAAAAATAAGTTTTCTCGCTACGAGAACCTTTGCACCCCTTTGCTGGGTATCATCCATGTGTATTGAGTAACATCCTTAGGGTCTGACACAAGACCTTCAAATAGTTGAAGCCCGAATACAGGGTATAACATATATATATTGTGTATAAATAAATAGATATAAACTAAGACCGTTTGCGTCTTGGGATCACTTAACTATTTCAATTGATTTGCTATCGTTCGAAGGAACTCAAAGACTTCTTCGCCGGACTCTGGGATGTAGTTTGGCGGCATCAGGTAGCCGTAACGGCCCTGATCCTTTAGGTAGACATTGTACACAAACTGTGGCTCTACATTGTCCTGCACCCAGTCGGCGGCGTTGCCCGATCGAGCCAGTTTCAGACTGTAGCTGTTTCCCATTGTGTATTCCGCTTGGTTGAGTCGTCGGAAATTGAGCACCGCCTGGTGTGCCACCTGACGCAGCTTGCGCTCATTATTTGTCACATAGTCGGCATCGCCCCACGGATAGGTGATCTCCTGACCATAGCCGCCAAAGGATACATACGCGCCGAGGTAGTCGTGCATTCCGAGCAGAAAGTTTCGTATGGCACGCGTCTCGGCCTCGGAGAAGCTCTTTGCTCCATGATACATGTTCTTGCAGGGATTCGAGTTGGAGCCTGCCTTACCCCAGCCATAATCAAAGTTGCGATCCAAATTGACTCCGTAGCAGCCGCTGTCCATGTCGTAGTTGCGATTCTTGGTCCATAGGCGATCGGTGAGGCGTGAGTATTGATACCCGTCCGGATTGGCCAGCGGCAGGAAGTACCAGTCAATCTTACGCATTGCCTTCTCAGCCGTGCCCTCACCCCAAAGCCAAGTTAGCTTCGATATGGCATAGGTGAGCGCTGCGGGACTGAGCCAATCCCGAGCCTGCATGCCGGCATCCACGAACACCGCCCAATTGTTAGGATTTCCATTGGAGACCCTGTGGACGAAGCAATGCTTAGCAACAGTTAAAGTAACATTAACAGTAGCATTAACATTAACATTAATGGCAACAATAACAGTTATGGTTGCCAATAATGTGGCAGCTACTGTTGCGGCTTTACGAACCTGAGGACCTCAATGGGTCGCTTGTTGCGTGTCAGGCCGATTTGGATAATTTCCGTTAGGTCGGAGTATGTCTCCAGTATGTGTTGCATGAACTGCTGGATGTCACGATGATCATGATACCGTCGCCAGGTCAACAGTGCACCCTCCCGATTCAACCAGGGCAGGCTATAGTTAACGTTGGATCCCTCGGTGTCCATTTCGCTCACCTCCGTGTAGGTCTCATCGATGGCCGCTTCGATGTCGTTGATCATAACGTTGTAGGTGAAGGCGGTCTGGTCCATGTACTTCTCTGCCGCCAGGACGTTCTTATGCTCGACGATGATATCGATGCCATCCTGATTGATGTTCCACACCTCGGTACCTGGGCAGAGAGAGTAAATGGTTGGTGGTTAATTCCGTTTCAGAAAATATGTACTTCCATCTCGGAGTACCAAAGAGTCGTATGAACTTCTTCAGTTTGGGTTGACCCAGGCGGGTCTCGTGCAGCTTCCACAGCTGATAGCCATAGTATCGACGCACTGCCCCATTGTTGCGGTAGCGTCTGTTTATCTGGTACGTAGATCGGGGGGAGAAAAAGTCAAAGCGTCTCAGGTCGGTGGGCGAGAGCCACTGGAGGTGCTCGAATGTCGTCTCGTACAGGTTGCTGCTGTTCACCGTGAAGAGCTCTGGCAGGGCTATCAGTCCTGCCACAGGGACACTACGTATCAGTATCAATTGTGCGTCGCAGCCAGTGCCCGGCCGACTCGGCACAGCCAGAAGACCCACTAAACTCAATTTCAATGCCAAGATCAACCCCAACAACATGCTGATCGAGCTACGCAAACAGAACTAATTCTGTACACCTCTGCCCCTGATGGCAGAAGGTCAAGATTTTGAGTTGTGGTCCGCTGATGTGTTGTTGCTTCCATTGATTAATGCCAATTTTATGCGTAAAGCAAAGCCCGCCGAGTTCTAGCCAAACTCGCCTAACTGACTGCCTACCTGTCTGCCGCGCTACCTGTGGCCGCCTCTGTCTTTGGGCATACGAATTGATTGTTGCTTTGGTTCAAGTTGAAGCTGGAGCTAAAGCTGAAGCTTAAGCTGAAGCTGAGGCTGAAGCTGAGGCTGATGTTGGTTGAGGTTGAGGTTGAGGCTGAGGCTGAGGCTGAGGTTGCGGTTGAGACTGAGGCTGCGGCTGAGGCTGCGGCTGAGGTTGTAAAGCCCCCTTCTGTTTGGCCTGAGAGTAGAGGACTGAGTCAGTTAGCTGGTTACTTTCAGCGTTTGGGCGTTGAATGCTTCACATGTTCCACTTCTTGTTGCTATCTTTGACGCTATCTTTGGTCATGTGATTTGGCCTAATCACCATCAACGAGAGTCGGCCAAGAGGTCAACAGCCCAAGTGGCACGCACTGACGATTCGTAGATTTGTGAAATTTAAGCTGAATGAACAGTTCTAAGAATCAAGTTTCAGACCTTCGATTGCCGAGCTGAAAAATACCCTGGAATCGGAATCAAAGCCCTAAGCTCTTATAGGTTAGGAAGGTGCTTCATATCCTTGTTAATCCTTTAACCATAAATGTGCTTACGATTGAAAAGTGATCTTACATTCCTGGAACTAGATCTCCACTTTCTATTTCTGTGATCACGTCTTGTGAACTTATCATCTTTTTGTCCTTAACCCAAGTTCAGGGGATCCTAAGGATCCTTTCAGTACTTCTTTTTGTACTCACCAAATTTTTCTATGAAATAATTAAACTTTGAATTTGTCGGACCATCGGCACGCTTTCTCGTATTATTGAAGTCCAGCTTCCAGAGTTGATTGCCTCTGTAGCTGATGTAGTTCTCATCCAGGGCCGTACGCAGTGGGGAACGCCTTCCCTGGGCTGGCTGCTCCATGGGCCGTAGGTAGCGTAGTAATTGGGTAACGCCTCCGCCAAAAAAGGGAACTCTGACCAAAGTGTCGCTGGTGCGGGCAAAATCTGTTAGGTTGTAACGTGCGGCGGCTTCGGCGTTTGGTGCGTACAGTTGCCACAGCACGAGGCATACACATAGAGTGGCCCAATGGGCGTATACGTAATGCATTTTGTTGCTCGTTTATTTGGAATTTCCTGTCGGTGATTGGCTTTTAATGGCAAAGGGCTACCTTTTACCAGTTGTCCGTGTGACCGTTGTGGCCGTTGAATTCAGTTTGGCGTGCGATGCGCCAAGAGACGGCCAGATAACGGCCAATTCTGGCCATTTGACCATTTGGCCATTTCCATCATGTTTTCAATTCTCTAGCATTTTGGCCAGACCAGCGGCCATCATTTGCATAGTCAAAAGTTGTGAAGCTCTTGCCGTTGACTTTGTTGTTGTTGTGGTTGCTGATTTTGTTGTTGTTGTTGCTGTTAATTTGTTATTGTCAAACTTTTACTTTGTTGAAACTGTTATACATCAAATCTGTTATAATTTACGCGGTTTGCCACAAAAGTTGCTGGAAATTCTTCTTATGTTAAGCTTAGATTTTCTCTGCTGACTTTTCTGTTAACTTCAGTTGAATTCTTTACTGTTATACCTACTCTGTTATATGTGCATAATTATGGCATTTATTTCTGTTATATTCCTGTAATAAACTTTTGTTATACCTTTGCTTTGCTCTCTTTAATCTCTGCTTTACTTTATTCTCTTTTCAACTTTTGCTGCAGTCACTTTTGTTTTCTTGACTCGTTATGTCTTCGTCTTTCTGTTATACTTTCATACTCATCTGTTATACTTTTATATACTTAATTTGTTAATTTAATATATTTAAGTCGTAGCCAGTTTGAGTTCTTAGCGATCAGCTCTCACCTTCGACCAAATTGAAAGGAGGAGCATGCGACATCGAGAACTACTGATCCGATCATATAATTTGTTTATCTGACATGCAATCATATATATGTGTATGCATATGTACATATATATGTATACATATGTACATATATGTGTATATGTGTATGTATATGTAAATTTAAAGGTACCTATGGGTGTGCCAGGTAGCGGGTTCAAAGTTACCCCTAGGGTTGGGCGACTTGTTTGGAAACCTGTTGAAGAGTCTTTTGGCAGTGGCCAAGCGGGAATAAAAACTGGGAGCTGTTTGGGTTATTTTTTTTTTTTAAATAAACATTTTTCAGTCTATTTCGGAATGTTCACAATTTGTCTAGTTACAATAAATAAATAAATAAATAGTATAAATAGCGTTTAAAAAAAAAGGTTCGATGTGGAGAATTATTAGCCTAATTCTAGGGTGCAACTAGCGGGTGCGACGGCGGCTGCTGCTGCTTCGGCCGTCCTTGGCGCGTCCCTGGGCGACGGCGCGGGCGACGGTGTCGGCGAAGGTGTAACCATCCTTGCCATTGTACTGAATGTACTGGGCGGGCAGGACGAAGCCGTAGCGTCCTGTGTCGCCCATTTCAATGGTGTAGGCGTATTTGATGCCAGCAATGCCCTTGGCCCAATCATCCGAGCCGCCAGCGGCCGGGTAAAGCGTTGTGGCCGATGAGCCAACTGTGTACTTAACGCCCGACGACTTGGTAATGATCTGTGGATGCAGACAACATGGGATTAGCCAGAAAGTTTGAATGATTGGGGGCCCATGCGGGATTACTTACCGAGCCAGCTTGGCGTGCCACGCGGTCGAGATCGGCACGATCCTTGGTTAGATGATAGTCATAGCCCCATGGATAGAGGATGTACTGGCCGTAGCTGTGGAACGATAGATATGCCTGGAATGTCTCGCGAGGGAATCCACTGATGAACTTTGAGATGTAGAAGGTCTCTGGCTCGGAGAAGGCTTTGCTGCCGCGATACGTCTGGGAGCAGGGACTGGCTGAGGTGCCCTTGCCGCCCCACTTGTATCCAAAGTTGCGGTTGAGATCGACTCCTGGGCATTGTCTTCCATGGGCACGCATGTTTTTGCGCCAGAGACGATCCGTGGTATGGGAGTATTCGTAGCCATCGGGATTGGCCACTGGGTGGATGTACCAGTTAATGTTTCTCATGTGATCGGGCAGATCCTCCCAGCCTTCAACCAGCTGATTGGCTATGTAAGTGACCGTTGCCGGACTGATCCATTCACGGGCATGCATACCGCCATCGATCCAGACACCAGGATTACGTGCATTGCCATTGGATATCCTGAAAGAAGAGGAAGACTGGGTAAAGATTCGCTCTTGACTGGAAAGGAGATTCCCGCTGAATTGGGGCACTTACTTAAGGATCTTGAGTGGTCGTTTCTCCACCGAATAGCCAATTATCTCCGTCGAGCAGATGTCCGGGTAGGTCTTGGCCATGTAGTCAATGAAGCCATGGATATCCTCCAGGCGATGGTAGGCCTGCCAAGTTAGCCGGTGACCTGCAGTTGGAGAAGTGACAACGTTAAGTAACAAACTCTACTAACTATGGCAACCCTAACCCAGGGTTCAAGTTCATTCAACTTCACGCCCTGGCCCTGCCGAGGAACGCCGGGCGTCAAGTGCCATAAGAAAGTTGAAAGTTCAATCAACCGGCGCCGGCAATGGCTCAATTCCCGTCCATTTTCCGCTCGAGCCTTGCCAAGGAAATTGCGTGTCTGACAGTTATTGATTAAACAAGTGTCTTGGAAGTTATGCCCCGATCCCCTCAAGAGACTTTACGACATGGCAGTGCGTGCTCATTGAAGTTCGCGGGCGCCCTTAAGTGCAGTGGAGCGCTGCAGCTCCAGTGTGCCGCCCGGGGGACCGGAATATCAAAGTTGTCACAACTGCTTCGCCGTCACTTGATGTCACTTTACCCCATTTATACCTAGGAGTCTCCCACTTCCCACTTTCCACTTCCCACTTTCCCCTACTCTCACACTCACTCCCCATCCCATTCCCATTGCCATTCCGACTATCCATCGGTCTCGGTATCCGTGTCCGTGTCCGTGTTCGTCTCGGTTTTGGTTTTGGTGTCGTGCATCCTGTCACTTTTCGCTTTATGACTTTTCACACGCCCAAACCATTAGCTGCATTAAAAGCTCGTTTATGGCAACACCTCGACGTGGGGCGGGGGGTGTGTGACAAACCCTTTGCGGCACACTCACCCTTGCGATTCTGCAGCTCGGCAATTTTATCAGCTGGCGGATTCTCCACTTCGATGACCTGCTGCAAGTTATCGATAAGCACAATGCGCGATAGGTTGGCGGCGCGTATGTGACGCTCGGCAGCTGCCAGCACCTGCGGCTTCAACAGATAGTCCACCTCCTGCTTCACCTCCTTCCACAGTTGTCCATCTGGAAATGTAGACAAGATGTTATCATTGCCATCGTTGCCAAAGTATCGTCCTTTGAGGGATGAGACCTACCATATTTGGATTGCAGCTCGTCAGCCATTTTCTTATCCTTGTCAGTTTGGACGACGATGCGCCAGACCTGAGCTCCATCGTAGCGGCGAAGATTGGCATTGGTTGAGGACTCGGTGCTCTCCGTCTTTTGCAGTTCCAGCTCCTGTGGCTGCTGTTGCATAAAGGAGGCGTTCACATAGTTGAGTACACTGTCCATGACATGGACGGGCATCTGGGCATCAGCAGGCAGCTGGGGAGCTATGGCTGGAATAATAGTTGTAAGGATCGATTGTTCCGGCTGCTTCTCTGGCTCAGGCGCTGGGTCAGCTTGAATCTGAATTTCTGGCTTGGATTCGACTTGGGACTCTGGCTGAGCTTCGGCCTGGGATTCAACTTTGACTTCTGTCTGGGGCTCTGGATCGGCCTGGATCTGAGGTACTGGCTCGATTTCTGCTTGCACCTGAGGCTTTGGCTCGACCTCTGCTTGTAGGAGGACCTGAGGAGCTGCATCAGCTTCAACCAGGGGCTCTGATGCCTCGGAAGTTTCGTCGGCTAAGATCTCTGTGGCAGTCTCGGTTTCCAAAGGCTGTTCCTCCATTGGCTGCTCTTGAATTTCCTTCTCATTCTCCGATTCCTTGGCTGGTTCCGGTTCCACCGCAACTGCTGGGATCGCAGATTCGTTCTCGGTCTGAACAGCTTCAATGGCCTGTGGCTCGGCATCGTTAAGTGGCTCCTTTTCGGCAGCTTCTGGTTGAATCTCAATGGCGGATTCCTCAGCTACAGAATCTTGAGCTGCGGATTCCTGGATTGAAGCCGTGGATTGGGCAGACTCTTGGTTATCGGCAGGGATTGTTTCCTCTTGCAGGAATTGTTCCGTTGACGTTTGGACTTCAAGTTCGGGCACCGCCGTTTGGGTTTCTGGTTCCAATGGTTGATCTTGAAGCTCAGCTGGGACATTCTCTTCCTGGATGGGCAGCTCAGCAACTGCGGGCTGTTCGTTGCTCTGCACTTCGTCGGTATTTTCAATCTTCAGCTCCTCGGGCAGAAGATCACTTACGGCCGCACTGATGCTCTCCTCGATGCCCGCTGCCATCGATTCAAGGACGGATGCTTCGGTGGTGTCCACTTCGTTGTTTGCAACTGGAGCACTGTCGATGGCTTCGCTTGCTTCAGTTTCAAGCTTAGTTTCCTGTATGGCCATGGGCTCCTGAGATTCCATTGGAGCTGCAGCTTCCTCTAACTTTGCCTGCTCTTCGGGCTGTGCTTCCGGTGCTGCTTCCTCTTCCACCTCTGGTTGTGACTCCGACTGTACAGCAAACATGCTTTCATCCATTTCCTTCTCAATAAGTGCCGGAGTACTGGCCTCCTCTTCAGCTACGGGCTCACCAACGAGTATAGCCACGGGCTCAGCCACGGGCTCAGCCACGGGTTCAGCCACGGGCTCAGCCACGGGCTCAGCCACGGGCTCAGCCACGGGCTCAGCTTCGGACTCAGCTACGGGCTCAACTTCGGACTCAGCTACGGGCTCAACTTCGGACTCAGCTACGGGCTCAGCTTCGGTTGCAGCCTCGGGCTCAGCTGCAGATTCCTCCGCCACATCGATGACTTGAGATTCTGGCTGTTGCTCCTCATTGGCAACTATTTGGACAGCTTCAGTAGCTGTGTCCACGACACCATCGGCATTTTCCAGCTGTGCTTCTTGGCTTGTGGCCTGGGGCATGGCATCGGATTGGGTTTGGATCTGCTCCACTGACTGTTCCACAGCCTCCACAGGCGATTGCTCTGCGACTTCTGCTGGTTGGGCTACAAGGTCCAGTGGCTGTTCGGCACTTTCCACTAGATGTTCGATGACCTCCATTGGCTGCTCTACCACGTGCTCCTCAATTATTTCGGGCGAGGCAACTGCTGCCTCTGACTCAACCTCAGCCTCGGACTCTGGCTCTGGCTCCGATTCAGGCTCCAGTTCAATATGTGACTCAGTTTGTGCCTCAGCCTCGACATTGGCCATGTTAAAGTCGCTGGGCAGTTCCAGCAGCTGTACGGCCGGCGTGTCATCGCTCTCTAGCATAAGCATGTCCGCGCTCTCGCCAGCGGCAGCGCTGTCCGGCACTTGATCCGCCTCCACCTCTGCCTCCGCCTCCGGCTCCGATT
Source organism: Zaprionus lineosus (assembly GCA_035044505.1). Classification (NCBI taxonomy): domain Eukaryota; kingdom Metazoa; phylum Arthropoda; class Insecta; order Diptera; family Drosophilidae; genus Zaprionus; species Zaprionus lineosus. Next base: position 254,937 of record JAWNNX010000007.1, read on the forward strand.
CAATTGTGTTGCGGTTCACGTGCTCCGTGTCGTCGAGTTGACTGGCCACAGACTCTGGGACTAGCATGTACATATCCGAGCTGTCGCTGGCCGGCACTGCGGCAATCTTCATATCATCCACTAGAACATCGGGAAGAGCTGTTGATTCCAGGGCAGGTAATTCATTACGTTCGAGTGCTAGGCGGTCCAATGACATGGATGCCGCCTGGTTGGTAAGCGACAGCAGCAACAGCAGCAGCAAATGAGGCAGCAACCGTTGTTGCTTCCCCGCAGTGGCTCCCGTTTGGGCTGCTGCTGTTGTTTTTGTTGTTGTTGTTTGGGTTGCTCCTCTTGATCTCCCGTCGTACATCTTTGCGAGATCTAACACTAAACCGTAATGAGACATGTCCCATTGGTGGAGTGGCGCTTTTATACCAACGCTGGGAAAGTATTGCCATTTCATTTTCGATATTTTTCTCTGTGCCTCCGTTTGCGGCGCAGTCGATGGCGACGCCGACGCCAGCGTTTGGCTAGTTAAAAAGCTTCAACTCTTTACAAGACTGTATGTACGTACATACGTGTATAGCTGTATGTGTGTGTGTGTGTGTGTGTGTGTGTTGGTGTGTTGGTTTGTATGTGTGTGTTGGTGTGTGTGTATGACAATCATGTTATGTATGTAAATGCGACGATGCCGTCGCTCATGTCTTATGGCCACAAACGGCGACAACGTTCACACAGCGATGCCAGCGCCAATGTCGACGCCAACGTCGACGTCGCCATTGACTGCGACTCTGACGCTCTCTTCCTTGTAAGTTGACGACGTCGCAGTTTATCGGTTGCATGAATCTTCATAAATGCGATGACTGTTGTTGTTGTTGTTGTTGTTGTTGTTGTTGTTGCTGCTGTTGTTGTTGTTGCTGCTGTTGTTGCTGCTGCTGCTGCTGCTGCTGCAGCTGTTGTCCGATCTTTTATGTTAATTTTCAAATTCGATCGTCGTTGTCGCGCCAACGCCGCCCGCTCTCGCTTTCTTTTGGGGGGTCGATTATAATAACTTTTTTAATGCCCAATCCCCAGACGAATCACACGTAATATTGCCCAAAATGTAACTAATTCAAGCATCCGCTTCACTCTTCCAAGATTTCCAGATGAGATTAACGACTCTTTTAAATTTCAAAGATATTAAAATACGACTGGACGACTGAACGGCTGGACGACTGAACGACTGAACAGCTGGACGACTGGACGACTGGACGACTGGACGACTGGATGACTGGACTTCTGCTTTCGATCTTTTAAAAATAATGAAATAAAAATATCCTTTTTTTGCTTGTCAGGTTTTAATAGATATATTTATATATATATTTGTACGATTTCTGATATAGTTAGTTCAATTATAGATATATTAGATTAATTAGACTTAAAATTATACAGGTGTTCCCTCATATGATATATGTATATATGTATATATATACTTCTGACTGATCTCTTAACACAGTTCCTGACAGGCTTCTTCGCTTTGAGTCGATCTTAGCTTCTTCTGATAGCTCCACTATACTATAGAATATTATAGAATCAGATTAAAGATATTAGGTTATATATCTGTGGATATAATGTATCTATATTCCATACCAATATCAAGCTACACCTTATACCTAGATCCACATGATATCTCTTATTTGAAGCTTGGATTTCTATCAGTATCTTCCTACATCTCTTCATATCTGTGTAAGTCAGTGAGTGTGTGTGTGTGTGTGTGCGTGTGTGTATTAATACATATCTGCAGATCGTAAATGATATATGATTGTAGTCTTAAGTAATTGGGGTGTTCAGATAAAAGCACATATATCTATTATATATATGAAATTTACTTCATCGTTTTGCATGTGCCATTTAATTGGATCTGCTGTGTATTTTTATACACGACTTGTTGTTGTTGTTGTTGTTATTGTCATTATTGTTATTATTATTATTGTTGTTGTTGTTGTTGTTGTTGCTGTGGTTGTGTTTTCATTATTTTGCTCGACTTTCTATATGCACAATTCGAGTGAACCACCCGCTTCCGATTGCCATCAGTGGCACCGATTTGCGATCTGTGAGCGCAGCTCCAATTAGTCGATCTCTCGTTATCGATAACAAATCGATTTCAATTTACCATTGCGTTTCGAAATGTGTTAAAAAGCGGCTTGTGCCACTTGACTTGCTAACTGTTAACTGTGACTGTGACTGTGACTGTGACTGCGATAATGATTGTGATTGTGGTGGTTGTGGTTGTGGTTGTGGTTGTTGTTGTTGTTGCTGTTGATTGTTATTTTTATTGTTATTGTTATGGTTTTTATTGTTTATTTGTCATTCGACTTGCTTGTTTATTTTTTTTCTGTTTTTATTTATTTATTTTCCCCCCCTCCTGCCCGCAACTGCAGCAGGTGACGAGGACGCACCCACGAGATAAGCAAATGAAATTTCTGTGCTTCCTAATTGATTGATCGACCGCCCCCTGCCCCTCTGCCCATCTCCCATCCTGTCTTTCTTCTTCTCTCTTTTGTTTGTGTTTTTCTTATTTTCTTATTTACACACTCTCTCTTTCTTCTCAAAGTTCTTTCAGGTCATTTAAATATTTGCAGCTCGCATTCAAATTGACATGATTTCTGATTGAGCTGCACACCCACACAGACACATCAGCACACACACACACACATACAGTTACACACACCTATAGTTAGCTGTCTTTGTAATTGTCATTGTCATTGTTGTTGTTGTTGTTGTTGTTGAGATCTGCTCTCGCTCTCTAATCAATCGTCGCTCCTTTCACTTTATATGTACTCCACATTCATCTACTTACAAACACATACATACATAGATGCCACTGTGCATGTGTGTGTGTGTGTGCTCATAGCTAAGTTTATCAATTGTCAATTGAGGAAGAGCGAGAGTTCGGCCAATTTCAATAACCGATGTCAAGTAGTGAAATTGTCCTTAATAAAACAACACGTTAATATCCAATAATACTTTCCTATATAGTCTATAAGTACTATAAGTATCCACTCAACGGGCAATTATTCAAACTCTTTCCGATCTCTTGATCGTCCAATAAGATTTCACATGCTCGTCGATTTACTTTTACGGAAACATCGAGTGGAGACAATCAACTGATGTTTATTTTTTTTATTTCTTTTTTTTAATTAAAAGAATGCAGAGATGTAAAACTAATTAATCCATTATTTTTATTTTTAGATATAAAGTTCGATTTATTTGTATTTAATTAATGGAAAAAATAAAAAATAGATAAGTGTTGAAAAGGATGATTAGGATAGATCAAATTATATAGCGCACTATAAAAAGGATGATTTGGGTAGATCAGGTTATATACATAGAAGGGATTATGAGGATAGATCAGGGTATATAGCATAATATAGAAGGGATGATTTAAGTAGATCAGATTATATAGCGCCCTATAAAACGGATGATTGGGATATATCAGATTATATAGCATAATATAGAAGGGATGATTAGAGTAGATCAAATTGCTATATAATCTAGAAGGGATGATTAGGGTAGATCAGGTTATATAGGGTACCATCAAAAGTATAAATAGATCAGATTATATAGCGCTCTATAAAAAGGATGATTGGGGTAGATCAGGTTATATACATAGAAGGGATTATGAGGATAGATCAGGGTATATAGCATAATATAGAAGGGATGATTTAAGTAGATCAGATTATATAGCGCCCTATAAAACGGATGATTGGGATATATCAGATTATACAGCATAATATAGAAGGGATGATTAGAGTAGATCAAATTGCTATATAATCTAGAAGGAATGATTAGGGTAGATCAGGTTATATAGGGTACCACCACAAGTATGAATAGAGTAGATCAGATTATATAGCGCACTGTAAAAAGGATGATTAGGGTAGATCAGATTGCTATAAATTCTAGAAGGGATGATAAGGGTAGATCAGGTTAGGATCAGGGTACCACCACTAGTATGAATAGAGTAGATCAGATTATATAGCGCACTATAAAAGGATGATTGGGATATATCAGGTTATATAGCATAATATAGAAGGATTGATTAGGGTAGATCAGATTGCTATATAATCTAGAAGGAATGATTAGGGTAGATCAGGTTATATAGGGTACCACCACAAGTATGAATAGAGTAGATCAGATTATATAGCGCACTGTAAAAAGGATGATTAGGATAGATCAGATTGCTATAAATTCTAGAAGGGATGATAAGGGTAGATCAGGTTAGGATCAGGGTACCACCACTAGTATGAATAGAGTAGATCAGATTATATAGCGCACTATAAAAGGATGATTGGGATATATCAGATTATATAACATAATATAGAAGGAATGATTGGAATAGATCAGGATATATAGCATAATATTGAAGGGATGATTTGAGTAGATCAGATTATATAAGGTACCATCAAAAGTATAAATTGATCAGATTATATAGCGCACTATAAAGAGGATCATTTGGGTAGATCAGGGTATATAGGGTACTATGAAAGGGATAATAATGGTAAATCAGGTTATATAGGGTACTATAAAAAGGATGATTAGGGTAGATCTATTTATATAGGATACTATGAAAGGGATAATTGGGGTAGATCAGGGTATATAGCATACTATTTTGAGTAGCTGTGTGTGTGACCTACTTATGGAGTATTTATTTCCCTTTTGTTTAATATGTATAAGGATATTCCGCAATTCTCGAAGATCCCAGGATTTCAATATTTTTTAAACAATATGAAAAATAAATTGAATGTAAGGACTTAAAATTTTTCTAAATATTTATATTTATTGTATGAATATATTTAACAATTAAAGCGGAAGGCGATGAGTTAAGGAATAAAATATATATAAAAAAATAATTAAGGGCTTTTTAAATTATTTAATTTTAAATGCATTTTCATTCAATTTTTAGTAAGTACTTAGAATACATTTAAATTATAATTAAGGATCTTAGGTATTTTTAAAAAATGTTTGAGTCTGGATTTAACTTGTTCATGGCTCGAGTTTTTGTCGTCTTGGTCCAAATTTTTGAAAGTAAGGTTTGAGTCGAGGTTTGTGAGTTGAAACGTTGAAATGTGAGGCGTCCGTAAAGAAAAATGAGTTCCAAAATTTATGCAAATATCTGGAAGGCTTTTCTTTTTCTCTTCCATTTTCAGTTTCAGTTTCGGCTTCATTTTCATTTTCAGTTTTATTTTCCTATTCATTTTCATTTTCATTTTCATTTGTAATTTGACTTAGTTGCCATTGTCCGTTTAAAAATGAAATGGAAAGTGGGATTTGTTTGCAAACGTTTTATTTTTTCTGAATGCCTCCGAATGTGGCCAATACGAAAAACTAGGCACGTACATAAACATCATTAACATACATGTAAATGCCCACATAAATACGAGTTACGGGCTGGTAACAGACCCAAAGAAGCAAAACTATGAAAAATGTGCTTATATCTGTGTGAGTGTGTGTGTGTGAGTGGGGGAGGGAAGAGCTCCCGATTCGATGCCTTCCAGGTAGAACTGAGCGATGAAAGCGAGAGTGGGACCAAGTGAGTGGCTTAAGTGAGGCGAATGGGCAAACAGGGCAAAAAAGGAAAAAAAAAATAAATAAAAATAAAAAAAAAATAAATAAAAATAAAAAAAATAAAAAAAAATAAAAAAAAAACAAAAATAAAAAAAACATAAAAAAAATAAAAATAAAAGCAGAAACAAAAATAACAACAGATACAAAACAAGCTTTTTTGTAATGAGGCTTGAAATTCGTTGCACACACTCACACACACACACACACATATATATCTATATATATATGCAGACACTTTTATACTTACACAAAAAGCTTGGACAATAGACAAGACACGGAGATGGCACACGAGATGAAGACGTGGGTGGAAGCAAAGTTGGGGACAGAGGCATGAACTTTCTTCTTCAATGTTTCCGCTGCTTTATTGAGTGTTCTCTTGTTGTTGTTGTTGTTGTTATTTGTGTAGTTGTAATTGTTGTTATAGTTGTAGCTGTTGCTGTTGTTGTTGCTGTCGCTGCACACCCACATTATTGTAATTATCATTGTTGTTGTCTTCATCGTCATCGCTTACCCTTGTTAAATGCCCATTTACCACCACACACACACACACACACACACACACACACACACATACACACACTTACACACACACACAGACACACATGCACACGTCGTTCCTATGCGGCATGTGATTGGACACGTATGCGAAAGCGCAGATAGCGCACAGTGGGGCAAGTAGAACTCAGATTGGGCATTGGAATGGCCCCTCATTGAAATAATTGTGGAATTTTTATTAAGGATTTCGAATTGAAGTGAAATTCGAGTACAAAAGTCCTGATTTTATTTCGCAGTATGTCTTGTGCTTGGCTGTTCTTGTACCACTGTGCAGCGGGCTGCGTTGTTGTTGCTGTTGTTGTTGTTTCGACTGGTTTTTTGTTGCTATTATATACGATTATGGGTGCACGATGAGAAGAGGGGGGAGCAAGTAATGGAGGGGTGGGGGGGGGGGGGGGGGGATTGGGTCTGGGGTTTTGGGTACGGACTCGGGCTCGTCTCCCCGGGTCCGGGCTATGCGCTTGGAATCGGGTTTCTCGGCGAAGAGAGACGTAGAAACTACGCGGGCGCTGTTGATGCTCATTGTTTGCCGGTGCTTGGGGGTTTTTGTTGTTGTTGTTGTTGTTGTTTCTGGTTGTTGTCGACTGTTGCTGGCAGTTGTTATTTTGTTGCTGCTATTTTGGCGGCGTTGGCCGTTACCGTTACCGTTACTGTTTCGGTTACCGTTAGCACTTGACACACCCAAAGGCGCCGGCACTTGCCAGGCGAACTTTCACGAGCGCCGAACCAAGTAACTAATCCATTTGGCTTTTTGTTTTTGCTTTTGCCGCCTGGCATTGCATGCGCGCTTTCCAGATGGAGGAGATAACGGAGGCGGAGGATTTGGTCAACAAGTCACGACGCAGCTCCAGCCAAGCCACGACACCCGTTGCCGCCGTTTCATCCATTGGATTCAATAGATCCTACAAGCCCATTGCACCCATGGCCAGCTACAGTGAGAAGGCTGTGGGTAACTCGCCAAAGCACATGGTCAGCACACTGTGCTCACCCATCGAGCAGATCTCGTGCATTGTATCCCGGGAGCATGTGCTCAAGAACGAAATTGAGCAGCTGCAGGAGCACCTGAAGGACACTGAGGAACGCTTGGCATCGGTTCAGCTGCAGAGCGATTCACTGTCCCAGACACAGCGGACACTGCGGGAGCACAATGGACGCCTCCAGGATGAGTCTGAAACGCTCAAACTGGACGTGCAGCATCTCAATGAGTGCGCGGTTGTGCTGCGCACTGAGCTCCAATCGGCTCGCCGGGATCGGGACGAGGCCATGCAATTGACGCGTTCCTTGCGCACCGAATTGGAGGAGGCACAACAGGAGAGGCGTCAAGTGATGGAGAGCAAAGAGAAGGATGCTCGCATTATTCAGGATCTGCAGCGACAGTGCCGTGAAATGGAGCGCATTCTTATGCGCAAGCATCCGGACTCCGTCTCGGCTCTAATTGGTAAGTCGCATCCCTGCCCCTGCCTGCCTGCTCCTCGTTGAGTCACATGACACATGATTCACTTGACTCGTTTCAGTGGCCTCCAAGAGCACTGGCATGTGCTCGCTGAACGATGCGGAGAGTGTGAATAGCCGTAAGTTGCTGGAGCAGCGCATCGCCCAGCTGGAATCAGATGCCAAGGATCAGGATCGCAAGGCTCAGCAGATACTGGCCAAGGTTCAGGCGCGTTTCAACTCCGTACAGGCCAAATACGAGACTCACATTGCTGACCTGGAGACCCAAGTGCTGAGGTGAGCATTGAAGCCATCATCCTTGCCAGCTTTCGTTAATCCCATTGGTATTTTTCCTTTTGTGTCCTCAGCCTTCAGGAAATCAACACCAAGTTGAATGAGCAAATCGAGTCCCAGGTGCGCACCCTGGATCGGTATATGCAGAAGCGCGCCGACAAGTACTACAATAACTGCACCCAAACTGATGACCAGCTCCTGGTGCAGCCCACTGCGTCCTCCGGAGCAACGGTGAAGGCATCCACCACTGGCACCCAGACCCAGACAAATGGAACAATGCGTGACCACAGCACGAACACAATTGGCTGCCCCTCGCCAAGCATCATCTGCCAGCAACACTTGCAGCAGCAGCAGCAGCAGCAACTGCACTCGGCCGGCAGCAGCAGCACCAGCAGCACCGCCAACTCCACGCCAAATACCTCGCGCCCCAACTCCAAGCAGAGCGGCGCCCAGAGACGTTCAGCTGTGGGCTCCAAGCTGCCAATATCGCAGTCGGAGTCAACGCTGTCATTGATTGGCCATGGTCACGGTCATGGCCAGAGCCTAAGCACTGCCAAAGAGGAGTCCCAGATGCTCAGCTCAGTGCGCAGCATGCGCGTTGACTTGGCCATCAAGAATAAGGCCATGCAGCGGCTGACGCGGGAGCTGGATGACTGCAAGAAGACCATACGGAAGCTGCAGCGCGATCGGGAGAACGGACAGGGCGTGGCCGCGAGCGTGGGCGTGGGCGTGGGCGTTGGCGTTGGCGTTGGCATTGCAGCAGGTAATTCATTAATCCTAATCCTCTCCAACGTCATCCTTGTTCATTTCATCAGATTTGTGGCTTCGCACGCGTCCATCACACGCGTGTTTACCTTTCTGTATCTGTGTGCGAGTGTGTGTGCGAGTGTGTGTATGTGTGCTTGTGTGTGTGTGTGTCACTCGGTCGCCAGCGAACGTTGTCGTGTAATTTATGGACTTTCTCTGCTCGTCAGCACGTACAAGACACAAAGTCAGAGACGACACAACAACAAGCAAATAAATTGCTGGAATAAATCATTGCACGGTTGTCGACTGTTGCTGTTGCTGTTGTTGTTGTTGTTGTTGTTGTTGCCGTTGCTGCTGGTGGTCGGCCCCAGCGCCACCTCCACACCTGCCACCACTCTCCTCTCTCTCTCGCGGACCAGACTCTCCTGGTTTCGGGCGGCCTTTTGACCGACCACTTTTTGCACTCATTTCCAACGATCAACGATGTCGACGACGACGACGACGACGACGCGTCCAACGTCCGCCGTCCGCCGTCCATCGTCCGTTGTCCGCGCGTCCAACGGCTAATGGCCAACGGGCAATGCCCAACATTTTGAGCGCTTAAAAAACAAAACACGTTCCCATGCATTGGCTGTTAGATCGCCTCCTGCTGCTGCTCCTCCTCTTCCTCCCCTTCCTCCTCCTTCTCCTCTTCCTCCTCTTCCTCCCCTTCCTCCTCCTCTTCCTCCTCCTGCTCCCCTACTGCTCCCCCCCTCCTCCCCTCTCAGCTCTTCTGCTACCATGACTGCGCTGAACTACCGTCACAGCAGTCGACCGCCTCCCCACTGATCCACTGTAGATGGCATCTCTCGGCCACTTGGTTATGTCACCTGAGTGTGGGACTCGTTTATTTACATTCATCGATTTGAATTCGCTTAGTTTTTGCCGCCGTCGCCGAGAAAGAAAAGAAAATTCGAAAGCGAAAGTCAAAGTCAATGACGACGCGCTGCGATCCAATCCGATCCAATCCAATTAGTTCCGATGCGACGCGGACCCGTCTCCAGTCCCAGTCCCAGTCTTGGCCCCATAGCGGCCACTCGCTGCTGGGGGCAAGGTGTTGCCCCCTGGCAAGCAGCGGCGGTGCCACCAGCAACCAACAACAAGCGTCGCCTCGTTTGCGCATGCGCGCGAGTTTTATAATTTCATGTCTTGTTTGATGGTCGCTTCTTTATGCTTCGTCTTGTTGTTGTTTTTGTTACTACTTTTTTTTGTTCATAATTTGTTAGCGAACAGCAACAACAACAACAACAACAACAGCAAAAAGAAATGAACATAATTTTATTTTGAGCGCGTGTTTAAATGCAAATTTTTCCACATTTGCCTTTTGATTATGCAATCAAATTGACTTAAGCTCTTATTTAATTTTAATTTGTTTATTTTTGTATTATTGTTTTTATCATTTATCATTTATTATTTTGTTATTTTGTTATTTAATTTTCCTCTTGGCTTTTATTACAAATTTCAATTCGAAACTCTTCTCTGCCTTTGGCTACGGCGTTCAACGAACCCAACCCCCACACTTGACACACGTCGTCAAACGCTTCCAAAATTTCAATTATCGATGATTATTCCATTGATTAATCCAATCAATAGTTTTTTTTTCTTAATTGTATGTGTATGTGTGCAGTCTAAGTCAAGAATGGTTTATTCCCTATGAACAGAGAGACAGAACTTAAAATTTTACTACTTACGACTTATAACTCATCCTTTTTTTCCGGGCAGGTTCCAAATTCGAGCCCAAGGTATTCGGTGGCAGTGCTATGTCTGCTAGTAGTGGCAACGTTGGTTCACGACGTGGACACGATCATTACCAGGATCATATACCGGCTACCACAGAGAACCAGGCACTGAAGGAGGCGCAGAACAAGTTCCATCTTCTGGAGGCCGACTATAAGACGCTGCATGACAAGCGTCTCCAGGACGTAAGTATCATTATTATAGTCCATCTTGTCCAGCTCTTCACTTAACATCCAACCTTCGTATCCATCCAGTTGAAGACGCTGCAAAGTGCGCATGAGCGAGAATTGGCGTCCTGCAATGAAGCGGTACGCATCCTACAGCAGCGCCTGAATGAACGCGAGGAGGCATTTGCCACACAGAAGCGTCGCAAGATTCCCGTGGACTACTACGCACTCAAAGCAAAGGTACCATGGATTATGATAAATCTGAGTTGAGGATTCAAATGTTATATTGTTGGGGATTTCAGGTGTCATTGCTGGAAAGACGTCATTCGGAGCGCGAAGAGCGGCTGCACATGCTTGTCGAAGCGTTGAGCAAGGGCCGACTGAACGGTGCACTGGAGGATCTGATACAGGAGAACAACAACAAGTAGATGATCTCCAGCAGACAACCGGGCATACATCCTCAATAGGCCAGAGTGCCAAATGTAGAAGTATGTTAGTTAAGCTTAGTGTTCCGTGCGACTGACCGTAGAAGTATTTAAAAGTGGGATCCCAACTCAAACTTGGATCGACGCGGATCTGGGCTCTGGTGTCTGCGATCGGGGATCGTGTGGATTTAACTAAAATTGAAAACAGTATTATTTCGATTTTTACATTGATTTCGCTTACTAAATTAACTTTGTGTGAAAGAAATGATATTTTTGTAAGTTTATTAAGTGATCCGACGGTTGATGTCAGCGCATTCCGGCCAAACTAAGATCCCATCTAAATGATCTCAAGCGACATCTAAGCCACGCCGGCTTGGAGTCCAATAACTTTACCAAATTTACAAGCGTCCTCTCTCAAGGCTCGAATCCTCGTTTCTATTTACAGTTTTTTACATTATTTTTAAATTTCAGTTTGAGGGGAATTTTTTTTGTATAAGAGAATGTGTGTGTGTGTGTGTGTGTTTGTAAATATTGAAGAGAGTTTTATATTTTAAGGTAACGTTTTAATAATTAGTTCATGTTTTAAGGGGCATGCGACTCGTCGGGTTCCAAGTCAAAAGTTATTGCCGGTTAAAGCCCTCCGCTTGCTGCCGCGCGGGCAGTGAAGGTCAAATTATGAATATATAATAAATATATATATTTATTTATATATATATATTTATGAAAATAATAATTATAGTTTTAAACGTACTTAAGTTAATGGGAGCTAACCAAATATGTGTTTTAAAACTGAAAATTGTAATTCGAATTGTTTAACAAATACACGAAAACGAAAGAGATAGCAAGCCAAAGAGCGAGAGGCAAGCATAAACGAAAAATGCGAAAATTGAAAATAAAAAATTGAAAATTGAAAATAAAAAATTGAAAATTGAAAATTTCAAATTTAAAATGAAAAGTTAGAAATGAAAATGAAAAATCTTAAATGCAAATATTGTTCGATATGTTTTTTTCGAATAAAATTAAAAGCAGGCGTTGCTCTAGTCAAAATTGCGACTCCAAATTCTGCCAATAAATAATAATAATAATAATTTCCGTCAGAAACTCATATGAATATTAATTAAATATGATCCATCCAAGCAAATAATAAAAGTTAAGATTTCTATTTTAAAATGTTTAAATAACCTGAACCTAGAAGTCAGAAGTTAGAAGTCAGAAGCCAGAAGTCAGAAGTTAGAAGCCAAAAGTCAAAAGTCAAAAGTCAAAATTCAAAAGTCAAAAGTCGAGAAGTCAAAAGTCAAAAGTCAAAAGTCAAAAGTCAAAAGTCAAAAGTCAAAAATCGAGAAGTCGAGAAGCCAAAATGAAATTCTTATACGATACCCAAATGAAACTTGTCCATTTGTCTAGAAGTGTGACTGGAGAGTAAAGTAATACCCAGCTCTTAGATCATTCCATTCCCCCAATCCCTGTAATCCCTATATATGTATATGTATCTGAGATATATATGAGAGAGTCTCTTAGGTTTGTTTGTGGTTAACCTTGGACAGAGTGCAGGGTGTTCAATGGTCGTGCTAGCCCGACTATAGTGTTCTTACTAGTTTTTAAAGGTATTGTAGTCTAGATAGTATTCCCGATTATGTAGAGTACACACTTTGAAAAAGTTTAAATAAAATCCTAGCCGAACGAAAATGGAAATTCAGGACATGCAGCATGAAGAGTGAAAATTCAAGAAAAAAAATGCAAAAACAAAACCAAGAACAAAAATTCAAAATGAATATGAATTTAAATTTTAAGTCAAATGTCAAATGTCAAATGTCAAATTGCGAATTGTACAACAAATTCTTGAAATGCAAGCGGTAAATGAAAATATTAATAAATTGCATGAATTATCTACATAAGTGGAAAGTATCTTTTATCTATTATTAAGCGCTTAGCTATTTCCTTTCTGTTATATATCTAGTATTTAATTTAAGTCTGTTTGAGCCTTTTTATATGCCTTGTATCTGATATCGGAGTAGATCCTTCAGCCAGACAGACAGGTCAATTTCTGAGATCCTTAACTCTGGTGTGGAAGATAATTATGATGGACTTCCCATAAGAGATTCCCGTGCTATCCATAACAGAATACTTCGCTTCCCATAAGAGAATCCTGTACTTCCTGTTTGGCTACTGAGCTTTTTCAGTAGCCCTTCTTTATTTAAAAGAAGACGAATTTCTAGTTATTAAGATTTAATATATTTTATTATTATTATATTTTATTTTTATTATGTTATATTATGGGGTGCCCGCGCCTCCCATTTCACCTCTATTGATACACTTCTGCACCTCTCCAAGTCCAACGATAAAGTGTCTGCCAGCCTTCAGCCACGTGGAAGCTACCCTTTCGGCAGCTTCAGCTGATCGGTCTGGCAGAAGAGAGGCAGCCGACGATAGAACCGCCAGAACATGCGGCTTCGGCTGCAGTCTCTATCACTAAGGAGGGAGATGGACAGAAGAGCGAACTTACAGCAGCCGATAGCGCCCAACTTGGCTGCTTCGACTGCAGTCGTTTGCAATAATGGAAAACATATGTCCAAGAGTTGGCGCGGAAGCACTTATTTACATTATTATCTGATGTCTTATATTAAGAGAGAGTTGGAGGGAGCAGCTGGTATAGCACACAGGGCTGCTTAACCAAACACTTCCCATAACAGAATCCTGTGCTTCCCATAAGGGAACCCCTGCTACCCATAAGAGAATCCTGTACTTCCCATAACAGAATCCTGTGCTTCCCATAACAGAATCCCGTGCTTCCCATAACAGAATACTTCGCTTCCCATAAGAGACTCCTGTACTTCCCATAACAGAATCCCGTGCTACCCATAAGAGAATCCTGTACTTCCCATAACAGAATCCCGTGCTACCCATAAGAGAATCCTGTGCTTTGATGAGATTAAAAAAGGATTGTCTTGCGTTTCATGATTAAAGTTTTATTAGATTACAAAGTAGACGTGATTAGTTTATAGACAAAGACACATACATACAGGTAGTACATAGAAGTAAATATTAATGTGTATATATATAGGTGTGTATACATATATACGTATATGTATAAGTAGTAGGTATCATATGTGCTTCTTGTAAATTGCAGTGTTCATATAAGAAATGCTGGATATGAGGATAATATAATTATTTATTATTAGAGCATTAGAAGATCGGCTCGGATCTTGAGAAGACATCGTCTGCATTCGTGACAATACGATCCCAAACAACAGCAACATTTAACTACGGCATATGATCATAAGCATCATAGGCATCATATATGTATTAGTAACTCAACAATCCTTAAGTTTATATATGTATTTATGTATATAGAGATATAATGGGTTAACTTATATTGAGGTATTTATAATATTTGAGGATAACAACGGATGTATTTTTATCCGTGATTTAAACTGTAACTGTACTAAATTTCCATCGATTAACACTAGGAAAAAAAACCGTATGTATTTGCGTCCTTAGGCTGGGGATTCACATCTTCCTTTGCTAGTAGGGTAGTCTTCAGTTTTTGTTGTTGTTGTTGCGTTGGCCCTGGACTCGGTGAGTGTTGCAATTGCTGAACATTTGGGGCACTAACTTGTTGAATCTTTGATGCAAGTCACCGCGCCGAGGCAGCACGGCGCCTCCAGACCGTAATGTCTGCGCGTCCTTGTTGGAAACAGAACTGGCAGCTACGCGGGCCACATGGAACGCCTTTTATAGAAGCCCGGCAGAGATTGCCAGTGGTGGTACACAGATGTGGCGCTTGTACACAATTTTACGCCCAGATGCGCATCAATCCCCTTTTATTTATTAAACGTTTGTTCAACAACTGAGCCAAGTCAACATATTGCTCATTGCACTTTAATTTGCTTTTGATTGAAACACTCTTATCGCAAATGTGCACCCGGTCAAGGCGAATCCGGCCCGGCCAGGACATGCCAAGCGTGGCTGGGCCATGGCAAAGGTTCCGCGCCTTGACGTCATGCTCGAGCTTGCACCATGTTTCGGCTGCCAGCAGAAAGGATATTTACAAGAACATATGCTTTGTAAGACACATCCTGCAGGCTGCTCAGGAACAGGCCGGAGGAGGAAATGCCGATAATAGACCAGTGAACTGTGGAAGCGCCAGTGACGTAACGTAATAAATTGGACAACTTCAATTCCATTCATAAAATGTTGTCTAAGCGGAGGGCTACACGCATTAGCTTCACTTGAATGGAGTTAGGAGGATATGCCAGTCCAAGCGCAGTGGTGTACACGTGCGATAAGAGTAAATTAAATCAATCATTGGAAAATTGAGGTTCACTGGAAAAGTGCTTTCCGTTTTTCGCGTGGGCGTTGTCATTTCCACTGTGGCAATCTATGAGTATTTTGCTATATAAGTGGATCGTCGTTGACCGAAGCTTCATTCGAGCTCGAAGAGTTGTTCGAGCTTTGACTAGACTAGCATCAATTTCATTCAAAGTCCTTTGAGGGAGAAGTTCTGCTAAAGCGAATTTCTTTGAGAATTGAAATATTGCCAGGATGGCTCAGAACCCACGATGGCTAAGGCTCAACATTGTTCTAATAGTTCTTCAACTTGGAACCTTTGTACGTTCTTCTCAGGCACTTGGCCACAGGCACTTTGACGACCAGGTTTGCGGTAGTCGGCTCCTTGAGTGCCATTTGGAAGATCGACGCAGTGAGTTGGAGGACTATGACGAGCATCTGGTGTATAGACAAGGATATGAACGAAACACAAAACCTGAGTATCGTCAACGGCGACTTATTCCCGATGAAATGAGCCGAGTTGAAGACGCTTCGCGACGTGAAAGCCGTGAAGATCACCGGCGCAAAGCATCTCAAGAAGATGTGGCCCGCCGGACTGATATGGATTTACGGGAGAGGAACGATAACATCGATTATCGTATTGTTGAGCGAGTTGCACGTCAACAAGGACAGCTAAGCCGAGAAGACATCGATCGAAGTGATAGAGCTACTCGTCGTGTTGATAATCAAGTTATCCATAGGGAGGAACGAGCTCGTGCTAGAGTGAGCTCTCAAAGCGAAAGAGAAGTCCGACGAATCGATGTCAGAAGAGAAGGTTTATCGAGAAGAGAGCAACGCGATGATTTTCAACAAGACGAGGTTCATCGATATAATCGCGATATGCAAAGGAGACAGAATCGCGAAGTTCGTGAACATACAGATGAACAGCAACGGGAAAGACGTGTGGATCGAGAGAGTATTCGTCGAGAAAACAATGACTTAACCCGTTCACGTACACGTGAAGCTCGCGATGAATCACGAGTTCGTAATGACGAGCACGTTAATCGTATTGTGACACGTCGCGTAGAGCAAGACGAGCTCGTACGAGAGCAACGGGATAGTTTCCAACAAAAAGAATTTGACCGTTTTCGACGAGAGACACGAAATGATGTTCGCCGAAATGAACGAGATTTGTATAGAAGACAAGAACGCGAAAGTCTAGAACGGGATGAGCACCGACAAAATGCCGAAGATCGTACAGAAGTAAGACGCGATATAAATGACCGAATTGAAAACCGAATCAGTCCGGAGGAACCTATAAATCGCAATAGTAGGACAACATCACGCAGCATCGTGCGACGAGAAGTACGGGAGAGTCGAGGTGATCGTGATATTAACAGGAGGCAGGAACCCCGAAGTGGAGAACGTGAAATCTTAGAGCAACGAGAGCGTAGGGTTAATCGCAGTGTTGTTCACAGGGAAATCAATGATTTGACACGTAATAACAGACAAGTTACTCGTCGAGAAGATCGAAATGAGCTTCGGCGTGTGGAAAAAGCTGGAGCTCATACGCGCTCAGAAGAAAGCCGGGAACGTGACGTTTTTCAACACGATAAACTTCGACGTGATGACCGCCGACAAAATGAACTGCGACGAGATGACCGCCGACAAAATGAACTGCGACGAGATGAACTTCGACAAGTTGAACTTCGACGAGATGAACGCCGACAAAATGAGCTTCGACGTAGTGAAATTCGACAAAATGAGCTGCGACGAGATGAACTTCGACGAGATGAGCGCCGACAAAATGAGCTGCGACGAGATGAACGCCAACGAGATGAAATGCGACGAGATGAACTTCGACGAGATGAGCGCCGACAAAATGAGTTGCGACGAGATGAACGCCGACAAAATGAGCTGCGACGTGACGAGCTTCGACGAGATGAGCGCCGACAAGATGAGCTGCGACAAGATGAGCTTCGACGTAGTGAACTTCGACGAGATGAACTTAGACGAGATGAGCGCCGTCAAAATGAGCTGCAACGTGATGAACTTCGACGAGATGAGCGCCGACAAGATGAACTGCGACGAGATGAGCTTCGACGCAGTGAACTTCGACGAGATGAACGCCGACAAAGTGAACTGCGACGTGACGAGCTTCGAAGAGATGAACGCCGACAAGATGAGCTGGGACAAAATGAGCTTCGACGTAGTGAAATTCGACGAGATGAACTTAGACGGGATGAGCGCCGTCAAAATGAGCTGCAACGTGATGAACTTCGACGAGATGAGCGCCGACAAGATGAACTGCGACGAGATGAGGTTCGACGCAGTGAACTTCGACGAGATGAGCGCCGTCAAAATGAGCTGCAACGTGACGAGCTTCGAAGAGATGAACGCCGACAAGATGAGCTTCGTCGTAGTGAACTTCGACGAGATGAGCGTCAACGAGATGAACTTCGACGAAACGCTGAAGACCGCACTATTTTACGTCGTGATATAAATAACCAAAGAGATAATCGTGAGGAATATGAAAATGGCAATGGTAAGCAAGTATCCCGTAATACTCTTTACCGAAGAGTGGAACGAGATGAATTCCGACAGCATAGGGAAAGACGTGCGAGCCTTGAGGATCGTAGCGATAGACAAGTATCACGTATGTCTGTCCGCCGTGAGGAGCGAGATGACTTGCGAAGGGGTGATCGCCGCAATTATGACCTTAGTGAGCGAGAGAACTTTGCTGATGGGATTCGTCGGCAAACGGACAGTCGATCAAGTGATGCCAATAATCTATTATTCAATGACCGTGGACGACAGATGCAGCATGTCTTTCTTCGAAAGGATTCCCGACAAGACGAACGGGACTTGACCCGAGAGCAGGAGCGTGACACCCGTATGAATGTTGAGCGAATGAACAGACGTGTTCAGCGAGAGCCATCGCGTAGACAGGTGGAAGAACCAGAGCGATTTAATCGTGTTAATCGAGAGCGTTCGGACATTCAACGTGATGCTTCTGATCGATTTGATCTTAATCGAATGGAACGCGATGTGACTCGAGGAGAGGATCGAAATGCTCGGTTGGAACGCCGAGTTGCCCGAGTAGGCGAGACTCGTGATTCTTTAATGTCTCGTGTTGATCGACGTGTCACTTCCGATCGAAGGCTGCAACGTGAGGATTCTGACCGATTGGCTATGATGCGAGTGAAATTGGGTCAAGAGAGCGATACACGCCGTGTGGATAGTCGACTTCAAGATGGAGACTCAAGACGCGAGCAAATGGACTTAGCACGCAGGGACTTAGATGAGAGGAAAGCCTTTTATCGTTTGGAGAAACGTGAAAATCAGCACAGGATTAATTTCGCAAGCGAAGTTGCCTCACGACAAAAGCACGATCTGTCCCAGCGTTTT
The DNA here is from genome assembly GCA_035044505.1 of Zaprionus lineosus. Taxonomy (NCBI): domain Eukaryota; kingdom Metazoa; phylum Arthropoda; class Insecta; order Diptera; family Drosophilidae; genus Zaprionus; species Zaprionus lineosus. Next base: position 273,589 of record JAWNNX010000007.1, read on the forward strand.
AGCCGTCAGGAGCGCTCGTTGGATGATGCTCCATCTCCATACAAGTCGACCACTGGAGTACAGGCTTTGCTCATGGCTGGCCAAGTAATGCTAATGATGATGCTGGTCTCCAAGCTATGCCACAGCCACAAGGGCAATGATATTGGGTATGTAATTAGCCTTCAGTTCATTCAGTTCATCGGATGTAATGTGCATGATTCCTTCACAGCAATAAACTCGGTGATCATATCAATGGCATCCTGCATCCGATTGCCTGCTAAGCGAGACAAGGGGCATGATGATATACTTGATAACCTGAAACGCATAAGTACCTAAGAAACCCAATAATTATATCCAGACCGTGGACCCATATTATGAAAGAGGCGTGTCTTTATCGAATTGTTACTGTAACTGTAAACTACAATACACTTAAACGAAACCAAAAGCAAATATAAGTCATACTTAGTTGAGCAAATGCAAAGAAGCGGGCTTGTTTATCCGAGGGAGACCCGAGCACCGGACATCTATTCAGATTCTGAGGCTTGTGGCTGCCCAAAATCACAATAATTGAAGCGAACGACAACAGAAAATCTAACTGAACAGCTACGGGACGGACCAGACCAAGATAGACCGAGATAGACCAATCTAGACCGGGCTAGGGCAGACTCCGAGCCACACCCATAGCCAGCCAGACTTGTCTGGTAGATGGGCATAGTGTCGCTGCCGTCTTTGTACGAAGGTCCTGCAATTGTCCACTTGGCATCCTCGAGCATGTGTGCTGGCCACAATCCAATGCATACAACATACATATTACTCAGAGCAATGGGCCACTCCTGAGAAGGGTCCGGCACAAAGCTGAACTGCAAAATTATTATTGCGATTTTCCATCTCGTCTGGCCGCATCCCTTTGCTCCTCTGTGTGCCAGAAAGTATCGTTGTTGATAAATTTCTCACACATGTCCTGGATGTTAGATGGTGGCTTGGTCTTATATGGCATGGCATGGCATGGCATGGCATGGTATGGTATGGTATGGTGTGGTTTGATATGGTTTGGTATGGTGTGGTATGGTATGGTATGCTATGGCCTGGTCTATACATCTTTTGCTTTTCAAAGGATTTCCCTATGGGAGCTGGCCGGAACACGCAGCCATCCAGCCAGCCAGTAAGCCATCCTTAATCAGTGAAACCAACACAAATTGTATAAAATTTTCTTCTATTGGGGATTATTTCGCATGGCAAATGTGTGGGCAGGCAACTTATGTGTGCTGTGCATACACACGGTCAGTCGTACACACACACACATACACATGCAAGTACATCCGTTCACTCACACTCACACGCACAGTTGATTGCTTGGCTGTGTCTGTTTACAGTAAGGATGCCTGGGCAAATGGCCTAAAACATATTCATTCCGAGTTTTGTGTACATGCAAAGAGCAAGAGCAGCGGAGGCGGAGGCGGAGGCAGAGGCGGGGGCAGAGACGATGCTTCCTTTTTGTGCTGGGCTGCCATCAAAGTCAAAGCTGCAAACGCCAGTTGAGTGGCTTAAACTTTCTTTAGGGCTACATTTAATGAGTTCCTGCTAATTTCCAGTCTACATTTTTAATCTCACATCTCTCAGGGCAATTGACCCCACGCACCATCCGGTTCATAGTCCCAATATTAAGGATACAGTTCTTAATTATTGACTTACTATTGGATTAATCGTAGATCAATGCTCAATGGACTGCTGCTCCTGTAGGATATCATCCTCTTCTCTCTCCGTTTTGCCTTCATATGAGACCAAAGTTGCATCCTGGCAGAAGATTATTTTTTTCTCCTCATATTGGATTTTACCTCCCAACTATTTTAATTGGCAACTGAAAGCAGAAACTTTTAAATCAATCAATTATCGGAATGTCCTTGCCGCTTGCACGACCGCCACCACCCACATTGCAAGCCAATTGTTATCCTTGTGTATTTATTTTCAATAGCTGCAAATATTTTTCATTTTCATTTATAATTTGATATTTTCATTTTCCCTATTAACAGAACTTGGAAGAGTCCTCGAGCTGGACATCGACTGTGTGTCCTTGTGGTGTGCGCTTTCTATTTGTGAGATCGAAATCTCCTTGTCGTTCAGACAACTGTTATGGCTTCTAATAACATCGGGTATTACTTAACAAATGAACGCCATTCTGTATAATCCAAGTTTTATTTACGTAAGCAAACATAAGTATCCTTCATGTCCTTCCTATGTGTGTGCCCACACACTTCCGTTAGTGGTTGTATGCATGTCCATGACAAATACTCACCCATCCCCATTTAAACAAACACACGCCCACACACACACGCCGATACATATACAGACACACTCACACACACACACACACACACACATACACACACTCGTTCAGAGACACTCGCAGCGAGGTTATTCGATATTAAAACGCCACAAAAAGCGCAATAAACCAACAAGGAAACATCATAAAAAATTGAGTTTTCAATATTTATTCGAATTAAATAATTCACGCGCTTTGGTCTGGGCGACGTAACCGGGCAGCTTAAAACCGCACGGGCCGCCAGCATTGCCACCCAATCATACAAATACACGCGCACGCACTCGTACACACACACACACACACACACACACACACACACATCTCCAAACACTACAAACACACGCCGAGTGAAAGAGACAGCGCAGGAAGGAGACAAGGAAGGGACAGCAGCTCAAATATATGTATTTACACACACACACACACACACACACACACGCATTCACATAAATAAATATATGTATATATGTGTATGCATGCTTCTAGACTACCGGAAAGGCTCAAGAAGCGTTACAGACTAAAAAGCGGAGGCATTACCGGGTCCGGGTCCGGGTCCGGGTCCGTGAGGTTGTTTGGGGTTTTGTACGTATGGCATTTTACGAGCATTTGAGGTTTATTTTATACTTTTAGCCACACACACACACACACATATATACACATTTACTCAGCCACACAGACATACACACACACACACACACACACACACACGCACACCCACAAGTGGCGTGAATGCAAAACAAAATATATTTTGTGTCAGAAATCATAAATTTCAATAAAAATGAAAGCAACGAAGCGCCAAGTAAATACGTAAACTGAAAGGAGATGTTTCCGTATAAAGCAGCGGATACGCTGCGTCCGTAAAGCTGCCAGAAAAATAGTCGATGGTTTGGTGCTTCTTCTGTTGTTGTGTTGTTGTGTTGTTGTGCTGTGCACAGCTTAGAGAGCTAAGTAAATGCAACAGTCGGGATACAGTGTGTAGTCTTGAAACTGAAATCCAGCGCAAACAACGATCCGCCGTACTATCCGGATTTCGTGTCGACGTAGATGCCCAAATACCGGACGAAAATACTATATTTCAGGATACTGGGAGTGTCAGACAAGTGGATTACCAGTTGGATACACCACTGGCTTATTTGATAGTCGTCGGATGACAACGAAACACTGCGGACACGACGGACACGGCGGACACGGCGGACACGGCGGACACGGCGGGCAGAGCGGACAGAGCGGACAGAGCGGATAAATGGACTACCGAGTAAGCGAGACAGGACACTAGCCAGATTTTGAATCACTGAACACTTCAAGCGGATTAGTAAATTATCTAACTTCATATATCAGTCCTTATTCGAAATATTCCATTATCCTTGCAGCTTTTGGGTCCTTGATTTTTGTTTAGTTTTTCATTGGCCTAACTTTAATTTAGTTTAGTGCGTGAAAAATAAATTAAAACAATAATTTGACAGTCTTTTCATCAGTTAAGGACTTCAAGGATTTCAGAATCCTTCAGTTTATGATGATGGCTTTCACTTTTCCCAAATGAAAATGAAATCTCAGCCCACAGAAATGGCCACAAGTCTGCTGCCTGTGGGAAAAAAGGATATACAGAAAAAACACATTTTGTATCAAGGATTATTTTGAAGGTAACTAAATTAAGGATTTTGGTTACAACTGTAATGGATAGCAAGTAAAAAGTTGAAGCAATTAATTCATTTAATATTATTTTAAGTGATAAAAATAAAATATGTAAAAAATGAATTAATTAAGTCCTGGTAAAGTTGGGGGGCAATCGGGATGATGTCCTGGACCTTTGGGGTAAACAATTAATTTATTTAGTTATTTTAGAGACTGTCTTATTTTTTCAACATCAAATTTTTAATTTAGTGGATGTAATGGTATGTGCAGGATATATTGCCACGCAGCAGTTTGACGGTAAGCCGCAGGACTTTTCTGTTCCGTATACCAAGAAATTGCTCCTTAATTATACTAAATCCAAAAACGCAAAAAAAATAATGTCTTTCTGAGAAATTCGAGATTGCTTTTTAGGTCTTATGATTAAAGTTCCAGTTTAAGGTGAACAAAGAGCACCACAAATGTCCTTACAGGATGTGTGCCACTCAAGCTGTTGACAGAGACTCCTTCTGCTGTCATATGGGCTCTCATAAGACACAAAGGTGAGCGTCTTTCAGGACTTTATATTTATTTGTTTGTTTTTTTTTCTGTTTTTGAAAATCACCAAGGAAAATGTAATAAAAATTTGTAGCTCAAATTGATAGTTAGGGTTGTGGGCGGGGGGCGATTGGGGGGTGGCTAAGTCGTTGTGTAGATTGGGCAAACGCACGACATTTGGCCCCGACATTTGCTATCAATTTTATAAATTATCAATTTCATTGGCAACTGAGCAGCCAGCGAATAAATAAATACATAAATAAAAGAAATACTACGTGGAATGGAAATGGAAATGGGAATGGAAATGGAAATAGAAAATCGTTGCGAAATATTGTGAAATTGCCAACAGGCGAAATTGGTAAAATTCGTGGAAAACCGCAGCAATTCGAGCTGCGCCAGCAACATTTTTACCACAAGTTGCCATTAAATGTCAATAGAGCTCAATGCGAAATAGGAACAGGAATTGGTAGATTGCAAATGTTCAGTTCAGATGGGAGATGGTGGAGATGGTGGAGATGGTGGAGATGGTGGAGATGGAAGAGATGGTGGAGATGGAAGATGGCGTTGGCGGCTGTCTGATGGCAGCGGCTGGAGGATGGCGGATGGCGGATGACGGCTGGCAGATCGAGAAGAAGGAGACGCCACTGATGGTACTGAATGCTACAGCTCAGTTGGTACACGATTCGTGAGAGGGTAATATTGGGCAGGGGTTGGTGGTAGGATGGGGGAAGTGGGTGGGGGGTGGGGGGTAGATGGGAATTGAAACTGCCTTGCCCTAAGCGAAATGTGCAGTTAAATAAAAAATCAAAGCGGTTTACGTTATCAGCGACGATTTTCTGTGGGCGTCGGTAGTCGGTTGGCTGGTGAATACGGATGCGGATGCGGATGCGGATGCGAGCTGCGAGTTGGGAATGCGAATGTGAATGCGGATGCGGATTTGAGTGCCAAATGCGAAGAAGTTGCGTTGACAGCGTCGAACGTCTGCATAATCCCCACCCACCCAATCAAACTCGTACTCCCAAATACTTCCCAGCCTCCAATCGGATAACACGCAACCAAGCACCCACCTTCCCACCTCCAGCCGACCATCCATCCATCCATCCCATTATAGCCATGCCCTTCCCCATCCGTCCATCTGTCCATTCAGTCACCCAGTAAACGGCTCAGTCTGCCAGCCACCCATTGAGATGCATTTGTGCGAGCAAATGCGAAATTGGTTTATGCAACAGACTCTTACGGCGTACGTCAGGCTGGCGGGCATTTGGAAATGGCAAACTTTGACAGCGCAACGCGTTTGGAGGCGAATTTCTAAATAGAATCCAGCTATGGCTTCCCAGCTCTTAGTTCCTGGTTTCGTGCTCCTTGCTGCTAGATTTTAGCTTTCAGCTGCCAGCCCCTAGCTCCTAGCTGCTAGTCCCTAGCTCCTGCCCCCTAGTCTATACCCCCCTAGTCTCTACCCCCCTAGTCTCCTCCCCCCCTAGCTCCCATCCTACAGAGCTGTCCGTGAACTCGAATCTGGGAGCAAGCATTGCACCAGGAGCATCCGTTGCACTCGTGCAAATAAATTTGCTGTTCACGTACATGAAAGCCGTTTGCACAAGCATCCAATCATCCACAAATATTGTCTAAGCGAACATCAACACACACACACCCACCCGCACACACACACACACACACATACCCTTTGGCGTACACCGCGACTGTCGACTCCCATCATAGTTTTGATAATCCACAGCTCGTTGTTGAATTGATCAATTGGAAAGCCGCCGTAGCTGTGCAGCCGCATGTCAATTGGTAGGCACAAGGCGGCAATCCCGGCCACACATCAGTACACACACACACACACACACACACACAGATACACACACACACACATACAGATACACACTCACACACACTCAGTCCCCTATCAGTTAGATGCCTACTGCCTACTGACCCCTCCCTACGGCAAGTCCTGAGTTGCGGCCTCACCTGCGGGGCAGCCGACTGATTTGAAATAAAATACGTCAGGTGATGCAGGAGGCGTCCCCCCTTGGGGCGAGTTCTTCGTAAAGGTAGCACACATATCAAATGATGACATTTACCAGGATCTCCCCGACTCACTGCACTTGGCTTTCGGCCGCCAGCCGCCTGCCGCCTGCCGTTTACCCTCTGCTGTCTGTCGTTTGCCGACCACCGCCCACCGCCCGCCTTCCACATCCGCGTTCAACGTGCCACGTCCTCGAGTTTTATAGGATTTTTAGATATTTATAGATTACGCTCTTCCAATCACCGTGTGCTTGCTTTGGTTTCTCACTCCGAGTCCTGGGGAGTTCAGTATTCTTTGCTTTTGTAATAAATGCCCAATTCAAGTGCTTGGGTGTGCCTGTGTGTGCCTGTGTGTGCCTGTGTGTGCTTGGGTGTGCTTGGGCTCTTCTGTGTGCTTCTGGCTGTTTCTGGGTGCTTCCGGGTGTGCCCAAGGGAGCTGAACAGGAGCTGAGGTATGTGTGCCAGCGAGCTGTTGTGCAACGAAGTATAAAAAATGGCTGCATTCAGGATCCAGGAAGTGCTCTTCATGTCCTTGCTGGTCAGTGAGTGCAATTGCGAGTGCGAATGCGAATGCGAATGCGAATGCGAATTCGATTGCGGAGGCGAATGAAAATTCGGATGTGAGACTGAGTGGAAGAGGTAAGTGTGAAGACGGCAATGCAAAGTCAATTTGGCAAAGATCCTGGAGTCCACATCGAGTGTTCCGTCCTTGTTTAGTTCTCTTTACACGGGCACTGCCCAAATTGCAAGCTTAAACGAGCTGCAGGCAGTGGGCGTGAAGTAACGAGTACCGTATACTGACTACTGACTACAGAGCAACGAATAACGAGAAACCTGTTTGGTCCTGCGGGCAATAGGGCGGCCACTATTAGAATCCTGCTGCCCTCTCGCTTCCTGGCAACGTCACGTTATACGATACCGCACTACCGGTCAAGACCTAACAGGAGATGTAAGATAATTCAATTTCTATACAAGGACATTCCGAAATGCCCAATGCTGCTCTTAAGAACTGTGTCCTTATACGAAATGATGTCTTCATTTCTTCAAGAAACTTTTTAAGGACTATAATAGCCCTGATAAGTATGAAAATGCTCGAAGGATTCTTCATTTTCTCAATTGCAATTGCAACATTTTTGTGTCCTTCCCAATATACACATTTAAATATTAGAAGGATTGCTAAATTTAAATTTGGAATTTAATTATATATGTGTCCTTAATACCCTTTTAACTATCGCCTATAGAGTATATAGAGTATATAGAGTATATAGAGTATATAGAGTATATAGAGTATATAGAGTATATAGAGTATAAAGAGTATATAGAGTATATAGAGTATATAGAGTATATAGAGTATATAGAGTATATAGAGTATATAGAGTATATAGAGTATATAGAGTAGGAACAGTGTGGAGTTGCTCCCCTCTGACTCACTGATATCTGAATACTTAGCGATTGCTGATTTAATTATATAGAGTATGTAGAGTATAAAGATTATATAGAGTATATAGAGTATATAGAGTATATAGAGTAGGAACAGTGTGGAGTTGCTCCCCTCTGACTCTCTGATCCCTGAATACTTAGCGATTGCTGATTTTATTATATAGAGTATGTACAGTATAAAGATTATATAGAGTATATAGAGTATATAGAGTATTTAGAGTATATAGAGTATATAGAGTATATAGAGTATATAGAGTATATAGAGTATATAGAGTATATAGAGTAGGAACAGTGTGGAGTTGCTCCCCTCTGACTATCTGATCCCTGAATACTTAGCGATTGCTGATTTTATTATATAGAGTATGTACAGTATAAAGATTATATAGAGTATATAGAGTATTTAGAGTATTTAGAGTATATAGAGTATATAGAGTATATAGAGTATATAGAGTATATAGAGTATATAGAGTATATAGAGTATATAGAGTATATAGAGTAGGAACAGTGTGGAGTTGCTCCCCTCTGACTATCTGATCCCTGAATACTTAGCGATTGCTGATTTTATTATATAGAGTATGTACAGTATAAAGATTATATAGAGTATATAGAGTATATAGAGTATTTAGAGTATATAGAGTATATAGAGTATATAGAGTATATAGAGTATATAGAGTATATAGAGTATATAGAGTAGGAACAGTGTGGGGTTGCTCCCCTCTGACTCACTGATATCTGAATACTTAGCGATTGCTGATTTAATTATATAGAGTATGTAGAGTATAAAGATTATATAGAGTATATAGAGTATATAGAGTAGGAACAGTGTGGAGTTGCTCCCCTCTGACTATCTGATCCCTGAATACTTAGCGATTGCTGATTTTATTATATAGAGTATGTACAGTATAAAGATTATATAGAGTATATAGAGTATATAGAGTATTTAGAGTATATAGAGTATATAGAGTATATAGAGTATATAGAGTATATAGAGTATATAGAGTAGGAACAGTGTGGAGTTGCTCCCCTCTGACTCACTGATATCTGAATACTTAGCGATTGCTGATTTAATTATATAGAGTATGTAGAGTATAAAGATTATATAGAGTATATAGAGTATATAGAGTAGGAACAGTGTAGAGTTGCTCCCCTCTGACTATCTGATCCCTGAATACTTAGCGATTGCTGATTTTATTATATAGAGTATGTACAGTATAAAGATTATATAGAGTATATAGAGTATATAGAGTATATAGAGTATATAGAGTATATAGAGTATATAGAGTATATAGAGTAGGAACAGTGTGGGGTTGCTCCCCTCTGACTCACTGATATCTGAATACTTAGCGATTGCTGATTTAATTATATAGAGTATGTAGAGTATAAAGATTATATAGAGTATATAGAGTATATAGAGTAGGAACAGTGTGGAGTTGCTCCCCTCTGACTCTCTGATCCCTAAATACTTAGCGATTGCTGATTTTATTATATAGAGTATGTACAGTATAAAGATTATATAGAGTATATAGAGTATGTAGAGTATAAAGATTATATAGAGTATATAGAGTATATAGAGTATATAGAGTATATAGAGTATACAAGTTATATAGAGTATATAGAGTATGTAGAGTATGTATGTAGAGTATATAGAGGGGAGCAACACCACACTGTTCCTACTCTATATACTCTATAAGAACACTAGCAACACTAAAAGAACACTAGCAACAACACTAACAAAAACACAAACAACAACACTAAAATTACACTAACAACAACACTAAAAACAACACAAACAACAACACTAACAAAAACACTAACAACATCACTAAAATAACACTAACAACAGCACTAACAACAACACTAAAAAAACACCAACAACAACACTAACAACAACACGAACAACAACACTAAAAATAACACTAACAACAACACTAAAATAACACTAACAACAACACTAACAACAACACGAACAACAACACTAAAAATAACACTAACAACAACACTAAAATAACACTAACAACAGCACTAACAACAACACTAAAAGAACACTAGCAACAACACGAACAACAACACTAAAAATAACACTAACAACAACACTAAAATAACACTAACAACAGCACTAACAACAACACTAAAAGAACACTAGCAACAACACTAACAACAAACACATAACAACAACACTAACAACAACACTAACAACAGCACTAACAACAACACTAACAACAACACTAAAAGAACACTAGCAACAACACTAACAACAACACTAACAACAACACTAACAAGAACACTAACAACAACACTAACAACAACACTAACAACAACACTAACAACAACACTAACAAAAACACTAAACAACAACACTAAAAGAACACTAGCAACAACACTAACAAACAACACATAACAACAACACTAAAAAAACACTAACAACAACACTAACAACAACACTAATAACAACACTAACAAGAACACTAACAACAACACTAACAACAACACTAACAATAACACTAACAACAACACTAACAATAACACTAACAAAAACACTAAAATAACACTAAAAAAACACTAACAACAACACTAACAACAACACTAAAAGAACACTAACAACAACACTAACAACAACACTATACAACAACACTAACAACAACACTAACAACAACACTAACAAACACACTAAACACACTAACAAAAACACAAACAACAACACTAAAAGAACACTATACAACAACACTAACAACAACACTAACAACAACACTAAAATAACACTAACAACAACACTAACAACAACACTAAAAGAACACTAACAACAACACTAACAACAACACTAACAACAACACTAACAATAACAACACTAACAACAACACTAACACAACACTAACAACAACAAAACTAACAACGACAACACTAACAAAATTAATCGAATCATAATGTTTTTGTTGTTTTTGTAAAGGAAAAAAAACAAAAACAACGAAGAAAAAATTTTGCAAGGAAAACCATGACAAAAATGAAAAAAAGTCGCTAAAAGGACGATATCTCGGAAGTTATATGGACGATTTTAATGTCCTTTTGCAGGATTGTAGTCCTGACTGTTCCGGTTCTTATGGCATTTAACTTGTCAGGATATGTCAGGACATGGCCGGGATATAACAAATATTTATGTAGGCAGAAAAGCGTCTCTATCTCAAGTCCTGTAAGGACCATTGTCCTTTTTATAATTGAATCATATGTAGGAAGACCTTATCTACCTTCATATGAAAGGACATTCTGATTGTCCTTAAAATGACTAAGATACAGACAATTTAGTGCTTTTAGGACCTTTTTTCCGTACTTCCGCCTTAAAAAATTTGTTCCCATTGTTGTTGTTTCTTTTCTTGAGGTTAATGTGTTTGTTGTTGTTGCTGTTTGTGTGTTGCTAATGTTCTTGTTGCTTAATATTGTAGTTATTGTTGTATATAATCTTTATGCTCTACATACTCTATATAATTAAATCAGCAATCGCTAAGTATTCAGGGATCAGAGAGTCAGAGGGGAGCAACTCCACACTGTTCCTACTCTATATACTCTATATACTCTATATACTCTATATACTCTATATTGTCTATATACTCTATATACTCTATATACTCTATATACTCTATATACTCTATATTGTCTATATACTCTATATACTCTATATACTCTATATACTCTATATACTCTATATACTCTATATACTCTATATACTCCATATACTCTATATACTCTATATACTCTATATACTCTATATACTCTATATTGTCTATATACTCTATATACTCTATATACTCTATATACTCTATATACTCTATATACTCTATATACTCTATATACTCCATATACTCTATATACTCTATATACTCTATATACTCTATATACTCTATATTGTCTATATACTCTATATACTCTATATACTCTATATACTCTATATACTCTATATACTCTATATACTCTATATACTCCATATACTCTATATACTCTATATACTCTATATACTCTATATACTCTATATACTCTATATTGTCTATATACTCTATATACTCTATATACTCTATATACTCTATATACTCTATATACTCTATATACTCTATATACTCTATATACTCTATATACTCTATATTGTCTATATACTCTATATACTCTATATACTCTATATACTCTATATACTCTATATACTCTATATATCTCTATATACTCCATATACTCTATATACTCTATATACTCTATATACTCAATATACTCTATATACTCTATATACTCTATATACTCTATATACTCTATATATACTCTATATTCTCTATATACTCTATGTACTCTATATACTCTTTATATTATACAACTCTATATACTCTATATAATTAAATCAGCAATCGCTAAGTATTCAGGGATCAGAGAGTCAGAGGGGAGCAACTCCACACTGTTCCTACTCTATATACTCTATATACTCTATATACTCTATATACTCTATATACTCTATATACTCTATATTCTCTATATACTCTATATACTCTATATACTCTATATACTCAATATACTCTATATACTCTATATACTCTATATACTCTATATACTCTATATACTCTATATACTCTATATACTCTATATACTCTATATGCTCTATATACTCTATATGCTCTATATACTCTATATACTCTATATACTCTATATACTCTATATACTCTATATATTCTATATACTCTATATACTCTATATACTTCATATACTCTATATACTCTATATACTCTATATACTCTATATACTCTATATTCCCTATTTACTCTATATACTCTATATACTCTATATACTCTATATACTCCATATTCTCTATATACTCTATATACTCTATATTCTCTATATACTCTATGTACTCTATATACTCTTTATATTATACAACTCTATATACTCTATATAATTAAATCAGCAATGGCTATGTATTCAGGGATCAGAGAGTCAGAGGATCTTTATTTTTCTCAGTAGCATTCGCATAGCGTCTGTATCCTTTTCAATATTGCAACAGGGATAATTCAAGCTATCAATTTTCTTTTGATTCGTGGCATATTTTATAGGCTCGTCCTTGTAAAGACTTCTTTCCGGCTCTCAAATCATAGCATACTTTATTGGGCTCCTCACTGATAGAAGTCTCAAGTGGCATGTAAGCTGAGCTTCTCTTTTATGGGAAATATTTCCAATTGGTAAAGTTGGGTGGCTTCATAACTTTTGTGCCCTTACTGTTCTTTCTAATATCAACACTTCAATGTTCAAAGGATCTACATTTTTCTCAGTGTCAATTGCAACGTTTCTGTGTCCTTTTATATAAAGTGAAGATTCTTGGAACATTGAAATGTTGATGTTAGAAGGTATATTAAGGATACAAAGATTATGGAACTACGTGAGCTTTGCAATTGGAAGAGCTTCCAATCAAAGACGAGCCCATAAAAGTATGCTAAGATTTACTTACCACTTGAGACTCCTATCAAGGATGAGCCCATAAAAGTATGCTACGATTTGAACGCCAGCTAAAAGTCATTGATCATCATTACTGATAGAAGCCTCAAGTGGTAAGTAAATCGTAGTATACGTAAACAGCCGGAGTCCAACTTTATAAAATCTTTCAACAGAGAAGCAACATAATAAGGACACTGCTTCCATTGTGGCCTTACGATGACAGGATGAAATGTATTTTGAGTTTTACTCAGAGCGTTAAGCGCAAGCGTGCAAACACTATGAGCGTACCTCGTGAGGCCTCAAGCTTCAGAGACTATGCATCCACTGAGGTGCCTGAGGGCCAACCTGCAGCGACGGTATCCTGATTTGGGGAATGGCTGCTGCGTCGAACTGCAAACGTGTACAGGCACATCAGAATAAAGCCTTGCGACTCATCACTAATTGCGACTGGTATGTCCGCAATTCGACGCTTCACCAGGATCTGCAACTGGATATTGCGAAGCTGCGAATTAATTAAAGAAATCACATCCTAGCCGCCTGGCCGCCTGGCCAGGTAACTTGAGCTTGACTGCACAATTACCACACATATAAAAGGTCAGTTTCTGCTGCGTACCCAATAATTATTAATTAATTATTTATTTCTGTAATAAAAATGATTAAAATAAGTTTTTTGAAGAATGGATGGATTTTTTTCTGTTAAGTGCTATAAAATAACAAGGATAACATGATAGTCCAGTTTGCTGGCTGGCTCAGCGAAAATAAATAATAAAATTAAAATAAATTAAATGTAGCATACTTTTTTGGGCTCGCCTTTGGCAAGACTTTCAACTGACGAGATAATCGCAGTAAATTTAAATACTGTTAAATTAAATTCAACTGCGTTGGCCTATGATAATAATATTATATGTATACGTTTTCAAAAATCGGTAATATATCGATAATTTGGGCAATTAAATATCGAATAAAAAATAAATAAAAATAAATAAATAAAAAATCGTAGTATCGGGGTTTGCCTCAGTGGAATCGAGGGAGTGGGTAGCTTGTGGTATGGAAGGTCTTGTGATTGTTTTGTATTCACCTTTTGCCTTTCACCTTTCTTACTGTCCACGCTCTGTGGGGCATGCAGCGTACAGGCAACGGGGCTTTCAACCGAACGTTCAACGTGGAAGGGCGGCTTAAAGTTTCAATTAGAAAATTTACAAAGTTTCTCTCTTTGGCATTTGTAGTATATCTAAAAGGGTGTAAAGGGTGGTGCACGTGGGTCGTCCTGTGGTGCTCGACCAGGGTAACTCGACGCTAGCTGCTGTGGGGAATATGTCTATAGGATGTAGCATGTAGCATGTACTGCGTGCCCCTTGGCACATTCGCATTCACATTTACATGCAGTTCCGCATTCTCATCCACAGCTGAGTCGGCAGCCACATTCATATTTGCAGCCCATTGTGCAACAAAACGAGTGGCAATTGGATTTTTGCGGCCAGGCGGAGCGTTGGGACAGGCTCGAATGACTCGTCGACGGACATCGAGTTGGCTGACATCGGGAACGGCGGACTGACAGGAGGTGTCCAATATAAAAAGGTGTTGATGGACTGCGACATGACTGCACAAATTGCATATTGCAGCTGCAGGAGCAGAGACACGATTTTGGCCATTGGCCAAAACACGATAGCCAATGCGTTGTGGCCATCCGACGTTGCAGCTAATTAAACGCGAAAATTGTTAAGCTCCACTGAAAGTTGTAACCAAAGCTGCCGAATGACGGGGTTACCATCCATATGGAATGGAGTGAGCTGTTCTCCAGGCTGCAGACTACAATTGGCGGGTGGTGGGTGGCAGGTGGCAGGTGGCTGGGTGCTGGTGGCAGGTGGCAGATGGCAAGTGGCAGCTGGTAACTGGTAGCTGGCAACTGGCGACTGGCAACTGGTAACTGGCAGCTGGTAACTGGCAACTGGTAACTGGTAACTGGCAACTGGAATTCGGCAGCGGGTAACTGGCAACTGGTCGTGGCATAAGGCTAAACTGACCCTTGGCAGTGGCATTAGTTCTTTTCCATGGCAATTGAAATTCAATTCGAGTAGCGACTGAAATGAAATTGAATACTGCAGCTGGCGAGTGACCTGAACGATGCTACGAATTAGACGAAGCGAACACGGACGTGGAATAGATGGGTGAATGTGGCCACCGATCCGGATTCGGATTCAGATCCGGATGGGAATTCGAATGGGGATGGGGAACAGCTGAAGTGTGAGTACAAATGGAAACCCAATATGGGTCTAGAGCTCGCTTTTATCTCCATGGAGCAACTGGAATTAGAATGAAAAATAATTGCAGCTGGCGCTCATTTCAATTAAGTTCGGCGCACAAATTGCACCGTTACGGAGCTCGGCATCTGTCTGCCATCCACTGAACCACCACACCATTTTACTGGTCCTCTGGTTCACTGCTCCATTGCTCCACTGGACCGCTGGACCGCCGGTCCGCTGGACCAATGTTCCTTAATACCATTCCACTTCGGGCCCCCGCAGTTGTTGCTAATTATTGCTGTGCTGCGCTTTCGGCCAGCTGAGTGCACACCATGGAGCCGTTTCTCTAGCCTCCCAACCAGTTAGCAGTTACCAGTTACCAGCTAGCAGCAGCCTGTGGCCGGTATCCCAATTGACCAGTATCCCACTGCCAGCTTCCAGTCTCCCAGTCTCCCAGTTACCAGCTTCCAGCTCCCAGTCTCCCAGTCTCTCAGTTCCCAGCTCCTAGTTGCTAGTTGTCAGCTTCCCAGCCTCCCGGCTTTTGGTATCCATCCCTCGGTAACGATTGCAGTGCAATTTAACAGATGCAACGGAAACAACTGCACCCCTGGGATGCATTTTACTGGCTGCCACTCCTCCACTCCTCCACTCGTGCGTCACTGGGAGTTGCGAAGTGGGAGCGAAGGGATCGGTGCCAGGCCAACAGCTGTCAGCAATGGCGCACACTTAACGGTATCCTTCACCTGTTCCCGAGAACTATCCATAAATCAGAACCGCTTCCATTCAGCATCAAATTTGTGCGCTCCATTGCCACAAATCACTCATTTGGATATCCATTCGCATTTGGACTTCATTTCTGCGCCATTAGCTGCCCTATAACTCATATAGTCAGGGACTGTAGAGCAGGCGGCGAGTGGAGGAGGAGGGGGGCCGCACAAGAAATCTGAAGTAGCACCAAGAACGAAGAATGAAGAACGACGGAGGGTCAATAACTTTGGATAATTGAATTTAACGAGAATGGGAAGTGGGCATGGCATTCTTTTGGGACCATTGTTGCTAGGCATTTGCTAGAATTCCTTTAGCCCAATGTGTTCATTGTCCTTGTCCACTTCGAAACTCGCCTGTTCACCCGCCCGTATGTCCGCCAGCTGCTGCTTCTGCTGTTGTCCACTTGGAGCTAATTAAAGCTAATCTTGTTGTCGAGTTGAGTCGCTGCTGCTGTAAGTGCCATACACTGAGAGCAATTGGTAGTTACTTATCGACGAATGGCTAGCCACAAATATATCGTTATAAGAAGTAAGGTCCTACGAAGGCGAAGGAGCCTCTTTTAATAATTTACATGGCATCCTCTGACAGAAGAATCACAGCCTTTCACGAGAAGTCGATCGAGTCCGGGTGTGGACTGCTTACATTTCTATAATAATACGATATATATCGCTGTATATATCGTATAGCATTGAGGGCTTAAGGGGCGATGACTGAAACTTGGTCCTGAGCTCGGCAAGTGTAGTTGCGCTTTCTCTTGACATTCCTCGAAGGATGAACTAACAAGCTGACTCCGGGGGTGGGGTGGCAATGTGGGGGGTGGCTTGGGACAGAGCAAACACAGTCGATTTGTTGAAAACAAAACCTCATACAAACGCCGTCGAACCCGAAACCGAGCCCGAGCGTGTTGGCGATGCGTAAGCAACAAAACTTCGCCCGAACAATTTGCGGCGAATTGGAAAAGCTTCACAGTGCACATCCTTTGAGAGGGGGGGTGGTAGGTTGGACGTTGTTTGGTCGGTCGGTAGGTCGGTTGGTCGGTTGGTCGGTTGGTCGGTTGGTCGGTTGGTCGGTTGGCCGGTCGGTTGACTGGTTGGTTGGCTGTAGTTTGTTCTTAACCAAGTTGGGGCCACTTCCGCCACTTGGACGCGGCATTCAATGCTTCACGTTGACGTTTGAAGCTATGACAACATTTTCGGGATCTCACAAAGAGTGTGCGTGCGAGGGGGAGGGGGTAAAGGTGTGTAGATGTGTAGATATGTGGGCGTGGGCAGGTGCAGTTGTTGGTTGGTAACCATCCCGAAAGTTGGTAGCATTTACAACGCAGTCCTTAACACTTTCTGCCTGCAAGTCGCATTCGCATCCTAGTTACCCCACGATACCGAAAAGGCACCCCTCTCTGCCCCAACCATTTGCCGCATGTTGCAAAGTTGTTCCGCCTGCCTGATGTATGCTCATATAACTTTGCCACTAACGAGACTCATGAGCTGCATAATAATGAGCCGGCGGTGGGGGGTACCAGGCAGGCGTCAGGACTCGTGAGCCAACAGATAAGCGCCAGGCAGTAGTTGGCAGGCAGTAGGCAGCAGGCAGCAGGCAGCAGGCAACTGGCAGGAGATCCTTGACTTAGCCCGCAAATAGGCACTGTAATCACTGAACAGCCTCGGTCCCCAGACTCACCCCCATCGATCCCCAAGCGCAGCCTCAGCCTCAGCGTAACTCCACCTCCAATCGGAATACAAGTTCCTGGCTTTCATCCCAAAGTTATTGCCCATGGAGCAATTCTTCATTTCGCATTTATCGACAAAAAATACTCTGGGCCATCAATCAAGCGGCTGCGGAAATGGCGCCACCGGATGGATGACTTGGTGGCCCGCCAGTGGAATGCGATACGATTAATTTGGCAACTGATTTGCCGATGACGAATAACAATGCAACATAATGTGGCACAATTATTCATTCCACTGCCACAAGTCCAACTCTATGTCGATTCAATTGATGACTACACGGCTTGGGAACGGGCTCCTAATAGACCTCAAATACATATACATATACATATACATATATATATATATATATCATCTAAGGCAATGTGATGGGTGGCAGGGATTCGGAATTCGATGGCCACACTTGCCACATGCCTTAAAACTCCTTTAACTTACTTGTAGACGCAGCTTTACGGTCTACGTAATTCATGTACTCTACTCCAGAGTGGCGAAAGGATGTTGACAGGATGCCATCTTAAATTTTACACTCGGATGTTGGTCATTTTGTTGGCCAGTTGTCTTTCAATTACCAACCGAGTACATAAGGACGCAGCAGCTGCATCCATGGCAAAGCCTAACCAGCAGTTTCGCCAGCCTCAGATGCCTATCCTTACAGTAGTTACTCCCCCCTTGCCTAAGCCCAATCCCCGCCAGCTTTGCGATTGCCCGCCGGTCCAGTGAGCTACAAGTGCAAATTAGTCGGGAGCGCCAACAAATTTAACGAGCAAATTTACACTCGAGCAGCGGCCGCGACTTTTTGGGGTGGGGCGACGTTTGGGTGGGTCGTCAGGCTCAGGCTCAGGCTCAAGCTCAAGCCCATACCGAGACCGTCATCTGCATTCCTCATTCCCCCCATTCCCTGCCCATTCCACACTCGCTCTCCCTCTCTCCCTCTCCCTCTCTCTCTCTGTCTCTCTCTCTCTCTCTGTTTCTCTTTATTCCCCACTCGCCGTCTCCCATCCTTAGCAGACCCTTCGTCAGCTGCTTCAGAAAACTGTTGCCAGATCCAAAACGGGACTCATGCAGCAGCTTGGCAAAAAGCGGAGCAACCAGTTGTAAATTTTGTGTTTGTGCTTCCGGGCATCGTGGCAGAGGCAGTTGCTCTCCGTGTCTGTCTCTGTGTAGGTACATGTTTGTGACTGCGTGTTTCTTTTCCTGTATGTGTGGCTGTATGTGTATCTGTATGTGTGTGTGTGTGTATGTGTATGTGTGTGTGTTTGTGTGTATGTTTTTGCCCCTGTTTTAATTTAGGAAACACAGCAGAGCAATTGCCCCCAAAAAACCCGTGGACAATGGAACCTTACCCCCCCTCCCCCCTTCCACCCCTCCCTTCCAAACCCCACCCCTCGCCGAGTGTCTTATTACGCTTTTTCCGATGGCGACGGCAATGGCAATGGCCCCGCAAGACGAGGGCTATGGGCATTACCAAGTTTACTGCCAGTCCAGCTATGCGTATCAGTGCAAACTGTTTACCGCTCCCCCTCCGCCCAACCACATCCTGTCCTGCCAAGTCACGCCCCTGATGGTAGACTGGAACTTCTTTTACGATTGTTGTCTTAAATTTGCTTTGCTTTCTCCACGGGATTCCTACTCCAGGCCGGAGTTAAAGCCAGTGTCATGTGTATATGTTCTGGAAATACACAAAGAAATCTTAGATTCATTCAGATCGGAAGCATCTCTGATTCTCGACCCGGTCTGTTCCTGGCGTAGGTCCAAGATCCTTAATATTAGTCTTTGGCATTGGCTTGGGCTTGGGATTGGGCGTGTGCTTGTGCTTGTGCTTGTGCTTGTACTGGTGATTGGGTTAGCGTTTAGGCACGGGTCTGATTTTGACTCAGAGTCGAGTCGCCTGTCCTTGGGACCCGGACTTGGGTCTGCGGCTGTTACTCGCCAGCTGTGAACCCATGTCAACTTTAATTGAATTTGATAGAACAAATATTTAGCAGCATCTCGCGCCGTTTACACCCGCAGTACACTCCAAGGACCAGCCCAAGGCGAGCACATGGATGAACAGTCATGGCAACAGCAGTTGCTCCCCTCTTCCGGGATCCTGGCCCCAAATTATAATCGATGAATTGCTATGTCATAATTAAGGCAAATATATTTAAACGAAGTCACTCCAAGGCGGCTCATGCCACTTCAAATTTGAATATATACAACAAGAAGTACCACAAACACAGACACACACACACACACTCATATATATGTATATGGAACTTAAATCTTCAGACAATCGCCGAAAATCCTAAATATCCGAAGACATAGGAAGATTCAGGAATTGCATGTGGATGTAGGTGGAATGTGGAATGTGGAGTGTGGAATGTGGAGTGTGGCATGTGGCATGTGGCGTGTGCCATGTTGCATGTGTGGCGTGTGTGGCGTGTGGCATGGCCATGTGGCATGCATATGAGTAAATCAAAAGTGTTGTCTTCCTCCTTTCAGGTTCTCTTCTTTTGTTTTTCCATGCCGTTTGCTTTCGTTATTAAATTGCCAGCCACAGTGCACACACTGGAAAGTATTTATTAAGTCATAAGCTGCTGCATCAAGCAACACGACTGTAGCGCACACACACACACACACACACACACTCGCATGAACGTGAAGAAACACAAACACAAATACAAATATAAACACAAACGCAACTTTGTGGCCACTGGATTCAGACATCGCGACGCTGCCGCACAGTGGGTCCAAAATGATTTTTACCTGACGAACTCCGAGATTAAATCTCAAGCTCAGCAGAGAAATGAAACTAAAAAGCTCAAAGGACAGCCAAAGGATAAACATTGCAGCTGATGAGACGCCACTTTAAAATCTAAAGCTCAAATTCAAAGCTTGCCTATCGATAAATTTCGTATGCCTATCGATAAATAGAATATAAGATATATATTAAAAAAATACATAGTTATTTCAGTTAAAGTTAAAAAGGATATATAAACCCAAAGCTGAGAATGAACTTTACACATAATTTAAAGTCCTTACAGGCGCCAAAAACACACATTAAAGGCGATATCTGAAAAGTATCGAGAGAGAGAGAGGGAGAGAGAGAGAAAGGGATATATTATCAGATTAAGGCTCTTGAATTTAAATAATAAAATTATAAAAAATTATATTAAGTGTACACGATATGCATGACAATCTTATTTACCGAATTGAATTAAGGATAATGACGATGACTTGGAGAACACAGAAATTTGAGGATCTGCAAGGAATGTGGCACATGTTTTGTGGGCGTGGCTGCTGAGCAGCATGAAACGTAGACTGGCAACTGTTACTCGTGCTGTCCCGATAATTGATTACTGAAGGTCCTTTTAAAGGACCTCAGAGCAGCAGCTACAACAACTGTGCAGTTGTGGCAAAGAAAACCTAACACACAGCACACACATCACACACGAACGCGCTCACTGCTGTACCTATGTGTGGGAGTGGGTGTGGGCGTGGGTGCTACTGTGGTGCCTGCATATAGGCGTGTGTGTGTGTGTGTGTGTGTGTGTGTGATGTTAGATGTGGGTATGAACCTGTTTCATTGCGTTGTGTGCACGCGCGATGGCAAAGGCGACTTTATAAGAGCATCAAAAATGAACATTGAACCTCTGAGCATGTGTGGGTGTGTGTGTGTGTGTGTTTGTCTGCTTGCTGCTTGTCTTTTTGCGGCTGTGTACATGCATATGTGTGTGAGTGTGTGTGCCTAAACGTGGTTGAATTTGCTTCCGCAGTTCCTTCGCAAGGCTTGCGAGTCTTAACGATTTGCTTATTGCTCGTCCTGGTTGTGCATTTAGTCAGTATTTTTCTAGTCGCCGCTCGCATTTGTGACAGTCGCAGTCGCAGTCGCAGTCGCAGTAGCAGTTGAAGTTGCCCTGACAGCCTTTATGCCTGCGTTGGCTCCAGGAGCGCAGTGATGCCGAAGGCTGGGGTTGCGCAAATTCGAGGCGTTGGGCGTGGGGCGTGTCACAATGCGACGACAGACACAGCCCAGGATCCAACATGCCGAGCATTCTTAACTGAGAGGATGTTGTCATTGGATGTTTGTCTGCCGCAACCAAAACTGAGTTTGGCTTTAATTGACGCACATATTGGGCACTCAAGCTCACAAAATAATCGATAGTTTGCGGTGCCACCCAAAAATTCCAATCTATGTCTGAGATGACTCGATTGAAGGATATAAATCATAAAATGTGACTTCAGTTAAATTTGAAGCGAATTTAGTTCATCCATTTCTTACTCTCTTTATTCTCACTAATATCGTTGTTATCGATAACATTGCATGTCTTTCATATTCTAGTCAGCAGTTAATCAAACTCTGGATCCTTTCCCCTTTTTAAGTCTGAATTGTCACACGACTTTCTAGTTGAACTTAAATAACAGAGACTTTTGTTTTTGCCATAAGAAAATCGTGTGTTATCGGATATATCGATTTCACTTATGACAGCTAAAATTAGCCATAAAAGAAATATATTAGAGCCTCAGCCATCGAAGCAATCAAAATCGGTCAAGTGGAATATTCCATTCCAATCTTCGACTCGATTACAGGGTATACGTGGAAAACAAAGGCTCAGCAATAAGTAATTTAATTATGTGGTCACATTGCAGTGTCAATTGTTGTTGTTGTTGCTGCTGTTGTTGTTGTTGTTGCTGTAGTTGTTGTTGTTACTTGACTGCATAAATCATTGACAAGGGAGTGAGTCGGTGGCAGGCTGGAATTTGGGATTGGGGAATGGGGAATAAGGATTAAGGATTGTGGAGCGATGGGTGATGGGCGATGGGCGACGGGTGGGGAGGGGTAAGTGAGATGTGTGAAGTAAGGGAGAAGAGTAAAGACTATGGCATGAAATTACTTTGACGCTAGGGGATATCGCGATTCCAAGCCATTGACTCAAATTTGTCGACTGGCTCCTCCCCTGGCGCCACCCATTAATGACTAAACCGTCCCCGTTGCGGACATTAAATGGGAAACAACAGGAACAGGGGGTGGTGGGTGGTGGGTTGCTGTTGGGATGCTTTGGCATGGCTTTGGTTGGTTTTTGTGTGTGTAAGTGTGTGTGAGGTGGGTGGATAACTGGTGACAGAACAGAACAGAGGACACGCCGCGTCTAGACACTGGGAGAAACAAGCTAATAAACTTCTAAATTTCCGACAGCAGCTTAAACGGCATTAATGACGCGTTGGCGTCCAAATGATTTATTAACAGATAGAACATAGAAGATCCTCCTTCATTCTCATTCTGTCTTTCATCCTGCTGATGATGTTGTTGCTGCTGCTCTCCTTCCCCACCCCCCCTCAGAAACAACCAAACGCACGCATTAAGATTGCAACTAAACTCTCTTCCCCGACTAAGAGACAAGCTTAACCGATTCCAAGTCGATTGGAAGGATTGTTGTTGGAGCTGTCCTTCGTTTGATTCCGTCTGATCTGATATTCAATCAAAATTTCTAATTTGTAAAAAAACAAATAGTCCTCCATTCATTTCCATCTCTTTATTTTTCAACAATTTTCGCTATTTATATTTTTTTTAGCTTCCTCCTCCTTAATTTGGTTTTTCGCCGGCGTCCAGGGATCTGAGATAGAGTTTCCACTGAGTTTGTAATTTTTTTAATTCGTATCTACTTCAGACATTTTCTTTGCAATCTTCTTTGGTCCTTGCTCTTATATTTAACTAGGACAAACATTTGTTTTAAAAGGTTCATTCCTTGACTTGACTCCCAGCTCTGATTTATTCTCCTGTTTCAGTTTTAAGAATAAAAAACAAACAAAAATCTTTTTATTTTTTAATTTTTCTATATACATTGTAAATATCTTGAATATTGTGAGCTCATGTAATTTTATATTTTTGCCATTATTTATTTATATATTTTTATATTTGATTTTATATTTCCTTTGGATTTTTTGAAATTTGCAATTGACTCTGAAAAGTATGCAACATTTTTTTTAAATGTGGGTCACTAACGTCGCATGTGGCTGGCAGGACATTATCGCAAACTTTGTCACCTAAGAATGATACAGCAATCACATCAAACGTTTGCAGAAAGTACAGTACAGAGGTCCTGGCCAAAGGACAATTAAGAGCCATTGTTCTGAGCATAAAATTGCAAAATTGGACGTGCTTCTTTCTGGTGCCAAAGTCGAAGTCCAAGTCGAAGTCCAAGTCGAAGTTGAAGTCAAAGTCGTAGTATGTGTGTGGCTCATGGTCCTTAGATGAGAGGGAGCACTTCAATGCTTACTTGACTCTGACTATTTACCAGAATTTTTGGAGAACAAAAAGTTACTCTGAGTTCATTTGAAGGCCAAGAATAGAAAGCTCTTAACATAAGCACAATAGAAACCTTCAGTTTCTTGGCCATTTATGAAATGTTAAGATGTTGCGAGTTTTGCCGAGTTTTCAGTGGTCTAATTGAAATGTCATAAGACTTGGTCGACTTGGCCTGAGCCTGAGACAAGGTCTGAGCCCTCAGCCCACAGCCCACAGTCCTCAGTCCTCAGCTCGACTGCTCGGGGAATACCTATTTGGTGCAAGGGGCGCAGCTGCCAAAAGTAGAAATTCGAATTGTTCAAAAAAGTTGCATTTAAATTTGGATTTGGGTTTGTATTTGGCTAACTTCTGGATGTTCCTTAGGATATTGTTGTTGTTGTTGTTGTTGTTGTTGCTGGTGGTGGTGCTGTTGTCGCTGATGTTCCAGCAAAGTTTTGGCCAAATGCAGCGCAAAATTGTTTAAGTAAACTTTCAACTTGAAGACGAAAGGCAGCTAAAAACTGACAACTTGTAACCGACAATCGGCGACTTTCCCTGGTCCCTGGTCTTGTCCCAATATTCTTGACTCCCTTCCACCCTCCACCCACCTACCACCTATCCACTCTTTCACTCTTTCCTTCCTCCCCGTAATTAAGTTGCACAAAAGTTGGCTGCATGATTTGCAATTCGCAATTCGCAACTCGCAACTTGCAGCTTGCAACTTGCAACCATTTCTGTTGCTTTGCCATTCGCATCTCCGGGGAGGGTGGTGGGGTGGCGCCTTCTCCTTGTCACTTTTTCGACAATCAAAGTATGCTTAATTTGCATAATAGGCTGCAATCGCCCCAGCACCTGCCTGCCGCTCCTCCAAGTCACCAATTAATGTTAATTGACTCGTTCGACATGTGTCAGTTTTGCGGTGTCCTTCAGGAAGCTAACAGTCATCGTTTCCATCCGCCATTAGTTCAATTCCTCGAGGAATGGCCTGGCCCGCATCAATGTCCTTCAACCATCAAGAGTTCCAAAAGCGGCTACGCATTTATCAATCGAAATTTTGAATCCTTCAAATATTTATTTCAAATCAGGAACTCCTTTCGTTTCAATTCAAAAATTTAAATAAATTATTTATAGTCTAGAACAAGGCTCAACTTCGAGCAGTAATACACAGAGTAGTAATTCACACACACACACACACATTCACCCACACACACACACACATTCTAGATAAAGTAAGTTTAAAATTTTGTAAGTCAAACAATATCCTTTCAATCTCCTTTGACATTCGCGTGATGATCGGGTGCCAAGCCGCCTTAAAGACGTCTGCCCATCGCGGGGGCTTCAATCTCATCAATTCGAGGCGGTGAATCCTTGCACTTTCGTATCCTTTTCAATCGCATACTTTATTATTTGCTTCAACTATAGAAATGCTGAATTGATGACCAGTGGCTTCGAGCCGCCGCGTCCTGTGCGCACCGGGACTTCGATTGTGGGCATAGTCTTTAAAGATGGAGTTATCCTGGGTGCCGATACGCGCGCCACCGAAGGACCAATTGTGTCGGACAAGAACTGCTCAAAAATCCATTGCCTACAGGAAAATATATAGTAAGTACCTATCTCTGCATGAGTCATACAAATTTGATCTCCAACTCGATTCCAGCTGCTGCGGAGCCGGCACCGCGGCGGACACCGAGCAACTGACACACCTGACATCCGCCGAGTTGAGTCTGCACGCTCTGGAGACCGGCCGACAGCCACTGGTGGTCTGTGCCAGCATGATACTGCGACGCACACTCTTCCGCTACCAGGGACAGATTAGTGCCGCCCTGGTAATGGGCGGTGTGGACAGGCGTGGCTCGTACATCTATTGCATCCATCCCCATGGCTCCAGCGACAAGACACCCTACGCAGCAATGGGCTCCGGAACTCTGGCAGCCATGGCCGTCCTGGAAAATGGCTGGCACCCATACCTCGATGTGGAACAAGGCAAGCAACTGGTGCGCGAGGCCATCTCAGCCGGTGTCTTCAATGATCTCGGCTCCGGCTCCAACATTGATCTCTGCGTGATCACCAAGCAAAAGACCATCCACTTGCGCACTGAGACAATTGCCAGTGAGCGCGGCGAGCATCAGGCTAAATACTCAATTAAGCCGAACACAACGCTGGTGAAAAGAGTCTCGATTCAGGACATTGAAATCGTTAAGGAGAACCACTATTATCCTGCCGTGCCAATGCACGAGCGATCCGACGAGCTGCTGAACAAATCAAACTCTGTGGACACCAATCAATCAGATAACCCCTAAGCCTTGGTTACTAACTGACCATTTCCTCTGATCCATGTTCATATATATATGGGCGTCTCTGGGCTTGTATGAGGATCTGCTCAAGATTTTTGTTGAGCTCGAAGATTATACAATTTTAGGAACTTTTCAAAGGTATTAAGTGAAGTTTTATTGATTGCGTATCATTTGAATGGGACTCGGGCACGCATTCAATAGCACACACACACACACACACAAACACACACACACACACACTCGTTCACATAGATAGAAGCTTCAACAATTTGACTTTGTCAAGTTCCATGCTTTTGCATTGTGAAGTGCTGTCCTTTACGGGAGCGATTGCTATGCATTGTTTTGCATAAAGCACTCTTCATCCCAAAGCTTTCAATTGTCAGATTCCCCACCAGCCCCCCCCCCCCCTCAGCCCCGCCAGCTGCATCTCTTAAATCTTAAACCTCTTCACCCACTCCCCACTCCCTACTCCCCACTCTTCACTCCTCACATTTCAGACTCTGTACCTTTCCACTCACATTTCCGCCTACATTCCACTTCGATGTTCAGATTCCTTGTCCTTCGCTAGAATGTCAACAAATGAACAAGGAGCCAATTCCAAGACTGAATCCCAATTAGTTACACTTTGAGAAATTCTGAGCAACAGAAAAGGTTTGAGATTTTAAATTTCAAAAAGTAGAAATTCAAAAAAAAACGATCTAATTTTTAGGTTGCTTTTATTTTTTTTTAACTTGCACAATGTCCAATGTCCTGGCAATAAAAAAAAACCAAAACTTCAGCTACCTTTTTTATCCTCTCTTAAAGTCTCGCTCTTAAAGTCTCTTTAAATGTTGCTCAAACACAAAAGGATATAAGGAATCTATAGCAGTGTCTGTTAGTAGCTTATACTTATCCTGCAATTATCCTTGAAGTACAGCTTCAATTATATTATTCCTTATGTTAGGTAACTTTTAAAAGTTATTATTATGAAATCCGCTTTAAGGACTTTCAAATGTACTTCCCTTATCCCATGTACATTATCTACACTGGCGAGCTACATTTGTAAATTATATTTGTTTTTCGAAGTCCTTAAATATTCCCGGTATAACTGGACATGTGGCCAGGAGCAGATGGTCCTTGTATTCAAGTGTCCACTTGATTCTCTTCCATTTGTTTTTAAGTTTTTCTTCTGGCATCTGTTTGCTGTACTGCCCATGGACAGTTGGACCATCCTTGCCCCACCCTCACCCATAACCATAACCATTCCCTTATCATCTCATTCCCTTATCACCTCATCCCGTCCCTCTCTCACTCTCTCACTCTCTCACTCTCACACTCCCTCATACCTTCATTCCTTCATTCCTGCATTCCTTCATTCCTACATTCCCACATTCCCACATTCCACTCATTCCACTCATTCCACTCATTCCACTCATTCCCTCATCTGCCATCCAATCTCTTAAAGCTTCACCTCCCCAGGTAAACGCTTAGAAAGCAGCTCAGGTGCTTCATCTAGTCGTTGGGGGTACTTATAAACATCTCTGTGTGCATTGCACATTTTAAATTAAATTTCTGTTTGCTATTTGTTTTCCCAGCAAGTGTTGTCATCTCATTCTCGTCGCTATGCGTCGTCTCCCTCGCACATGTGCAATGCACTCTATGAATTATTTGCTCTAACTATGAAAGGTACAAGTTTTGATGTGTCAATGGACAAAAGCTCAAAGCTCTAAAATCAACCGGTCGCATTCTCAACTATTCCATGGAATCGCATCCTTTGTGCTTTGTGTAAAAAATCGTTACCTAGGAAACGGTATTTGTCTTTAAGTATGATATTGCTTTTATATCCTTTCAATCTGAAAACCAATTAGGGAGCAATGTGGACTTGTCCTTTTTAGGTTTTGAAGTTGGATATGGGCTCCGTTTTATTATTTGCACAGAAAAGAAGCGATTGCAGGGGAACTTGGAATGGGGAAATAGGAAGCAGGAAGTCAAGGAGTGAATTTCAGGGCACTGAGTGGGAGGGTGGGGGGTGAAGATGTGAAATACTCGGGGAAATTCAAGTGGTTAGAGCCTCTTCGAATTAATTGAATTGTAACATGCCACTCTTGCCCGGCAGCAGGTCAAATTAGGGGTCGGGGCGAGGTTGAGAGTTAGGGGCACTGTAGCGGATGTCCTTTGCCCTGGTTAACCCTTTCCGTTGCAGGCCCGAGTGCGTTGAGTGCAATTTAATTCAAATCGTGCGTAGCCAGGGGCAACGGTTACGGTTACATTGGCGGCGTTAGCTCCGCATTCCGCATTCCGCAATCCCCATCGGCACCCGTATCCGCATCCGCATCCGCATCCTCATCCTCATCGTTATCCGCATCCGCATCCGCACCCCTATACTTATTCACATCTCCTTTAACTCAATGCTCCTGCAGTGTATGTTACGTTCCGGGGACGCCAACGGGATTGGGCACACATTTGAGTAACAGCCAGCCGATAGAATGGAAAGGGGATGAAAAGGGTACAAAGGAGGAAGATGGCAGATGGAAGATGGAAGCGACAAGCAGACAGCGGGGGAGAATGTGCAAATAGGGAGATGTGAGATGTGAGATGCGGGATGCGGGATGCGGAATACGGAATGCGGGACACGGGATACGGGACACGGGATACGCGATGCGGGTGATGGGAAGAGTTGGGAGTGAGTAAATGGAGTGCTTCACAGCTCCCCGAGGCACTTGAAGCTGCCATTTTACATCCTGTTGTTTATGGGCACATATCCTTAAAGTTGTAACATGCAAACAACGGTCTGGCCAGCATCGAGCTACATCTCTGGCTGCTGTTCCTGCGCCTGCTACCTTCCACCTCCTCTCCAAGTAACATCTGCCTCTGCTTCTGCCTCTGCCACTGCTTCTACCTCTGCTTCTGCTTCTGCTTGTGCTTCTGCTTGTGCTTCTGCTTTTGGTACTGCTTCTGCCACGACTGCATTACTTATGTGCCACACGGGAAATGGAATCAAAGGGCAAACTGTGGAAAAGGGAAAACTGAAACCGTACAAAACTGTGAAAACCTACGAATTTGTCGCACAAGTCGGAAAATGTGCCCCGGATATTGACAGGCCGGCAATAAAAACGACAAAAGGCGACAACAGCGACACCAACTGCTGACAAAAGAGCCCACTAAAGTTTTATATGTTTACACACACTTATGCATGCACATACAAACACACACACACACACACACACACACACACACATACATACACATACTTTACGGAGCAGCCAAACGAACCCAATAAGATCTGGCGTGGCACTTAGTTGAGGGAAACGTATGCAACTCCTGCGACACCTGGCAAGGATTCTTGGCTGAATCAGACTGGTCACTCAGGATCCGTATTCCAATTGCTACTGGGTGGTTCATCACAGCCATTGAAAAGCAAGCCAAGTAGCATTGAAACAAAAACTTCCAACTTAACACAAATAATTTGCTGACAACGTATTTTTTGCCTCCTTCCAAATGTCCTTAGATTTCAATCTCCAGAAATTTGATGTGCTTGCATTGAAATTTAGTCACACTGTCCATTAGAGACAGTGAAGGGAACCACTGTGGCATACATCACAATGCTGGGCACGCTCGTCTCGATTACCTTAGTCGTGTGGACGATGCAGATGAGGTTCAACTTTGTCGTAGAGCTCGGACAGAGACCCAACACGTGATCCGAACAATCCATGGACAAACTCCTGACAGATAAGAGCATGAACGAGGAAGAAGGAGTAATGTGCCTGGAGGAGAGGGTTGCTTGAAAAGTTTGTGAAAAGAATATCAATAGATGTCCTGGCACGCATTGAGAGTCTGTTATCAGCCTCTTCGTTTCTTAAGTAAATATATCCAGCTCCGATTTTCGTCCTTTCCAAGTCCTTGCTTTGCTAACTGAGCCCTTCTTATAATCGGTGCGAGTATCCTTTAAAGAAGAACATAAAAGAAATATCGCGCATGCTCTACAAGCTATACCATAACAGTTACCGCCTGGTCCTTGCCTCTTCAGAAGCCTGGCGCTCGCTCGGGCCATCGTTTGTTGCTTGGTTGAGGTACCAACTAGTTGGCTGTGCCCCTTGGAACTTGAGTGCTGTGGCAACTTTTTTGGAATCGCACCCATGTCACGTTGGCCGGCGTCCAGAGACTGGCGTCCAGATATGAGAAGGATCCCTCATTTTGCTACTTTTGCTCGAGCCGCTTGTTTGTCTATGATGAGCAAAAAGTTATCGGGTTGGCATTTAGCAGGCGTTGCCAGTGGCAACAGCCACGACATGGTGGACATGGCGGCCATGGCGGACATGGCGGACATGGCGGACATTGCGGACATTACGGACATGCCGGACAATGGAGCACGCGCAGCGCCAGAACGAGATATCGCACACGGCTACCTCAGTGTCTATCGTGGAATGCACGACACGTCTGGCGACGTGCTTCACAGCTTAAACAGCGTCCGGGCATATGTCGCCCACAGGACGTACGGCAGTCACACAACGCAACTGTTAGCTTCTGTCCTGTGCTGTCCTGTTCCGTCCCATCTGGCACCCCACTTCCCTGTCCCGGATGTCCTTATGGGCTGAGGAGGCCAACACATAATGGTTTAACAGAGCAGAGAACCAGCCACTTCATTATCGACAACACTTGCGCCTAATTAGCACGGTGCACGCGGCGTATGCGCAATGAATAATTGCTGGTTACCTTAGCCGCAGCCACACAGTGACGCCGTCGTGCCGTTGTGCCACCGCGTCGCCGAGATGTCGTAACGTGGTTAGGCTGAAGCACTATAACAATATCACGAGACATTGCCATGATGCAATGACGCATGCAACAAGCCGCACTAGCAACCAGGCACCCGCAACCACACGGCAATGAGCATCTGCATGATTTCAAAACGGTCAGAACAGAGCACTTGTTGCGGTCGACGGACAGCTCTCTCTCTCTCTGCGGGTCGATGGTCGTCTAGATAATGAAATTTGTATATATATTATCTATAAATTATTTTAAATTGAAATTCACGTATATAAAAACATCTCAAATTTATCTAGCAACAAGTTGCCTAAGAAGTTAATCATCTTTCAGTTCCAGGACACTACACTACATGGCGAATGCAACTTAGGAAAGAGTAAACTTAAATTAAATTTCGTTAATATCTTAAAGACAGTTTACCAAACAATAGAATAAGCTACTTACGAGCAATAATTAAATATTGATGTCTGATTGTAACAATATGTCTTGCATATAATTATGGTACTTAAGCCCCTATAAATTGGTTTCACTGCTATCGACTGTGGCCCGAGAATTTAAGACCGTGCAATTCGACATCGTAATTACACTTAAATGAGCAGATTAAGTGTAACGGGTAGACAACTAAGTAAGTGGGCGGGACTCATTGCAGGAAAACTTAATGCGTGTGCTGTTGCCATAGTAACAGCCACAGAGGCAAATTACCACAGTGCCATGCACAGACACACATATGCGCCATGTGCCATATGCATTTAATTGAGTGGGACATCAGGTACGGTTCACTAATTATTGTAAAACCTGTGTCAGATTGTGTAAAGTGAGGTGAACCGTAAGAAATGGTGCTGCTTCCGTATCCTGGTAACAATACAGAAGACTTCACATCGGTTTACTTCAAATCACCCATTTACTCAGCCAAGCCCAGGACATTGCACAGTGCACATTGCGTATTGTAATTATTAGACACCAGTACACAGTTTATGCTATTGAACCTTAAATTAGCATTTTGCGTAATCATCGTCTTAAACAGGATAAAATCGTTGAATCGTTTCGAAAATTGCAATGATTACAATTGAAATGATTATTCTGGTGTGGAAGCCAATTTAATTTCCATATTGATAAAACAAATAATTAAAATAAATAAAATAAAAGACATTTTTTTTTCTGTAAATATTGAAATTTTCATTTAAATACACTTTAATTTGTTGGCCTTATTTTGGCCAATATATTGTTTAAATTCGATAGTCGATTATTCTTAGATAAATTCCATAATAGGATTATTGGTATTTTTTCTAGTATCTGACCTCAGCGTTTTCAAGTTCCCGCTAAACGGTCACATCGCCGACCGTTCGCGTGTCTTCGCTACGATCAACTGTGGGTGTTAAGTAAAATTTAAAGCAATGAGTGAAGTTGAAGTTGAACTTCATGTGGCGACTGTGGGAGACCGTGATCGCTTACTTAAATTTCTGCATGTCCATTACTACCGTGAGGAGCCATTAACTGCTGGCTGTGCGCCGCCAGAGCCAGATGTAGCCGATCAAGAATTCCTGCTGTCCTGTCTGCCGCACGGAACTTGCCTAATGGCGTTATTGGAGGGTAACGTTGTTGGAGCTTGTGTAGCAGGTCCGAAAATGTCTGATGAGGCAGAACATCTTTTGGAGGAGGCGGCAATACACGCAGGCACCAAGTGGGGGCGCATTTTGGGCATTTTGGCAATGGCAGAACGTGATGCCAACGTTTTTACCCGTTTCAACGTCGACAAAGCTCTGCACCTGCACGCAATTGGTATCGACACAACGTTACGAGGTCGCAAAATCGGTGAACGCCTCCTGAAGGCTTTGACCGACCGAGGGCGAGAATTGTGCTATTCCCTGCTCACCGTCGACTGCACGAGTGTCTATTCAGCACGCCTCATTAGGCGTTTGGGCTTTGAACTGGTCAATACAATTCCCTATGCGGAGTACGTTGATGCGACGGGTCAGCAACTCATTCGGCCACCTGAGCCGCACGAGAAATTGGAGACCTACGCACTACGCCTGTAATTCTACATGCCCTCTGCAAACACACATCCGTGTACATATGTATTACAGAATAACCCCATCTAGGATAAATGGTGGACATTAAATTGTCTTCTGCCAAAGACCGTAACCTCAGTTTTAATAGTTGTAATTGAATTAGACACGTGCAATCAATAAATCATAGCTGTATATATAAACCTGTACGCACATACTGTGTATATCTAAATACAATGCAACTCGCATTTATACATATATGTATATAATATATATCTAGACTCTATATATATTTATATATCAATTGTGTTTTCTAATTCCACATGGGGTTGCCCTTAGTTAGAGGTTATCTTTGTTAAACATATTGTTAGCACATGTTTTTATGGCCACACGATATTCCCAAGGCACAGATAAGATAGGATTCTCCAGGTGAATATATATTTCTTCTAAAACGAATGCGTTCTGGTAAAGTTTTTCCACTTTCATCGATTTATTTTCTGATTATTTTACTGCCCAGTTTATCTGCATGTAGTACAACAGCTGAAATCTATATAAAATATAATACCGATAAATACGATCAAATGAATGATGTTTTGATTTACATATTTATACAAATATCGTACTTCTTATCGTATTTTTTATTGGCCTATATATCTACTCATAGCTATGGCATAAATAAAATCAGTCAAAACTATGGATTACCTCTTGGATTTGAAAACAAAATCGAATATCGTAATTGGAAATTTCTTAGCTTTCAGAAATACTTAACTTCTTCCAATCTTCTACCTTCCTCCTTCTGGACAGTTGTCCAGGTTGTGGGTTTAGGCAGAGTTCAATTGCGACCACTTCCAGCGGCAGAAGAAGAAGTGGTCAGTCATGATGCGAGTGGGATTATGTTTAGAATTGAGAATAGAGATGAAACAAGGACGACAGATTATGCCACTAAAGCCTGTAAAAGTGAAATCAAGCGCGTGAAGTTTAAGTGGTGACCATTGTCCATCGAAACTGTTGTAATTGGAACAAAGTTTGCTGGTGTTTCTAATGGCTGGTGGTGGTATTGGAGCTCAGGCAAGGATCGGGCACGAATGCACAAGGTCAGCCGCTGTCCAACAAAAAGAACCAACCGAAAATGTTCAAACAAATCAACTAAACAAAACCAAAAAGACAAAAAAAAAAAAAAAGAAATGCTGCACAATAAAAGCATTAACTTTGAGTTCGCTGATGCGAACGTCTCTGTGTCTCTATGTGCTGTGCTGTGTGTATGTTTTGGGCTGGTATGTGTATGAGTGTGTCCTTGAGCATTTTGTGCCAAATGCATAGGCATCGACGAGGCTAAGATAGAGGAATGACACGGGGGAAGCAGCAGCAGCAGCAGCAGCAGCAAAGCTTAACACACACTTCAAGCGTTAAGCGAGCCACAGTCACGTACATTTTATAAACTCTATGGCACGGCATGGCCCTTTATCCATATATAAATATATATTATAAGGATATATCTCTATATATATATATACATATATATACATATATATATATATGTACCTGTTTCACTCACTCTGTTTGCTGGCTCGCTTTGGCCTGCAGTGGCCGTCAGTCGGCTGATACTTTCTATCTCGTTCGCTCCCATTCGCTCGCCTGCTCAGCCATTCGCTTGGGCCCGTCAGGCAGTTGGTTTGGTAATTCGCCGAAAGCTTAGGTCTTCGCCGCAGTCCTGTTCGCCGCCACTGGTTATGTTCCTCAAAAGCAGCTGCCAACACAGCGTAGACGCCAGAACAATTCGTGCCGCGTGCGCGTTCGGTTCGGTTAACGGAAACGGAGATTTAGACGGGTACTCCGATTGCTGTTTCAGTGTTGGTGGTCCTTTCGTGGTTCGTTGGCTCCTTGGCTCCTTGGCTCCTTGGCTCCTTGGCTCCTTGCTTTTGTCTTGTGCACCCGCGTGGCGCCAGTTTTTATTGTGTTGTTCAAACTTGTCTTTGTGTGACTGACTATGACTGAATGAGTGTTTGTCTACTTGTATGAGTGTGTATGCAATTGTATGATTGTCTGTGTGTAGGACGTGTGTCTGTATGTGTGTGTGTGTGTGAGCGTCATAGTGAAAGTAAACAAGCCGCACAGGCGCCGGCAATTCGACAAGATAGAAAAACGCAGCCAAATTCAAACCGACGACTGCCATCAACACTGAACCAGCAAAGCCCACAGTAAACCCTAGCAAGGACCTCGAAATTGAAATCCATTCAATCACTAAAATCCGTTCCATTTGCGTATCCAGTCCCCGTTTATCAAAAGTGCTTTTGTTTTATATATGTTTTTTTTTTTTGTAGTGCAAATCGCTGCCAATTCAGAATAAACGCCAACCACAAACAGAGGCGTAAGGACTCCGATTGAGATTCAAAACATTAGAGCATAAAACAATTCGCAGGAAAGAAGAACCTAAAAGCAAAAACGAAATCGAGAACGAGAACGAAAACGAAAACGAAAACGAAAACAAGACAACAAAGAGCAAAGAAATTTATAAAATAAAGAAACCAAAAAATAAACAATCAAAATGCTTAGAGATCCGCAACAAAGACGCACAGCCGCCACCGTCGTCAGCCGCCGCCTCTGGATGCTGCCGGTGCTTGGCTTGTGCCTCGTCAGTCTTGGTCTGCGCTGTGATGCGCGTGCGGTAAGTGGCCGGCGGTGCTTCCCCTTCCCAGGGGCCCGTCCTGTTTTGTATTCCATGGCTCCACACAGCCCTTCACGGCTTACATACCAAACCTGCATTACACAGAGCGTACCACACATTCCACACACACACACACACCCACACACACTCACACCCGCATCCACACCCGCAGACAACACTCTCACTCACACTCACACTCCACACTCCACACTCCACACACACATACGCACATTCACAGATTCACACAAAGCATCCAACTTAACCTGCCAGTTTTGCACATTCGGAACCCATCGGTTAACTGTAGTCCTGAGTGCGGCAGGAAGCACTTGACTCACAATCACGATTGCTTTATTTGTCAGTCAAAGCGGCGCTGCCTGTAAATCGTTTAAGGATGTCTCGCAAAGAAGAATTGATAAATTAAGTGCTCTCGGGAGAGTAAGCGCGATAAACTGCGCCCACAAGCGGAACGAGAGTCAAAGGCGGCCTGTGGCGCAGGATTCGGAAGTAGATCGCCCGATGCCAATGCAAGTCCTTTGAGAGAGCGATTACATTGAATAGAATTCCAACCAGCTGTGTGCCCTGAATTCCTTGTTGATTTCAAAAGTCACCAACTTACTGCAGGATCCCCCCCAGTTGAGTGTGATATTCACAGGACTATCAATGCTTCCAAATTATTGATTAAAACTCCCCGGCAATTGCGGGGCAATTTTCTATGGCTGTGGCCAGTAAATGGAGCGATTTAAGCGATACTCTCAAAAATTAATTCGCCTGGGGAAATCCATGGCAGGCGCCAATTTTGGCAACTGGCGCTAGGCGTAGGCTGGCCACTCTATTTAGCCCACTGCCCCACCTCATCTATTCTTCCCCCCATCCCTCTCTCTCCCTCTCTCTCTCTCTCTCTCTCTATCGCACGGATTCTGGCAGCACTTTGAATTGTCCAATTTATATGCGCAAAGTTGCGACTAACTGTGTTGGTGTGTCGGTTTCAATCGCAGTGTGATTGTGTGTGTGTGTGTGTGTGTGTGACTGTGTATGAGTTTGGGGAGTAAATCAAAAACGTGAACTCTTGGCTAGCCAAGCCAAAAAGTTTTTTTTTTTTTTTTTCTGTTGCCGGCCACGCGGCGACGTCATCGTCGCCATTGCTGTCGTCTGCCAGGCGAGGCGGCAGTTGCTTGCCAGGCGACTTGTTTTGGTTGCGTTAGGTTTATCCTTTCGACTGGTCTGGCACACCAAGCTATCCAGTCAACTCCCTGCCAACCTGCCACCCTGCCATTCTCCCACCCTGCCATTCTGCCATCCTGCCATCCTGCCATCCTGCCATCCTGCCACCCTGTCACACTGTCAATCCTAGCCGATCCCTCCGTTTACCAGTGCCATTTTTCTTTCGTTTGTTTTGCTGTGGTTCTTGTTCTTGGTCCTTGGCTGTTGTTTGTATTGGTGTTTGGGCGGATGTTGTCCACCCGCTCGTAAGCGCGCGTTGCAAAATGAATAATTTCAGGGAATTTACTAGAAAATTTTATTCATATAAATCACAAATTAAATAAGTTTTTACGACGTTGTTCAGCGGTTTGCATAGCCACTACAAAACTTATTTGTGTTCTCATTGCCCGTGTTGTTTGTTGTTCTCGTTGTTGTTGTTGTTGTTGTTACTTCATGTTGTGGTGGTGGTGGCGGTGGTGCTGCTGCTGCTGTTTGTATTGTTGTTTCTGCTGGTGGGCTGGACGGACTTGAAAGGTTGCCTTGCGGTATCATTCATACACGTACATAGCAAAGGTCCTTCCTGGCCGTCTCCAGTGGTAGCCCTTGCCATTCTTGCCTTTCCTTTTTCCTTCACCTTCATCCTTGCCTTTGCCCTGCCACTTGCCCTTTTTTTATGGTCGTGTAATTTTTTCTTAGGCTTTTTATTTATGCTTATTATCGTGATTGCTTCTACCCGTAACCAGGCTCATTGCCATAGACGCCCCAGGAGCTCAAGCGACGGCACACGCACTCACACACACACACACCCATATATATATATATATATATATGTATACGTATGTGTATGTACGTTGCTTGTGGTTGTGGTGGTGGTGTTGTCGGTTTTGACTGTTCCTGCTTGTTGGTCATTTTACATTTTTTGGCATCGTTTTTGTAACGTTGTCTGCTTTGGATCCGTGCTGCGACAAAAATGTTGCCTAGTTTTTGGGGCATGTGGCGCACAGACTGCAGATGCATTAATGATGCAACATTAGCAAAACCACAACGCAACGACGCAACGATCCAACGTGTGGCATGCGGCGATTTGACAAAAATGCTTTCCATTTTATTTGCCCCGCATCCCACATGTGCGGGGGACACGTCTAAAAGCAATTTACGATGTGGTCGCCGCCAACAAGATGCAATTAATCATAGAGAGCCCCACATTGGTGGAGCTATTGCCAAAAGCATGCTAGGGACTGTTCCACTTTCATTTTTTTCCAATTTTTTGTTGTTTTTTTTTCTATTTTTTTTTTTTTTACATAACGCCAAGGACACCGAGTCCAAGCGAAGGACACTGGCCACACGGAAAGTTTATACACTGTGCATGACCTTGGCTCGGGCTGCAACTATTTCGCAC
The DNA here is from genome assembly GCA_035044505.1 of Zaprionus lineosus. NCBI lineage: Eukaryota > Metazoa > Arthropoda > Insecta > Diptera > Drosophilidae > Zaprionus > Zaprionus lineosus. The sequence goes on from JAWNNX010000007.1 coordinate 312,277, forward strand.
ATCAAATCATAATTTATTACCCCCGTGCCCCCCGACGAATCGAGCCAACGGCAATCAAACTTTGCCATTCAGCTACCCAGATCACCCGTAGTCGGGTCGTAGTCCTCTATCTCTCTCCGTTCGACTGTCTGGCTGCTCGCAGTGGGGGTAGGGGTGGGTAGCGCTGGGGCTGCTGTACTGTTGGTCTGCCCGTATGCGAACTGGCAACTGGCAACTGGCAACTGGCGGAACGCAGTCGCCCACATAATTATCGCTTTGATTTATGGCAGCATTTTCGCAGCCAATTACTTCGCGCCGAAGCCGGCAAAAAACGGAAACGGAAATCACATGGAATGTAGCTGCATGTGGCAGGTATTGCGGTGCAAAGCTCAAAACTCAACAAATTATAGTTGAAAGGACGCGCGCACCCCTGAACCAAAGCATGTCTAAGGACATTCGATTGCGTGCAGTTCAAATTGCCTTCACGCAGCAACGATCCATTAGTCATAAATCTATATATATCCATATATATATATATAACTTAGCTGCGGCTAATCTTCGTCCTTTAATCCATCCAGCTGAGGAAATTCATCAATATTGACGAGGTGTTTCCTGCGTTTGAAAGCTGACACCTCACGGCGCATCGCGGAGCCATTAATGCCGCCGCGGAAAAGAAGATGATCTCCTTTCGGCTTAGTTTAAATATTTTAATTTCTCACTTAAGATACGAAAAATGTATGATAATAAATATGCGCTCTATAAAACTATCAGGCAATCTCTTAAGAAGTCAACCTCCAGTCTAAGAATTTCAACTTAGAACTGAGCTCGGTAATAATGCCCCATAATAATAACATAAATGTATAGGTTATACAGCTGAAAGGCATTTCTCACAATTTGACAGGCAAACTGGCAAACAGCACCGCATGCCCTATGAAATTGCCTTAGTCATGTGCCGAGTATTGCTTTTCGTTTCTATTGCTTGCAATTTTGTAGCATACTTTTTTGGGCGCGCCAAGAAAGTAAACATATCCGAAAAGAAAAGAAATACATATATTGGCAAGTGATAGGAAATTGAATTTGAAGGCACATAAATTACATATATATCGTATGTATAAATATGAGAAAGGTAATCTGCCATCATTGAGGTGTATTGGTGGGGTGTGTGTTGCGCGAAAATGTAAAATGTAATCCTGGAGGACTTTGGCTTGATGGAAAATATAGCAAGCGAATTATTTATTGAGAATGTAATCGACTTGAAGTCGTGTGAGAAATGACGCAATTGCATTTGCCACTATTTGCTGTATGTGCAACAGCAGCTTTCGCTTTGGCTATGGCTTTGGCTTTGGCTTTGTCTCTGCTCCTGACAGGCGGTAATCAACTCAATTGCGCCCGTCTTTGTCAGCTCTGACCCGATTTGGTCTGTGGGGTTCTTTAGCGCGTCGTGAATGTGGGTGCACTCACAGTAGGTTAACTTCGTTCCTTTGACGCTTAGCGCTTCCCGACTTCACCTCCCCCCGCCCCATATCCCCATATCCCCATATCTCGTGCAACACACATAAAAGAGGCACACAGCAAGCGTGGCATCGCTTGCTGATACCCCGTAGCTTCGAATTTCTACAGTTGCCGACAGTTGCCGTTCAGTGCCGTCGCCTTTTAGATTTCTTGTGTGTGTGTCCTGTGTGTCCTGTGCTCCAACTAATGCGTTCTGCACTCCGCGTTTCCTTTGTTTAACGTGCTGCACGCCTCGTTATGCACAAACAAAGCGTTTCAATTCAACTTAGTGATAAATTATTCAAGATCCTTTTCTTTGGCCTTTCGGAATTATCAGTAAAAAATTATAAAGTATCAAATGGTTGATACAAATAGAACGAGTTCCTGCTCCTGTCCAGGGAGTATAACAAAAGATTACAGGCCTTTATTATTTTACTTGGATGGAACATTGGTGCACATTTATACCGTTAGTTCTTCGGGTGTGGCTTACCCTGTGTGTGTCCGCCTGTACCAAATATGTCGTAAAATGTACCCAAATATGTACCAAAGTAGAGTTCAGGGGCCACTTTTAAATGTCTTCCTATGCAAATAGTCCGGGTACACGCCATATCCTCCAATGGAAACTCTCGTCCAATTATGCTTCTATACAAACTGCAAAGCAGAGAGAAACAAAAAATTGTATAGATCTCTGGAGAACTTTTCAGTTTGATTTCAGCAACTGTTCCCCAGTTGCGCTCTGGTACTAGTTCCAGTCCCATGGAGCTTCTCTAATTACAGGAAACAGCCGCAGACACTCGCAAACAATGACAACAACAAGCAGAGAAAAAAGGCGAAAAACGAGATGGAACCAAAAGAGGAGAAAAACGAAAGAAAAAAATACAAAAAGAAAATACAAAAAGGAAAATATTTGAGAACAGCAGCTGCCACAGCAATGAAGGCAAATTAATTTGCGGACATTTGAGACGGTCAAAGTTCGACCCTAGAAAATGAATGCGGCTGATGATAATGAGCATAGGCGCAGCTATAATGAGGCCCCGATGTCCATGTTGATAGCAATGATGCAATGATGATGATAATGATGATGATGAGAAGATGATGGCTCTTGCCTTCTGGCCGTTAGGGCCTGTCATAGAGGGTGTTCCCTTTGCGATGCTGGCGTTGAAACATTATCGTTCACTTGGGCATCATTGATAACTAATGTTGGCCCATTAATTGAAGCAGACAGTAGTTAATGTTGTTGTTGTTGTTGTTGCTACTGCTGCTGCTGTTGTTTTCGGAACTCTGTTGTTGCCTGATTAACCACACAGACACACACACACACACACACACGCTCAAACATGCAACTACCACACCCAGAAACTCAAACACTTAAAGAACTGCCAACTGGCCAACAATTGGGCCCTAATGCGTGTTAAACTTTTTATGTTGGCCATGTCCTGCTTAATAATTGAACAATAAAGAATGGCATTAAGTAATTTGTGTATGTTCAGTCATAAAACATCTACTCACATTCACATTCACATCCACATCCTCATTCACATTCACATTCACATCCCCATTCACACCCGCGCCCATACCGGTGCCCGTACCCGTGCCCGTGCCCTCGTCCAGGCCTACACCTAAGCTCGTGCACACACGCAAAGCAGACACATACACATGTGCATTAATTGTTAATTTAGTGCTCGTTTAAGTTTAATGTTTCGTGGGCATGAAATTTAAAGTTTATTGCCCAACTCTGAGCCAACAAATTACAAAATACTGCGAGGCATTCGCAGCAAAATGTAAAGACTTATCCCTACACAAGCAAAAGTCCCTCCATTCCATCTTCTGCTTTCCATACCCTCAAACAAACCCACTGATTCATGTTAATTAAATGTGACACAAGTTTAACATCTTCTTCTTCTTCTTCTTCCTCTTCTTCTCTTTTTTTTCGTCTTACTCGTTTTGTTTTATTGCCATTTTAACACCCTGTATTTAATGAATAAAGGGCATGATAAGGGAAGCAGAATTTAATTTTATAGCATTCAGCTTTGGGTGCAATGCAATCTAAGTGCCTGCATTAACTGCAGACAGTCTATGTGTGCAGGCAGTGTGAGCGGGACAGATAGTGTACGCTCGGGTCTAATTCGCTTATCGCTGGCTAAAAGATAATCATAAAAGAAAGAGAAGAAACTCGATGTATGAAAATGACGCCCGTGCTGCCTGCAGTGGCCACAACCAAATGCGTGCTTTTTCCTCATGTAAGCGTGCATGTACGTATACATATACGTATACGTATTATAATTTTTGTACGTTGCGTGTAGTGCAGGACTTAATGTAAAATAAGCTAGCCCATTTTTTCTCAGGGCTCAGTTTTAATTATATAAATAAGCACTTTCTATGCTTTAAAATTTATTATATCGCATAACCACACAATTTGTGTAACGGCAAATGGGATGGAATGCTTGTAAAGGCTTTAATGTCCTTCGATCGGTTCCTTGTAACGCGGCTTAGGGTATGCTAGGGCTGGGCATTTAAGATGTGTTCACTCTACTCCGTAATTTGCAGATGTTGCCCCAAATTCATTCATTAATTTGTTGCGGCATACTGTTGGCAGGCCATGCCCCTACGTTTAAGGCCCAAGCGTTTCATTCCACTGCCGCAAATACCCACATCATGTGCAACGGCTTCGATTTCTATCAACGACCAAAAATTCGTTGGCAAAAGTTTTGCGCTTTTAATTAGAAATCGAATTCGAAGGCCCTGTCCCTGTCCCTGTCCCTGTCCCTGTCCCTGTCCCTGGCCCTGACCAACTTTTATTAGAGCAGAATGAGCAGGCGGTCGCTCGGATCAAAGTTTGTCCACGTGCTGGAGTCAGGGACAAAAGGTTAGTCGTGTGCTTGCCACACAATAGATGACAACATAACGATACTTTGAGCAATATTAGGCACATGCACCTGTTCGTGTTTGCGGCTATTAAAATTGTTTAGTTAGCAGCTTAATTGAGCCAAAGTTCGGATAAGTGTCCTCGAAATAAGTCCAGTCATGTAAGAGCTTTTGAATTGTTACACCAAAGACATTGCGACACAACAGAAAATAAATTTAAGCCATATGCAAAGCCCAAACTCTCCTGGATATTGTGTTAATTGTCTGCTCTGTAGGACACTGATGGATGACTTAAGCGAAGAAAATCAGAAGGTGCAAGAAGAAGAAACAATGGTAAATCCTCTATCGCTCTATCGCTCTCTCACTCCCTCACCCTCTCACTAATGGCATTGTATTACTTGCAATAACTGTTACATTTGCTTGGCCACTATCGTTGTCGTCACTGTGAGTACAAGTTAATCTGCAGGTATAAGCGCCTGATGCTCACACGGTCGCAATTACCTCATTCTTTTCTTGCCCTCTACACTTCGTTTATTCTCTTTCTATTTCAATTAGAAACTTTAACTGCCTCACACAGTCAAAAACAAAAACGCCCACACACACTTAGCCGTGCTGCCCTTCAAATTGTCGTCAGCATCTGCAGCAACTGAGCAACCCAAGGGCTTCTGCCTCTTCCATTTACGTTTTTGCCTGGGCCTGCAAGCTCCTCCCTGCAACATCTGACATTGCATGGCTCCTCGTTTCTTTTTCACTGCAGCTCTCTGGGAGGGAGAGTGAGATAGATAGAGAGCAATTTAATTTCTTTTGCAGCTGCCATTCGTAACGTCTTGTGATGAAGCTGCAACGACTTGGCAATTTCCACCATCCCCCCCAGTGCACCGCATTCACCAGGCAATTCCTAAACTAAGTTGAATATTACTGTGGCTGTAGCTGTAGCTATGTATGAAACTCACTATTAAAGTAAATCACTTAAGCCAGCTGAAAGAATAAAAGCAAAGAAATTCTCACGGGCTAACACACATACACACACACACACGTACACACACATACAAACACATACATTGAGATGTGCACAGAAAAACCTCTAGCTGCTTATTATATTGCATGAGAAATGACTTATATACATGTAAGGGGATATATATATGTGTGTGCCTATGTGTGTGTGTGTGTGTGTGTGTGTGTGTGTGCATATGCGTGCGTCTATGTAGTTATATGAATACTTGTGCCACATAGACTCTTAATAATTTGCGTCTTTGAGTGCATTATTTATCATTGGCTTAAAAGTAGTGCAAGGATAAACCGTTGTACCTCAAGTTACCATCCTTGCCATCCTTGGACCTGGAGCTCATGTCAACTACGCCAGCGGCCATGTTGTTGAAGCCGAACGACAGCCGCGGTAAATTTCATAAGGGGATGCAAGGAAGTGGGAGTAAAAGGGTAAAATCTAATAGCGACTTACCCTCAGAGCAAGCTTAAAAGGAAAGAGCAGGACAGCAATAAACATTTATATCCGAACATCTTCTTATCTACTTACGCTAAGTGCTTCCGTCTGTTCGAATAACATGTTATGGGGCGCATGTATGGCACATTGAAGAGTGCATCTCGTTGGGCTTCTCAATGATCATCACAATTGATGAGTTTCCCAGTCATGAATATTTCATATATGGAAAATATGAATAATACACACAGTCACTTTCCAAATCACAGTCACATTCACTGTCACAATCACGATCACATTTATTCTCGCAGTCACTGTCGCAATCGTAGTCCCAGTCATAGTCACACTCACAGTCACAGTCATAGTCACACTCACAATCACACTCGCAGTCACACTCACAGTCACCCTCACAGTCACACTCGCAGTCACAGTCGCAATCACAGTCACAGTCATTAGCTGAATTATGACTGCCATGTATAAGCGCCCGAGAGCGAAAATGCATAGCCATTTGAAAAGTAACGAGAGTTGAAATTTCAGTTGTTATTAAAAAATATCATTAAATTTGAGCAAAAAAAGTTGTTTTTATTAGATGAGAGAATGACGTGACAGCAGAAATTTATGACATAGTTTTATCTCTCGGCTAATTCAGTTTACTTTGGCCACAGAACTAAATTGTTAAACCAAATTAGGCAAATTGCACAAATGCTAATTGGACTGCGTATATGATGTCCATGGATCCTTCCTAATCCGTAGTATACGTCCGGAATGGCCACACATTCAAAACACCATCATCATTTTGTTGCACATTTGAAAATGCAATTAAAGTTAATGCTAACTCAATGATTGACTAAATGACTGAATGACTGACTGACTTACTGACTAAATGATTGAATGGCTGACTGACTAAATTAATGAGTAACTGATAAACTTACTTATTGATTGAGTATTGAGTAGTATGACTGGTTGACTGAGTGAGTGAATGACTGACTGACTGACTGACTGAGTGACTGACTGATTGAATGACTTAAAATTTGACTGACCGACTGATAACTTACTTATTGACTGAATAACTGACTGAATAATTAAATGACTGAATGACTTTATTACTAATTAACTGACTGATTGACTTACTTATTGATTGACTGTCTCATTGACTGACTGACTTACTGACTAACTTAATTGCTAAGTAGTTCACTAACAAACTGATTAATTGACTAAATAAATAACTGACTGACGGATTGACTTAGTGACTGAATGTTTGACTGGTTGACTGACTGATTGAATGACTTAATACTTAACTGACTGACTGATAACTTACTTATTGATTGAATGACTTAATGACTGACTGACTGACCTAGTAACTGAGTGACTGAGGAACTTTTTAATTGACTGACTGATTAACTTACATATTGATTGACTGTATCATTGACTGACTAACTTACTGACTAACTTAATTGCTAAGTAGTTCACTAACAAACTGATTAATTGACTAAATAAATATCTGACTGAAGGATTGACTGGTTGATTTACTGATTGAATGACTTAATACTTGACTGACTGACTGATAACATACTTATTGATTGAATAACTGACTGAATGATTAAACGACTGAATGACTTAATGACTAACAGACTGACTGACCGAGTGACTGAGTGACGGAGGTACTTTTAAATTGACTGACTGATTAACTTACTTTATGATTGACTGTCTCATTGACTGACTGACTTACTGACTGACTTAATTGCTAAATAGTTCACTAACAAACTGATTAATTGACTAAATAAATAACTGACTGACGGATTGACTGGTTGATTTACTGATTGAATAACTTAATACTTGACTGACTGACTGATAACATACTTATTGATTGAATAACTGACTGAATGATTAAACGACTGAATGACTTAATGACTAACAGACTGACTGACCGAGTGACTGAGTGACGGAGGTACTTTTAAATTGACTGACTGATTAACTTACTTAATGATTGACTGTCTCATTGACTGACTGACTTAATTGCTAAATAGTTCACTAACATACTGATTAATTGACTGAATAAATAACTGACTGACGGATTGGCTTAGTAACTAACTGTTTGACTGGTTGACTGACTGATTGAATGACTTAATACTTAACTGACTGACTGATAACTTAATTATTGATTGAATGACTTAATGACTGACTGACTGACAGACTGACTGACTGACCTAGTGACTGAGTGACTTAGTTACTGAGGGACTTTTTAATTGACTGACTGATTAACTTACTTATTTATTGACTGTATCATTGACTGACTGACTTACTGACTAACTTAATTGCTAAGTAGTTCACTAACAAACTGATTAATTGACTGAATAAATAACTGACTGACGGATTGACTTAGTGACTGACTGATTGACTGGTTGACTGACTGATTGAATGACTTAATACTTGACTGACAGACTGATAACATACTTATTGATTGAATAACTGACTGAATGGTTGAATGACTTTTACTAATTAACTGACTGATTAACTTACTCATTGATTGACTGTATCATTGACTGACTGACTTACTGACTGACTTAATTGCTAAATAGTTCACTAACAAACTGATTAATTGACTAAATAAATAACTGACTGACGGATTGACTGGTTGATTTACTGATTGAATAACTTAATACTTGACTGACTGACTGATAACATACTTATTGATTGAATAACTGACTGAATGATTAAACGACTGAATGACTTAATGACTAACAGACTGACTGACCGAGTGACTGAGTGACGGGGGTACTTTTAAATTGACTGACTGATTAACTTACTTAATGATTGACTGTCTCATTGACTGACTGACTTAATTGCTAAATAGTTCACTAACAAACTGATTAATTGACTAAATAAATAACTGACTGACGGATTGACTGGTTGATTTACTGATTGAATGACTTAATACTTGACTGACTGACTGATAACATACTTATTGATTGAATAACTGACTGAATGGGAATGACTTAATTTCTAATTAACTGACTGATTAACTTACTCATTGATTGACTGTATCATTGACTGACTGACTTACTGACTAACTTAATTGCTAAGTAGTTCACTACCAAACTGATTTATTGACTAAATAAATAACTGACTGACGGATTGACTGATTGATTTACTGATTGAATAACTTAATACTTGACTGACAGACTGATAACATACTTATTGATAGAATAACTGACTGAATGGGTGAATGACTTAATTACTAATTAACTGACTGATTAACTTACTCATTGATTGACCGTCTCATTAACTGACTGACTTACTGACTAACTTAATTGCTAAGTAGTTCACTAACAAACTGATTAATTGACAAAAAAAATAACTGACTGGCGGATTTACTGTTGATTTACTGATTGAATGACTTAATAATTGACTGACTGACTGATAACATACTTATTGATTGAATAACTGACTGAATGGTTGAATGACTTAATTACTTATTAATTGACTGATTACTTCATTGATTGACTGTATCATTGACTGACGACTTACTGACTAACTTAATTGCTAAGTAGTTCACTACCAAACTGATTAATTGACTAAATAAATAACTGACTGACGGATTGACTGATTGATTTACTGATTGAATAACTTAATACTTGACTGACAGACTGATAACATACTTATTGATTGAATAACTGACTGAATGGTTGAATGACTTAATTACTTATTAATTGACTGATTAACTTACCTATTGATTGACTGTCTCATTGACTGACTGACTTACTGACTGACTTAATTGCTAAATAGTTCACTAACAAACTAATTAATTGACTCAATAAATAACTGACTGACGGATTGGCTTAGTAACTAACTGTTTGACTGGTTGACGGACTGATTGAATGACTTAATACTTAACTGACTGGCTGATAGCTTACTTATTTATTGAATGACTTAATGACTGACTGACTGACAGACTGACTGACTGACCTGGTGACTGAGTGACTGGTGACTGAGGGGCTTTTAAATTGACTGACTGATTAACTTACTTATTGATTGACTGTATCATTGACTGACTGACTTACTGACTAACTTAATTGCTAAGTAGTTCACTAACAAACTGATTAATTGACTAAATAAATAACTGACTGACTGATTGACTGGTTGACTGACTGATTGAATGACTTATTACTTGACTGACTGACTGATAACATACTTATTGATTGAATAACTGACTGACTGATTGAATGACTTAATTACTTATTGATGGACTGTCTCACTGACTGACTGACTTACTGAATAAGTTTAAAAATAGTTCACCAAAAAACTGATTAATTGACTAAATAAATAACTGATTGACGGATTGACTGGTTGATTTACTGATTGAATGACTTAATACTTGACTGACTGACTGATAACTTACTTATTTATTGAATGACTTAATGACTGACTGACTGACAGACTGACTGACTGACCTAGTGACTGAGTGACTTAGTTACTGAGGGACTTTTTAATTGACTGACTGATTAACTTACTTATTTATTGACTGTATCATTGACTGACTGACTTACTGACTAACTTAATTGCTAAGTAGTTCACTAACAAACTGATTAATTGACTAAATAAATAACTGACTGACTGATTGACTGGTTGACTGACTGATTGAATGAATTAATACTTGACTAACTGACTGATAACTTACTTATTGATTGAATGACTTAATGACTGACTAACTGACAGACTGACTGACTGACTGACCCAGTGACTGAGTGACTGAATGACTTTTTAATTGACTGACTGATTAACTTACTTATTGATTGACTGTCTCACTGACTGACTTACTTACTGACTAACTTAATTGATTAATAGTTTACCAACAAACTGATTAACTGACTAAATAACTGACTGGCTGACTGACTGACTGATTGACTTACTATTTAACTATTTGACTATTTGACTCTTTGACTGAATGACATTCAAGCCATGCTCAATTTTAATAAATTTTGGATGCAAGTAAAACTCGCATCAACGCGAGCGCGACAGTTGACAGTTACATGGAAGGAAGCAGAGACGCCGCCAACGGTGGTGACATCGACGTGGCGTCACTTTGTCCACAATTCTGCTTGACGTCGGCGACATTGTTGTAATGTTGCTATGTTGTCACGTCGCCGCCATTGCTCCTTCCTTGGCTCAGAATGTTACAGCCAGGGTTTCATCTCCTCGGCAATATCGGGCTGCTGTGGGAATGTGATAGGAGTGGCACTGGGAACACGTCAAGGACAATGCAACTGTGTGCGAGTGCATCTCTGCGCTTAAAAATCTTAAGGAGTGTGTGTGTTTGTGTGCATATGCATACCATGTCTATGTGTGTGTGTGTGTGCGTGTGCGTGTGTGCTTGCTAGCGGGTGTCGCTTTATTTATAAGTTTCGCCACGCCCATTCTATTGGCCAACATCACATCCTGCGCCCTGCCCAAGTGCTCAGTTCCATTTATTTTTTCACATTTTCCCTTAAAGCATCAACGCTATTTATCATTTGGGGTCGGCGACGGAATCATAGTAGGGCAGGACGAAGTGGCAGCAGTCGCTCCTCCATTTCACCTGACTGTCGGACCAAGTGACTATCAGATTGTCGGTGTCGTTGTACCGTTTATCATTGATGCTCCAGCAACTTTGCAGCCAAGTCAGAGGCGCACCGATGCCTCAGCATGCGTGTGAGTAAGCGAAATGCAAATGGCAACGTTCTTTTACTTTGCCCACGATGATCCTTTAAATAGATGCATAATATCGAAATTACGCATACGCATCGTTGCCGCAACGCTGAAAATTGATACGTGCAGCATGATGCACATAAGAAAGCACTCACTGAGCCGACTAACTATCTACATGCTATCGGAAATGAAGTTAAGAGAATTATTTTCATTCCAAGTCCTTAAGTCTTCTCAGATGGTTACCATAGCCTCCGTCGATGCAGCAGCAGCAGCAGCAGGAGTGGCAGTGGCAGCTTGAACCGTTGCCCCATTACTGTAATGGCCATGAGAATGATGTTGATGCCACAAAAAATTTGTAGCTAATGCAGTGAAAGATTGACAGACAAAGTAAATGGTGATTTGCAGGTGGATTCTCTGCTAGTCAACTCCAAGTGTCATAGGAAGCGTCAATGTCAAAGTTTTGAGCTGTTTTATTGATGACCCTCCTTCAGGAATAGATTGCGTCCGTCTTTCAGTAGGACAAGCGCATGGATATTCTCCCACGCCGAAAGCATAAATTAGAATGGGAAATATCGCTCTCTCCCCTTAAGTGATGTAGTACTTTATGTAGCTACTGTAACCGAGGAGATATATTTTATTCAGTAGAAATGCTCACTCCCCCTTCCCCATTCCTTCTTCCTTGGTTCCATCCTCATTGGTTTGGGCCATATTTGCCCTAATGGCCGTAAGAAGCACTCAACAATCAGGGTCGGCTCGGGCCAACGCAATGCGACAATGTACCGACAGGTGTTGCACGCGTGTTGGAATTCTTTCGTCCTGCTTTTGCCTGTTTCCTGCTTCCCGTTTCTGGCCGCTCTTCCTGCCTCTGTTCTACATTGTGTTTCGCTTTTTGCCTGAATCCTGCGAATGACACGACATTTGACACAAATAACTTTACATTCACACAAAGATAAGTTCAGTTCGGTGGGATGGGCAGAGCTTGAAGTTCGTCATTGCGGGCCGGGAGACGGGTGACGAGTGACGGGAAACGGGAAACGGGAGGTTGAGAGCTGAATAGGAGATGGGCTGAATTGACATGGAATGACTCAAATGAATGAAATACATCCTCTCGCATAAAATATTACCATGTATCAAAAGGATTGCTAATACACGTGTGCCACAGGCAGCCACTCAACAGTCAAACTTCAACTACCGCCTCCTACCTCGTCGGGATCCTTATCGCCCGCTGAAAAAAAAACCACAACCGCAGCCGAGACCAGACTCCAAACTCGAACCCAGAACGATACGAAACCTCACAATGTTCATGTCCTGCCTGTCTATCGTTTCCCCATCTCTGTGACATCTCCTGACAAAGATGCTGCGCACTTTTGATTTTTAAGTGCCGCTGTTTTGAATGAGTGTGTGTGCGACTGTGTGTGTGTGAGTGTGAGTGTCTATGCTATGTCTATGTCAGTATCAGTGTCTAAGCATAAAGTGTACAGTGAACGCCGAATTTGAATACGAAAAGTGCCATTGGAACCAATCGAGCTTATCGCCAGGTGTCGGAGACGAGTCGTGGTAGTATTCTGGGTAGGAGTCGGGCTAGGAATCGGGCTAGGAGTAGGGGTAGGAGTCGGGGTAGGAGTCAAGGTAGGAATCGGGGTAGGAGTCGGGGTAGGAGTTGGGATAGGAATCGGGGTAGGAGTCGGGGTAGGAGTCGGGGTAGGAGTCGGGGTAGGAGTCAAGGTAGAAATCGGGGTAGGAGTCGGGGTAGGAGTCGGGGTAGGAGTCGGGATAGGAATCGGGGTAGGAGTCGGGGTAGGAGTCGGGGTAGGAGTCGGGGTAGGAGTCGGGGTAGGAGTCGTAGTAGGAGTCGAGGTAGGAGTCGGGGTAGGAGTCGGGGTAGGAGTCTGGGTAGGAGTCAGGGTAGAGTCGGGGATGTTGGAAATAGAGTTGGGGGCTAAATTTGGGATTGGACTTGAGATTGGACTCGGTGTTAAAGTCTCGGGAGTCGGGGTTGAGCTTCGAACTGGGGAAGAGGACACAATAAAAATTATTTGAAAAACGTAAATGCAAAGCACGGCTAACGAGGACGCCGCAGGAGTGCGTAAGCCCAAAATCATGTTATTTTAATTCCGACATTATCATTCGATAATCGTGTACAAGGAATTTCATCGGAATTGAGTCATAAAAGCCGCCGCTCTTCAAGGTATTTGATTATTGTCGTCCTTTCGGCTGTCGTTTTTTATATACTTTGGAGGGAAATGCTTTTTATTGCCAAAAATGCAAATCAAAAAGATAATCTGCAATCTCCTTGAACAAAAGCAGGATACATTTATTTCATAATCATTTGAGAGCAATAAATCATGCATAAGCCTGAATCCTTGTCAAGTGTTTGCCCCCAAAGATGTCCCACATTGGACGCCATTCATTTGATTCAAACGAAATATCCTTCGCTCTTCCATAAATAGGAATGTGTAATTTCGTTACTTCATCCATCAGAGTCGACATACAGTCAAGGATATGGACGTTCTAGCGCCTAGCGTCGCCTTACTTTGGCATTGGTTAAGCGCGACTCTTGGCCTGATTCGCTGCAGCTGCTCAGCACAAAGACAAAAGCTTTGACTGCAGTTAGCAATCGCTTTGTCCTGTCTAGAAAGGACCTTACTTCCACCGCCTTATACGTACCCTCTTCTCAGCTAGCTCACACACACACACACACACACACAAGCACACACAAGCACACTAACACTAACACTCACATCCGCACTCCCCATCCTGGCCGTGCTAGGCCAAACGTTTTGTTCGTTTGCTTTGCACGGGAGCACAAACACAAAGCGGACGCAAAAGTTGTCCTTAAGTGCAGGGCAAATAGCGATACGGAATGGGACAAAGCTTCCCTGTGTGTGTGTGTGTGGGTGGGCTGGGGGCTAGAACGGGGTAAGCAGTGGATATGCAAATGCCCAAATTATACGAAACAGAAATCAAATACGAGTACTTTAGTTAAGTGTACTCAACTTTTAGATACTCTTCATAAACTTTTCTGCCAACTTGATGAAAATTCTGTGTAAATAGAATTATAAAATTGCCAGCGTCAACCCCCTACCCCCCCCCCCCCCCCCCAGCATCCCTCCTCACATGTTTGGGGGTGCGTGATTGGTGAAAAGCTGAGATATTTCCATTCAGCGCTTAGCATTCGTTGACTAAGTCCTTTGAAAGGGTATACGAAAATGCTGGCTATGCCCGCACTTATCCCTTTGTTTAAATTGTTGCCAGCTTCTAGAGAATTCCAAAGGCCTTTCTCGGCGCGTCTTCATCATAACTACAAACAAAGAATAACGAGGCAAACAGTCGAAACAACGAAAGAGTCTCAACTATTTGCACTGTAGCTCGCTAAGTGCCCCCAAAAAAAAAAAAAAAAAAAACCAAAAACAAAAACAAAAAAGAAAAAGAAAAAAAGAAGAAGAAGAAGAGGAAACAAAATAAATAATAATAAATGTAAAAGTACAAGAAAAATGAATACAAAAAACAACATGGTAATTCCGGAAGCCGCACTCGCATAGGCCTCAAATTGTGAATGTGTAATTTTAGTCCTTGGAAAGGAATGCAATAAAAAATATACATAATAGTTTTTTTCATCCATTAATAAATATAAATGTGCAACTATTTGAGCAGTAATGTTTATTAAAAATGTGTTTCACACATGATATTAATTTCAATTCATTTCGAAATAATTTCAACGGTTTTGCGGTGTACGCGGCGAATGCGCAATTTGAGTCAATCTTCTGGCCATTTCAAGCGAGCAACGCATTATTTATGGCACTTATTTTTGCTGCTTATGAATAAATTAATAATTATGCCAGCATAAAAAAAAAAAAACATGCATTGAATAATTGCACACAGTCACGCGTAGGGGGGGAAGCCTGCAGCAAAGTGTTCGGACCATGAAAATCACAACTTTAAGTCGAGGCTGTCAACTGATTTTTATCCCAACATCAAGACACTGCGTGGCAAAGGATGGAAAGTGCGCGAGAGAGACAGGAAAGGAGACAAGTTAAGTAATAGCGTTAGCGGAAAAGAGATTAAAGAAAATCGTAATAGGATCTGTTTTACCTTAAGCTGATTTCAGCAGAAAGGACGCTCGGAAGTTTTGCAAAGTTATTTTTCCTCATATAATTCCCATCGATATCCTATTTGAAGTCTTAAGTGGTTTAGAGCTTCTATTAGTATGTATACCCATATACACATACACATACCTATACATATATATATTTGTATATATATATAGACATCGTCTACCTGAATAAAATGTAAAGACTTTATAATCAAATTTGCTTGGAATGCCTTGTGACAAGGCAAAAATATTCTCTGGCTAAGGACATGGCTCTGCCCCTGCCTCTACCTCAGCACCCATCCGCAGGATGAGAAATTTCTGGCATGCTTCTTATTTCTTGTTGCTTGTTTATTGTTTCAAAAAAAATGTTCTTCGAATTTATGCTTTGTTGCTGCTTAAGTAAAGATTTTTTATCGTTTAAAATGTTTCTTCTTTAATTATACATTTTGTGCTTCATTGTGCTTCATTGTTGCGATTCGTTCATTTTCCGTTAGTTTTTTTCCTTTAAATTGCAATTAAAAGATGAAAGTCGACCGCTGCGTGCCTTTTGCGTCTGTGAAACAATTTCAATTAAAAGTTAATTAACTTAATGAAACGTTTGACTCGTTTTTGCACTTTGTTGCCGGGCATCAAATTTGCTTTGGCCCACGTGGCGTATGCGCAATGCACATTCTTGATATGCCAACCGTCCACGCGAGACCCAAACCCAAACCGCAACTCGAACTCCTCATACCCACCTCATACCCACCTCATCCTCAACATCCCCCCCGCACCAGGCTGCAGTCCCAATACCTCAATTCCAATGCCAAGCCCCAAGCCCCAACCTCAACCCCAGCCCCAACCCCAACCCAAGCTTCAGAGCTCGAAGAGCGGCAATGCCTCCCGATAATAACCTCTTTTATGAAATACCTCAATTTTTACAATTCATTGTATACACTAAGCGCATTCAATGGAATGTTGTTCCACAGACTGTAAGGAACACGGGGGTGGTACTGGCGGTATGGCAAGTGAAAAGGGCGGGGCAGCGAACTTCCTTGTATTCCTTTCAGTCAACTTTTCATCCAAGCTCGCACAAAATTGGTAAAACTTTATATAGAATTGTATTGCTTTATAAAATGAGGAACTCTTATATCATTTGATCTGATTGACTTGGGTGCATGTGTTGAGCTGTTGCTTCCAATTTCGATTTTTGAAAGGACAATTGAAGGACACAAAAAAAGTACACACATTATTGTCAATTTCAGCTTTCAGCTCACTAATCATAAAGAATGTTTAAAAAAAAAACGTGAGTCAAAGTCTCAATCGATATCAGCTCAATTTTTAACTGGCGGATATCCTTATACGTATCCTTCTTGGCATCTTTGCCTCCATCCAATGAGCGGAAAAACATAATTTGACGTTTCAAAATGTGTCCTCATTTTTTCTGCTTTGACTGAGACTGGAAACACTTTATTACGCTAACCTATTAACTAAGTTCTTATTTAAGACGTCGACTTAATGGATCCGTGCCACCCTGTAGCCATTATATAGCCCCCAACATAACCGTTAGTCCACCCTGTACACCTTTTATAAGTCTTAAGGCTGTTTAACACGAGTATAAAAGATTTGATGTGTTCTTAATCTTTCCCTGGCTTATGTTTATATGCATATTTATAACACACACACACACACACACACACCCCGCAGTCTGTGGCCCGCAACCCTCGGCCCTCAGCTCGCAGCTCTCAGCCCTCAGCCCTCAGCCCACACCTTACACCTCACATCTCACACCCCACGTACCACGCACCGCGCGCTATCGCCTTCCACTCTCCAACCTCCAGTCCCCTGCCCCTCTTTTCTTTATTCCGCTGGCAACATCCATTCGTAATTAGTTAATGTGTCGGCATAGAGCCTTAGCACCGCGACAGAGACCATCGCCGATGGTTGCAAAGGAAACACTCGCGTCTGTGGACCTTGGTTGGTCTAAGCCAATGCAAGGCATTATGCCAGCTGTTCCACTCGTTATTCACCGCCACCTTTCATGCCATACCGGTCCCGTTTTGTACCCCCAGTCCACCTCCAGCCCTTCGCCCATCTTAACCACGCGGCCCTGTCGCCTGGCTCTGAGTCGACTGCGGCGGCTGCTGCCTAAGCTAATGAAGTACATCTGCTCGTACATGTGGCAGCCTTCAAAGTAAAAATTTTTTTTCCTTTAGTCGCATTTACACATAGGCACGCACCACACACACTTACCCACTCATCCACGCGCACACACACACACACACACACACACACACAAAAGTAACACACATCTGTACACATTTGCATACATAACACATGAGTGTTTGTGTTTCTGTATATGTTTTTTATGTCGTTGGCTCATTATGTATACGTGTGTGCACCCATATATGATGTGTGTGTGAGTGTGTGAGTGCGTGAGTGTGTGAGTGTGTGAGTGAGTGATTGTGTAAGTGTGTGAGTGTGGATAAGTGCGTGTGCCTGCGTGTGTATATTTAAGCAACAACATTAAAAATGAAGGCGCTTTACGTGGCGTATGCTTAATGCATTAAGTATACACCCAGTCGGCCAAGTTGAAATCCCAAAAGGTTGTGAGTCCTGCGATGACAGGAAAAGCGGAAATATCCTTCATGCAGCTTACACTTGATTCCCTTTCTCACGTATTTCTTGTTCGTTTATTTCGCCAGGTAAATGTGAGCAACACTTGGACAATGCCGCAGGAGGGCTTGAATGTGTTCTATCGATTCTTCCGTGATCGCATCTCCTGGTACGAGGCGGATGCCGTATGCCAGTTCCATCATGCCAATCTGGTGACAGGTAAGCGACAAACAGATGGACATCCAGGACATTCAAGACCAGCAACACTGGCGCTGACAAAACGAAACACAACACCAACACCAACACCAACACCAACGGTAGCTTCAGAAGCAAATCAAAAGCCAAAGTCACTAGAGGAAGATTTTCCTAGACATCTACCGAACAATATTCCACACAGAGAAACAGACAACATCCTGACTCCACCTGCTGGAAAGGAGCAGGAAGAGCACAAAAGGGAACAATAACAAAGCCGATATAAAGGAATGCTAAATGCCAACAAAATGTAAAATGCAAATAAGCCCAATGACAAGAGCAATAGAGCACAAGGCAGCCCGGCATCAGGGCAGAGGGCACAAGATAAAGGACATAGTGACATAAGGATACAGGACAAAGAGTACAGACTACAAACAAGCTAAACATGGACTGACTTTGACTGCTCTTGGGTACAAAAATCAGGTTTACCCTAGTTGGTTGCAGGTTGCTGGTTGCTGGTTGCTGGTTGCTGGTTGCAGGTTGCAGGTTGCTGCTTGCGCCTTATTGTAAAAGCCCGGCAGCTGCCCGGCTAAGGGTGAACGTATGCAACTGGAGACGTGATAACGTGGACACCCGAACACCTAGCCAACTGTTCACCTGGTCAGCTGGTAGCCTAGTCTCTCATTTATCCATTCAGCTGGCAGATGGCTAACCTTACATAAGTGCAAACGACAACCATAAACTCATCTCAAATCTCTTGACGGTGAGCTCTAGGGGATCCTTTTGTGGCCCCATAGACTGGGGCGCCCATCAAAGCCATTTGCCTGCGTCGCAGGGCACAATAAATCCTTGTGTCAAATACTGGCCACTGCAATGCAGCATCAATCCTAGCCACAGGGACTGAGGGGTCAGGAGTTCAAATATGTGAATATGAAAGGCAAATTGTTCAATGCGACATAAGCGAGCAGGCGAGGCGATCAATCATAGCGTGTGAATACTGTATGCTCCTCGGATGCCTCATAACATTTCCCGTGTCACCAAAGGCCAATTAAAAAAAAAACAGTTAAAAAAAATTTAAAAATTCTGAACATTATAAATAATTCAATATAGTCGTATTTAATTTTCATTGTATCGATATCAATAAATCGATATCATCGTATTTAATTTTCATGGTATCGATAGATACTACTTTATAAGAAAGTAAATTCTTTGAACCATTTTCTCCCTTTGAAACTTGTCTAAATTCAATTGTAATTCAAAGCGCTATAAATTAAAAAAAAAAAAATATATATATATACATAAATATCGATATTTCTATCTATCGATTGAAAGTTGGGGAGAGCCAATATATGCATAAGCAATTTGGGGCCCAGGAGTACATGTAAAAATGTTTACAGGCGAAAAAAGGATGTACAATGTAAAAGTATAAATAACCACGAGAGATTGACCAAATAATCAAATGGAAGATAAACCAAGTGAAGGGATGACTATCTAGATACCCTAGAAAAGGATATACAATCTGATTCTGTTGGGAGCTGTGAGGGGAGTCGTAGAAGAGGGAGTGATATTCAATTGAATGGCAAACGAAATTCTTATAATAATAAATAATAAAAGATAAAAATATGTACATAAATATGTTATAATTTCATATTATCCTTGACATTTGTTCTCAGGATATCTGCCAGCCGTAGAGCACAGCTCAACCCCTTTTAGGCGCTTATTTTTTTAGCCATTTGGTGTTGACACAAAGCAAGCACAGGGACTGAGCGATTGGGTTAGTCAAACGAGGGCCCATTGAAGGGGCTAAGATGTGGGATGATTTGGATCGCTAAGTGGGTGGATGGTTGGGTGGTTGGGTGGTTGGGTGGTTGGGTGGCTGGGTGGTTAAGTGGTTGAATGGTTGAATGGTTAGGAGGTTGGGTAGTTGGGTGACTGGGAGGCTGGGAGGCTGGGAGGCTGGGTGGCTGGGTGACTGGGAGGCTGGGTGGCTGGGTATTTGGTGTGCGATGGCTAGGATTGTGTCAGTTATTCCTGGCAAACGATTCACATACCCAACACGGGACAACAACACAACAAAAAAAAATAAAACAACAACAAAAAAATACCAAATAAAACAGAAACGGAAACGGAAAAAAAACAATGCGCTTGGCAAATTTAATAGAAATATTCGCATCGTACAAATAAAAACCATTTGTCTCGTTTTTATTCTCGTTGTTGTTGTTTTTGTATTTTCATATGTTGGTTTTCCTTGCATTGTTTTTTTTTTGGTTTTTTTGGTTTTTTCGGTTTTCTTTCTTTTGTTGTTTTTTTGGCTCCTGTGTTATTTTCGGTTTCCCTTTTTGTACCAGTCGACAACAGTTTTCAATTTGATGCAACGCGCGACCTGCTGAGGGAATTGGATGTGAACGACATCGTTTGGATTGGACTCATGCGATCTCAGAACTCGGACCGTTTTATGTGGTTGTAAGTACACCAGCAACAACCCAACAACAACACATTACAATAACATTCACAATGCCATTGTAATTGTTTTGTTCGTCTTTACAATCGAGCTTTAATTCCATGCAAATGTGTCCCAAAAACTAAAGAGCTTTATTCAAAAATCCAGAGCTCTTAAGTCCCCCCAGCCATAAGTCATTCAACGTAAATTTCCCTTATATATTTCCTATAATATATTATAAATTTCCTTAAGCAATTAAAGTCCTATTATTAATCTTTAATCTTTAATAATTCTTCATTCAAAAAAATTCGAAAAAAAATCCCACAAACTTCAAGGTTAACATCTCTCTGCTCTCCTGTTGTTAACTTGATGTTAACGCACTGTTACAGTATTCTCTTTGCATGAAAGACTCTGTTAATTATAGAATGAGTTTCTCCTTTTGGTAGAAAGGACTTGTCAAAGGTCAACATCCCGACCTAGTGGCCAGACTTGGCAGAAGACGATAATTCGAATTTCCCTAATCCAAATAATACATATAAAAGTATTTACTGATTGATAGACTACCCTTGATTGATTGCAATGAGTTATCGATAGTTTTTCTACAAGCTGATACCTTTTCAAAACATATATCCATATATCCAGAAACTCAAGACCCTTGGCTGCGGACACCGGCTACTGGGCAGAGTCCCTACCGCTTATGGATGCGCCTCTTTGCGCTGTTATCGATCCAATCCGGGATTATCGATGGCATGCACTGCGCTGCGGGGGCCCGGAGACTGCATCATTTCTTTGCGAAATGCCTGGTAAGTAATGGGGAAGGGACGGCAGCAAGATTTTTCATATAGCTGATGGAGAATTTATGATGCACAGTTCCGAGCTGGGCTGATGCCTGCATACTGAAGGAGATGCCCAATCTGACCATGCAGTACATGGCGGATACGGCCAACATTGAATTGATCAGAAACTGTCAGGAGGAAGGACTATTGCGATTCACATGCGGGGGCGAGGAGGTAAGTCTGCTGGGCGGGCAAGGGGCTACAGTGAAGGTCATGGGCATTATTACCTGCTTTTCGAAACTCTCGAACACATTTTTAGGATCGTGAACGAGCCATTCGGCAGCTCATCTGTCCCAAGGAACGTCTGGAGGCACAACGCATCGATGACATAACCAACTCGCACTTCAAGTCCTTGCAAATCATTAACAACATCAGCACCGACAATAACGAGAACAACGACATCGAGCTACTGCCCCAGAGGTCCAACTTCGGCAGTAGAGCTGTGAAGGCCGAGAAGGCAACCGCAGCTCCGGTAGCGAACGATCGCTTTGGCCTGGACAAGCTGATGATGGCAGATGCTCCGTTGCCATTGCAACGCTTCCATATACCGGGTCAGATACCCATGCCCGTAAAGAAGTCCGCCAAGAAGGTGAACGTCAACGAGCAGTACGCCAAGAAGATGCACAGCCAAGCCCAAACCCATGTGCAGCAGCAGCGAAAGGTGGAGGCTAAGCCGGTACCGCATATGGACATGATGATGGGCGATCAGCCGGCCCAAAGTGGCGAGCAGCTGCCCGGGGATGTGAGTGACAGCGACGTGTCCAATGAGATATTCGAGCCGTTGCCCCACAAGAAGAAGATATTGCCGCAGGACTTGAAGACAATGTCACCAATAACTGAAGGGACAGGCGCAACAACAATAACAACACCAGTACCGGCAGCAGCAACTGCAACAACTGCACCAATTGCAACAGCTGCAACAACAATTGTACCGCAAACAACATCAGCTGTTACATCGACAACAAATGCGCCAGCAACAGTTGCACCCTCAACGGTAGCAGCAACATCGACAACAGTAACACCAACAATGGCAGCAGCTAGTTATACAAGCCCGGCAGCAACATCAACAGGCTCAACAACAACATTGGCACCAACAACATCATCGTCAACAACAACATCAGCAACATCAGCAACATCAGCAACAGCAACAACTCCGGTAGCGTTGACAACAACAGCAAAGGCAGTGGAAACAGCAACAATTGAACTAATTAAGAGCACTCAGGCGCCGACAACAACGACAGCAGAAAAAGCAACAGACCCATTAACAACAGCAACAAATGAAATGAGCAACATAATGGTAACGTCAACAGCAGCAACAAATTCAGCTACAACCACAACAACAGCAGCAACAGCAACAGCAGCGGCAGCAACATCAACGGATGTGGAAACGGAAGCCGATACAACAGTTGTTGCCGCAAAGCACAACACCTTAAATTCCAACAGCGACAGTAACACTAGTCACACCAGCAGCACCACCACCAGCAGCAGCAGCAGCAGCAGCAGCACAAGCACCACCACCACCACCACCACTACTACTACAACCACCACAACTCCAGCACCAACAAAAGCTGCAGTGCCCACGGCTACGTCAACGGTCAGCATCGCACATCCCATACATCCGGCCCAGCAGTCGCGTGATGAAGTGCCCCATCCTCATGTCAAGGAAACGGTGGACAACTCGCATTTTATACCGCCAATGCTTCTGGTCAAATCACATTACGTGCCGCCGGCCAAGCATGGGGAGCATGGGGAGCATGGAGAGCACGCGATTCATGGTGAGCATGTCGAGCATAAGCTTGCTCATATTACAACTACCCCGCTGGCTACAACAACAACAACCCCGAGAACAACAGTATCGACTACAACAACAACAACAACAACAAAAATAACAACTGATGCCGATGTAACAACAGCAACGCCAACGGCAACTGAAACTAAGGGAGCAGTAACAGCACCAACAACATCAATGCCATCGACAACAACCATAGTACCAGGAGCAGCAGCAGAAGCAGCAGCAGCAGCAGCAACAGCAACAGCAACAGCAACAGCAACAACAACAACAGCAACGGCAGCAGTAGCTACTTCAACTCCAGCAACAACAACAGCAGCCGCAGCAGCAGAAGGAGAAGGAGAAGGAGAAACTGTAGCAAGTGTTGTGACAACACATACGCCAACCACAATAAAAGCAACAGGAGCATCAGTAGCAGCAGCAGCAGCAGCAGCAACATCAACAGCAACAGCAACAACAGCAACAGGAACAACAAAGGTACTGGCCATGGAGATGCCACATCGATTGGCAACGACCACAGGAAAGCAGCCAACGGACAATGAAAAGGAATTCTATGCAACCTCAGCAACAGCAACAGCAACAGGAACAACGGCAATCGAAATGAAGACCGAAACAAAAATGCAGCACGAGATTAAGGGCGGGGACGAGGCTGGTGAGCAGGGCGTGGATGCAACGAGCGCTACAACACGACGCAACTTCCTGCTGGAAGATACAGAGGCGCCATACAAGCCCAACCGACGGCGCTCCCTTACCAAGCCGGAAACCGTTAGCTACTTCAAGAAGATCCTGGGCTAAGGTGGCGGGGGGGGCATCAATGTCTCCAGCTGTAACTGAAGCGGCTTCCCCGTTAACACATTTCCGCATCAAGTAAATACAACCCCGAACCATCCACCTGCCCTCTCCGCCCCCCCTCTCCAGTCGTGGTACCCAACTCTGTCTCTTGGTCTGCAACAAATCAAAGCTGCATGCCACAAAAATTGAATCACAGTTGATGTCGCTTTCTGATTTAGCAACCGTTCCTAATCGCATTCCGGATTACCATCATCATCAGCATCGTCATCATCATTATCATCTGCAATCATCATCAGAGTCGTCATCATCATCATCATTAGCATTATTCATATCCACATTCTGGCCAAAGTTTGTAAAACTTGGCAAACCCGTGCCGCCCACCCCTTTCCGCCCCTTTCCGCCCCAATCCAGGCCAGCATCCCAGCCGGAAACACCGAGCTGTTAGTCAACGTCAAACGGAAACGCAAAGCAGCCAAAGAAAACTCAAGCTCCTCGAGTGCCAGAAGTGAAGATGCAGGCAAAGGGGAGGCTTCCAGCTGGGAGCATCAAATATGTCAATTTTTCAGCACAACTCACAAAGTATCACATACCACAGATACACAAGCAAGCGCACACACACACACACACCCACACACATATGCACATCCCACACACACCTTGGAAAAAAGAAAAAAAACGAGAGTAAGGGAAGAACTTCATATAAAGATAAAAATAAAAATAAAAATAAAAGAAGCAAGAGAAAAGAGAAGAAAGAGAGGAACAGAGCAAATGGCCAAATCTTAAAAATACGATCAATACTTAAGTGTTTACAGGGATAGTATATACCATATAGCATATACCATATACTATCTACCAATGATACCAATGATGATATGAGGGAGTCCGTCTTAAGTAACGTTTACCGTTAACCAATACCACAATAGCTAAGTAGATGGCCACAATTTTAAAAACTAAAATAAAACTGCACTCACTCGAGTCTCGAGTCTCGAGGTCGAAGCTCAAGTCACGAACTCTCGAAGTCTCGAATTCTCGAAGTCTCGGGGTCTTGAGGTCAAATGTCAAATCCGAAAGGTCGACTGTCGAATGTCGACTAATATAATCAATGTGTTTGTTTCCGTGAGTCTCTCATAAATTCGATATGGAATGGAATATGATATAAAAGTGTTCCATAACAAAGGTCGATCATTTAATTGAATTAATAAATAAATATTATTAAATAAAATACTGAGTGTATTACCCATCAAGTATTAAGCATAAGTATTATTCGCGACTAAATAAACGAAACGAAACAAACAAAAAATCAAAAAAAAAAATACTAAAAAATAGTTCATGGTAATTTTTTTTCCCAAATAGTCTATATGAACATATTCGCACATATGCATATATATATATGTATGTGTTTACTTACTTGTATGTGTATTTATATGTATGTATATGTGTATGTCGTGTATAAGACAAAATGATTGCAAATCGCGTAGATATTTAAAAATGAGGAGTGCGCAAAAAAAAAAAAAAAACAGGAACAGAAATTCATTTGGCCAATCGATCGATCGAAAAATACTTAAGATTAAGATTTAAAACTAAAGCGAAAAAAAAAGCACAAAACGAAAGCCAAAGCAAAAAAAACAAAAAAAAATAAAAAAAATAACTTTACTTTAAACACAATCTCCATTCCCGTACCCTCGTCCCCAACCCCCAAAGAAACACTCCAAAGGATAACGAAAATCCAACACTTGATCTTGAAATAAACGTATGGAGAATAGCAAACGCGAGCAGTACAGATAATCACTAAAAGGACGAAGGACAGACGCAAAAAAGAAGAAGACAAGAAGAAGAAGAAGAAGAAGGAGTCGAAGAAGAAGAAGAAGGAGAAGGAGACGAAGAAGATGGAGAGGAAGAGGTCTAGCAAATGTCAGAAGGATATATAGTTTATGCGTAAATAGTATAAATGTAAACCATTATAAATAAATAAATATGAATAAAAGCCCCATTAAATAAAAAACTCCTTTAAAATCGAATTTATTTTAAATGAGATCCTTTGGGAAGGAGAACAACAGGATACACATCTTCCATTTGTAGCTACACACACATGCAGACATGTCTTCTGTATGGAGTCCCCCATTGGTGCCTTTTGGCCAGCATTTCGTCTGAGGCGTTAGATTCCAGAAACACATCCCTTACTCCTGTCGAGTCCTTCTGCCACTTTGTTGTTTTGCAGTCCTTTCGCCTTCCATGTAGCCTCCAGCTTTGATCATTCTGAATGACTTTGCAATCAGCACCATTTGGGGGGCATAGGAATGCGCTTCCCGGCGGCAGCGGAGTTGCCCTTGCCCTGCCACCGCGCAGAGCACCTCCAATTTTCCTGGGCCAATCCAAGTCTTCGGAAGGAAGATAAACAGTTGTATATATCTGAAACGGATCAAGTGGAGATATTGATCTAGAACATAATTATATATATTATATACTGAAAAATACTGTCTGCTGTTCCTGAACTCCTGGCTGCTCCTGGCTGAACTCAGTTACTTTCCCACGGAGACTAAAATCTTGCCGATTTTTAAGAGCGGAAAAAACAATTTTAAAAATGAAAGAAAAAAATATTAAAAATAATATGGAAAATATTTAAAATTTAAATTACCAATTTGTGGATTGCTTGGCTAAATTCGTCCTTTCGTTGTTGCTCCTTTTGTTGTATTCAATTTATCCATCTATCTGTGTACTCCATTCATTCCATTTGCTGTTGCCTGTTTCCAGTTGCTGCCTGCTGTGTGTGTAAAGTGTCTTTAATCCTAAAACAGAACCCAGGATTATATGTTAAATGAACGTCTACGTGTGGAATCTTAACATTCACCCTCGCCATTGGAGTACAAGTAAAATACATGAGTGGACATAAATATTCTATTGATGCTTGTACATATCTAAAATTCCTCTTTAAGTGCTTAGTATGCAATGCAGGGGACGATGTCTGTTAGGTTTCGCAGGCTCACACACACACACCAGGATACACATCCGTTGAAACAGTGAAACGCCCACCCATCCCATCCACCCACCCATCCCATCCACCCATTCGCCTCCATGGGACCCCTGGACACATGGCACATGGTGAGCATGTGGAAACGGACATATTCTGCAACTGAAAGCTCTGCCAATGGCTGGCACTGCTTTCCGGGTTCAATATTGCGGTGGTCAATGTCCAAACCGGAGGCATCCCTATAGCCGAGTCCGCCGTTGGCACTTCTCTCGTTCCTTTCTCTCTTTCATTTCTTTGTCTCTGCGAGCATTTCCCTTTTTTCAAAAAAGGCCAGTCACAGGAGCACTCATAGACGAGCTGGCGAGTGGAGGGAAAAAGGATACAGACCGGAGGACGCACTAGAAAGTCAGGAACGACGTCCTACTTATGATTGCCTAAAATCCAATGAAGCGTTGACGCTTCGTCCTCGTCGCGGCAATTGCTGTCATTGCGACACACTTTTTCGCCATACTCAACGGAAGTTTTTTTCTGGTAACCGCGCAGCGGATGACTGGGCGCAGGCAGAGGCAAACAAAATGGAGGGAGGCAGCGGCCAAAGGGGACTGGCAAACTGTGGCCACACCCCATGCCTTTTTTGAACTCTTGAACCGAGCCGCAAGCTTTAAAGAGATGATGTATGGCGCCTGCTGATTATCCGCACATGTTTGAGGCTATAATTCTCAAGCTTAAAGCCGTTATATCATTGTTTACCGTTAATCCTTTGCTGGCATAACCTCGACCTGGCTCTGTGCTTCCGTATATACAATTGTACGTGGATATAATGTAGATATATGTATACATGTGCGTGTGTGTGTGTGTGTGTGTGCGTGTGTGTGCGTGTGTGTGTGTGTGTGTGTGTGGGTGCGTGTGAGTGTTAAGTTACATTTGACAGACGGGCACGCAGAAAATATATTCCAAGTGCGAATGCCGCCAGCATTTTTATTTGTATTTTCATTTTTATTTCACTTTTATTTGCCTCGCGCTTTTACAGTCAACTTGGCCGGCAAATTAAAAGCGGCCAGCGGACGGATGAGCGGATGGACAGAACGACGAACGGACTTCAGACAGACGGAAACGAGGTTGGACGACGTAAAAACACGCGCTCAATGAACGAGAATCCCTTGGCTTGAAATGAAATGTTTTATTAAGTAATATGCAACCTGCAGCATGTGTTAGTGTGTACGTGTGTGTATGTGTGTGTGTGTGTGTGTGTGTAAGTTTGTTTGTGCGTGAGCATTCCTGTTGGCTATAAAAGTTCTCATCATCTTAAGTCACATCAAAGATGACAGTCCCGTCAGATCAGCAATTTAAGCGCAAACTCTTTTCTTTCCGCTGGAAAAGAAAAGCGGAAAATTTCATTTCATTTAATTGAAAATTGCTATTCGATTGTATTTATAATTAGATATAATTAAAAAACGCCTTCCCAATTACATTTAATTATAAAAGAAAATCGAATTGTTTTCCAGAAGGGAACACCATATTATCCGAACGCTAAGTAAGTCCCTTGCATATCGGAAATCCTTACCTTAAGCTAGGTAAATCCTCAACTTAAATGTAACCTTTGCCTCCTCGACTCTTGCCTTAAGCAGAACTTAAATGAAGCACAAGTTATTCATCCTTGAAAGTGCATCCTTTACTTGCCTTAACTTAAATTCATCCCGTCTTGGAAAATAAGGTAGATTTCGTACTTGGCTTATCCTTTGCTTTAACGTCACCTCTGCCTCAGTCTACGTAGATCCTTTACTTGATTGCAACCTCAACCACAACTTGAGTAGATCTTTAGTTAAATGTTACTTAATTCCCTGAATGCTCAAGGCTCTTTTATGGCTTCACACTGACTGATTCCTCCCGTCGATGGAGCCCACTTGGCGCCATTGCTGCGATGAACGCAAGGAATAGTCAGGGACGCAGTCACAGCGACAGCGACAGTGGCAGTCACAGTCACAGCCACAGCCACAAGCAAACCGCTGGCAAAGCCATTTCAAATTGTGGCTATAAGCCTTGGAAGAATAATGGCATTGTTATTGTCTCGCACACACGCAAGGAGAATAACACACATATACACAATGTCGACTTCTAAAGGATAAAAACATTTGCAAGGACAATGATGCGGCGAATTCAGCTCCATTTGCCCTTTTAGTTAAATTAGTTGAAATAAGAAGATCAACTTTTGGCAGAAAAAATCTATTTCTTCATTTAATAGAATTCCATAACAAAAACTGAACTAAAACTGTCCAGTCAAATGCCAAAACAATTTAAATGGCATTACGAAAAGTAAAAATCACATAAATCTTTAGATATTAAGAGATGACGGAATAAACAGTTAAACGGATGAACGGATGAACATATAAATGGATGAACGGATGAACAGCAAGACAAAGAGCTAGATGAACAAAGAAGAGAAACACTCATGAAGGAACAAATAACAGATAAAACAAACAGACGAGCAAATAAGCAGATTAACATATAAACAAGTGAAGAGATTAAAAAGTGAAGAGATGAAAAAATGAACAGATGAGCAAATTGAAAGAAAAACTACTGAAGAAATGAAGATAAGATTTGATGAAGAATTAAGGAAGTTCAAATAAACAGATGAAAAATGAGCAAATTAGCATATGAACAAATGAACAGGTTGGAAAATGAACAGATGAAGAGATGTATCAATGAAAAAAGCAACTGATGAACAAATGAATATAAAAACTGATGAAGAATTAATGAAAAAAGCAACTGATGAACAAATGAATATAAGAATTGATGAAGAATTAAGAATATTCGAAGAAAAAGATGAACAAATGAGCTGATTAACATATAAACAAATGAACAGGTAGAAAAATGAACAGATGAAGAGATGGATAAATGAAAACAGCAACTGATGAACAAATGAATATAAGAATTGATGAAGAATTAAGAACGTTCGAAGAAAAAGATGAACAAATGAGCAGATTAACATAAGAAAAAATGAACAGGTTGGAAAATGAACAGATGAACAGATGTATCAATGAAATAAGCAACTGATAAACAAATGAACAGAAGAATTGATGACGAATTAATGAAAACAGCAACTGATGAACAAATGAATATAAGAATTGATGAAGAATTAAGAAAGTTTGAAGAAAAAGATGGACAAATGAACAGATGAATAAATCCATGGATAAACAGATGATAATTCAATTCAGAAGGGTACACAAATAAGGCGCATAAGTCAGACTGAGTACAAGTATCTATTGAAGAAAATATACTGAAAATACAGAATATAAATTATATCAACAGAAATGTATTAATATCACATCAACGGAATAAAATAATAAAAATTTAATATTAAATAAAAATTTATTTTTATTTCTATTTCATTATTTATTTTAAAAAACATCAAAACTAAAGCAAATTTGACGCCCCTAAATATAGAGAAAAGTTAAAGATAATATTTAAAATGATCATAGTGAAATTTTGAAATGAATAAAAACAAATTCCGTGGGCATAAATTATAAAAAGGGTGTAAGAGTAAAATGCATAGAAATAATTAATTAAATCACTAAGTTTATTCAGGATTTAATTAGTGCGTTCCACACGTAATAAGCAAATATTTATTTGTGGCTATGGAAATTATTTAACGGTCGTCTGATGAGAGCTCAACTCCTGGCCAGACATCGAAGTACAACCAATTACAAATATATGTTACATATATATAACATATATATATATATATAAATATGCACATTTATATTATTTATTTTTATTAAGTTTTCCATTCATTTGTTTGGCATTCCTGTACGCAAAAATATGTACTTAAAATAAAATGACAAAAATAAACCCAATAAATGAAAATAAAATTAACTGTCAATTGGAATTCACAGAATGCATTGATAATACAAATAGAATTTTTATTTTATTTTATTTATTTTTTATATTTTTTTTTTATTTTTTTTAGATGTCTGAAAGCACAATTTGAGTGCTGATAATGGGTATATTAAGGATGCGATTGGTTGGTCACTGATAAAGGTTGGATGTCTATCACAGAGTACAGGGTGTTCTTACTGCTGACTTGTGTTTAGCTAAATATGAAAAATTCTTTATATTAAAAAAAAATATACAAATAAATATAAATATTTTTATATTTACCTTAACACAAGGTAATATTTCTAATATTTAAATTTATGTATTATATATTTATTTTTTTACATTTAATTGAGTAAAAAAATTATACAATTTTTAAACTTTATACAAATTTCAAGCAATTGGCTCGATTTGAATGAAATTAAATAATTTACTAGAATATAAAAATAATTCATATTTTAATTAATGCATAAACTGCCGACTTTGCATTTATATTAAGACTGCAGCAAAAATGATTATTTATTTATGAAAAGTCGACATTCGTTACAGGATGGCAAATCCGTTGAAGCACACCCTGTACTTTGGCATAGTATACATTTTTGGCGAGTCCTGTAACTGGTTTTTCAATAATCACATAATGATGCCATTTGGTTGCCAATGCCTGTTCCTGTCAGTTTTCCATTGGGTCTTCGCGCGCCTCGCTCAATGCATTTATTATTTATTATATTGTTTTATTAATAATTCAGACCTGCTGAAATCTCATATTAAAATTAATAATATTCAACAATGTCAATGGCATAGCCATTGGTTGTGCTGGCAACAGCTGCTCTTCAGTTATTGCTTTTGTTGTAGTTCTTTCAGTAGGTGTGTATCTCTCTCTGTGTGTGTGTGTGTGTGTGTGTGTACACATATGTACACTATACGTATGTATGTATGTGTGTGTGCATGTGTGTATGTATATATGTGTGTGTATGTATATGTTTGTGATTGTGTTATGTGGTCAATGCTGCATGTACATTTAGTTGCGGTTATACAATTGCGGTCCATACTCGCTAGTAAATCAAATAAACAAAAAAGGACTTTTTCATTATTCAAAATTTTGCTAATTAAAATGTCCAATTTTTTGAATGCAAACATAATCTTCAAATCGATTATTAAAAATGATATTACTTAAGAACGAAGCTAGCCATGGGTCAGGATTTGGAACTGAGAAAAAGTTTGGCCTGAAAACTTCCAAAGGTTTTTTCAGGTGTTATAAGGCGACTGCTTCTAAATATGTCAAGAATTTGTATTCATTTCTTTTGTAAAAATGAAATTTATTTATTTAAATTAAAAAATTAATAAAAAAATTTTTCGATTCCTTCAAATAAAAGTCCTGCCTTATAACATCTGTTTTCAAGCATTTTTGGCAGAAGATTCAAAGCAGCAGAAAAGTTGTTAAGTCTGGTCTAAATACTAGCAATATGAACTGGCTCAAATGAACTAGTTCCACTTATGGAATGCAATAAAACAGTTAAGGGTTTTACTTACATTGAGGAATTCAAAATGGCGGCCAAATTCTCTCGACTCCAAATCTCAACTCAAAATCAACTGCGGGTGTGACTGTCCTGAAAATTATTAGATGTCGATGAACAGTTAAATAACAAATAGTTGTCATACGAGATCTTTGATAAATCTTTGACAAATGAAGTCCTTTTAACAGTTGGAAAATCATCCCATCCAACATCCTTTTACGCCTTGAGAGGGAGGAGCAGAGTTTGAATTGCAATCAAAGATATCCATCGATTGGGTTACAAAGATGCAAGGATTCCACTGTCCAGTACAATGTATCCAATAAACAAATTTCCACATAGTGAGTGTGTGTCTATGTGCGTGTGTCTATGTGTGTGTGTGTGTCTATGTGTGTGTGTGTGTGTTTGTGTGTGTGTGTTTATTTGTAGTTTGTAGCCTGAAATGCTTTCTAGTTCAATTGATTGGATGGCGGAGTAGCCATTGCCCAAGTGTCCACCAATTTTCTGACCTTTATCTTTCATTGTGTGTCTACGTGTGACTGTGTGTGTGTGTGTGTGTGCCTGCGTATGTGTGTTAGTGTTTATCATCATAAAATTCAATTAAAGCGAAGCGCACACAATCAAACAACAGATCAAATTAAATGCCAGACAAGCAATTTACTATGTGTGCATTTGAGGAGCTGTAATGGGCGTGGCAGCACGTGAACTCCTATTGGGATGTGCGTTCGCTGAGGTATATCTGTGTGTGTACGGTGTGTGTGTGTGTGCGTGTGTGTGCCAGTGGGTGTATGTGTTTTTATTGAATTTGAAATAAGATACAAACGTTGAAACAAGCTTCAACCTTCTAGAAAATAAAATAGATTTCAGCTGTGGATTAAGAAATGGGAGCAAAAGGGAGTGACCTTCAGTACGGTCTTACCTCTCACACACACGCACACACACATACACAGACATGATATATGGACATACATCAATCATGGACACGCTATGTCCTCTTTCAGCAATACAAACAATCAAACAAATAAAAATATTGACATACAATTACACGGAAGGCTGTTGACAAATTTGGTCACACCAAGATTGAGTCCACCATCAAATACGGTCACACTTTGTGCAGGAGTCTCACTAAAATAGAGAGTAAATACACTTTAGGACTGTAATTTGAGTGCTTTATCACTAGGCACCAATACATGCACATGCACATGTCTACAGGCTTACATATACACACACAGACACACACACAAAGTTGCAGAGTGGAAGACGCGGACAGTTCGAAGACAAAGCGGACACCCAAGGATGCGCAGGATACGCCGAAAATCACATAAAAGGCATTGGCACTTAGTTAAGCCAGCGATATTAACAAATGCTGTCGCTGTTGTCCTTTTGTGCCGCACAAAGGACATGACAATAAACCAAGTCCAAAGCCGCAATGAATGTCCTTAGCTAAGGACCAAGACCAAGCCGTGGTGCTTACAGATATCACGATGTAACGCCAGTAAAAGCCACATGTTACAGTATTGTGGTCACCCAGAGACAACAATCGCTACGCTTTTCCCATTTCCTTTCTTCCACTCCCCACCCCCACCCCCCACCTCTTCACTTTCTACTTTCTATTTCCACTTCCACTTCTATTTCTATTTCTATTCCAGTTTCTATTGCTATTCCTATGTATTTACTTATGTATCTTCGAGTGAGTCGGCTGTGTGTATCTTGAACGCCCATAGATACGAGTATATTTATAGTTGCAATAAACTTGGCTCACATCCTAGTTGACTTTATATAGTGCTACGGCTCAGACAATGTCCTATTTCGTAATAACATTTGCTGAAATTGGCTTAAATGCATGCGAAATGTCGGCAATCCTTGGCTTTGAGCTACATACGAAACGTTTAACCCGACAAATGTGCAGATGCAGCCAAACTTTAGGGACTGCCTATATCCTGCCAGATATTAAAACAAATATCCCCATACAAAGCTGCCAGATAAATGAATTATTGAAATGGGAACAGGACAAAAGGAATAGCATCCTTGATATTTCGATACTTTATGGAAATCCTGCCAGATCGACAGATATATATAAAAAGGGTGTTGTCTTGAAGGAAGTATTTCCTATCGAAGTTACTTCATGTCGGGAAATCCTTATATATAGGGTGTTATCTTGAAGGAAGTATTTCCTTCCGCAATTATTTCTCATTGGAATATCCTTATATATATAGGGTATTATCTGAAGGAAGTATTTCCTTTCGAAGTTATTTCTCATCGGAATATCCTTATGTATATATATGTAGGGAAGTATTTCCTTTCGAAGTTATTTCTCATCGGAATATCCTTATATATAAATAGGGTGTTGTCTTGAAGGAAGTATTTCCTATCGAAGTTACTTCATGTCGGGAAATCCTTATATATAGGGTGTTATCTTGAAGGAAGTATTTCCTTCGGCAGTTATTTCTCATTGGAATATCCTTATATATATAGGGTATTATCTGAAGGAAGTATTTCCTTCCGTAGTTATTTCTCATTGAAATATCCTTATATATAGGATATTATCTGAAGGAAGTTTCCTTTCGAAGTTATTTCTCATCGGAATGTCCTTATATATAAATAGGGTGTTGTCTTGAAGGAAGTATTTCCTATCGAAGTTATTTCTCGTCGGAAAATCCTTATTTAAAGGGTGCTATCTTGAAGAAGGTATTTCCTTCCGTAGGTTTTTCTCATTGGAATATCCTTACATATATAGGATATTATCTGAAGGAAGTATTTCTCATCGGAATATCCTTTGCTCCAGCTTGAAGGCTGGATGCAATTAAAAAAGCATTGCCTGTTTTTAAGGAGCATCAACTGTTTCCCCCCCGGAAGGCATTCACGTCACGTGCGCGGCAATAACAATAAACGAGAATCTAGGAACTTATGGTTTATATTGTATACTCGTAATACTTCCAGTCTATTGTTGTCCGAGGATGGAATGCGCGCTTGTGGCGCCATCCTGCGTGCTAAACAATTAAAAAGTTTGTGCGCTACACTTGAGGCCCGGCATTTAATTAGCTCGAACAGCCGGCGAGTGTCCAAATGGCTGCCAGCATTTGTTATGCACGAGTATTTACGTACTAATAGCCGGAGAAGTGTGCCGTTTAATTGAATGCCGGCGGCTTAAAAGCGAGAGGGAGAAAAAAAACGCCAGCCAAAGGAAAAAATCCGAAACAAAAAAGGGAAAACTAAGTAAAAATGTTAAACCATTTCCAGCCCTTGGATACCGACTACCTCATACCCTACAAAGGATATAAATGGAAATATTTAAAGTTAAAAATTTAAAAAAATTTATTTAAATAAAATAATTTATACTAAGAAATTTAGAAGGAATTAAAAGAACTTCTTCTTTCCCTATGCTTTAACCCTTTGGATCCTTGAAAGTCCTTAAATAAAGTTTATAGCAACACCTTTTTTTATTTTATACCCTTGAATCCTCATAGCTTTAAAGTATCTCTTAAACTTACATTATACTTATATTGAAATCCTAATTGGCCTTTGAACAAGGCTAATGAGGTCCTTGAATCGATTATTTTCCAATTATCTTAATTCAGAGTAAATTTATTTCTGGGCTGCAATAGTTTAAAATATCCTTTTTTTTTGCCTAACACACAGAATAAGCCACGCTCACATAGCATTATCCTTGACCCTTTTTCAGGATAATTACTCATGTGTTTTACAGGGTATGCAAAACAATTGATATAGGTTGGAATGGCTGGGCTTTTTAGCCCGAATGCCGGAGGCTGAATTTGGGAAGGAACTTTTCAATTTGGCTTACAGAGCGCGGCGCAGCTGCAGCGGCTAAATTGGCCATTTTATTAGTATGTTTTACTCGAACTTCGCGTTACCCCCTACCCCCTACCCCCTACCTACTACCTCTTACCTCCCAACCCCTACCTCCTACCTCCTACCTTCTGACAATCCGCCCTGCCGCACACCCTTGCGCACTTCTTATTTTTATCATCCTTATGGCCGCAAAACTGTACAAGGACCACAAACCGCAGCAAGGCAGTTGCGGAGTGCAAAAATGCTTTGTGCTAAACATCATCCGCAACAGAAGGTGAAGGAGTAGGAGTGGTTGTAGCTGTGCGAGCAGCAGATTTGTTCAACAAAGAGAAGGGTGAGAGGAAAACGGGGATGGGGACGGGGACGGGGACGGGGACGAGGGCACAGCCAAAGCAATGGGACGGGCGACGGGTGTACGGAAATTATGAAATGCGAAATGCCAGTGGCGGTTGCTGGCCATTTTCGTGGCATGCTACTAGCTAACGGTACCGGTAATGCTAGCAACAGTCACAATAAACGGTAAAAGGAACACCAGCGGTAACATCTAAAAGAAAGCAAAAGACTTTTCATGTTTTGCTTTTGAAGTTGCCAGACAATATGTTGTCTGCCATGCCATGCCCGAACGGAAGGGAAGCGCCCAGTCCACAGTCCACAGTGCACAGTCCACAGGCCACAGGACACAGGACACAGGACTTCATGTTGCTACACGCACTAATGATCGACTTGGAGCTACTCTACACACTCGCACAAGTGTCCAGCATTGGTAGGTTATTTGATGGCTTCCCACATGTCCTTCTCCTCCTCCTTAGCTATACAGCCCGATTTTTGATCCCTTCAGGAATATATAATCCCCCATAGTCCGTCATCTTAGTAAATAATGCGTGTGCCTAGGCCACAGCTGCTACACTGCCATTGTCTCTAGCCAACCATGTGACTGACCACGTCCCACCGGCAACTGGCGACTGGTGAGTGGCGACTGGCGACTGGCGACTGGCGACTGGTGATGCTAGCGACACCCTCGTATCTCAACGTATTTCTCATAAAATATGCAACGTCACTCGCCCATCATTATTGCTGCTCAGAATGGAGAACCTAAGCTCGTTAAAAGCTGCTCAAAAGCAAACCGGAAGCTTCCACTCAAATGCTCCTTTTAAGTATTTACAAGCTGTTTAGATGGAACCTGATGGTGACGTGACGGTGTCGGTGGCTGAGTGGGTGGTGAGAAGGGGAAAGTTGGGGAAGGATAAGGGTAAGGGATTTTCCATTTCAACCATCCCTATTGCCCGCATCAAGATCTTAGCCTTCTGTTAGGCATTTATAGGTCTGCATATTTGTTTACACTTTGCAAATGGTCCGTCATGCTTTGTGTTATGCCCAAAGTTGGCCTCCAACAGGCTTAAGGCTCCACTTACCCCTTTGATTGCCATAAACGTGTAAATAAAGCAGCTAAACACTACAAGGCCCTTCAACATGTGTGTGTGTGTGTGTGCATATGCCTAGATACACATACTTATACACATATACACATACATATATATATATATATATATTCATTATATATTAAATATAGAAATTTCCACATCGCTGTCCACTTTTGATATCCTTGCAGTAGAAGATGAGCGAAAATGCAGCTGCAGGCATTATGTTAGCAAATAAATGTTTTCAATATATCCTTAGCGTATCCTTCAGCTTAAGTTACATTCTAAATAGCTACG
This sequence comes from Zaprionus lineosus, assembly GCA_035044505.1. Classification (NCBI taxonomy): domain Eukaryota; kingdom Metazoa; phylum Arthropoda; class Insecta; order Diptera; family Drosophilidae; genus Zaprionus; species Zaprionus lineosus. The sequence goes on from JAWNNX010000007.1 coordinate 350,349, forward strand.
AATTTACATACAGGAAAATTGAAAGGCTGCGTCAATCATTACGCATGCAATTGATCCTTCAAAGGACTTACCCCAGACGCAAAGTATCTACCTGATGGAGTATCTTATTTCTGGCCTTTGTGCAAGTCTTATTAGATGTAAGCCTCGTGTCAGCACTAAGGATTTAATAAAGCAAATTGCATGTAGAAGTTTCGTAACAGCGAGCTTTGGTCCTCCTTCCTTGAATGTGCTTTAAATTATTCGCTATACAAATTTCAACTTGCCGTTACTTTAAAATGTGTATTAATTTAAGTCAGAAATTTGGACCTCAATCATAAATGAAAGGCATTAATGGACTTTAAGTTACCCAAATAAATCATTTAACCTTAAAAATAATTATTTATCACACGTTTCTGGCAACGTTGAGAGCTTCATAAAAATATCTGTAGCTCGCGCGTGGACAACACTGCGAATACTTAACATTCACTTAGACTGCAGTTTGTTGTGTTCATGTAACTAAGTCGACTTGGAAATACTCTGATTACTCCGAATATATCCTTGGAGCATGACTACAACTCAGTTCAGATATAATACACATATTATTTTTAGTTAATTGAAAGCTAAAAGCCGATTAAATTGACCCACTTAAGCCTTAAACTTAAACCCTAAACTCTTAAAGTTCTCCGGCACTGCTCTTAGCCCGTTAGCTTAGTCCCGGCCGTTAAGTCAGTCAGGGATAAGCAGTGAGGAGTAGAGAGCTAGATGGTCGCCTCTGCCGCATGGGACACAACCAACTTGCCACAAATCACACTCAGCCACCGACGAGACACAACTGTCCGCAGATATGCACATTTGTGGCCAACCCGACATTATCAATCAGTTGCTCTTGCAATTACGCAATTTTTGTTGTTGTTTTTATTGGTCGCTGCTTGTTGGTCTTTGTTTGCTGTTGTTGTTGCTGTTGCTGCTGTTGTTGTTGCTGTTGCTGCTGTTGTTGCTGTTGTTGCTGTTGTTCCTGTTGTTGGTGTTGTTCCTGTTGCTGGTGTGGTCGCTATTGGGGCTGTAGTTGCTTTTGAAGCTGTTGTTGGCTCTGTGGTTGCTGCTGTTGCTGTTGTTGCTGTTGTTGTCGTTGCTGTTGTTGTTGCTGTTGTTATGGGTGGCGTTGGCGCGCTGGTGTTGTTGTCACGCATCTGCACACGCACGTAATGGCAACTGGTGTTGCATTGGGTGGGTGTTGAATAGACGGATGCGACGCAATTTAATGGTGGCTTAATTAAGCGTTGCATGCTACGTGTGGCAGTTGAAAATAGCAGAGAACAGCAAAAAACTTTCAGCAGCGTCGATGGGGGGAGCCACCATTGATGTTGGCGTTAACATTGAAGCTGACGTTGACGTTGACGCGGACGCTGACGTTGACGTTGACGCGGACGCTGACGTTAACGTTGACGCTGACGCTGACGTTAACGTTGACGCTGACGCTGACGTTGACTCTGAAGTTGGCGCTGAAGTTGCCACAGACAGAGACATGGACATAGACATAGATGCTGACATAGACACCTGATTGTCAATTGTAGGCATGGCCCGCCCATTCCATCTCATCAACGGCCCCGCCATCCCGCCCATCCCTTAAACCTATCATTGGCCAGTCCCAGAGGCCCCTCCAGCGTTGACTTACACCCCGCCGCCTTGGAGGTGTTAACGTGCGTGATTTGTTGGCAGCGCAGACGTGCGTTGTATACAAATGGCAAATGTTAAGCGCCTGTCAAGGCAGACAGCCAAGGATACTGTCAGGCATATAGCGACACAAACACAAGTTCAAACACAAACACGGACACAGACACAGACACAGATGCGGACACAGACACGGACACAGACGCGGACACAGAAGCGGACACAGACGCGGACACAGACGCGGACACAGAAGCGGACACAGATGCGGACACGGGCGAGAATACTCGGATGCGGATACTCTGTGAGATTGAGATTGAGTTGAAGATTGAAGATTGAAGATTGAGATTGACATGGGGCATTAACCAAGTAACAATGAGCACTCCTGCTGTCTACACAAGCAGTGCCAGGAAGAAAGAATCCTTGGCTTTGATTACCAAACAACAAAAAGCTCTGAAATGTAAATTAAATTATTATTTATTTATATATTATTTATTTATTTATTTATTTATATCTCAGCATTAAATATAATATTCAGATGTACTCCATTTCCAGTGGAAAACATTGAATCCTGTCAAGAGTTGAATTTCTAAAAATGAATGTGAAATTTAAGAATTTTCTCAATACTAAAAATCCAACTAAAAGTCAGATTGAAATTTGAAAGGACTCTGATTGAAAGTCTGCATAGAATATTTAATACAATTTTGATTAAAAGTTAGATTAAAAAGCAAACTAACACCTTAATTAGTGTCCTAGTTCAAGATGCCTTTATATGTCTGAGCTAAATTCTAATTACTTATTAGTAGCCAGGACATAGTGTGGACCAAAGCTGCTCATTGAAGGGTTACTCCAAAGGAGCGTCCACCGAATCCCAAGCTAATTACCTAATTGATGGCCTGGTCAAAGACGTGAACGGAATTCCAAAAGGATCGGCAGGATAAGTAAAAAGAGGGTTGAATGAAATTCGTTAACTGAATTGAAAGCGTGACTGAAGGCTTAAGGAAAAGCTTGATTTGAATCCAATTCAAAGTCTAACTGAATGTCTGAATGAAAGGCCATTCCCTTTTTAAGGCCATATTAAAGTGCGTCAAAGGACATTTCAGTTAAAAATCCTTTTTAATGTTCGACTGAAATGCAAAGTCCGGTTGAATGAAATCTGAATAAAGGAATAATCCTTTGTCCACATTTAAGATGTGATTTATTTATTAAATAAATATATATATATATATATATATTTGACTAAAGTCCTGTTGTTCATTTCGAAACGGTTTAGTGGTTTAAAAAGAACAATTCTCATAAAATCAATTAAGGGTCTAAGGATCTAAGTCGAACCCCTGCCACAAGCGCAATTTTGACCCCGAATCTAAGCCCTTGGCTAATTTCCGTCAAAGCCCTTTGGCTGGCCTATTTAAGGGCCTGGTACTGAGAGCCTTATTTATGTGTTGGCTAAACGCTGTGCTGTGGTTTTAATATCCTTGATTGACAAGCCAATAGATGTTCTGATTGATGATCCAACAGATGACCTGTTGCAAACACACACACACCCCAATTGATTACCAATAAAGTGCGATCAATTTTATAGCCAAAGCAGTTTATTTATTGCACAAAAACCTAATTAAAAGTCGCATTCCATGAAAGGACTTGAACTTTTTTTATTGCCTCGAATAAGTGCTAAAAGTCGAAATGGCCAAAAATTAGGTAAATACGTAATACTCATTGCCAAATGGAGCGCAGAGCTGGCCAATTGTAAGGCACTCAATCCAAGTTCAAATGAGGCCATTATTTTCGCTCAAAAGCCTAGAATTTATTGTTTATTTATACGCATTTCAACTGCACACAGACATACACACACATATACATATATATATATGTATATATGTATATATGTATATACCTAGGAGTGTATAAATATAAGATCCAATCTGAATGACTGAATGGCTGAATGGCTGAATGCCTTCAGCAATAATTTGTTGATTGCTTTACGAGTGCCTGAATAATTGTACATATATATTATATATATATATGTATATGTATATGTATATGTATATATATATATATATATTATATATAAATATATAAATACATTTATATAATTCTCCTTTTTTGAACACCATTGATTGCATTGGAATGTCCTTGTACCATTTCGTAGTCAATTGTCGATTGTCTGTTTTGTCAGTTGCCTGTACCACTCTCTCTCCCATCCCTCATCCCCCATCCCCCATCCACCATCCCCAATCTCAACTAACAATCTTCCATCTGTTTGGTAACGTTCAGGCGTAATTTCCGCACTGTAACTGCGACTAGACAACATCAAACTCGCATTTCATAAACAACCCAACGCCAGGCGAGCCACCAACACCCACCCCCAGCCCCACCCCCACCCTAGCAGCATAAACAACGTGTACTTAATTTCCTATTTCTGTGTCCTCCTCTTGAATTTCTGCTGCTCATTTCAATTCATTTGATTTTACCTTTTAATGGCTCGGCGACAGCGTTGCGCGTACTGAATATGAATCACGTTCTTATTTTCCATATTGATTGAAGTTGCGAGAGTCCAACCGCCAGTCCGGGCCCCTTAGTCAATTCACCACCCAGCCACCCAGCCACCTATCACCTAACCACCCAGTCCAGTTACCATCAACTGTCAGACGGTTTACCCGCATATTTCGGCATTGATTAGCGCCGCTTTTGCTAGTGTTTGAAGGACTTTGAATGGTAATGATGGAGTGAATTGAAGTGCTGGTCCCGAAACCAGTCCCGACTCCAGTCCTTACCCCAGTCGCGACCCCAGTCCCAACCACAGTCCCGACCACAGTCCCAACCACAGTCCCAACCACAGTCCAAACCCCAGCCCCGAGCCCAGCCCCTATTCCAGCCCCGATCCCAGCCCCGACCCCAACCCCGATCCCAGTATCGACCCCATTACCCATCCAGTCCCGACCAGCCCAGTCCCGTCCCCAGTCCCGTCCCCAGTCCCGTCCCCAGTCCCGTCCCCAGTCCCGTCCCCAGTCCCGTCCCCAGTCCCGTCCCCAGTCCCGTCCCCAGTCCCGTCCCCAGTCTCGTCCCCAGTCCCGTTCCTAGTCCAGAGTCCAGTCCCCCGATCCCAGCCCTGATCCCAGTCCCGACCCCAGTCCCATCTGCACCACCGCCATCGACACCCCCACCATCTCCACCATCATGTCCACCTCCAATTCCTCATCCAGTTTAAGCTTCAGCGGTTGCAGTGGCCATCGAAGCTCGGGTCATGTTGGGTCCAGCATTTCCACTTCACAATCGGGTTTAATTAGCGCTATCTACGCCAAAGGATGCACTAGTTAAGTGATTGAATGAAATGATTAAGAGCTTATTGCAACTGTATCCCATTGCCATGAAGCAAGAGCAAGTCGAAACAACAAATTTAAATCAGAGCATCCTTGAACTCTCCCACACATTCGATGATGCCAGAAGTGGAGAGCCTTATTTAAAGCAATTGAAGTGATGAAGTACTTCAAATGGAAGCCTCAAACATTATTTTTATCCAGCTAACTGAGGGCATAGCATAGTCATTATGATCCGATTTTATGATGGTGCTCACTTTTTTTTGTATCCTGGCAAAAATTCCAAAGCGAGCCAGAGCGTCAGATGGTCTTTCAGTCTTTGCTTTTCATTCTCTTTGGGAGCTGCTCGTGTTTATGCAAATATTTGTATTCCATTTGCATTTCAAAAATTGAAATTTTTATATCTTCTGCTCTCTCGCATTTATTATGCGATTTGCCGGGAAAAATTTAATTTTTGCACAATTTAGGACAAGTTGATTAAGCTTTTTGATGCCAGCTGCAAAAGCTGTTGCATAATATCTGCCCAAAATCTCCCCCCTCCCCCCAGCCCGGTCCCTTACTATCCCGACGACCGGCAGGACCCTTCCCATTATCCAGCCATCTGTGAAGTTGATGTAGAGAAAAAAGAACGAAAAAACTTTAAAAGTTTTTCAACATCAAAAAATTACTTCAATTTTAGGCAAATCAAAACTTAAAGCTACGACAAGCTTATCGATAAATTATCGAATCAAGTTCCATCTCTAGCTGCCAAAATGTCTGAAATAAAGTAAACTTGAGTTATCTTTAGATGGAACTCCTTGTTACCTTTGAAACTGACTCATTTTGTGGACGTTGCTTGGTCCTTGTACTTGTCCTTGCTGAAGGGTATTCTTCTAGTCTAATACAAGCTCCTTCCGACTGTTGACTTTCCTGTTGCTGTCGTTTCGGTTGATTTCTAATCAGAAACGTGTTTGCATCCGCATCCCCGTTGGGAACAGAGCTCCCAACTGATAACAATAGTGTCGTCATACATGAAGACCGTGTTCCTGACGCTGCTCCTGCTGCTCCTGCTGCTCCTGCTCCTCCCGTTGCTCCTCGTGCTGCTCCTGCTTGAACTGCTGCTTCTGGTGGTCGTGGTCTTGGTCTTGGTCCCAGTCTTATTCGCGCGTGTCTGGACGTTGATGCATCGCTCCAATATCACAAGCACGAAGAAGGGGACAGACCTCAGACTTGAATCAAGCAGATGATTGAAGTACGTTGCGTGGTTTCATTTTCAATTCCATTTTCGTGCTGACGGACGAAGAAGAGCGGACGAAGTAAGTAAATAGCAGAGGGCGAAGGGAAAGGACCAGAAACAGGATCTGCGAGCCAAGGAAAAGTTACGCGAGTCGTGAATGTAATCAGGCGACTAACAAGGTCATATCAGGCGCCATAAAACCGACCTGAGTACCAGCTCAGAGTAAAGGACACACGGAAAAGTGCAGATCCTGAACGACTGACCGGTACCCTGGACTGCAAAATGCCAAGCTAAGTCCAACGAATATTTTCCAATATTTTCCAAAAGCAATATTTTTTTTTTTTTAATTATTTTGTTGACTCTTTTTTGACAGGTGACTGCGACCTGTGGTTTTGGAGTCCGCCAATGGGTGTAACCGCAATCACAGCTTGCAGGCATCCATGTGGAACGTAAGGACATCTGTGGGCATAAACATTCACTTATACACATACACATGCAGAGGAACATATTGAAACATATATCTCTATGGGTTGGCAGATTAAAATTAGACGTTATCCTCTTCGACATGTTGACCGTTGACTAACAAAGGACAGATCTGGGGTAGCTTAAAAGTCAAGCTGATGTATACCCTGTAAAAAGGATACATTTTGGGAGTTTTGAGATTTAACACTTTTGGGACTGCTACTTATAATAAAGGATGTGGAAAACATTTTTGAATGAAATACAAACAAAGAAGGAAAAGAGTTGCTTATTTAGGGTATCCTTAAATCGTCCTTAATAAGGAACATAATTTTTGGCTTTAAATATTTTTGACATGTGGAGTGCCCAAGAGAGCTGAAACTTAGTACGCACACAACTCATACAGACGCGCACGCACACGCACACGCACACGCACACACACACACACAGACACACACAAGCACATCCTTAAATTCATGCATTCATACATAAACAAATACATACAGAAGTAAGCAAAACATTTCGCATAGTCATAAATAAAGTCCATTTGCATTGCTAGTTGCCCGATGGATTTGGCTGCTGTATTGCTGCCTACAGTCCAATGAATGATGCCCCATGCCCCATGCCCCATGCACCATACCCCATGTGCCATTGCTTGTGCCTTGTATCTAATACTTCATGCCACAAGCTTGTGCTGATGCTGCTGTTACTTTTGTTGTTGTTGTTGTTGCTGTTGTTGTTGTTGCCTGTCATTGTTTATGTACGTGAATTGCAAATCCCTTTGACTGGCGGCCAGTGAAGCGTCTGGCGCCGCATCGTCTGTCAGTCATCCGACAGACATTTTGGCAGTTTGACAAACATTTTGCCTGTCGGCCTGCTGTAGATGGAAAGGCACTTGACCAGAAGGAAAAGCGCCAATGGTTGGACTCCAACATCAACTTCTGTCCCATTCCCTATGCTCCTGGCTTTTCTATGCTGCAGCTTCTGTTTGTTGCGAACTGGATAAGGTGAAGGAGGGTGAGGAGGAGGGTGAGGAGGGGGTTGGTACATAGATCACATAAAGCCTTACGCTTACTGCATTTATGTTGCCCCAAACATATGTAAGTTAAATACTAAAACAAACTTTGCCACATCGTCATTTTCGTCATTGTTGTTGATGTTGCAGATGTTGCAGATGTTGCAGATGTTGGTGTTGGTGTTGCAATTGTTGCTGTTGCATTCTTGTTGCCGATGTGCAGTTGCTCACTTATAATAACGCCCTTCATAGTTGCGGTTTTGCCCTGTGAAAGCCGCAAGCTGATTGTGCATGAGCCATGAGCCACTCCAAATAAGGACACATGCATACTAATACCTACAGTCGCATACTTTTGTCGTCCTGCAACTTTGGCAAACAAATATTTATGTGACCAACAGCAATACACACACACACACCCACACACACTTATGCATATTCACACATATTCACATATATTTGCATACAGATTTTGCATATTTCGTGCCGTCTGCAACAACAACAACATCGCTGAAGGATACAAAAAGCAAATTACAATCCTGCAACAGCATTTCATGATTTAATAAGAAAAACAAATCGATTTAATTGAAATATTAATTAATTAGCTACATCGGTAAAAGCACAAAACTTTCCACAAGTTTCTTCCAAGAACTTGGCAGTCATTCTCAAGTACTTAAGTCCTTGTTAAGTTTTAAGTACAATAAATTGCTTTCTATTTTCCTATGTGCGGCATCCTTAATTAGGGCACATCCTGCGTTTGCCTACAATACAAATTAATTAAATTCACTGCTTTCCTTTCAATATTTACACATGTCTTGAATTCGGCTTGATTTCATTTCAAAAATTTGTAAATTTTTTTTTCGGAATATCCTCAATTTATTATTGCATCCTTTTTGCAAGTAAAATAAAATATATTAATTATATTTTACAATAAAAAAAAATATATAAATAAAGCTCAGACTTACCAAGTTTAGCAATCGAATTGCTTAGCTTTTGCTTGGGTTGCACATCCTTAAGCCAAAGGAGCAATCAAAACATATTTTTGCATCACTTGAAGCTCCGATGTTATTTTTCCTGACGAGCTTCGTCCTTGTACTTAGCACATGCTGCTCTAGGCTTCCGTTTCTGTTCCCAAGGACTAATGCAGATAACCTAGAAAGGATATAAAAAGGAAACTTCTTGACTGTCACAACGCGGCTGCCGGAAAGGTGGCCATAAGTCAAAGCTGCACCTCTGCAGCACGAACTTTGGCTGCGTGGGCGCTGCCTGTTGTTGTCATCGAATGTCGTGTGCTTATAAAATAATTTCAATACGTCTCAAAGAAATCAAATAACAGCGCCACGGGTGGAACAAGCATATGTATTGGTGAATGGATGGCGGTGCAGGGGAGTGAGCGGAGGAGCCTGTTAACAGGAAAAGCGTAACCATTATATTTTATTCAGAGCTTTTGCAGGTTTTGCCCCCCTTGACGATGGGAACCTCTCAAATATTTAGCACCTACTTCTCTCACTTCCTCGTCCGTTCCCCATGCCCAATACTTTTATCTCAAATTGCAGATTTCAGTTTTTCAGCTTTTCCTGCAGCTGCGCCGCTTTTCAATTTTCGCCGGCATAAATATGGCCAAAAGTTGTGCACATCAAAATATTCGGCATCAACTTTTCTGCTCACTGCTCGCTGTTCCCTGCCTTTTGGCTGTTGCCTGTTGGCTGCTGGCTGCTGGCTGTGGGCTGTCGGCTGTTGGGGTCTGCCTGTAACTCTCAATCTCACCCGACTTGGCTTGGATCCTGTTCCTTGTTCATGTCCCTTGAGGTCGGCTACTGCCAACCAACACCGCCGAACCACAGCCAAGAGAAGTACCACCCTGGCCAACAAAATGAGTACATAAATTCAAACAGCATATACTTACATATATTTTTATACAAAATTATTATCTGCTTAATTTATTTAAGCTAAAAATCAAAGCAAACTTATACAAATTTTTACGTATTTGGTTTCAGTATAATAAGAGAATTTTCACTGAATATTACAAAATTACTTAAATATTAACGTAATTTAATATCTAAATCTAAAAAATAAATATATATATTTATTGTATAACAAACAAAAGTTGCCAACAAGACATATCTACAAAAATTTCATCAGCAGCCATGTTTTTTATTATGATTTTCTTTGTTCTGTCACTCAATTGATCTTTTATCTTATTTTAACACGTGAAGAAGGCGCTGCAAAAATAACAAACTCGTGCTGTCTCGCTTACGCACACTGGAAACTGCAAGCATGAAACTAAAACTGTTGATTATTAGCAGAAATTATGGCTGACCAAACCGAAGAGCGTGCGTGTGTTATAACAAAGAGCAATTGTCTTGCTGCCGCTATATACGAGTATGCGTCCACAGGTTTGTGTCCATATCAATTTCAAAGTAAACTTCGTGCAGCGGAAATTTATGAACTGTTCTCTTTTTGAAATACGTGTTTTTCAATATTAACATATTATAAATATATAACAAGTAAATATACAGACTGACATATTTCAAATACATAAGTAAAGTGTATTAAGTTACTAAAAGTTCTATTTAATGTGATTTATGAAAATCTGCTTTACACGAAGTTTACCTAAAAGCATATCATATTTTATTCTCTTGCTTTTATTCTTTCAGAAACTTTAGAAAAAATTTTGCTGTTTAATTCGTAATTAGTCCTACAACATGTTGCTCCCGCGGAAAGCCTGCATGTGTACCTGCATACAGACATACACTCACTGAGGTCGGACATAATGTCGAAGCCGCCACCTTGTATGGGCTTTATTTGTTTCGTTTCATTCACTTCCCACGCCCACATCCTTGTGTTCTCTTGCGTATGAGTATAACCAGTGGGTAAAGGAAATTTGCATATGTATTGCCACTTCTATTGACATAACATTTGCATTTATGCATATCGCCGACCCGTCGGCACCTACCTTAAGTCAGATGTGAAGCACGAACAGAAGCCACAGCAACAGCAACAACAACAGCAAAAGCAAAAGCAAGAGCAGCAAGAGAATCGGGACAAGGAGCTGGAGATAGAGATGTTATGGCAGTCTGTGTGGTGCAACCGCGCATTTGCACATTTTACGGTCGTGTTTATGGGTATCAGTTAATCGATTATGCATGGGCTGAGTGAACAATGCCGGAAATGTGCAAATGTGCAAATGCTCAAACGCTGTGCATCCGTTGCTGCCTGCCCACACTCCGATCACCCGATCATCCGTTTCCCATTCACCGTTCACCGTTCACCGTTCACCGTTCACCGTTCCCCGTCTTGCCCGTTACCCGTTTTGCCCGTTTTGCCCGCTCACCGTTTACCACTCAACGCTCTCCGCTCAATGGAGGCAAATACCCACACGATGGGGTTATAAATGTTATCATTGTGTGCGCTGCTACGACTTTGATTTGCCGACATTCTTCATCGAATCGTCATAATGAGGTGTGAAAAGCGGAAGTCTAAGGACTCTCATGTTATTCAAGACTTAAGAGGGTTCAATAAATGAGCAGAAATAATGATTTACTTTATTATTTATAAACGATTAATGGGCTTAAAGAACGCTCAATTAATATTCACTGAGAGAACGAAAGCCCCAAGACTGCGAACTTAATAAATACTTGGCGAGTTTCCATTCAATAATTAATTAATGCCAGATTCAAGTAGTTATATATTTAGAGGTGACTTTAGGACGTTGTTTCTTATTCGATCTGACGCCTCCTTAATATTTCATCACAGACATTACAACAGTTCATATTCAGTTTTGATTTCAATTTCGCTTTGTATTTTATTTTTTGTTCTTCGCTTTCTCTTTTTACGGCCTTAAATTTTTTATTTTTGATACAGCAGACGACGCAAAACGTGTATTTTATGTTGACTTTTGAATTCAGCTTGAGGGGGGGAGTGAGAAATGTGGGGAGGAGGAGGCGCCCGAATCTTGCCCTAGAGCCAACGATGCGACTTACATGGAAATTGTGAAGTCTGGCGCCTGTCGAGGCAGACACGAGTCTACATGACTCTATGGATGCTTATCCTTAAAGTTTGTCACAGTTAAATAACAATAAATGTCACACAAAACGCCATAAGCGCGCCCGCACATACACGCACACACACACATACACATAATACACACACACACACATATTCACATAAACGCATGCACACACAGAATACGCGCACATATGCTGACACACACTAACTGATAGCTGCCGACAACGACAAGGACATAAAAGGCAAAACTTGCCTCCTGTGTCAGGAGAATCACATAAAAGTTTTCTTTTCTTTAGTCCTCGAGTCACATCGCTTGGTTCCTGGTTCTTAGCCCTCGATGGGCTCGTTGCTCTTTACCTTGGCAACGTTGCCACACACACACACACACACACACACACGCACAGACACACATATGTGTGTGTCTGTATATATAGATGTACGTATAAAGATATATTTTTTGGGCGACTGTAAGCCTCTGAATGAGGCACGTCATAACTTTGCCATAAAACAGCTGACAACTCCAACGCAAGGATATAAAGATGCCATCATCCCCACACAGGGCCATGGCAGTGCTCATCCCCCATAAGCACCACTATGCCACCGCGAGTCCAGTCTCCCAGCTACGTATCTTTCTTAAATGTAACTACGGGTACATCACTCAGTGGAGTGCGTGGGACGGGGATTAGGGCCTTCGCACATTGAAAAGGACAAATGAAATAAATAGATAATATTATATAATAGATTTATAAATAATATATCAAGAGCTGCTTCGTCCAATGCAAAAATATACCTCCCTCCCCCCCTTAAAAACCCCGCCCAGTACACTTGTGTCTACTCCACTGCACTTCATGCCCATCCGTGTACATCCTCAGACAGGTAGTTGTTCCACATAATGTGCTAAACAACTGCGTAGCAAAGGACAAATTGAATTGAACCTCTCAAAAATGTAAGCGACTGTAGAAACTTAAGAATCTACCTGCCGTCTGATGCACAGCCTCATTCCCCATCCCAGTCACTTCCTAATCCTCTCGAGCTTACGCAATTCTCAATGAATAATTTGCAAATTGATTCCTCTTCAGACAGGCAGGCTGTTGGTTATCCTTCCATTCAGTGCCACAAAAGACGGATTCTCGTCTTTGTATATGATTAGAAGCTAATGTCGGGAAAGTCATATTATACATATAATATATATATTAGATAATCCTTAATACTTGAAAACCAAATTACAATTTTTTTTCAATGGTGACGTTTCATGTTCCTTAAATAATCATGGATTACTTTTTGCTTTGAAGATTCTTGGAGATGAGCTTGTACTTGAAAATAATACAATGGGTAAAAGCAGATTATCTTTTATAGTATAAAGGATATACATGAAAGGATAAATATATTAAAATTTTAACATTTACTCCTATCCAATGACTCCTGCAGATTGACTAAAAAATTATTAAAAATCAAACGACTTTTGGGACACTCAATTTGAAATATGGAAAAAAAAAAAGTGTGCTGGGAGTTTAAAGTCGGAAAAGTGGAGAACTTAGGTAGGACAGATTTGTGGAGAGCAGCATTTATATTCAGACTGCCCTGCAGTTCAGTTCTCTAAAATCCAGAAGAATTTAAAAAAGTAATACAAGTTAGTAAAGTCGGAGGAAAATTTGTAAAGGTTTTGGTTATATATATATATACATATACGCACATGTTTATATATATATTTATATGTGTGCGTGCATATAGATATATATATGCATAGGTATATAGCTATATTTAGGTACATTTTAGCAACTCACGCACACAAACAAATCCGAACCGCTCAAAAATGAGTGACTCGCAGCGTCAGGTGAAGAGGGTCACAGATCTGGCTATGGCCAATCTGGTTGAGCATGCCAAGCGTATGCAATTGAGTTGCGTCTCCCGCATCTCGAAGCTGGACCGATCCAAGGATATGTATTCTGAACCGGACGCACCAATTGTGACTGGCACCATCAAGAAGTGCCGTAGCACTGTATCCAATTCAACTGGTGCTTCAGTGAGTGGCCAGAGTACCCAACGATCCCTCAACTTGACTGGTCGGAAGCGTAAAACTGATATGGAGCCATTGCCGCCTCCACCATCGCCACGGGAGAAGTGCAAAATTACTGAGATGAGAAAACAATATGCAGATGCTGATAAGATGATTGATAAGATGCTCATCGAGGCAACAATATTGAACCAGGAGCTCATCCGTCGCTGCAAGCATCAGCGAGATGTTTATCTAGTTCAAAAGATCGAGATTGAGGCCAACAATCAAAGTCTCAATCATCTATTCAATGCCCTTATTGATGAGTGTGATCATGATAGCTTTAAGGCCATTATGCAACGTGTTCGCAATACTTTGAATCGCAATGAGGACCCACTGCTTCATGTGGAGTGCCCGCCACAGCTCGAAAATGTGGATAGCACTGTATCCACTAAGAAGAACAAGATAGACAAAACACTGCCCACTGAAACCGGCCTCAACAACAACATTGTGGAGCAGGTGATCCCCGAAAAGAAATCCGAGAACATGATCAAATCAAAGTTTGGCGGCAAATCAGGTAGAAAGAATTACGAAGGATTGGCTTCGCCGATCAAGGGCTCCATCGACCGAGCAGTCAAGTGAACTTCCAAAATTATTTATTATTTTTCAAAATCAATAAAGCTTTTGTTTCTGCAATCTGATCGTTGTTATCACATGCCATTTCCTACCATTACCCCCCCTGCCATTTCCAAATCCTCGAGCACTCTATAGCCACTTATTAAAAAACGCATTGGAGCGTAACTGAACTTTTCCTGTTAGACTATTATACATCCTGTGAAGTGCTTCAGCAGCACTGCGACCACCACGGGCAGAGCTTCACCAAAGCTTCAGCTTTTGCTCCGGCTCATAACTAATTACCACCCCCCGCCCGCATCGACGTTGCTGCGTAACACAGCGCTTTGTCGCGACTGGCATTCCAGAAGTTTAAATTGAGTTGCGTGTCATAGTGGAAAAGTTTATCCACATTTCACGTAATCAACTTCAAACTGGAAACGTGCTATCGTTGGCAGCCACAATAAATCAACATTGTCAAATAATATGCATGTGCACACTTGTATACACCGGCATCGAGCATCCACGTCCGCATCCACATGTACACACATCCATACATCCATTCATCCATTCATCCATTCATCCATACATCCATACATCCATACACACCCATACATCCATACATCCATACATCCATACATCCATACACACCCATACATCCATATAGACAGGCACACACAGGAGCACACGCATACAGGCGCACACACGTGCACGACGACTAATGATTCTCAACTTTTATCAGGTGAGCTTAACGACTGAAGTCAAATTATTTCAATGAAATGAATCAACTGATTGCATGAACTCATTGCACGACTCTGATCGATCAGAAGGATTGAAACTCGATGCACGGACAGATATGATTTTATTTAAAATTACCATAACACGAAAATGAAATGAATATAAAAAGGAAAGACTTAATTCGTTTTAAGCTTCTGCAGAGGTTTCTTTTTATCACGGCGCAGTCCCAATGCCACCGTCCAGCTAATAATCCATAGTGGCAGAAAAACTGTACAAACGGCCAAATAAAGCCAATTGCCATAAATCTGCAATCAAGAAATTGTAATTGAGGATCTATTGAAAATCGATTTCACTCACCGCTGAATCAATTAAAGCAAAAGTGCCAGCATCCATGGTGGCTGTTCCCGCGCGCAGCAGCAAATTATAAAATGTGAGCTCAGGAAACTGATAGAAACTCATGACTAGCACAATGCCATATACAACTATCAAAGGATTCATAAGGAATGTCCACACACGTGCCAGAATACGTAGGCCGCTGCTTTTGGCATTCGTATCCAAGGTTATTATTAGGGGCACCGTTAAAACAGCCAAAAAGAAACCCAGAGAGAAATTTAATAATCCAATGACGATCAGAGCACAGCCATAAAAGAGCAGTAGACCAATGTGAAGCAATTCAAGTCCACCGGGCGGCAATACAAATATAAACGGCAGCAGGAAACCGATCAAATTAAGTGTAACCAATATGCATGCAGTTAATGGGGCGGCACTTAAAGGTAATTGTTGCATAAAGTTTTGTAGAGGTAGTAAATTGCCCAGATAACCAATTAGCAGGCAAGCCGTCAGGAATACAAGTACCGATCCGTATGGCAAGGACAGTTTTACTGATTGGGGCACAGGGTCAGACTTGGTATCAGTCAGATTGCCTTTTTGACGTGATTCAGAGTTTGATAGTGGTGTATCCAGCGTCGACCATGTCAGATAGGCCTTGAGAAAGCTGCAGGCAAGCAGAGCAACTAGAGCTGGCATATAATCGCCAATGGAAATGTAACGGTCGTTTTGCACAATCACATAAAAGAAAAAACTCTGATGGAAGCGTTCCAACAAGTTGTTCAAACTGCGACTTATCCCTTCGATTGCCTTTAAAAGAGGTACGGCCGCTGAGGTCGGGTTGCCCCTGATATTCGAATTGACCAAGCGTTTGACTGCAGCTATGGTAAGCGCATCAATTCGATAACGATGATACAATCCATGATT
The DNA here is from genome assembly GCA_035044505.1 of Zaprionus lineosus. Lineage (NCBI taxonomy): Eukaryota > Metazoa > Arthropoda > Insecta > Diptera > Drosophilidae > Zaprionus > Zaprionus lineosus. Next base: position 366,605 of record JAWNNX010000007.1, read on the forward strand.
TCCATTTGGAATGCCTGATGCTTGTGTGGCTAACATCGACAGCATTTGACGCAGATTCTGTTCTTTCCTCGAAAGATGAGAACGTCGTCGTTTACGCGGTGACTGCTTATAGCCTGAAGAAACTCCTTCGCGTGTCATAATACGCTGTACTAAATTAAACATATCCAAATTGGGCAATTTTCCATTTAATCCTTCAATCTTAACGTCAACGTAATCTAGGATCAGGAAAATTTGATAAAAGAAGTAACTTAAAATATAAAATTGATAACTACAAACCAACGTCAAAATCTTGCACTTCAATGTTGAGAGCAGCTTGAAGAGAACCGGCACGCGCTGGTAAATTACCAGCCATTAGATATTCATTAGAATCTTCCAGCTCTCTATCACCATTATGATAGGCTTCCAACCATGCCTGCATCCCCAATTGTTCTTGCTCAGTTACCAAGAACACCAAATCCTTGGCCCAATAGTTTTTTCCTTTAAAATAAAACTATATAATATAATCTTTAAGATGGATATTTTTAACTTACGTCTGGCAAAATCAGCAAAAGCCATTAGAAGTGGAACACTTGGTGTTATGTCAACATGAACTGAGCTTGGCGGCCGATAAGGCGCAGAGAACACAATTCCTTCTGTCGAACCAATGCGAGGCGCACGCAAAATTCCATAAATATTTTTGCCGTGAAACGTTTTACCTTCAGCAAACGGATATCGCAGTGTATAATTATGTATGTGAGTTTCCAATCCAAACTCATTAAATTTGGATGCAATCCAGGCATAAGGCGTAGTAGTCTGATGATTTTTGCGTTCACGCTGTAGTTCTTCTAGCAATTGCACCGCAAGGCGATTGGCATCTATACGTATCTCCGGATACACGAGGCCTATTAAAAGCATGGTAATAACGTCGACAGTCCATTATAATACAATCTACAACAAATAATCACAATTTACCTGGTGACAGCGCATTCTCCGATAAGTAAGTTCCATAGTTAAAGTCCGGCAAGGAGAGGCACAAAAACCAAACCACGCCAGCTGTGTACAACGTAAAGCATACCTTGCGGACATGCTTCGCTAGGTTCTCCACCAGCTTATTATGTGTAGAAAGGGACGGATCTGACAGCAGACCCATTGAACTAGAATGCAGTTATCATCCAACAGCAGAAAACAAAGTTTAGCCGGCACGATTAGGGATGGAATAAGTCCAGACTATCGATAACAAACTTATCGTTAAGTTATTGTTAATACTTTAATCAATAAATCTTAAAAATTTGACACACAAATAATTTATTTTACTTTTGAAATATTAAAACTTACTGCAATCTATGCCGTATTCTTGTTAAATAATTGAACAAGTAATAACGTATTAAATTATATATCTCTTTAATAAAACATCGATAATATTTTTACAGATTTTGAATAATCAGACGCGGAAGCAATTTCAAATTTGTAGAATGTTTCCCTCTGTCGCCCCATACAAATAGGCGGGTACTATTAACATTTGCCCTTTGAAGAAGTTGTTTAATTAATTGTGGTCAATTAATTATACGCCTTACTGAAATGAACTCAGTAACATTACGTAGTTACGAATGTAATTAGGAATATAGACAATACATAACTTTAAAATCTTTATTTATTTATTATATTGACAAAAAAAAAAAAAAATTCTTTTTAAGCTAGTGGAGAAATAATGTTACTCTGTATATCCAGGCAAGGATAAAAAGTCCATTTCCGCCGATTTAACAAAAATAAATGTCTACTATGTGTTTGTATACGACAATTTCTAAAATGAAAAGAAGAGATTTAATTAATAAACGTATTGAGAAATTTGTTTTAAACTTACTACAAGAGGCAATTCAAATCTATTGTCAGCTTGGGTCGTCTGAATTGAGGCAGCTGTAAGTGATCATTGATGGTTTTGGCGGTGACACAAATAACGTTTTGACCTTTCCAATATTTAATCATTTTCATGGACTGAAGAGTGTAGATTATATCGTCGTGCGTAATACCACTGGCATCACTTAATGATTTTATGCTGGTCTGCTCCGACGTCGTGCGATTTTTCATCAATTCGAGCAACGTATAGGCCCAATAGCTTCGATAGCTAAGTCTGCCTAAGTCAGATAGAGGTTTTTCAGGGCTGCCAATGACGCCCTCCCTGCGCGACAGTTCATAGCTAAACGCAATCAATAGTTTTCCATAGCCCTTGCGTTGATGTGGCGGTAACACCAGGATGCAAGCAACATTATTATTATCCAAAGACTTTTTCTCCTTTGAGAAATAACCAACCATGTGTCTGCCTTCTTTGTCGATCTCACAAAGCACATAAAAGAAAAATGGATCCATATCAAAGTATAGCACTTTGTGATCGAGGAATAGTTTGGCCATCAAACAGAGCAGTTGGCAATAGAGAGGTTGCTCCTTCCCATTTACCTCATATATGGAAATTGTGCCCATTCGATATATTTCTCGACCAGGTGGAGCACGTTGCTTACAATGATATGTATGGTATTTATAGCTCTTTTCAAGCTTCATATATTTTAGGCAATATTCGCATACGTAGAGTAACCGTGCCTTGCGGTACTCACCAGGAAAGGGACTGAAGTACCAGGTGTCTATCTCATAATGACCAAACTGCAACTTGTCAATATATTTGATTTTTGTTATAGACTCATGCTCCTTTTCAAGTGCCAACTGGGAGGCGGTCAGTTCCGCGTGGCTCTTTTGCACGTGGTTGATTTCATCATAGCGTCGCTTTTGGTAGCGCGTCATCTTCTTGTCACTGTAGTCATAACGGGTATTTTCGCATGCAGAGAGATAATAATCCTTATTAGCTTGTCTTTTAGGACGCTGGTTGTTAGCGTGTTGGGTGCTGTATTGACTGGTGCATGGATCGTTTTCCACCGTCATGCCACCTAAATCTTCTGGATTGTCAGATATGCGATGCCGACCTACCCATTCATCTAGTCGTCGGTTGAGGCCAACATAGTGAACATAATACTCGTTGGGCGTCATGGAATGGGTAGTTGTACGGTGTTGCAGCACCTGTCCAGCGTGAACGGTTCCATCGTTGCGTCGTATATAGTATAATTTTTCCGGATTATCGTTGATTTCGATCTTTTGTAAAATTGGTTCCGACGCCGAAACTTTCATTATAGTATTCAATGAAGTAGTGACCGAAGTAGGCACCGAAGCAGCCAGCATATCCAGCACCGTAGCAGGCCCTGTAGGAGTCCCCGCTGCAGTTCCCGGAACGATCACCATAGAAGTCACCCTAGCAGCCCCTGGACCACTCCTTGAAGCTCTTATAGTAGTCTCTACAGGCATACCTGTTTCGCTTGATTTTCTATAGTCCGTCACAGGTATTTCTTGAATTGGTGAAGAAATTGTACGCACAACAGGAGTAACACCAAGAATGTCATCGTCATCCGATATTCCATCGCTACTACTGCCACTTTCCTGACTGCTTCCGGATATACTTTCAATTTCCTCGTTTAGCAAATTAAGCGATGTAACCTTTGGTGGAGCTGGTGTCATTCTTTGTCGTGGATTCCTTGGCGGCATACGCTGTTGTAAATGATAGCCTTGTGGTGGTTGTAGCGCAGTTAGTTTATGTTTTTGCTGTCGCGCCTGATAATCCTGTTGTAATTGTGGCTGTACAAGGATTATTTGATGCTGTGTAGCCTGCACTGGCGTGCGTCGTGGTGGCAGCGGTTCGGGTGGAAGGGGCTTTGGGTATTTTTGATGATGGTAAGGTTGATGATAGTGCGTATTTTGATAATGATAATGGGAGTGATGTTGTTGCTGCCGTTCTAGATATTGCTGGCGTTGCATTTCTTTCTCTCTAATTTCTTCCCAATTCGACATTGCTGTTACTGGGGTAACTCTCGGAGCGATATATTCGTAACAATGACGCTTAGTGGGTGGCAGAATAATTTCTTCCCCATCATCAGTTGGTGAGTCGGGTGTTTCAGGCATTTCACTTTGAATTCTTGGTTCTTCATGGTATGTTTCTTTTTGAGTTTCTGCTTCTTGCTCTGCGGCCATTTCTCTTTCTATTTGATCTTCCATTTGCACTACGATTTGATTGTCCATTTGTTCCTCCATTTGGGTTTCCATTTCCATATCTCCCACCATTACCATTTCACCATGTTCACCATGTTCACCATCTTCACCATGTTCAACATGTTCACTATGTTCACCATGTTCACTATGTTCAACATGTTCACTATATTCACCATGTTCACCATGTTCACCTGCTGTTGATTCCATCCCAACATCGTCAGTCATTTTATCTGTCATTGACTTTTCAACATCTTCGACATTCTCGACTGTTTCACCGTTACTGAAATCTTCAGGCCCTGCTATATCGTTTACGCAGATAACTGTTGTAGGTGAAGGTTCATCTTCTGTATAGTCATCATCGACATCACTTCCATCCCCCGAATTAGATGAACCCGTCTCACTGCTGCTACTTGAGCCAGAGCTTGAACTGCTGGTGCTACTTTCTTCGTTCATGTCAACAGAAACGGGACTAAGAGTTTCGGCTGGTTGAGTTTGTGGTTCAGGATTGGGAAGTTCATTCGACTGATCTGCCTCACCTTCATAGCTATTTGAGTGTTCTGTAGAGCCAATTATGTCAAGACTAGAATTCAGATCGACTGCCGCATCTTCCTCTACAGATTGCGGCGTGTTATCATCCATTTGGTAGTTTTCATTGTCCAAATTCTGTTCCTTCTCCAGCACATCTTCAGCACTACCTTCAAAAGCTTCTCCAGACATTTTCAAAATACTTTCTTTAGTTTTAAGACTTTTAATACGCAGATTATTTTATTACTTTTGATGGACAAAACATGGCAAATTCTTTTTTAGCCTAGCGATGGTGTTGTACTGTACCGATTACATTTTCAGGAAAATCGATAACTTTATAAAATGTTCTTATCAAATTTTCGACATATATATTATTTAAATAAAAATACAAATATTGAAACATAATAAATTTATTGTAGGCTTTTACATCATATTTATATTAGAGTTTGCTATTTTAAGCAGATTTATTATAAATTGTAGGTTTGAATGCTGCGCTAACTTTTAAAAGAAATACTGCTACCAGTGTTCGTAAATGTAAACAATATTGTTGGCAAGAACTCGATAACTGCTTACTAATATTCACACTCATCCAATAGATAATTTAATAAGAAATTTCGAGAAAATTGGGTAAATGTACCTGGTTTATTTATTTGCATATTTTTTAACTCAATCCACATGATAATTATTTCATTCAAATATTAATTTAGAACAATTAACACTTAATATACGTTAAAAATATTTTACGGACAAACAATTAAACTCTTTTAATAAAAAATATAAATCACAATATCTTCTGGAATATTCTTACATATTATGGGTTGTTAAATTATAAAATTTAAGTTGGATTCTTTTCACATCATTTTGCATATTTAAAAAACATTATGCACAAATAAGTATGTGTTTTTAAGAAAAATATTATAACAAGTGGATTAGATTCGTTAAGAGGCTGGTAATGCAACAAATTAGTTTAATTGCTTGTGTTCATTCTATTTAATAAATAATTGGAAAATTTATGAACAAAATGCAGCAAAATTGCGTGAGCTACATTTGTAGATGCATACAAATATTTTAAGTTGAAGCCAAGAATTTTTATTCCCAAATGGAATCCACGTCCATAACAAAAATCGTTGCATCTTTGTACATATTATAACGGTCAATGTAATGGAGTACATATGAATATTATGAGATATTATAATATCCAGTGATGCTTGAGTATGTGCTCTACGTGCATGAACATATAACAAGTAAAACAAAAAACAGATATGTACGTAAATGCTAAGCCATTGAGGAACTACTCGTAAACGTGCCAGTTAACTAGACGTATACAATTAAATTCAGTTAAAAATAAAATAAATAAATTACTAATTTACACTCATATATATATACACATAGTTATACATATGTATGCATGTACAGGTGCCATATCGATTTGCGTATTTACAACTATGCCTGTGAGTTTGATCCGCCAGGTTCCCTATACACAGTGTCACTAGTCCTTGTTTCCGTATTTTCGACATGAATAAATCGACGCATGAACTCAATGCATCGGTTCTGATGATCCGCAATGCTCCTTTCGCTTCTCAGCAGTATGCGTCCAAACACCGTAGCTGGAATTTGCATTTTAAACAAAATAATTTAGTTAACTTGCTAAGACCCGATTATTTGTTAAATAATCTACATACCAACAGCAGACAAGTCGTAGTTGTTACATTCAACACCCTCGCGAAGGAACATGCACAGATGCATAAAGACATTACGTTTCGGAGCACTAAGTAGATCAATAAGCTCCATGGCTTCTGATTTGGTTCTACAGACGAGTAGGTCCTCTACAAATGGCTCAAGTAGTGACTGTTCCGGAAGGTCAAGCAACAGCAACAAAGCTTCAGCCGCGGTTTGAGGTGTTCCAGCTAAAATGATAGCATTTTAAAAAGTTTGCCCAATTCCAATTATGCTAAATATGCAACGTACGAAACTCATCCTCTGACCATGTATCAAGCCAGTCACGAACTGCATTGAATTGGTCCGTAAGGGGATTACGGCGATCGTAACTTTGAAACAGTCCTTTAAGCTTCCCCTCTTGTTTATGTAGATAATCAATAAGTAGAAAAAACTCCCGTGGCATTGTTACACGATACTCCGGCGTCTCATCTTTTATCTTTAATAGATTTAAGGTCAATTAAATTATCAATTCAATTATCTGAATTCTCAAGTTACTTTACTTACCAGTACTTTGATCTGTTCCTGATTGTAATCACTTATTGGGCGATCCGTGCGACACATTGTCTCCACAGATAGTCCAAAGCAACTTGGTTGATATTCCCCCGTTATGGTTATGAATATATCCCTGCCCGATTGAACATGGAGTATAAGTATATCAAAGTCACATTTTCCTGAGGCGTTGCATATCGTTTTCAACAGCCCCGTTATTGAACATGGATCAGCCATCATTTTAATGCGTATGCTGCGCGCTGACTCAATCGACAAAGTATCAGATGTTGGATCGACATGTATCCATTTTTGGCAAATGGCATTCACAAGTAACGGCTGATTCTTAAACATAAATTGAACTTGTTGCGAACAATTGTTAAATACCCTGAAGTCGCATAAGGAGGGCTCGTTGAATCTGACAAGGCCAAGTTCAATATGTGTTTTATCGGCTATAATTTGGGGCTGATTGTCATTCTCACGCTTATCAACAGCCTTCAGGACCTCCTCTTGCACACGTTTAAATTTGACATCATCAATTGTCTTAATTTTCACCTTAAATATGGCATATACGGGTTTGTGATCACTAAAGCGAATGTCCATCACGCTATTATACTCCAACTTCTCAATACGCTTTCCCTTCCAAAGCACACGGTCACAATAAGCGGGCAAACGTTGTTTTTCACTTGTGTCATAGGTGTCCGTACCAATGTCATATTTGTATGTGGGTAGAAATTTAATTTCTCCCTCTGTATATCCTTTGAAACATCGCTCATGAATCATCTCAGCACGTAGCTGATCGTTCTGTAGTCGTAAATGAAATGTATGCTCATCGTTTGCACGCTGCTGTCCATTGGGATACTGCACACGGTAGTTAAGGTCGCCAATCCAGAAAATATGACTGAAAACACACACGATGAATACAAACTATTTTATATCTTTATATTTGAGACATACTCATGGTCACTGATAGTTCGGAATTGTAGGCCATCCTCATCAAATCGCATACCTTCGTCAATGCCCTTGTAGTCCTCATTGCGTTCCGTCACACAACCCATATGGGCAGCCAGATGCGAGTTAACAAAACATATAGTGCTCTGGTTTAGTTGTAGACTGACTGCGACACCACCTTTGTTGCCCAATGCATTGAATACACCACGTGCCACATAATTTGATCGGCAGGATGTAATATAAGAGCGAAGCTCCTTACGCACAAGAATGGTTAACATTATTCCTGACAACCGAACCGACTGTAGTTCCTCATATTCAACATCTTCATGAACACCCTCCAACATCTTTCGTCTAATAAGAAAATAATGTAATACGTTTTAAAGAAGTAAGAAGTGAAATTTTGGGATGTATTTTCCACTTACACCCACTGTGCTGCATACTGATTTCCAACGATGATCGTCTTGCCAAGCTCCTGAAGACCAATAGCATAAATGTCTGGTGCTGTGTTGCTCCGGGCCAGCCAGCGATGTAAGGTGCTAGTTTCATCCCAGCATTGTCTGTTGTTCACATTCCATGTGGCGCAGTAGACACTACACAAAGCAGGAGGAAGTTATGGGATAAAATAATCTATTCTTTTAATAATTGGCCTCACATACGTTATATCCTTATAGTAAATGTATTGGCTCTCGCGTTTCTTTAGCTCTGCCTTCATCTCAACGATCTCACGATAGTCATCGAGCCATTTGAAACTAAGCATAGTCTCCGTTGGCAATTCCGCCTCCCACATGGAGCACTTGCAGGAAATGACTTTTGCATAGAAGTCATCAAAATTGACGGTGTACGAATCCGTTTTAATGGGATGATAGTAATATTTGCTTGGTTTATCATCATCCGTTGACAAGTCAAACTGGTGTTCACTTATGGATCCCTTGGTATCTGTAAGGCTTTCAACAATTGCAATTTTGCTGTTTACACAGATGTACATTTCTGAAACTTACCCTTTGTTAGTCGGAAGCTACTGTTAATTGGAAAAACTTTATTTATCTTCAGCTCGTTGGGCGCGGTCAAAGGGGTGCGCAGTAGACAGAAAGAAATTATTGCATATGTCCCGCCCGACGCGGATGACACAAGTGTAAGAAGTCCCTCCACGTGCTCTTGACCTTTAATTTGATATGCTTCGAGCACCTAAATAGATAAATGGAATAAAAACGTAAAACTTTAGATAATTACTAACAACATTTCTTAAAATTGTCGCACACATTTGGACATATTTTGAATTTTACACATCTCACGTTCTTCTTAAGAAGAAGATGATGAAGATGATGATGATGATGATAATAATGATGCTTATGCAAATGATGAATATTTTGAACTCAAATATGTAATTGTGGTATCACAAGCAACATAATAAATTTCTAAAAATGGGGGTTCGCCCGAACTCCAATGTTTTCTAAAAGAAGGTATCAATATTATTTTAAAATTCGAAATGTTGACGAGCTGCAAGCCCCTATCTGAGTGAGTCCAACATTTGCATGCAATTGCATATAATCACTACATAAACATGATCCAATATTATTGTGTGCCTGCATATATGCATAAAGAAGTGTAGATAGTGTCCAGTAAATGGATAAACATTTGGAAATACGAAACATTCAAATCAAAAAATCGATTAATCACGATTTAACCATGAATTGGGTAGATCGGTTAACTTACCAGTTGAACAGTCTCGTCTGCCTTGAAGCGTTGCTGTATGATTTCAATTGTTGTTTTCTCTGGAGCTGTCACTTTCGTTGCGGTCGCATCAGGAGCGCCATTGGGATACATGCTCCCGAATTCCATATCTGCACCTCGATTTTTTTTTCTTCTAATTTTAAATAATTATGTTATAGTCCAGCTTGTGTTTTTATGTTTATAAATTGGAATGTAGAATAATACTGATATTAAATAATTTTTCGTAGGCCTTTTTTGATATTTAGTTATTTAGTTTGTTTCAGTTCTTTTAAATTCTATTAATAGTTAATGCAAGTGACGACACTGCTCGACTTATTCGTGTTGTTTGCTTAAGACAAATACCGATCCAGACATCGAGACCGAGGTCAAGGAAGCTTTCATGGACACTAGCTTATTGTTGTGTAGTGTACAACTTATATCAGCTTATATGTTTTCCGCCAGTTGTTGGTTTACATTTGGCTTTAAGTTGGTGGGTGTGGGCGGGTAGCACTCTTATATTTTTTCTTTTATTTTTACACAACTACACAGACACGCACTAACACACAAATGCGGTTACTTATGTACAGTTATAAAGCACCTATTAGCGATGACGATAATTGTACTTGAGCTTTCGATTCTAGATGTTGCATTTTTGTTATTCATCAGTTTTTAGAGTAGAGTGCACATCGTATTGATTACACATAACAATTTCCAGTAAAATTAAGCTCAAGTTTAACAATCAAGTGTAAATTGACATGCACAACATTCCACCGAAACGGCAATTAAACTAACGTTATCAGCTGAAATTTGATGTAGCGTAGAACAGGGTTGCGACACTCTATATTTACCAAACATGCGTTAACCAACACTAACAGCTGACAGTGCTGTAAACATTCCTATTGGAGCAGAAATTGCGACAACGAAGCTTTAATTTCGTTAAGCACGCACGGAAATTGTGTTGCGGCAATTTTTACTAAAAAGATGTCACAATTTCAAAAGGAAATCGTACAGGCGGTCCTCATAGCCGACAACAATATGTGGAACTTTAAACCGCTATCCGATGAAAGCTCTACGGTGAGTATTTGGCTTGTTATTATTAATGCCGCCACGCATGTAGGAATTGGTTTAATGATTAATTGTTTATCATTTTTATTAGGCCTTGCTGCCTCTAGTCAATGTGAGCCTCTTGGATTATGCTTTAATGGCACTTAATCGCAGCGGCGTTGAGGAAGTTTTCGTTTATGCCAGCCTCTATTTGCAAGAAATTCGCGACCATATCAAGTAAGTTCCACGAAGATGTGGTAAATAAACAATGAAGATATTAATATGCATGAAATATTAGGAAGGGCATCGCTTCATTTGCATCCTGGTCGTTTAAGATGACCGTACACGTCGTGGGCGGCGAGGGTTGCCGGTGTTTTGGCGATGCTATGCGAGACTTGGACGCGAAGGCTTTAATACGTGGAAATTTTATTTTACTCGGCGCTGATTCAGTTACAAACGCAGATCTACGTCCAGTGCTAGAACAACACAAACGTACAGCCAAGTTCGATAAAGGTACCGCGGCAACTTTAATATTTAAGGCGTGCTCCAGCGTTGGTCGCACCGGCAACGAGTTGCTGATTGCCGTTGACAAGCAAAATTCACGTCTGCACTATCATCAGCGGCTACGCATGAACCACAAGGAGTCACGGTATCAAATACCACTCGACGTGTTCCTTAGTAATTCGTGCGTATCACTGTACCACAGCATCTTGGATCCACAAATCGCAATTGGCTCTCCATCGATGCTATCACTTTTCAGCGACAACTTTGACTTCCAGACGCGCGACGATTTTGTGCGTGGCTTGCTAATCAATGAGGAGCTTCTAGATAGCCGTATTTACGTTGCAATGTTGCCACCTGCACAGTACGCCCACAAAGTGAACAACTGGCTTTCCTATCAGCTTGTAAGTCTTGATATTATTAACCGCTGGGCGTATCCGTTGGTTCCCGACATGGGTGTCTATCAGCTGCAGCAACAGTATGTCTTCCACAAGGACAACATATACAAGAGCAACCACGCAAACGTATCTAAGGTAGCACTACAGGAGAATGTTGTGATTCAGTTCGGCAGTCATGTGGATACTGGGACCACCATTAATTCAAGTGTCATCGGCGCTAATTGTCGCATTGGCAAAAACTGTCAACTCAAAAATGTCTTCCTCATGGACGATGTTACGATTCATGACAATTGCCAATTGCAGAACTGCCTCATTGGTGCGGGTAGCATTATAAATGAGAGCTGCGAAGTTACCGCTGGATGTGTATTTGGTGCCAAATGCATACTTCCGGCAAACACGAAGCTAGCTAATACACTCGTCACCAGCTCCCCAAGTACACAGCGCACGGAGGAGAATGAAAACGGTCTGTACTTCAGTCTTAAAATTTTAAATTTCATCCAGTAAGAAATATATGTTATCCATGCAGTTGAGCTAGAAGCCATTGGTCCAAATGCTTACATTATAAGTGACTTAACAACGGGCGACCCTGAAGCCTCTGACGACGAGGAACTTATACCAGACGCGTTAACCCTTAGCATACCCAAAATGTGTGAGCTTTTATCGACGACCAATGATTACAGTGATTGCAGCTACTCCAGCGATGAAGAGGATGACGATGAATCTCGCATTTTCTCACTAATACCCGATGATACCAACAGTAAGGCATTGATGCAATTTTCTTTCACAAACTAATTTATTTGCTTCCAAATGCAGTATTCCTGTCCGAGGTTATTGACTCCTTGACACGCGGTTTCCGTGAAAAATCCAATCCAGACTTCCTCATACTCGAAATAAACTCGTCACGCTATGCCTACAACATGTCCCTTAAGGAGGTCAACTTTAATGTGGTTAAAGCTGTATTTAGCATGAAGAGCATCACTGAGCCGCGCAACAACAATGTCATGGTAGCAATTAATGCCGTCTTCAAGCAGCTGGGACCTGTTGTTTCCAACTATATAAAGAGCGAGGATGCGATGTTGGACTGCCTTAAGGCATTGGAGGTAAACAATATGATTTATTGGAAATTGTCTTTAAATTGAACTAACGAACGTTTTTTGTCAATTCAGGACATCTATGAGGAAAATGAATTGGTGCACGAGAAGATCTCACAAGTGGTGCACTACTTGTACGATAAAGACTTTGTATCCGAGGATGCCATTCGCGCCTGGTATGAGCAACTGGATATCAATGAGCATGCCAAGCTGAGAAAGAATATTGCCAAGCTCGTTGAATGGCTTAACCAGTCAAGTGAAGAGGACGACGATGATGATGACGACGATGATGATGATGATGATGATGAGTAAACAAACAAAGTCGGATGTTCCAATCCAATAAATTAAAACATTTTGTGTTTTATTTGTTTCGACTTTTCGTGTAAATAACGTCGAGTGTTTGTAATAAAAATCCTTTCAAAATCAAGTGAAATAAACGCGATTCCAACGACATTTCTCAGGATACTTAGAAACTAATTTTGATTTTATTTTACTACATATTAAATTATCGAAAGGATTAAAGGATTTCAAGATTCTTCGCCAATCACGTCATTTTGAGATTCCCTGAAAAACTAATCTATTTATAACATTTTTTTAAAATAATTTAAAAATAGTTTTAGAACAAAAAATGTTTATTATGTAAAGTTCTGTGTTAAAGGTTCACCTCAGAGTTGCAGGAAGGACCTAATGGAAGAAGTAGGACATTTATTTAAGCCTTGTATTTATCTCCAAGCGAAGGATAAGAGCTGTCAAGAATGTCACCGATGAATCCTGCGGTGTGAACACTAAGGAGTTGAAGACTCGGCTCTAGGGCTCCTGTGTTTTTTTCCCGACTTGCCTAAAATTGGAAGCCACTTTTTCTGGTGCTTAAAGTTAACTCTTAACGCTGCTCCGGTAGTTTGTTCTACATGAAGTTCATGCAAGTTCGGCATGGAGAACGAGCCGCCAGCAATGAGGCATCTATGCTTGTGGCACCTGATGCCTTCTATGATTGATTGCCTCATAAGCTGCTGGTAAGCAATGTAACCTTTCGAACTTCCCGAGTACTTCACCTATACACGAATCTCAGATGAGACGCTCACATGGAAGTAAGGAGACACGCATGAGCAGAGAGAGAGACGGGAGATGATAACAAAAAACCAACGATGGTGACTCCAAGAATGGAAGTGGTGAATTTTAAATAATGAATGATGAATCGTGAATGACGAACGACGAACGATGAATGTTGAATGGTGTATGATGAATGATTAAGAATCGAGAATGAAGAATGCAGAGTATAGAAGGCAGAATGAAAAATGAAGATTAATGAATGAAGAATGAATAATAAAAATTGAAAAATTAAGAATGAAGATTGAAAAATGAAAAATGAATTTTAATGAATGAAGAATGAATAAAAAAAATTGAAAAATTAAGAATGAAGTTTGAAAAATGAAAAATGAAGAATGAAGAATAAAAATTGAAAAATTAAGAATGAAGATTAAAAAATGAAGATTGAAGAATGAAGGATAAAAATTGAAAAATGAAGAATTAAGATTGAAAAATGAAGATTGAAGATTGAAGAATAAAAATTGAAAAATTAAGAATGAAGATTGAAAAATGAAAAATGAATTTTAATGAATGAAGAATGAATAAAAGAAATTGAAAAATTAAGAATGAAGTTTGAAAAATGAAAAATGAAGAATGAAGAATAAAAATTGAAAAATTAAGAATAAAGATTGAAGATTGAAGAATGAAGAATGAAGATTAAAGAATGAAGAATGAAGGATAAAAATTGAAAAATTAAGAATAAAGATTGAAGATTGAAGAATGAAGATTGAAGATTGAAGAATGAAGAATCTTAACAAGCGGGCGAAGATAAAATGTTAATCAGATAAAATCAATTTTGGTTTTATTTTTTTTAACTTTTTTATTGCGACACAATCGAGAATTTTGTAAACTGTGGCCTTCACGTAACGTCAAGTATTTGAAATAAAAAACTATTCAAATCAATTGAAATCAACGATAGTCCAACAACATTTCTCTAGATGTTTCTTACATAATTACAATTGCTTATACTATTTAAAAAACTGCCAAAAATATGCAAATATTATGTGCCGTCTTTCACGGAAACCGAATAAAATATTTCGGAGGCGACACTTGTACAATATACACTTTGAATTCACCACATCGGGGCCGATGGGGAAGCTGTTGAAAAAAAATATAATTGATAATTATATACGTTCACCACACGCACATATATATCCATATACAAATACATATTAATGTGTATTTAAATACATGTATATATGTATATATATAATATATATTTCATTTTTATACTCGTCCGTGCAAACGTAACGAGCCTGCGGAATTGGCCGCAGGCGTAAGTATCTAGGGGATTAGCCAAGCTTCGACTAGGGCTTAGCATAATGTAAAGAGGATGACAGTTAGAAGAAAGGTGGTGGTGGTGGATGGCGGGTACCAATTACAAGTTACTGACTACGTGTTATAGTTCCTGTATGAATTCGTCCTGTGAATTTGAATCATCCGCTTCGGCAACCAGTTTAAGGATATCCGCTTCATGTTTCATTTTTCCATCCAGTGATTGAGTCTCGTCATCTGATTCATTTATTGATTCGATTGTAATTTGAGTATCCTCGGCGCATGCATCGGCATTTGTGGCATCAAGCAGTACAGACTCAGTTTTTTCAATCTTCTCCATGCCATCTGAGTCATCACCATCACCGTCATCATCGACATCGGCGTCAACATCGGCATCAACATCAGCATCAACATCAGCATCAACATCGGCATCAACATCAGCATCTGCATCTGCGTCTGCATCTGCATCTGCATCAATGTCCGCATCTGCATCAATGTCTGCATCTGCATCTACATCAGCGTCTACATCTGCATCTACATCAGCGTCTACATCTGCATCTACATCAGCGTCTGCATCTATATCAGCGTCTGCATCGGCATCGGCATCTACATCAGCATCTACATCTGCATCTGCATCTACATCTGCATCTACATCTGCATCTGCATCTGCATCTGCATCGGCATCAACATCAGCATCGCCATCGGCCTCACCATGAACATCAGCATCGGCGTCGGCGTCGGCATCAACATCTTCCTCGTCATCGTCAGTTGGGGGCTTTGCCTGTTCCTTGGGCTCTTCATCTTCATCGCTATCCATGTCCATTGGCTCTATATCTGACTCAATCAATTGTTCTATTTTCTTTCTTTTCGGTGAATCAATTCTCTCCTCATCTGAATCCTTCAAACTATTATTTTTCTGCTCTCTGTTGGATTTCATACTGACATCTTCGCATGCTCCATCCTCTGCTTCCGACTTTGGTGATTTGGAGGTTATTTTGCTAAGATTGCGCTCCTCCATTTTTCGATTAATATCCGAGGCAATGTACTCCAACTGTGATTGCACACTCTTCTGGAACACCTCAATGTTCGAACTGCAAACCAGATTGGAGCGCACCTCCTCAATGCAACCCTCCAGTACTTTGTTGACCTCTGCAGCCTCCCAGTCGCTGTCAAGGTTCTGAGTTAATATCAACAATGTGGTTAGATTCTTTAGCAGTGCCACCATGCGATCACTCTTCACATGAATGTCCTTAATCATTTCATCGATCACTTGGCCAGCCTTGGCTCGACACTCCTCGCGTAGCAGCGTTGGCGATATCATGGCCTGAATATTGGGATTGCGTGTCAAGCTGCTGGAGAGCTCCTGTACTTTGGTGAGCTCGTACATAAGATCACTGTTGGTGCGCTCAATTGATATGATATTCGAGGCATAGCGACGTTGGAACTCATCACGCAACGGCCTACGGCTACGATCACAGGCATCCTCCTGACCGTACAAATCTCCCATCGCCAGCTCCGCGGTGGTGTTCATTTCACTGAGCTTCTGAATTTTCTTCTCCTTCAGACTAATAAAGTTTTGCAAAATCACTAAGTGCTCCAGCAGCTTCATGGAGTATCCATGATTCCTTGCCAGCTGCTGCAGTATCGGACTCTTGCCAACTGCATCTTGGCCAAGCAGGGGATCACTTTTGTTCAACTTCATGCTGAGCGCATTGCGAGCCGCCGCATTGTTGTTCGCCAAACTCTTTTGCGGCGTCATCTGTTGGCTGTTGTTGTTAAGATTTTCAGCTGCAGTCAATGGAGCGCGCTTGCCCTGGTAGCTGGTGGCTAGGTTTGTGGTAAAGCCCAGGTTTGTGGTGAAGCCCAGGGTGTTTGTCTGGTACATGCCCATTAAGTTTGGCCGGTAGTCTTTGGTGAAGGTGTGCAGTGGCAACATCTCGTGAAAGTTCTCCGACACAATCTCATAGTCCGGAATCGATTGTGTGCCCAATCCGGATCTCTCGAATGTGACACGATACAAGGCATTCAGTGAGTCGTACGCAGCTACGGTACCCGAAAAGATGCCGTCCTGCGGCGAACGCAATCGAGCTGTCACTTTGGTACCTAACGGCAGGGGCATCGGAATCTTTTCGGGCATATCCGCTAGCAGCTCAGGATCCTTTAGCTCGCCGGGCTTCATTGATTGCAGCGTTCGCATCATTTGTCGCTTGCGTTCCAGCTCCCGGCGCTCCTCACTGAAAAACGCTGCTGAGCATCGTCTGGGCTTTCCCATGCGTCGCCTAATATTAACCCATTCGTGTCGGTTGAGGTTGCGGGTACGCAGACGCGGCACCAACTCATTGACATGGTTCATGAAATCAAATTTACAATCGAAGATGGGCTTGTCTATGTATGAGTAAAACCATTCGGCAATCGCCCACTTGTGCGCCTTGGGCAGCTTCAGTAGGTTCCTTAAACGTAAGCCAATCGATTGACCCAAACGCTTGTTCGCCACTGCCTGAAACTCTGCACGCTTGGCGGCATCCATGGCTGCTGCTGCGGCGGCTACCGCCGCTGCGTGCTTTGCTCCGCGTACTGGTTTTAAGCCATTTCCCGCCTGTTGTTGCAGGCTCTTGGACGTCGCTGTTGTAATGGGCAAGGTTAGTGGCTTGCCAAACAGTTTTTTCTGCTTGCCGGCTGAAGGTTCTGCAACGCCCTCGTTGCTGGTCGAGTTGGAGGTGGATGCATCATTGCTATTGTCACTGGAGCGCATGTAGCGCGATACGATGCCTTTGCGCTTCTTAAGGACCTTCGAAGGTGTCGTCTGCACTTTGCCCGGACTTTCGCCCATTCCACGTGCCGACTGCTTTTTGGGCGCCAGACTGACGCGCAACGGTTTGTCGTCGTTGATTATGTTCTCATCATAAAAGAGAGGATTGCGCTTGCGTATGCGTGCGGGCATGCCACGTGCATTGAGTGGCAAGATGGGCGCCTTTTGTACCTTTGGCCTTGGCGGCGGGGCGCTGCCCACGCGCTGCAATCCGAGTGTAGCCAGACTAAAGGCAGGTTCCACATGTTCATCGGGGTCACTCGCCTCATTACTCTCCGGCTCCTCATCCTCATCCTCATTATTCTCATCCATCTCAATTTCCATATCAACCGCATCATGTTCGGTCTCCGCCTCATCATCTTGCTCCGTCTCATTCTTATCATCCTTTTTGTTCTTTTCCATGGCTTGCGTTTTCGTCACTGGCTCCATGGGCTCATCCTCATCATTTGACATACGGGAGATTTTTCGAACAGCAGCAACCGTCTTTCTGGGTCTACCCCTGTTACTAGTCTTAGTCTCCGTGTCAGGCATCTTCGCCATTTCCCAATTGCTGTAAAACGTTCAAAATTTTTCGAAATTATTAATTTTTTTACTTGGAAGATTTTTATGCATTTAATTAACCAATAAAAAAAAAAAAATAGTTATATTTCTAATCATGTTACCAAAGAAGATACAATCCTCTCCGCAGTGCCTTGGAGAAGTCCCTTATCCTGACTTGTTCCTGGCAAAAATAATATTTCCAATATAAAAATAATAAAAGACACTTGCTTCATGTTTGTTTGACTTTATTTGTTGTATGTATATATATATATATATATATATGTATTTATATATATATTATTTTCATTTAATTTTTATTGTGTAA
This sequence comes from Zaprionus lineosus, assembly GCA_035044505.1. NCBI lineage: Eukaryota > Metazoa > Arthropoda > Insecta > Diptera > Drosophilidae > Zaprionus > Zaprionus lineosus. The sequence goes on from JAWNNX010000007.1 coordinate 385,127, forward strand.
TACTTTGAAGGACTTTGAATACACATACATACATGTACACATATGCCAACGCATGTATATGTATTCGAACAAGATTTTAAATCGAAACGAAGCACGAATACAATTTTCACATGTTACATAATAATAGTTAATATGTATATTATAATTTTGTGTATGTGTGTTTATCTCTCTGTGTGTGTGTGTGTGTGTGTGTGTATCTGTGTTTATCTGTGTATGCGTGTATTCTTTATAGTTTGACTCGAAGCAATAATAATAATCTATACATACATACACATATCTAAATACAACTGCGTGTTTCTTTGTCAGTGTGTGTGCGTGCATGTGTGTGTGTGTGTGTGTGTGTGTGCATTGTTTCTACACTTTCTTCCTCATTTTATTTTTATATATTTCTTTGTTTAAATATATATATATATATGTATATATTTTTGTTTAATTTGCATTTAAGTAGTTGACATTTTTAATTTGTTTATTTACGTTTTAACTTTAGTTAACACAAAAAAAAACTCCTTTTTCTTTTACTTTTTTTTTTTTTTTAAATAAAATAAAACATTATCTAAGCTTTTGGGTAAATTTTCTATATAAATATACAGAATTGTGTGCGAACGAAAAAAAAAGTATATTAAATATTTATCGTAATTTTTTGTTTTTGTTTTTGCTTTTGTTTTTGCTTTTGCTTTTGCTTTTGCTTTTGCTTTTGCATTTGCTTTTACTTTTGCTTTTGTTTTCTTTCGTAGCAATTGTTGAACAATACATTAATTAATTAAATTTGTTTTACATTGTTTTTAGTAGTTGTAAATAGATAACAATACATTAGGCATAACAAATATCAATATCAATAATAATAATAATGACAATAATAGTAATAATAGTATTATTTATAGCATAATAATAGTTACAATAATAATAATTATAATAATAATAGCATAGGTAGTAATAACAGCTTTCATTCTTTGTCTTGTTTATACTTTTATCTGATTTGATATTCTTCTATTCAATTCCATTCCGTATAAACAATTGTAATTGCAATTGTAATTGCAATTGTAATTGTAATTGTAATTGTAATTGTAATTGAAATTGAAATGTAATTAACTTTTAATTAGGACTTTTAATTTTGAAATTTTCCTTTTTTTGTTCTTTTTTCCGTTCTTTCTTTCTTTCCTTTTAATTGTTTATAGTTGACTTAATTACTCGTAAAGTGCAATAACAACAAAACAAAAAGCACATCAACTATGCCCTAGGCTACAGAACACGCACATAAAGAGGCGAAGCTCCGAACTCCGAGCTCCGAACTTCGAACTCCGAACTCTGAATTTCTAATACCGAATAAGTAGTCGCAACTCTTTCGGAATTAGTTTTCCGGCATTCCATTGTTTAAAACAAAAAAAAAATAAACAAATAAATATTAAGTAGATAAAATCAACTATTAAAACAGCTTCGGTTATAGCTAGCTTTTAATTTTTTTTTTTTTCTCTTTTTTTTTTTTTTCTATATTATTTTAACGGTTGCAATTTTCGGAATTATTTCGGAAACAATTCGCCGTTCTATATATCGAAAGCTGTTTGACCAAGAAAAACGTTTTAAAATCGCACAAATACAATTAAAATACATATACAATTACAAATTTATATATATACATATACATATATATAATAACATAATTATATATATATATATATGTATATATATATATATATATATATATAATAAATAACAGTTTTTTTAGCTTTCTTTTTATATTGATTTTTTGCCGACTTTTGTTGCTCAATTGGACAGCTTTTTAGCTTTTTCTTCAGCTTTTCAGTATTCTTTATATTGATTTATAATTTTCATTTAATAGTTTTATTTAGTTTTCTCGATTTTCCTAGTTATTGTTTAGTTTGATGATCATGTTTTCTCTTCGCTCGCTTTTGAAGCCCGCGTTGTTGATTGCCTATTTAGTTTGCAGCTCTGCTGCTCAGTTTGTGGCCTAACGACGTTGACTTTGCTGCCTGACTATCGATGATTCGATGACTTGATGGCTCGATGAATCGATTGATTATACCTTCATAGCCGATAGTCGTAGATAAGACCCTTCTTAGACGTTGAAGCGCGTCTCCGAACCATCAGCTAGCATCAGTGTAACGGTACGATTATTGATCCACACCAATTTCGCCAAACGCATCGGATTCAGACGCGACACATCGGGAATTGGCGCCGTGGAATAGCCTTTGGTGCAGCGCGTCTGCAGCTGTCCCAATCCGAAGAGACCACTACTGGTCTGCCAGAAGGACAAGCGATTTTCGGCGCACGAATAGGAGACAAGGTACTTGCCATCCGGCGAGAAGGCTAACGAGGTAATGGGATGCGTGTGAGCGGGTATCATCTGACACTTGTTCTGTCTCAGCTCATAAATGGCCAAGTTACCACTGTTCGCCCCAACGGCTATGCGACGTGACTGTGCGCAGTGCGAGATTTGGTTGAACTTGCATATCGCTGGGCAGAGTTCGGCCAGGCCACGATTCTTCAGCTCGTTGCTATCCACGCAGTGGAGCGCAATGTCCATTACTTCGACTAGGAGGCCAGCAATCTCCGACTGCATTTTATCGATGAGCATCTCCACGCACTGCAGTATCTCGCTCTTGGCCTTGTACAGTACTGACTGCGTCAACGGGGTGTTAATCGACTGTGCGTTCTGTTGCATCGTATTGTAACGGGCAACCTCTCGGGCCATGGTCGTGATGAAGGCGGCCGGCCGAGCTGTTGCGATGAGTCGTAGTGCATGACGCGCCGTACGACAGGCATCCGCTTGCGGGGTCAGAGGCAATTTGTAGTTTAAATTGGGTACAGCCTTGCCCTCGCACGAAATCTCCAAAAGACCCAGCAGTACCTTGGATACATCGAGATACGGTTCCCACACAGTGAAGCCGCGTCCTAGTAAATCTATAGCCGCACGTCTCAATGGTGTATATTGCGGTAGTTTGGGTGATGGCGGCGCATACAGGAGATGAGCCAGCGCCATGGAAGTAAGCCGTGCCAGATTGTTGGCGATTCCGAAGCCCTCCACAACCGAGGATTTACGTCGTTCGCTGCCTGGGCCAATACTAATGCTTCCGCGATGATTTGGTGATTCCTGGGAAATATCCTGACCAAACTCAGCGCCAATGACGCCCAGAAGAATGACAGCGGTTGTCTGTTTGCGCTTAAGCTCGGACAGACTGGACGGTTTACGTATTATCTCCTCCTCCTCCTCTTCATAGTCCTCGTCCTGGTGTTGATCACCTACACCGCCAGGACCAGTGCCACCACCACCGGTTGACTGTCCACCCGACATTGAACTGTTGCCGTTGCCCATTGCGTTGCCCCCACCAGATCCTTGGTTGTTGGTCATCGCAGCAACTTGCTGCGCTCCAACGATGGGTTCGGTGTGCGTATAGAGTGGCAGATACTGTGCCCAGCTCTCAACCAATTGTTTGCGTCCCTTCTTGCCCATCCTTGTCAATTCACCTAACAGAATCTGTTGGGCTGCTTCCCGAATCTCAATGCAGTGATGCTGCCAACGCTTGACCATCATCTCAACTTGGGGACGTTTGAACTTCTTTGGCTCCAGCGCCTCAATCTTATCGGGCAACAGGAAGCAATGGTGAGTGGAAAGGAGACTCCATCCCTGCTTAATCTGTGACGTATGATGCGCGATTAGCTCCTCCCGTTCCTCCTCATTACTTAGCGTAGATTCGGCACGTTGAGCCAGACGTTGTAGCTTTTTATGCTTCTCGCTGTCAGGCAAGAAGGAAGCAGCGCTCATGGACATCAAAGTGTTTGACATGGCCACCAAAGCCAGTATATGATTCGATGTTAGTGTGGTGCTAAGCTCCCAATGCAGACGTGACGTGAAGATTGCCGTCAGATGTTCCAGACGCTGCAGCTCCTCAGGCAATGGCCGTTTCTTGGAGCTTGAGTGCTGTTGCAGCAGACCCGGAGGTATGGCGTAGTTATTCTGCCATGTGGGCAGGAGCAAGGACATGTAGCCGGCCTTGGAAAGTACACCGTATGAAATGGGAACAATTGGACGCAACAATCCTAATTGCGATTCACACACTTTGTCTAGATGCGGATCAAGGCCCCAGGAGTGGAGAAGTGATAGCAACAGTTGTGCCACTTCCATGACATGTGTGACTTCCATTTTGGAGGCAATTTTGCTTTTCAGATCCTGAGGCTGGTCGTCCTGCGTCTCCACAGCCTTCTGCAGGCTCTCCACTTTTGCTTGCACCTTCTTTTCAACAATTTCGGTCTTTTCCTTAAACTTTTGTACCAAACCGTGTTTGTCCTTGTCCTTGAGAATTTTTTCCACGTCAACTGCCTTGTTCTTTACCTTACTGAAGAAGTCGCCAATCTTCTTGCTAGCATCAATGTGCATTGATTTTCCATCCTTGGGATTCTGTAGATGCACGCCCAATGCCTCCAGTGTTGTGGGTGTCATCTGTGCGTACTCCTCGCTGTGCAGCTCGAAAATTAATCCCTCAATGTCGAAGAAGAGTATATGACTTTCGGCATCCTTGGGATTGGTGCGTAGTCCCTGAATTACCAACGGATTACTACGATGTTTCATCAGGAAATCAAAGTTGCCCTGGTTGTGCCCCTGAAGTTGCTGCAACTGATGGATACCTCGTTGGGTGGCGTGTCGTATGGCATTCATATTGCGTGACTTAAGACCGCGGAAGAAGTGCACAGCAGGATTGGCCATTCCCATTTCACTAGATGAATTTGCAGCAGGACCCGAATGACCAGAGCCACCGCCGTCCTCAAGCGCCTGCTCATCACAGGCGGACAGCACTTCCTCGGCAAGCATCCCGTGTAATACGCGATCCAAGTGCCCAGTTTCCATTTGCCATACATAGACGCTGCCGTCGGAGCATCCCACGATGAGAAAGTCATCCAGGGGACGCCATTTAATAGTGACTACAGGAAACAGATGTCGACTGGCGAGCGTTACGCATTTCCGCTCCTGCAAGCTGACGAGAGTCACTGAGTGATCCGAGGCCACCGAGCATATGCATTTAAGTATCCTTGGACTGCAACTCTCAGGTGGCACCAGCAGCTGGGTTATCTCGCCAGCGTGGACGCAGAAACGATGCAACAAGCTGCCACTGTACAGATCCCACAGACATACGGCAAAATCAATGCCACCGGAAATGAGATGTGATTTCTCGTACCGCGGATGAACCATAGATGGACAGAGTAGGCAGTTGACACGTCCACGATGTCCATAAAGAATTTGATGCGATGGCCAATCACTAAAGTTCTGTTTAATGCCGACGAGTAACTGCATCATGACCGTCTGTGTCGCCGGAACAATCACAATGCTGCCATCCTCGCGCCCAATTACCAAACGACTTTGCTGTGGCAGATATATGCTCGATGTTAGCTTTACGGGTGACTCTGTAATACGGGAGAGCTGATCGAGTATGCCCACGGGCGGTGGATCCATGATAGACCAAGCCTCCACAAGGGAAGTGCACACATGTGGCTTCTGTATGCGCGGTGGCATTTGCTTGGCTTGGAGTATACTAATATTGTCTAATGGCACCTCTGGTACATTCCACACGGAGATGTAGCCCTCAGAATCTCCGCGCAGCAAAAAGTGTGTCTGATTGCTGTTCAAAAGTTTCATGGCTGGTGGACAGGATAACACCTTATCTCCTGGATGCTGGAGAACATAGTAGAGATAAGGAGCATCTCGAACAACACTCTTCGAATGGAATTCCTTGTTATCCGGTATACAGTTGGCCGGCAACTTGTACAAATAGCCCTTACCTTCGTCTGTCCAGAGCATAACACGATCAGAAATTATAAAATCTCCTCCCTGCCAGCGTTCACGTGCTGGAGCAATCACCGAGCAAAGCACAGTAAAGTCGCCCGCATCATAGATTTGCCAATATTTTGTGCAGACAAGCAGAACCGTACGCTGATTCTGGGCACAGCAGTTCATGGTGATGGCATTCAGACATCGTATTTCCTTTGATTCGTTTTCATAGATGGGCTCAGCGTGTTTGTTTTCGTTGCCCGTGAGTGTCCACACTTTGACGGTGCCTGTCGTAGTGATGGCCAAGACGACATCATCCTTGCGTCGCATGGGACGCAAAACGTGTATGGCGGATATCCAGTCTGGTTTAACCTTGGAACTAAGCACATAGATGACCTCCAAACTAAACGGATCCATAACCATAATCTCTGCATAGTAGCCAATGCAAAAGAGACGTACATCCTCGCTGTTTGCTGTATGATAGCTTTGAATCTGTGTGTGCACCTGTGGCAATTTGACAGCCTCGGTGCATTTGCCATCGATCAAATCCCATGTGCACATTTCTCCGTTCTCCGATGAGCTGACCAAGAAGTTGTTCTCTGGTAGAAGGGAGGCACGCACCAGGCACAGCACCGGTGCCGAGTGACCCACTAGCAAGCAACGTGGTGACATTTTCAGTGTGCTTGGGTCCACTTGCCATAAGCAAATTTGTCCATCGTAGCAGCCGGTAACCAGTGTGCATTGATCATCCGATAGAAAGACACTCGATATGCAGTGCGTTGGCGCCGTGGGTCCCCACAGCACCACTGGCACCACCAGATTGGTACTCACCATGGTTTAGCACAACCACCGGCACCACCACCAACCACGACTACACTTTCTCCTCTAAGTCGCCTATGGTCGCTCTATGGCGTAACTGTGCGTGGACGTGGGGTAAATGATGCTTTCTGTAAAAATTTATATATAAACATTGGGCAAAATCGTATAATGACGGGTCTACATTCATGTGCGTGTCCAGTCTAGTACAGTAAACACTCTCGAATTGCAACAGTTACAATTTGATTCCTCCCAATTGTAATTTGATCTGCATTAAAATAATAAATTCTTCTACTTGCTCATTGTTACTTTCATTCAGCTCATTACTAGTAATCCCGATAACAAGTAAACGCAATCAAACGGGATTTTTACTGCCCTATCCCGGCAATCATTTCTAATCGGAAAGATAAGAATGCGATTCTACGCAGTTATCACTAGCATATCGTTCCCTTATCTCCTATTGACCACCAGCCATCGGGACTAGGCAATCAAATTTTTCTCTCATTCTTTGCTTCTTTCCTTTTAACTGCTTTTTTTCTTTTCTGATTCCATCGCCCGGGGTATAGTCATCGGAAAACCACTGCATGCAAATCGATTACGAATGCGAAACTGAAAAGGATTTATTAATCAATTTCTGTCTTTTCGGATTGCGAGTCGGTGTGCTCATAGGCAGCAAGAAGAAGGTAATAATTGGGTATAAACTGAGTTTGAGAGGGCATTATACATTCGGTATGAAAATTGCATCATATTTGCCATAAAAAATTCAAAGGGAAATGCCAAAAAAACAATTAAAAGCCTATTGGGCTTTCACATAACAGAAAACTTGGTCTTAGAAATAAACCAAAATTAACTACAAATTTGACATATGTGAAGACAAAAGAAAAGATTGCGAATCAGGGCTCTCAAATCAGACTAGTCGCAATATCGATAGTTTACTGTACCTGCTGAAGAGAGAATTATAAAGTGAGCGTATTGAATATCAAAAGATAAACACTGCACGGCACAGCAGAACAGAACTGTGTGTTATACAATTGAGGCGCTGGAGACAACCTTGAGGGTTTAAAAAAAAAAATAAATAAAATAAAATAAAAAACATTTTCTCTCGCCAAGCCACCAGACGAGCGCTTTAAGTCTAGGATGAAATTGTGCTGCATTAACAAGCTTGAGTCGATTTAAAACCAATATATATTTCTATATATATATATATATTTGTATATATATATACATATATATATTTAGTAGAACAAATAGTAATTAAATGGCAAGTGTGCCAACTGCTGTGCCGGACAAACAGGCAGACGGACGAAAGAACGGACAAGCATTTGAAGATATGTGTGTACAACGTACGTCAGCAGGCGCGCGCATGTTTTGCGGACAATTAGCTGCAGCAACTGAAACAATATGGCAAGAGCGTAACGGAGCAATTAACAATTTAATAATATGCTAAATTAATAGACTGGCAACGCGTGCGTATGCAGTTTGAGGTTTGAAAACTAAAATTGAAATGGGAGAATAGCTGCCCAATTGGGTTGCTCACATATACTAACGCATTCACGAACCTACAGAGGGACACAAACACACTCACAGTCACAGTCAGTGTAGACCCGCCAATAAATAATAATTGTAGATAACTTAGCATTTAGCTAACTTTTTTCAGTTCGCGTTTCCGTATTGGTGGCGCGTGATTCCACCTCCCCTTTGTCACTCTTGATTGCCGTTGATGTCGATGTTGTGGCTCCGTACCGTTTTGGCTATGTTATTGATCCTGATCCGCCTGCTGCTGCATTTTCAGTGTTGTGAAATAGTGTCAGTTATGCAGCGCAGTTATGGAATGTCGTCGTCGTCTCACGATTCTAATTTGAATACACTGTTTTTTCTTTTTTTTTTTTTTTGTGCTAGGGGTACGGTGTGTGGCTGTCGCTTTCCGTTCAATTACAACACAAACACACACATACACATACGTTGTTGTTGCTTCTTTTTGTTATTGCTATCGCTGTTAGCTATTTTTTATATGTATTCATTTTAATTTGCTCATTTAATATTGCTGGTATAAGAACACTACCGTACAATTGTTTATTGTACTTATTGAGCTAAAAACACATACACTAACACTTTAACAAGCAACTGATTTTCACTTTGTATATTCTATTTGTTTTTATATTTTTTTTTTTTATTTCGGTGCACACGAAAATCCGCTGAGCTGAACACAGAAAAAACCAATGAAAATATCGACCGTGGAATAAAGTTTGTCGATAACTTATCAGAGCTGTCGCTATTTTTGTAAAAGCGATACATTTCTAAAATTTGCAAAATATGCCAACTCTGAAACAAATTTATAATATTTGCTTAAATATATGTTGCTTTTGCAATATATTGATATATTTTAGCAAATATAAAAGAACCTTAAATATAATACGTATGCAAACTTATTTGGCGCAGTTTTGATACATTCATTGCGCTTAGGACACATGTATCAAGCACAATGTTATTGCCAATTGTCCAACGGACAACGCATTATACATGCTTTTGTAAAACTATTTCATATTTCTTATTTCATCTTATTAATACTGTTAATAATATTACAATCAACTATTAATTGACATTTACTTGATCACAACACTATTTGAAATATATCCACATAATGTAAATAAATAGTATTCACGCTTTTTAACACGAAGCGAGCTGTTGTCGTTGCTATCGTGTAAGCAGTATTGTTTAAAATCACGAAATTATTGTTTATGTACTACAAAACTGTTTACTTACCACTAAATGCAAATTTGTTTATTCGTTTTTAACCTCTATTCCACTTTCTTTTTAATATTTTGATAAATTGCTCCAAAAGACACTCTTTTGAATGGCGGCTAGAAAAAAATCCAGCGATGAGTATTTTGCTTAAGCGTTGCTTAACGTGCATATATCGACTTATCGAACATCAAAGGTTGTCAATTTTAATAAATTTAAAATTTAAAATTATTTTGATAAATTTAGTATATTTTAAATAAGTATTGTAATAATATGATTTGTTTTATAAAAACAGCATTTTAAGCAAAATAATATAGAAATGTACATACTTTGATTTAAATTTGCTATTAAATATATTTAATTGTCTTTAATTTAAACGATTTCAACATAAATTCCAATTTTAATTATATAGTATGCCCAAGTCTAAGCATTTCAGAATATTTTGTCATATATAATAAAACTTTTAAATATATATAGATATTAATTGATAATTACATAATATTTAACAATTTTTGGCAAGTAGCAAGTTATCGATTTATTAAAATGTTATGTCTTCAAAACAGTCTGTTCTGTAAAGTGAGGAGCAGGTCTGGTTAGTAAATAAAAAACAAATGCGGCGCCTGTTACAAAACAATGGACAATTGTTTGTGTCCCAAATAATAACACGCCATGTAACTAGTAGCGGTGTTGGCTCCGCAATTCAAAAGCCACAGCATGAGCCACGGAAGGAGCAACAGCAAAAGTCAAAACAAACAGATATTGTCAAAAAAGAAGATAAATATGGGTCGAAATACTGCATGGGACTTGTGGAGTAAGCATCTCATGAAGGTACATCATGCTGACTTTGTTAAAACCGTCATCTTAAAAATTTCCAGAAAATATGACTATGAAAACTATTTGTGCACATTGTTGTTACCGCAGGAATTGCGACCAGCGGCTTTTGCTCTGCGAGCTTTTAATGTCGAAGTGTCACGTTCGGTTGGTGCTCAGGTACGTTCGAAACTCAAAAATACTGGAAAAATAAATATTTTATATTTTTGCAGATAAGCGAACCACAAATTGCTAAAATGCGTCTAAAGTTCTGGTACGATTCAATAGACAAGTGCTTTGAATCAGAGTCTAGCAAATCCTATGTTAACGATCAACCTGTGTTACGAGAGCTTAAACGTACGGTGGGAATGCGTAAACTTAATAAAGTGTACTTACGCCGGTTAGTAACTGCACGGGAACGACCACCTAATCAAGCTTTTCAATCGGTACGCGAGCTGGAGGAATATGCTGATCAGACTTTTTCATCCCTGCTACATCTTCTTGTTGAAATTAGTGGTGTAAAAGATATGCAAGTAGATCATGCCGTTTCCCATCTCGGCAAAGCTCAGGGTATAGCAACACTTTTACGTGCTATACCACACACTGGCAGGCAAAACGCAGTTTGTGTGCCACTCGAAGTACTTGTACGCCATGGCGTAAGCCAAGAGCGTATCCTACGAAGCGAGAGCAACGACAAGGGAGTAGAAGACTGTGTCTTTGAGGTAGCTAGTACAGCAAACACACACCTAAAATTAACACGGCAAATGCTGCCGCAGGTGCCAAGCGCTGTGCGCAAAATATTTCTTCCTGCCGTTGCCACGGACAGTTACTTGGAGCGATTGCGTCGCGCACATTTTCAGTAAGTGAAAACTAATTGATCAAATGACGTTTTTCTAATATCATTGTATTTAGGCTTACACATCCCAGCTGTGTTAAGCGGGACAGAATACTACCGGCCCGTCTCTTCTGGAAGACACTATTTAATAAATACTAACTTTTAAGTATATTATGAAATAGATAAATTTGTTTATGATTTAATCAACTGGAATTGTGATTTGTTTACATTTTTACAATTACATTTGTAATTGCTGATCAGAATCGATAACAAAGTCGATACCTAATCTAGATATCTTAGAAGTCGATGCCCTTCAGTTGCTGTTGTCCCTTAAAAGCAGCGCGGTGCGAGTTTTTTTTAGTTTTTAGTGTTAGAACCGAAAATTAAATATGAATTGTGCTTATTAAAATTTTTTTAATGAATGTTTCTATTATTATTATTAATGTGCCAATTGTGTGTTATAGCAAATTCTTCAAACGGAGCGGTGCGCTAAGCGCACTTCAAGTTTAGCACCGTTTTAATAATTATAAAGAAATATTAAGATTCATATATTAATTTTGACATTTTTGGTAAGTTAAAAAAAGAAAACCAATGTAAATTGGTTTACTATTTGTATATTGATGTTCAATTTTATTTAAACTACGCCATTTTTTCAGTATATGCCAAATATATTAAAAATTTCTTCAATTCCTTATGTTGCGTTGGTTCTTCATAAATAACGGAAATTTTGTGCCTTCTCTTTCCCACGCAATAAAAGATCAGCTATAAGCTGATCGTTAACAGAGCAGCAATAAGCAAAAACATATACAAAAAATAACAAACAGTTACTCGCTTAAAGTGCTGCTAATTTCGAACAAGGATACAATTAAGAGTATAAATAATAAAAAATATATAAAGAAAAAAAAGAAAGTAATAGTAGTATAAATTGAATGAAACAATAAAACATTGCACAACGAAAAATTGAAATAAAGCTATAATCGTGCATAAAACAATAAAAAAAAAATCAAAAATCAAAAATCAAAAATCAAAAACCAAAAATCAAAAAAACAAACAAAACAAGTAAAAAAGACAAACCAAAAAAAATATAAAATTATAATTATAATATAATAAAGAACAAAATTTATATACGTTTTAAAAAAAAATTAGGATTAATATATTTGTAAGCACGTCCGCCAATCGCTGAGCAATTTTTTATACAGAAGCTCAAAGCCATATATAAGTATTTTGCCCTTGGATCCTACCGGGCTATGTACAAAACAGGAACTGAAATGAAGATATTTGCCACAGATGTTGTTGGCGCGGACGTTGCCGCTGCATCTGCACCAGCGGCAACAGTACAGCAGCAACAATTGCCACAGCAGCGGGACTATCGCTGTGGCGCTCAAGTTAAGTTTAACAAATACAACAACAACAATAATAATAATAGTAAAACTGGCAATATTACAAAATATGCAAAATATAACAACAATGTTAATAACAATAGCAACAATGGCAACTGTGACAGCAAAATTGTCAAACGGCAACAACACATGCAACACACATCACAGCAACACTCGCATTACAACAATGCAATGCACAACTTTGCCCGTAAGAAATATTTTGGTAATAGCAACAACATTACAAATAACAATAATAACAATAATAATAATAATAATAATAATAATAGTAACAACAACAATAGCTACAGTTGCAACCCACAGCAAGTTTCGCCATACTTTCAACAGCAACAACATGCAACAGCAGCCAAGTTGAACAACAACAATAACAACATTTTAATTAAAAACCAAAATATAGTCGAGGAAATTAATTGCAAAACTAGCAATGACAACAACAATAATAATAATAATAACTATAATAATAACAATAATAATAATTATAATAGTAACAATAATAATAATAATAATAATAATAATAGTAATAATAACAATAATAATAGTTATAATAATAATAATTATAATAATAACAATAATAATTACAGTAATGTTGATAAGAATAAATTCAGTGATAGCAACAACAACAACATAGCTGCCACTAAACTACAGTTAAAATCAAGTAACAGCAACAACACCAAAAAGCGAAACTCGCTTTCAACCTCAGCAGAATCGTCAAGCTCATCTGCATATTACCACAGTTGCTCGGAGTCATCGGTTATTACCAGTAACAACAATAACAATAGCAGCGGCAGCAGCCACACCAATCAGGATGATGATCGGCAGCAACAACAACAGCAGCAGCAACAACAACAACAACAACAACAACAACAACAACAACCTAATAATAATCAAAATAGTAATCACCATCATCATCATCATCATCACCAGCACCGCAAACAAAGCACATCGCCAAGTAGAGAAGCTGCGCCTTCAACTAATCCAGCAACAGGCAATGTGGATCAGCAGGACGAGAATAGAAAGATTCAAAGGACTCAACAGCAGCCTATATGTTTCTGGAAGACAAGCTATCCCCAAAAGCCAACATTGCAACAAAAAGAGGTAAGCGAATTGGGGTTTCCATTTCCTCCATTAGAAATGCACCAATTTGGAACATGATCCTGTGGAGTCCATTAATCCCCCTATTCCCCCAATGTACAATACTTTACATTTAATGTTAAACAAAAATGTTCTTGTGCCTTTAATCACATAAACTTTTGAATCAATGTCAAACCGAGTTTACATGTGTGTCGACTGAAGGTGTAGTCAGTCTTTCTTAAAAAACGTTCAGTCAGACAACATCAAAACTGAAAGATTTAAAAATTTTTGGAAATAGTTAAGGAAAAAAAAACTTGTTTACTTATGTCTGCAAACAATTAAATATATCAATTTCAAAACATTTTGAAACAACAGCAATTGGAGGCAGCATTGGCAACACAAAAGGAAACGGTACTAACAATGGTAACCTCCGCAACAGCGGCAACGGAGACACCAACAACACAAACTGCAAAACACCAACAACATTATTACCCGTACTATCATTCGCAGCCCAAGCAATTGACGATTGCATCGTTCCTGCAAAAGGAACTGCTGCCCGACTCGGACAAGGATCAGCAGCAGCAGCAGCAACAGCAGCATCATCATCATCATCAGCAGCAACAGCAGCAGCAGCAGCAGCAGCAGCAGCAGCAACAGCAGCAGCAGCAACAACAACAGCAGCAGCAGCAGCAACAACATCATCAGCAGCAGCAGCAACAACAGAATCATCATCACCAGCAGCAGCAGCAGCAGCATCACCAGCAGCGGCAACAACAACATCAACACAAACCATTTTATAATCAGCAGCAACAGCAACAGCCGCAACAGCATCAACAACAATCGAGTGGCTATCAACAGCGGTATCGGAATATCAGCTACGGTTATAGCAATTATCAGCACCAAAACCTAAATCTGAATATGCACGGGAATCAGCAGCAAAACAATCATCTGCATGATACACATAACTCGCAATATCGTCGCAATAGGAAGCTGCACTACGGCAGCAATAACGGCACAGGAGCAACATCGGCACAGAAGCCGATCGAAGTGATGCCAAGTGGTAGCTATCATGGGAGTAATCGGCGCTCGTCTGTTGGTGGTGGCAATGGTGATGCTGGTGGAAAGAATGGTTACTATCACATCCATCATCATCACCATTATCATCAGTTAATGGGCGGCAATGGAACACCCAACAGCTCAGAGCATCAGAACTTTTATAATCTGACCTATGTGAATGTTGATGTCGATTTGGTGCCACCACCACAGCCACCAACAGCAACGGGAACTGTTGCAAACATTAACACAGTGCCCTCAATGATACTGGGCACAGTTGGAGCTGGAGCTGCATTAACACCACCACCAGCACCATCAACACCGCTGCCAACAATTGCTGCAACAACAAATGAAGCTGTTGCTGCAGTTGCAATGAATCACATGTTTCTGCAGCCGCCGCCGTCGCTGCAATTGAATGGAAATATACTTGGTCCTGGCATCTTGTCTCCAGAGCCGCTCACACCGGACGGTGTGGCCACCACACCCACAAATATGATCAGTTGCGCCCAACTGGATGAGGCCATCACAGCGGCAGCCGCCAGCAATACTGTCATCAACAGCAGCGCCAAAAAGAATATTGAACTTTCTGCTGCTGTGGCAGTTCACAGTCCGGGGTACACGGCTCTTCCCTTTATGTTGCAACAGCAACAGCACCAACAACAGCTACATCAACAACACATTTTCCACACCAACAAACCGCAACTGCAGCAGGCACAGCAGCAGCTTTTCTTTGGACTAGGGGATGTCTACAACAATACTCCAGCTGTTTGGAGTCAGGCTAATTCTCCATGCTACCCGACTAACTACGGACCAAGTCCGAGCAGCATACCCAACGGATCGGCCCACAGCCGTCTGCCGGCTCGAACGGTATCACCAGCGTCCTCCACCTGCTCGCTGGTCAGCGAGTCGCAATGGAGCAATCGTAATCGGTAGGTGATTCTTTTCAATGATAAAAATGACTCGTCCTCTTGACTCCTCGGATTGGCTGATTTTATATAAATATCATATTTATAAACCACAGCTTGACATCCACGGAGATATTGTCAGTTTCACCCTCACCACCATCTGCTGTAGCAGGGTCAGCCGGCGGACAGCAGCTTCCGCCACACATTAATATAAGTCTGCAGGGATTGCACTCCATGATGCCATTCGGTGTCCCGCCACTGCCGCCCGTGCACAACCTACCTGTCAGTGGGGCATATCATTACTGCGGCCCCACTTGTAACTGCAGCGTAAGCTCCACATGGCTGGCAGCGTGGAATGAACTTTATCTGCCACCGGATCGGTATCTGGATCAAGCGCGCAACATTGAACTGACTGTGCAACCGGAGAAGCTAATCAGCAACGACAAGTATGATAATCTGTCCATAGGTATTTGGAAACGTTTTCGAGCCGCACAACAGACATATGATAAGTTTAAGCTGAAGATGAATCTCTGGCGGTATCTCTTAATGTGGATAAATGTGAGTAGTGCGTCCTCCCAAAAGTCCCAAAAGCTCCAATATCGAACAGAAATATATATGCATCTTTGCAGCAGCCCATGTTTTCCCGCTACCGCATCTGCTTGGTGGGCTCCACTATTACCGGGTTCGGTATAAACACATCCGACATTGATATGTGCCTATTGCCGGAACAGCAGCTGCAGCAGCCGTACAATCAACATAACCAAAACGAGACGCGCACAGAGGCGCTTATGATTTTAAATCTATTTAACACGGTGCTCAAGGAGATGGGTAAGTAAATAGTTGCCAAGGCCAAGGGAAGGCTCCTGACGGTTGAATCCCAATTGACTTAATGTGTCACTCTTTGAAATGTTCACAATTTGAAATCAATTTAATTTTTGAATTTTTTAGCTGCTGATTTCAACGACTTTAAATTAATCGGAGCAAATGTTCCGATCCTTCGCTTCAGCGATCGCATCAACGGCATTGAGGTTGATCTCAACTACAACAATTGTGTGGGCATAAAGAATACGTATTTGCTACAGTTGTACGCGCAGTGTAAGTATTGAGAATTGGAATTTCGAATGAACCGCTGTATTTATTTTGATCCTTGTGTGAATCCTTGCAGTGGATTGGCGTGCGCGACCATTGGTGGTAATTGTAAAGCTTTGGGCACAATACCACGACATAAACGATGCCAAGCAAAGGACCATTTCCAGCTATTCACTGGTGCTGATGGTGCTGCATTATTTACAATACGGCTGTACTCCGCATGTCCTTCCTTGCTTGCAGGAACTGTATCCCGAGAAGTTCAACTTGGGGCAGCAGGAATGCCTTGATCTTGACCTCATTGAGCCCATTGAGCCGTATCAGACTCAGAATACCCAATCCTTGGGCGAACATCTACTGGGCTTTTTCAAGTACTACAGCAATTTTGAGTGAGTGGTCCACAAGTGGCGCAGGATGTGTCCTCTAATGTAATCTAATGTTAATCATCCCTCCCAGTTTTCGCAACAATGCCATATCGATACGTACCGGAGGTGTTTTACCAGTGACCACATGCCGAATGGCCAAGAGTCCTAAGAACGATACGCACCAATGGAAAGAACTTAATATTGAAGGTAATTTTTTGTCCCAGCTAGCCAAGCCCTAGACTTCCTTCCTAATATATGAATCCTTTACAGAACCTTTTGATCTCACTAATACGGCTCGTTCTGTGTATGACTCTACGACCTTTGAACGCGTGAAGGTGATTATCGTGAAGACTGCATGTCGACTGGACAATAAATTGGATCTCACCTCTATTTTTACACCTGTCAACTCATCCAAACGTATATTGATGCATCAGATTAAGCCGCAAGCTACCAAGAATGAAGATCAAAATCAAAATCTGATTCATTCACAAATCAACGGAGAGCCGGCGCCCATAAAAATGATCGCTGCGGAACCTCTTGCAGTGACTGCGTCGCAACTTGTGTAAATGTAATATGAAACCAAGGATATATCTACTACACACACACATCACATCTACACCCACATTAACACTCATATTCACAGTCACACTCACGCCACACCTGTTGCCGGTGATATATCAGTTTAGCTGATACGTGTAAATTTTTTGGCCGTTTGTCCGTATTTTCTATGTGCATTTAAGAGGGAACACGTCAATTGCTTTGATTTGTTCCTACCTCGTTTCGAGGTTAAACAATGCTGCCTCATACTTTATACCGTTAACTTGTGTAGTTTCAAAAATTTTTTAAGTGCTGCCATCTAGGAAAGTGTTAACCAGATGGCAAATTTCTATTATCACCTTTATATTTTTTTGTAAAACAAAAAGATGATTATTATGTGAATAGATTTGAGTAATAATAGGAGATCTTTCAATAGGCTCACCCACACATGCACGAATATGGATCGCACGGCGATCTTAGAAGAATCTTCTTAGGGGAACTCATCCTGTTTTAATCCCTTATGTATTATGTGTATGTCGAGTGTGTTTACGATTTTTGTGTCTGTGCCTTAAGTTTATACGTGCATTGACATCACGAAAAATTAACTTTTCCGGAAGTATCAATATTCGAACTATCGATATAAATTAAAATTAAAATTATGCATTTCTTTCCCCCGCCCACCGATCACAAGACACGTGTAAACTTAAATTAGGAATCTGTAAATGAAATTTTCAAGGCTTTATAACGAATATCACGCACAAAGTCATAAAGATATCTAAAAAAAAAAAAAAAAACCTGTGCACTTCATCAAAGCACAACTCAAAATATTCAAATGCACGATAAATATATATATATATAAAAATCTATATAATATTAGTGGATTTTTCATATGTTTTTTAAATTAGCTACAGTTAAAAAAAAAAAAGCAAAAATGTGAATTCAAGCTCAATATCGATCAAAAGAAAGATCCATAATAAATTTTTTAAATTTAATCAAAAAAATCTACATTGAGCTTGAATATATTTCCATAATTATTTTCTTTGTCCTTTGTTTCAAACTAAAATTTTTATGATCAAATCGTAGCCCCGCCCCGTTGTAAATGTTAAATTTTGTCAAAAAGTCAATTATTATTGTAAACATGTCCAAAACCTTTTGTTGGGCATGTCTCTCGTTATAAACAAAATTATCAAATAATTATAATATTTATAAAAACTGTGAAATCTAGAAAAATTATGTAAAGTCAATCCTCGAGATGTGAGCAATATACTGAGCGAAAGACCACAGGATCACAAGGATCACAGCCGGAAATCAAATCGATAATCAAGTCAAACCATCGATTCGAATCGTAGCACAAGAAAATCGCTACTTTCGTTTATAATATTCCATTTTCTCGCATTGCTAATTAAATGAAATTCTTTATTCCGAATTTATTAAACTTGTTTTTTAAGAGTTCATGTTTTTATTATGTGTATGCGTGTGTGTGTGTGTGTGTGTTTCGTATGATGGGATTGGGAGGTGGGTGAATCGAAATATGAATTTCAATAAGAAAAAAAATATATTTTTGCATTTTTTTATTTTTTTAAATATTTTTCTTTAATTTTTGTCCTTTGGAGTTTTAACAAATTAATTGCATTTTATGTACTTCTAAAAATTTTGAAAAAAAATATTACATTTTGGGATCTATTCACTTTCCCAATTAAAAGACCTAACGAAACAAAAATTTTTGATTCTTTATTTTTAAAGCAATCAGATTCCAAAACCGATTAACAAACGGTTATAGTTTTCCAATTGTATATATATATAGAGTTTTAACTTTTGTTTTAAGGAAAAGTATTAAAAATAATATTAATTTATATATATTTGTATATACATATACATATACAGTAAATTTTCCTGACAGAATAACTAATTTCCCAAGCTGTTTGGGGAAAGAAAAGTTTGGAAATTGCGCTTGGAACAGAAACAATTGGCAATCGCAAACAAAATTAACAAAAACATTTTTTAAATACAACAGTGGCAAAAATATGGATATATATTTAATATAGGTCCTTCTGAAAAAGACAATCAAAATTGAAGAAGGGATAATCGATTGATTAATTTTTTTTTTTTTTTTTTTGCTTTTTTTTGTTTTGTTCCTTATTTCATGTTTCTCAGTTGTTTGTGTTTTTGTTGTTTTATATTTTATTCATTCTCTTGGAAGTTTTTGGAAATTTTGAAACGGTATCATTTTCCGTGTAAATAAATACATTTTACAAATGATTAAATTTTTAATTTTCCTCGTATTGAATGTAACACACTTGGCGCATAATCGAAGGGGGCTCGTTTTCCACTGTGCCCGCGCCTTTGCCGCTCTTCTAACGGATTAGCCCTGCGCGCAGCGATCTGGACACACTGTCTTCATTGTGGCTGCTATGCAACTGTAAAAAGAGGCTGGCTGAGCTTGACTACGCTTGTACCTATGCACCGTCTGTGTATGTATTTACATATATATATAAATATATATCTACATATATATGCATATATTTAAATATATTTGCATACGTGTTAAAAATTTTATTTTTGTGTATTTGTGTGAGTGTGAGTGTGAGTGTGGGTGGTAGGTGAATGTGAGTCTGTAGATGTATACTTGTCTGTAGATGTATGTACGTCTGTGTAGTGTGTGATTCTGTGTGTCTGTAGTGGGAGTGTGCGCTTGTGTTCTGTAAATGTATGTTTGTGTTTGCGTGTGTGTTGTGTGTGTGTGTGTATTGCGTGTATTTGGATTGCGTATTAGTTTGCCCTCAGTTACTTTCTCGTTCCGATGCCGATTACTATTTTGTTATCTGTATCATTTCTTCCTATTCATTCACTCATTTCCCTCTCTCTCTCTTACACTCAACTCATTCTTTCTTCCATTTCTTTACTTTCTTCCTCTTATCCTTTCTTTCTCTTAACCACTCTATCTCTCTCCCGCTATTCTCTTTGTCTCACTTTCTCGAAGCCTTCATCTTTCTATCACCATCTTTCTCATTTCGTCTCTTTCACTCTTGATCTTTTTCACCCGTCCTTTTCTCACACTCACACTCGCCGTCTCTGTGTACAGACTATAACTTGTTCAGTTTTGTTGCCAGCCATTTCACATCTGTGCACCCGGGTATGTTTTTTATTCCATTATCCATTATCCTCTTAGCTTTGTATTTGGTTTTCTGTCTGTCTGTCTCTTTCTCTGGCTCTGTCACTTTCTTTCACGCTTCCATATTGATGTTATTATTGATCATCGTGTTCTTCATGTGATGCTCCTGCTATTCTCACTGTTCACTGTTTTTGTTCATGCTGCTGCTACTGCCGCTGAAACTGCTGGTGCTGCTGCTGCTTCTGTTGTCGCAGCCGCCGCTGCTGCTACTGCTGCAGTTGCTGCCGCTGCCGCTGCCGCCGCCGCTGCTTCTGCTGCGGCTGGCTTCAATGTTCTTTCAAAATTGTTTGTTTGTTTTTTTAGTGTTTTTTGTCTGTAAATTGTTGTTGCAATTGTGCGCAACTCCTCAGTAAGGCTGCGAGAACTGGTTCAAGCTTCGTTCGCCGGACTGCAAATCATTATCGAAAATGAGAGGAAATTAAAATTAAAAAAATTATAAATTTATAAAAATTTATAAAAAATCGAAATTTCGAAATTTTGAAATTTCATATTGAATCCCTTTAAAAATAAATAAATTCGTCTGGAAAAAAACTTACTGCATTGAAGGTGCCATCCTGCGAAAGTAATCCATCAATTTGCGAAATATGACCAAAGTCCTGCGAAAGCTCAGGTTGTTGAGAAAGTGCAAATCCAGGTTGTGTCATTTGTAAGGATAATGGAGCTTGGCTAAATTGTGTGGCTCCAGTCGATCCAACTCCTGATGCTGTCATATTAAAGCCAGCAGTTTCCTGTGCCGTTTGCCCGTTGCCCAGCCTGAGCTTGGACGGCTTACCGCTCTTCTTGTTGGTATTCGGTGCCGGCAATACGGGCAACAGGTTGGACTGGTTTTGCATGGCACGATTCTGCTTAGCGGCCATAATGGCCTGCTGATGTTGATTGTAAAAGCGTGGAGGGATGTTGCTCATGTTCATGAACATCCCTACCGGCACTGGCATGTTACCCAGTGCGGTAGCACCCTGATCATTTGATATATATCCAATCGAATCATGCAAATGAGCGGCAGGCCAGTTACCCGCATTCGATGCAGAATTTCCAGCGTTGGAACCATAGCCCATATTACCAACAGCACCACCAGGAGCATTGCCTGCGTTTGCCATGGCAGAGGCACCAATAGCACCATAGCCGCCGCTAAAATAGCCACCATTATGCGATTGAGCCGGATCTGCTAGTAGGGCACGACCATTGGATCCACTGCGATCGTAAATGGAGCCGGGCAACATAACCTCTTTGGCATCGGCCACCATAGTGGACATAAAGTGAGCACCCATGTTCATGCTGTTGACCAGCTTTTTGGGCTTTTGGAAGTGAATTAGGGATTCCTTTAAGTTATTTAAGGAGCCCTCGACGAGCACCTGGCGATCCTTGTAAAAGTTAAGCAAGTGATTCCATATTTGATGTTTGGCCAAAACTTTGGGATTTCCAACAATAATGATTCCATATTTTGCTCGAGTTAGGGCCACGTTCAGACGACGCGGATCGTTGAGGAAACCAATGCCCTGACGTTCGTTGGATCGCACACAGGACATTATAATAATATCCTTCTCACGTCCCTGAAACGCATCCACACTGGCAATCTCAATCTCCTGGTAAAGACGAGAATGCAAACTGCCCTGGTATTGCATATACTGAACCAAGTAAGCACGTTGACCCTCATAGGGGGTGATGATGCCGATCTGTTCGGGCTTGATGCCCGCCTTAAGGAAGCGTGTTGTGATCTTCTCCACGTTGGCGGCTTCGGTACGATTGAGAAAGGATGTGCCAGAGCCGGCGATTTCCTCTTGTCCTTGTGTCACCAAAAAGAACATTGGGCGATCCGGTTGTGGCCATGGGAAATCCACTTTAAGGCGTCGATCTTCAGCACAAACGCCATTCTGCAATGATCCCTCATAGAAGAAGTTGGAGGGGAATTGCGATAATTCCGGATTCATGCGATATTGTACTTCCAGACGGAACGGACGAATGCCCAGCACCACCAAACGCTCAAACAGACTCTGTGAGAGTCCAGCGCGTGCAGCTTTCTTGCACATGACCACCGGTCCAAGCTGGCAGTGATCTCCGACCAGGATAAGCTGCTTGGCACCCAAAACCACCGGCACCATGCACTCTGGCTCCGTTGACTGCATAGATTCATCAATTAGAATCGATGTGAACTTAATGCGCTTCAGGCGGAAATCGCCAGCACCCACGCAGGTGCAACAAACGACATCCGCTGCGTCCAGGAGTTTAGTTTCGGCGTTACGTTTGAGAATCCGATAACGTTTCTCATCCGCAGAGCTCAACTCGCCAGTTTCATCCTTCAATTGCTGTAGCTTCTTAAGCTCGGAGTTGGTTTCCATGTTGCGTATCTGATTATGAAGTGCCAAGAAGCTAACGGGGCTATCGATGGCCTCACGGCTCTTGGCACAAACGCGCACCACCTTCAGATTGGTCTGGTGAATCTTCTCGGTCAGCTGATCAACAGCCGTGTTGCTGGGAGCGCATACGAGAACTGTACCTCCATGTTGCTTCACCAGCTGGTAGACAATGGTTGCTGATGTGACGGTCTTGCCGGTGCCCGGTGGTCCCTGGATCAAGCTTAGAGGACGCTGTAGGGCATGCTTAACGGCATACACCTGCGATCGGTTTAACTCCGGCAAATTTGGAGCACTAAAGATCTTCGGTTGCGGTCCGCGGAACAAGACCTCATCATTCGAATCGGTACGATTTTGTCCCAAAAGACTGGAGTAGATGTAGTTGGAAACCGAATTTCGGACCATGGCAAATTCGCGCAGTGCACGGATCATGCGATCAAATGAAGTATACTTCCAGATGAAATCCACGCTAAAGTTGCTGTTGCACTTGACTGGTGTACTGGGAGAGCATTTAAGTTCCAGACCAACATCATCGCCAAAATTATCCGGCACTTTAATGACATGTCCATTGGAGCTCCATTCACTGTGCAACTCTCCCTTGTAACGGAGGCACAGCTCATCACCATGCATCAACTTCATGTCTGAATCCGTTTTGGCCAGCGTAAAGTATGCAATTGTCTTCTTATTCAAGCCCACATCCCAGCGTACTTCGATGTTCTCCTGCGTGGCAGACTCCTTAATCTTCTGATCATACTGCGCCTCCAAAAGGACAAGCGGTGCAAATGTACTCTCGTATTGGTAACCATCTTCGTAGCGCAACAAAACATGGGAAGGCTCTGAATCGATGCCTGGTTTCTCCAGATCCTGAAAATGAATAAGTTAAGAGAACATAGAACATGACATAGAACCGGGATCGGATTTCATATCTTATATCTAAGAATCTTTAAAACTACCTGAAATGTGGCCTCAATGTTCTCCTTCCACAGCTCTTCCAACTTGTTAATTTGGGCAGCCGAAATCTGGCGGGCACGAAGTTGTCCCTGCTCGGTGGGTTGTTTTACCAGCCAGGCCAGAAAGCAACGATCAGAAATAAGAGGCTTCCACTGATCTTGATCCCAGTTCATATCCTTGAGTGAGTTTTGAGCAGCACAAGGCTGGCGGCACAGCAAGACAACCACCGAATCGGCTTTGGCGGGTATAAAGCCCAAGACGAAGACATTGCGAACGCCACAGGAGTAGCATTCAAGTATGGTCTCTCCCAGAGGTCCGTCACCATGAAGTGTTACCTCGCGGTGTCTGGCACGGACCAGATGGTTGACAATATGGGAGCCAGAGGTGCTGCCACGACCATTGCAGAACCACTTTTTGCAAGCATTGCACATGACAACTGTGGCAGGATCATGAATGCCACAGTATTTGCAGGCATGCGATGGCAACATCTTTGCATATGCAGAGTTGCTGCCGCCGCCATCATCGTCCTCCTCTTCGAATTGCAAGTCACCTAAATCATTGGTAATAGAGGCCAGACGTGGGCGCACATCGTGATTGTGTACGGCGACGCGACGTGGCTGCAAGAGAAAAAGAGAAAGAGAGATGGAGAAGAAGAGAAAGAGAAAAATATTAGACACACGCCGGTTTGTTAGATAAGTTAGTCAGAAGCATTAATATGAATTATTATTCCTAAATACAAACGAAATGACTCCTTTACCGAATATCAAAAAAAAAAATACATTTGTTACAACAAAAATACACGTGGCCAGACAAAATCTTACCTGCAGTTCAAGCTGATCGCCCTGGGTCTGACTCTGCGATGTTGAGGGCATAGTAAAATCGCGGTAATCATATTGTGTTGGTTGTGTGTCGGCTCCACGTAGTAGCTCGGTGTCATCCATATCCAAAAATGAAAGTGCAGAGCTTGGCACATACGTGTCCACGCTCATGATGTGATTGTTTTCAATGTTTAATATGTTTTATTTACTACGTTCTGACAAGTAATGCAATGTTATTATTGATAGATACTGCTGTTCACACGCTGTTGATGTTGCTGTAGTACAAATAAATAATTTAGTTTGTTTTGCAATTCTTTTTTGGCCGCACTGTAACGCGCTCACCTCGACGTTTGTCGTTCACAAAATGTAAGAACTTTAATTCTTTTTAGCAGTTGCAATTTTTTTAATTTAAGTGCTGCAAGCATATAAAGATGCATGCAAATTATTGTCTCAAAGTATAAATAGGTTTAAAATTCAGAACCGTGATCAAAATTTGTTTTTGCGCGTGAAATAATTTCGTCAAAGCAATTGATAATGGACGCGTTCAGCACGTTGTTTGTTTTACGGAATCCGAATAAAGACTATCACGCGTCAGAGAAAAATTTAAGTATGTTGTAAATTTTTATTATGTCGGTGCTTCAGCGTATACTAAGATTACTTTATTTATTTTTTCACTGGTCTACTTTATATTTACTTTCAACTAACTTCTAAAAATTTAAAATAATAAGTAACAAAAAAAAATACCAGCATACTACTTATTTATTGACGGCCGCGCGCAAAATTCTGTGCTTTGTGAAATAGCATCTAGGGTTGTGTTGTTTACATGTGTGTGTACGAGATGAACTAAAAAAATTTGTTCACTGAACTAAGCAGCTGAGTTGGTGTTTAGCAAAGGCTACAATTTTGTATCATGTGGTTCAACATAAGGATTTTTAGTATTTTCAATGTTAAATTTTATACTTGCCATAGTTTCATAAAAATTGGTCTTATTTGTGTACATTTTTAGATTCGATATATCGATAAATCTGTAACATCCCTAATTCCGATTGCAAAACCGACAACTCGCAACTCGCTTGTTAATTTTTCGCATTGAAAAAAGTGCTTTAATTAGTAAAAGTGTTTTGAAAACTGTGCGGAAATTAAGGTAAGTGCAAGAATAGATCGTTTAAAGCTGCTATTCAAACGCATTACGATCGCTCGAACCGCCAAGTCAAGTGCAAAAATCATCTAATACGGTGCATTAGCGTGTGCGTGTGTCTGTGTCGTGCCGCTACGCCAAGCGCGCTGTTGCTTGAGGGCCAGTTGGAACATCCATAACGCGTTTGCGAGTCGTTTTGTTGTAAATTATATATTGTTGGATCAGTTCATAATAATTTTTGCATTGAATGCCAATTAAAAATAAGTTGCATCTTACCAAATCAGTTACCTCTCCAATTAATACACGCCAACATTGAGTGCTCCAATTTCCACACGGGTATATATTACCCACTACGAATTTCACTGCTCGGTGTCTATTTTTTTTCTGAATTTCTTCGCTGCTGCTGCTACTTCACAGAGTGCTTCTTCTTTCTGCTCGGCACATTTTGTATGAGCGCTTGTCAAAATACGCGTACAAATTTCCGTTCAATCGAGTGTGCGTTGGAAAAACTAACAAGTGAAGAAAAATTTATTTAAACTCATATTGTATTACTTTAGCGGTAATAAAAGCAATTAAAATAATATTTAAAATAAAATTAATTTTCGGTAAATTGATTCGCGCACCTAAAACTCGTGGACAAATTCGATTCGTTTACTTTTTCGCTGTTCGTGTGTTTGTGCGTTACATACATACGTTTCTTGACGTTGGGTGCCTCCTTATTTCCCCTATCCGTACCGCTCAGGTCCAACTTAACGCCACCTTCTATGGTTTTTTCAACGATATATTCCTCAAATTACGCAAAATATTTCCGTTAATGTAGGTTGGCATACTCAGCTATCACATAGACTATCATTTCGATAACATTTTTACATATTTTAATTTGTATCTATTTATTTTATACTTGTGTTCTCAAAGCAAAATGAGCAGCTCCGAGGAAGTCTCCTGGGTCACCTGGTTCTGCGGACTTCGCGGCAATGAGTTCTTCTGTGAGGTAAGTTATGCTATCCATGTAAACAATCCATTGTATTTCTAACCTTTACCGTGCTCCCTGCACTGTGCTCCATGTTTTCCATGTCGTTACCTAAGCGCGCGCGTCCGTTGCCAGTGCGACGACTGACGATTCAATTGACAATTTTTGCTTATTTCTAGACAAAATTTCTTAAAATATTTCAACTTCAGCTCAAGTGTATATTTCTCTAGATATATTCTATATAATAATATTTATTATAATATGTGTACAATCAATAATAATTAGACATGTAATAACAATGTAAAAAGACAATGTGCACTCTCTCTTCATGAACCACAAATTTGCATTGAAAATGTTCATTCATAAAGGCGTACACTGTATTTGCATAACTGCATGACGAATAGCCCCAAATAACAGAGACTGAAATTTGGCAACAAATAATATATTTTTAACATTCTTTGTTTTCTTCAGGTTGATGAGGATTACATACAGGACAAGTTCAATTTAACTGGCTTAAACGAACAGGTACCTAATTATCGCCAAGCCTTGGATATGATATTAGATCTGGAACCTGGTAAGAGAATGAGAAAATGTCACTGCATGTGTGCAAGTAATGATTAAATAATTTAATATGATTTACAGAAGATGAACTAGAAGATAATCCATTGCAATCGGATATGACCGAACAGGCAGCTGAGATGCTTTATGGGCTAATACATGCTAGATATATTTTAACAAATCGCGGAATTGCTCAGATGATTGAAAAATATCAGACTGGCGATTTTGGGCACTGCCCACGTGTATATTGCGAGAGTCAGCCAATGTTGCCTTTGGGTGTGTACTTAAATTTCATATTAAAAAATTTGACTAGAATTATACTATATTTAACATTTTTTTATATGTAGGCTTGTCGGATATCCCCGGCGAGGCAATGGTAAAGACCTATTGCCCAAAGTGCATTGACGTCTATACACCAAAATCATCTCGCCACCATCACACTGATGGAGCCTATTTTGGTACTGGATTTCCACACATGCTTTTCATGGTGCATCCTGAGTATCGCCCTAAGCGTCCTATTAACCAATTTGTTCCACGGTAAGATTCATATAGACAATTACATCCAAATCGGTTATTCTTTGAACTACAACTGTAAATAATTTGATTTTTTGCTTTATTTATTTAATATTTTCCATTTGTTGGCTTAAAGCGTTGTAGTTTATTAAAATATAATTGATAATTATTATATTTAGATGTAATCTATTATTGTAACAATTTGCTAAATGTTATTTTTCTACTTTCAATTTGTGGTCTGTTTGCTTCCTCGGATAACCGTCTGCTGCCTTAAACAACGACATCTCCAAAAACAACAACGACAACAATAACAATGACACTGCAACGATTATGGAAATTATTGCAACAGTTTGTACGGCTTTAAAATTCATAGCTTAGCTTATCAAATTCAGCTGCAGGCAGCAGCCAATTTCAAAATGCCACTACGAGCGGTAAATTTAAAATGAAATTTTTTATTAACATTTTTTTTTATTGACTAAACAAACACAAAAACAAAACAAAAATTCACTTGATAAACAAAAACATGCAACGTCAACTAAGCGTATATATATATTTTTTTTATTTGTTTCTCTCCCCACACATACAACCACCAACCAATCAACCAACACAAAACACCTAATGGTCATCTATCTGAACGACAACCAATTCTAACTTCAATCTGAACTCTGAACAAACCGAATGCAATTTATATGTATATACATATATTTATATATATTTATACATATATATATATATATATATATGTATATGTATGTATATATTACTCATATGTACATGTGTATGTGTGTGTGTTGCTTATATAATACATGTATGCATTATATAATTCTTAAATATATGTATATGTATATATATATATATATTTGTGTAACTGTTCCGCGATATTTGTCTGCTTATCGAAATGTTATTGTGATCGTCATCGGCAATCGATAACGGAACATTGTCATTCAAAAATATTGTGTAAAGAAAAATTAATTCAAATCACACGCATACCCGTATAAAAATAAAACATAACACAACACGTTAAATATATATTTATATATATATATACATATATATATATATATGTATATATATGTATATATATATATATATTTATATATATACATATATATATATATATATACCTATATATATTTATATATTTATATATATATACGAGAGACATAGTTTCAACTGAAGGGAACCGACAGCCACAGACCATAACAACTGCAGAAGGTTTGAGAGCTACGAGCGAGAATCATTTATACAAAATAAAATTAAAAACAAAAAAAATGATAAAAACAAACAAACTGCGTTTATATTTAAAAACAAAAACCTAAAATAATAATAATAATAGCGAACAGAGTAGTAGAAAATGTATTAACTTAAAAAAAAAAAAAAAAAAAATCGAAAAACAAAAGTAAAGAAAAAAAAAAACAGAAATATTAAAAAAAAAATCAAGTACGGAAATGAAATGAAGTTTTTTTAAAGTCACACACATGCACACACAACACTTACACAGATATATATACACCTCAGTAAATAAATAATTCATATGGCCATAATATTCGATATCGATTGATGTTGCTTTCGATATTGAGAATGTCGCATTGTTACAAAAGCTCATCTGCAAAAAAAAAAAAAAAATAAAAGCAATAACATAACATAACAAACATATGTATATACGCATACATCTGTAAATATGTATGTTAGCATTTAGTACTATTAAACGGCGACTGCAGTAGCAACAATAAAACACAACATAATTCAAAAATCATAAACAACTTATATACTGCATCGATATGTTTGTTTTCGTCTCATTAACTTTACGCTTGTTTTTATGCTGCTTGTAATAGTATTTTTATATTCTTGTTCACACACATACATACACCACATATATACACAAACAGAAACACCAACACCAACAAATGCATTTATATAAACATTCATTTATACACGCAATTTTAACCTAGTATTACAAATAATTATGTTATTAGTTTTAGTTTGTTTTTGTGTGCTTATATTATATACATACATATGTGTATCTGTATTACTTATGGCATAAAATTCACGTTGTAAAACAGGACACTTAATAGTTGGCAATACTTAGATGAAAGAGAGTAACAGTTAGTTTTAACTGATTTAAAAAAAAAAAAAGAAAAAAAATTAAAATTAAAATTAAAATTAAAATAAAAAAAAAAGTCACTAAAAATAAAAAGAGCAAGACGTTTAGAATGACAGACAAAGAGAACGGCATTTTGAAAGAGTAAAGTAAAAGTAAAGGGAATGAGAATGTGAAGAAATGTAATTTTACGTTAGTCCCACATACAACGATTAAGGCAACATAGTACTTCCAAACATAAACAAATCTTTAACAATAATTTAACTATATGTGACAAGTAATTATGTACTAATGCTGATCCACAGAATACCGAACAAAAAAAGAAGTGAAAGCCCCCACTAAACCGATAATCGACCATGGTAGTGAGCTGGATGCGAACACTTTATGTAAAGAAGAAACAAGAATATGAATAAGTTCAAACACATACATTCATACACGAACACACGAGCACACACACACACAACACACACAACACACAATACACAATACACAACACACATGCAATTAATTGGAAGCAAGTCAAAAAAATGGAAAGGAATTCACGATAAGGAAAACGATCAGTCAAGCAGCAAACTTAGTTACAGTTACAGAAGAAAACGCAGCTGAGGAAAACACAAGCACGGCAAAATATTAATGATACACAAAACACAATAATAGTTATAAAAATAAGAAGAAGAAGAAGAAGACATACAACAAGCCACATATAGTCCAATGTTAAGACCTATATGTATGTACACTCTGTTACTGGTGCAAGTGTTTTCCTCTTTAACCAAAATTGCGAACACCAATACAACCGAAATACTGAAGAAGAAGCTTTATGTTGTAGGAAAAATTCGTCTACGAGTGCATTAAATGAACACACGACATATACATGCACACATACAGATACACATGCATTGCCAGCGAAACTATTATTTCACACACACATACACACACACACACACACACACACACACATTTATACACAAACACGCAAACTCATACAAGTATTTAAATATACATATATAATATATATACATATATATATTATATATTATTTATATGCATTCATATAGATGATGAACTTGTATATTTTAATTATTATAAAAATTAAAAATTATGTTAAAGCAACGGCGAATTAAAGAAATGAAAAAAAAAAAAGAATAAAACTTATCAGAATTTAATTTTAAGACGTAGCCGAAACTAGATCGAGACAATGAACCAATTATCTTCGGAACACCGAAGTTTTAAATACCCTTGCAGAATTATAACATAAATTTAAAGTTATGAGAAATAATTGTAGTAGTCCGAAATCTGTAAATTAACTATCTTTTTATGAGGAATGGGTTGTAGATATCTTCTTTGAAAAAAAAAGAAAAATAATAAATAAAAATAAAGTATACATTTTTATAAAATTTTCATACGACGAATCTGTAAAATCAAAAGCGCTACAATTTCTTCAGTATGAAGGGGGGGAACTTTAATTTACTCTGCAAGGGGTATAACAAGAAAATATAGATGATATTTGCGTGTTTGATTTACTATCCCAACAAATTTTTAGGGCTAATATATTTTTTAAACTAATCAGCTAAATCATTTTTTAGAGTTTAAGGATCCAAACTAAAGATCGCATATTTTTTTAAAACAATCATCAGTTTTGTTGTAACACTAACAGCAGGCGAAAGGAGTGAGCTTTTATTTTGCAATATATACATAGATACTATATGATTTCCTTTATTTGCCTATATATAGAAATCTGTCGTGTGACAATTGTGTTCGTTCTTTTACTACTATTTAAAAATAAATATTGTGCATTTGAATAGAACATTTTGTGTGCTATTAAAAAAAAGAATTGTAATAGGTTTGAATATTGAATTAAAACAAAGAAGAAGAAAAGAAGAGTACATAAAATAAAAACAAAATTTTTTAAGAAAATTAGCATTATAATATATATATAAACACATAAATATATATATATTTACATGCGTAAGGAATGTTGATAAGTAGAAAGCGCATACCGAAAACTGTTTACAATTGATATATAACTGATACTGATTAATTTAAAAATTGAATAATGATAATGAAAGAACAAAAGTAATATTAACAATAACTAAAATAAAAGAAAACTGATATTTAATACAATTCGCAGTCTATCATTTTGGTAATTTTTTGTACATAGGTTACACACATTCCAAATACACACTAAAGCACACGTGTACACACTGCTGCATAACCTATGTACATATGTATGTATGTATATACTAAACGATTACACACGATCACTCGCTTATCTTCATAAGTTTACAGAAATTAGTATTTGAAGATAATTTTGTACCTACTACTACTAGCATTTCATCTCAGTTGTGTTTCATGTTGATGAATTTGTGGTGCTGGAAAAATACGTGTTCAATGTATTAAATTAATTTGGCCTAAAAATTTAATTCAATTTTTCTTTATGCTATGCTATGCTATGCATTTATTTTTTATAAAAACGCATAAAATAAATCTAGGACTACATTGCGCTATGCCAGGAGATCTTAAGTCGTCCCGATCCCGAGGCTGAGGCCGAGTAGAGAATGTCGGCTATCTGTCGAATTTGCTGCGTGCTATCCATATCACTCTGGCACACGGTTAAGCATTGATGGTGATCAGCGCTGCTACTAATACCATTTCACTCTTACCAACTAAACTAAGCGAAGACGTATTAACTGACAAAAGCTAACTGCTACTATTAACAAAACGCGCTTATCTTAAATTTTATTTTATATGCATATGTATTACATTTATATATATTCCCCTCACCGTCGACTTCAACTTCAACTTCAACCTTTTTTTCATACCATAAAGCTCTTTATAATTTAGTTGCTATGCGTATGTTACGAAAATAAAATGAGCACATAATTACTTTCTTTTATTGTTTCTTACATGCTTATCATTTATTGTTTTTGGTTGGGTTCTCGTTTCATAATTGCACATAATACCTTTCATCCACCCACACACGATTACATAAGTGCACACATGCACGCTAACGAAACCACGTGTACGCCAGTTTCTTATCAAAGTTTAAAAATCTGCTACGCTGCATACGCCAATAACCTTTAAATGTGACAGTTACACACAAAACTGAATTTCGTCTCCTCGATTCGGAAATACGTAGGTATGTACATACTTACGAAAGCTATTGATTTGTTTGGATTGGATTCGAAAGGTCGACGACCATTTGCAAGTCCCTTCACATACAAAAACATTACATACATATGTACATATACATACATGTATATATATAAACATACATATATATATATATATATATATATAAATATATATATATATTTGTTTTTATATTTATAAGCATTTACATATGTACACGTGCGCCTTTGCATTCACATATACATATGTAACACTGTCACATCCTCTAAAACAGTCCAGTTAAATTTTTTGGCAATTAATAACGCATTTTAAATGAAAGACTGTAAAAAAAACAAAATTTGTTCGTGCACATTCTTTGTTTATTCCTTCCCCCCAGTCCCACATCGTGCACTTCGTTGGCGTTGCCAACCAGCAAATTGAAACAGTAAATAACACATTTATGTACAATTATACATACCTATGTATGTATGTATATATTAGTTTATATTATATACATAATTATGTATGTATATTTAAGTTTGTAAACATGATTATATAAACTAAATTCTACTCTTTGATTATCTTTCCTTTTACGTTTTTCTCTCTTTTTCATTGTGTCTTTCTTTCTTTGTATTTTTATTCTTGTACGCAAAAATTGTTGGCAAATCGCAAATCTGGCTACGTTCACATACGATAAACGATTTTTAAATTTGTATAACACCCAACACGCCTGCCTAAATATGGGCGTGTGTGGTCCTGTATATCTAAATGGTCCCAGCAGCAACGCGGCCAGCCACCAAAGGACGAAGAGCCTGAAAACAATGCCATCGATACGATTCCAAAGCGCATCTAATAGGTGTAGACAACTGCAGCAGTCGTTACCGACACAGCAACAACACACGGGCATACAAACAGCAGCCTTGCACACAGGCACAGACACAGCCACAGCCACACAAACACACGATTACATCCCAAGCACAAGCAGAAGCAACAATAAATTCGTTTGCAGAATAAACTCCCCTCTCTACAAGGAGCAACTATGCAATTTGCAGACATAACGAGGCTTGTGCTAAAACATGTTTCAATATCGAAAATATATACATACATATGTATACATGTATGTATATGTATTTGAACATTATACAAAAACAAACAGAACGAAAAAAACAGACAGAGAAAGACATTTGCGTACACATACACACAAAGATCACTCATCACAGCCCAGAGAGATAGACACCTACAAATCCACACACACACACATACATTGATGAAAAATCTCAGCTTTGTCAGCGCTGGCCCGTGTGGCAGGGGCACATTCAATTCAATTTTATTCTTTGCATTTTATTTACTAAGTGGACGGCTAAAGTTTAGAATAGTTTTAAATATTTAGTCAAGTGTCCTTCCTTCCCACCATCCTCAAATTTTCTACGATCTAGTTCCCGTATCCGTATCCGTTTCCACTTCCAAATCCCGCCCCCGCCCAAAATCGTTGAAGACGACGTTACAGTGAAAAATCGACTGTTAATCTAAAGATGATCTGTATCTGAATCTTCGACATCTCATCCCCTAACTGTGAGCCGAAAATGTGTTAATCGGTCTTGCAAATCGATATCTGAGAGTGCATACGTACATATATAAGTAAATACATACACAGACACAACAAACACACACATACACATACAGACACACATACAAACACACACACATATACACAATAAACAATATAAATATACTGTTAGCTTATTTATATACAAATTGAAAATGAAGAAACAAGAAAAAAAAAACAAATATTTTATGTATTTTTTTAATGTAATTAAGATAATTAAGATTGCTCGTAATGCAGTAACTAAACAATACAAATTACGAAAGAAAAGAACCAGCCGAATCCACAATTTTGAATCGGTTAAGAGAGCGATAGAGAATTAAATGAAAAAAGCGCGAGCGAGATGGCAAGCTATACAGCCTCCGAGCGGGCAAGGTATATAGCCTCTGAGCGCGGCTAGCAAATCTAATAAAAAATTAAACTCAATGCGCAAGGACATAAAGTGTACAAGTAATAAGCAAAAATAAAAGAAATGCAAAAGAGAAAGCGAAAACAGAAGTGGAAAACTAATAAAAAAGAATATAAAACAAATTACTTTTTTACTGTGCATTTGCGCCCCCCGCCCATAATCCAAGATTAAATAAATAAGATAGTAAAATTTCAGTTTTTTTTTTCATTCTTTATTTTTATTTTTAAATAAATTATCAGGTTCTTCGTAAAATCGAAGAATCCATTATTATTATTACTTTTATTATTATTTTTCTCTCTGCCTGTGTATTTAAATTGCGTGTTCATTGAAATGTTATTGTTTTTTCTTTCCTTCTGTTTCTTGATACATGTATTTATCATTGTTTACTTTTACCCCGCAGTGCACTCTTCTACATCATCTCCTCCGCTCTTATACATAAAATATTTCTGCTTCTTCTTTATCATCACCACTTTCTTTGTCGCTACCTTCTGCATTTACTTAAGATTGTTTGATTCTGGTGATTCCCCATTACAGACGTTGGTCTTTATCAAAAAATATACAATTCTCGGGAGTTGGCTGATGGTAAGGAATGCGAGGAATACACATTCACACACACATACATACATACATATGATTCTACTTTCTATCTTCTCCTTTTCTCTTTGCATCATTTCTACATTCATTTATCCATAATCTTATAATCATCTACATGCTTCTTCTCTCCTTGCTCCTTCGCGACTTAGGGCCGAGATGAAATTCTTTTTTGACAGGGGAAAACAATATCCTTTTTCGTCTTTTAAATGTATAGGGAGTACTACGAATTTTGTTACAACAAATGAAAGGATAGAGAAAAAAAAATATTTATATATATATATTTTTTTTTTTGGAATTCCGCGTTGTTTTGTTTTTTTCTTTTGGAAATTTGCTTTGGGGATCTTTTGCCTAAGGAAGATGTGCGGGGTGTACGGTGCGTGGTATTTTTAAGTTTTGTTGTTGCCATTTTTGTTGTTATTGTTGTTTTACTGTGGTTGCTTGCAATTAGGTTAATTGTTTAATCAGTCTGAATTTATTTCTACTGCCAAAACTATTTATATATCTGCTCGGTCTGATTGTGTGACAGGCGCTTACAGCTCATCCTTGAGATCATCGCCCTCGGCGCCATCTGTTGGTGGTGGGGCACCGCCAGCACCCTGGTATAGCTTGGCAATGACTGGTTGAACGATTTGTTCCAAATCCTTCTTCTGCTTCTTGTATTCCTCGGGATCAGCATCGGGATTCTGCTCGAGCCATTTGATCGAATCATCAACGGCAGATTCCAGCTTCGTCTTCTCATCGTCGCTCAACTTGGCGCCCAGCTTTTCCTTATCACCGATCTGGTTCTTGAGACTGTACGCATACGATTCCAGCTCGTTGCGAGACTCGACGCGCTCCTTAAGTTTCTTGTCCTCATCAGCGAACTTCTCGGCATCGTGGATCATACGATCAATGTCCTCGGGCGTCAGACGATTTTGGTCATTAGTGATCACAATCTTTTCCTTGTTGCCGGTGCCCTTATCTTCGGCACTGACCTGCAGGATACCGTTGGCATCGATTTCAAAGGACACTTCGATTTGAGGAATGCCGCGTGGTGCTGGTGGAATGCCAGTCAGATCGAATTTTCCCAACAAGTGGTTATCCTTGGTCATGGGACGTTCACCCTCGTACACCTGAATGGTGACGGTATGCTGATTGTCGGAGGCGGTAGAGAAGACCTGCGATTTTCTGGTTGGAATGACAGTGTTGCGTGGAATAAGCTTGGTCATGACACCACCAACAGTCTCGATACCCATGGTCAATGGGTTGACATCAAGCAGGACAATGGCATCAGTATCTTGTTCACCAGAGAGAACGCCAGCCTGGACGGCGGCACCATAGGCAACAGCTTCATCGGGGTTGATACCACGGGATGGTTCCTTGCCGCCAAAGAAGTCCTTAACCAATTGCTGAACCTTGGGGATACGAGTAGAGCCACCAACAAGAACAATTTCATGGACATCCTTCTTGTTCATGTCAGCATCTTCAAGAACCTTCTGTACAGGCTTCAGGGTCGAGCGGAAGAGATCCAAGTTCAGTTCCTCAAATTTGGCACGGGTTAAGGTCTCTAGGAAGTCATCGCCTTCAAAGAACGATTCAATTTCGATGCGGACCTGGTGAGAGCCAGACAAAGCACGCTTAGCCTTCTCGACCTCACGACGCAGCTTTTGTACAGCACGGTTATCCTTGCGAATGTCCTTGCTCTTCTTCTTCTTATACATTTTGATGAAGTGATCCATCACACGCTGATCGAAATCTTCACCTCCCAAATGAGTATCACCATTGGTAGCCACCACCTCGAAGACACCGTTGTCAATGGTCAGCAGGGAGACATCGAAGGTACCGCCACCCAAATCGAAGACCAACACATTCTTCTCTCCCTCCTTCTTGTCCAGGCCATATGCAATAGCAGCGGCTGTGGGCTCGTTAATGATGCGCATCACTTGCAGGCCAGCAATGACGCCAGCATCCTTTGTTGCCTGACGTTGTGCGTCGTTGAAGTAGGCGGGGACTGTGACCACGGCATGTGTTACCTTCTTGCCCAGATAGGCCTCAGCGGTTTCCTTCATTTTACCCAAAACCATGGCAGAGATTTCCTCAGGAGCAAAGATTTTGGCACCCTGTGAGGTGTCAACGCTAATGTGTGGCTTTGAGTTCTTTTCAACAACTTTGAAGGGGAAGAACTTGACATCATGCTGCACGTTTGTGTCAGACCATTCACGTCCGATCAAACGCTTAGCATCGAAGACGGTATTCTCTGGATTTGTGGTCAACTGATTCTTAGCGGCGTCACCAATCAGACGCTCGCCATCAGCTGTGAATGCCACGTACGATGGCGTAATGCGGTTACCCTGATCGTTGGCAATGATCTCAACACGTCCATTCTTGTAGACACCAACACTGCGTGGAAGGAATAGAGAAAAAATGCAATAGGTCAACTCCAAAGATGTACGAAGGTGTGTGTGTGTGTGTGTGTGTGTGTGTGTTGAAAGGATCAAATCAAAGCCAAACTTACCAGGAGTATGTTGTTCCCAAATCAATGCCAATAACAGTTCCCAATTCCTTGTCTTTCTCCTTCTTTTCCTCACCAAGTGAGAGGCCAACAAAGGCCACAACAGCCAGTAAAATACATAACTTCATTGTGTATCAATTTGTTAATAAGTCTTAGTGATTCGAATTTTTCACGAAACAAAAAAACTGTAATGAGAAAAAGTAAAAAGTGTAAACGATTAATAAAGTTGCCCAAAAGCTTAGCTTTTGTACACGTCATTACAAATAAAGAGAACGAGAGTAAGAATGAGAGAGGCGGCTCTTGAGCGGAAACTGACGAAAGAAAAAACAAAAAAAAAAAAAGAATAAGCGCTGACGTTGGCGTTAACGCTGTCAACAGGTAATACCGTTAACTGTGCCACTTTATTAACAGAAATGAAACGTGGTTATTAACAATTTATGACACACATTTTTGGTCTAATAAATATGTCAGGTGCAATGTGTACTCAGAAGCAAAAACAAAAACGAAAAAAAAAAAAAGAAACAAGAACTAAACTAACACAGATAATAAGTTACGAGCGAACGCACCTGAAGAAAGAGCTGAGAGAGCAGTACGTCTAGATTCGTGGCTAACCGTTTAACAACTGTTAAAGCTTTCACAGCTCAGTTCAACTCAGCTTAGCTGCGCTCACTGACATTGACCGACGACGCAACTGCTCAGCCGGCTGTAGCGGTGAAACAGTAACAGCAGCAACGTTGCCATAGAATTTTGTATACGTGGTAACATTTTTCTGGTTCTTTCCACTTTTTAATGTCTCAAACACTTCGCAACTCTCTCTTTCACTCTTAAAATTGACATACCGAACGTAAAGCTGTTGCCGCCAGTTCTCTCACACGCTTTTAAGAAAACTGGTTTTTCATTGCCTTACTCTTTCTTTACTCTCTACGCTTACCATGACTATAACTTCTAATAAAAATTTCTTATTTAGTCATTTCAACGTTTTTTGCATACTCAATGAGTGTGTGGAAATAGTAAATACAAGGGCAGACACAACTCCAAAAGTACAAACAAAAATTCACCTACGCCCCATGCATGGTGAAAGTTTTGGTGGGCGGCATCATATTTCTTTCTCTTTCTGTTGCCGGCACAAAACAACCAATTTGCACAGTTGTGTAAAGTTTTTTTTTTTTATTTATTTTGGAATTGTTGCTCAGTTACTTCTCTTTCATACTTATCTGACGTGTACTTTTATTTTTTGGTTACGAAGTATTAAAACATTTATATTTAAATGACGTGTACAAAGCTGATTGAATGAATACGTATCGCGTACACATAAACTCGCCAATACAAATACACATTTAAAAGTATAAGATTCAACGATAAGTTGGCGCAAGCGCGTGCATGTGTCTGTTTTTGTTGTACGATGTACGCGCTTTCCCAGTTTGCTTCTAATTAAAACGCTATAACCTATTTAAATACTTTGTTTAAAAATGTTTTTAACAGAATATTTAGATGAGCTTAGCTTCTTGCTAACTAATAGCACTACTGCTGCTATTATGCCAGCTGTAAAGTAGACACCATTATGCCAGTGTGTGCACTAGACTGCAAAGTAATTCAAAAAGAAAAACAACTCATACATATAAAACTATATTGCAGCTGGTTGACTGGGTGTTGATGAACTTTGTTGCTAATTGATAATAAATTATTTTAAGCTAATATATATTGGTTGTTATAAAAAAAAAAAAAAAAGGCCTGACTATAAAACACGTCACTCAAAAGTATCGCAAACTGTGACGTATCAAGAATTTTAGCACACATAATTTTATTATTTTTATAGAATCTTTGCGGTGCATTACTTTGACTACATTAATACATTATGTTTACCATGTGCTTTAGGCTCTCTTTGTATAAATTGTTACGACTAGTATTCACTCGAGTTTCATGAAATTGTGGACCACATTGCCAACATGGCGAAACCGCACGACCCTACCCCATGCGTTTTAATAATTTTTATATTTGCTGTATTTACTTTTACTTGAATCGTTCATACACATTTATGAAAATAATTGCACAAATCATACGTTGTATTTACTATGTTAACTTACACTTAGAACTTATTTCTTCCAGCTATATATTTTTCACCAAATTTTTTTTCTTGACGTTCAAAACAGAACTGAAAGAATGTAGACGACTACTGCTTCTTTTTACCGGCGCTTTCTACGTACACACACATACATGAACACTTAAATATTTATGGCATATGCACCCATACATTCAACATAGAGAAGAGTACACGTCAGTGTTCATTCATAACAGTGTTGTAGAACTTCTTAGTATAAACCAAACAAAAAATAAATCGATTGTTATCGTTTTATATATCGACTTTCAAATACTTACTTTTCTACTTAAAATTATATTAGACACTAAATAAAAAAAATTATTTGTCACTACGACGAGTTGTCTTTTAGTTAAATCCTTTGAGATAGTTTAAGTTTTTAAATTTGGTTTTGATTATTATAAAATTTGATCACGATTTCGCAGACACAATTTGTTTACAAAAACAGTTTTTCTGTTTATTTTGAGCGCACGTTCGTCGTAAGAGTAGTATATAAACATGGATGATTTCCAACAAAAAATTATTAATATTTTGTTTTGTGTGCTGATGTGTTGCTTCTTTGCTTGTTATATTAAAACTGTGATTTACTCTCCCCAATGCCGGGCTATTTATTCAACGGGTATGTTTATGCTCTGACGTGTCCAACACGTCAGTTTCTCTTGCAATTCTGATTGGAGTTGCGTGGCTTTGACCGCTTTCGTTTGATTGGCCCGCCACCGCCGCTGGAAACTTCCCCAACCGTCCAGAAAGAGAGCGGGTGTGTGCGTTTCCAAAAAGCTTTCGATTTGTTTATTTTGCTCGGCATCAAACATTATCGCAAGGCTGTTGACATTTATTGCTCCTCTGAGCGTATTCGCCCCTCTCCACCTCTTTCCCATACTTTTGATACCTCTCTCTGTTCACTCATTTATCTAGTGATTGCAAACACTTTTAAATATGTTTTATGGCGAAATATAATTAAACATAATCAATGCATTTTGCATTTCGGTAATAACTGACGTGTCCCCAAATATTTCGTTAGCTATTTCATAAATAGGTTACGATAAAGCATATACATTTCCGTTCAATTTTCTAAGAAGTACACGCCCTGTTTTGGGTTTTTAATGACACGCAAAGATTTTAATATACATACATATTTGATGATTAACCTCTCGTTATAATAAATTAATTTAATTATCATTTTAAGAGACACCAATACACGCACTAGATATACATACATATGTATATGTTTATGTTTTTTTTTTCTCGAGATTAGGATCCCAACATTTGTGCCGTATTTTAATTCAAAAACATATTTTGAGTTTGAATTTGAATTTTTTATACTTTCTATGCCAATAAGCAATCGTTCCTTAAAGCTTACCAAAATTTTGTGGACTACTTGAAATATGGTTACTTTTATTTTATTTTAGTTTGTTTTTTATTTTGGTTTTTGGGGCGGTCATGGGAAGGCAAGCGGGCAATTTTTTTTTTAATTTTGCCTGCTGAAAGGTTTATTTTGCATAACCTAAGAAAAAAATAAAAATAGACTTAAATCTTAGAAATGAACTATTTTTAGAGTCATTTTGTTTTTTATATATGTATGTATGTATGTACTATGTATGTACGTGTGTATAAATATAAATAGTTCAAGTTAACAATCGTTAAGAGCTAAACGCCTTTTAAAAGCAATTTTTATTTTGTTTTAAAATTTTTTGTGTTTTTTTGTTTTGTTTTTGTTTTTGTTTTAGTTTTAGTTTTTCTATTTGGTCGAAGAAAGAGAAAACGCTTTAATAATAAATATAAGATCGAAAAAGTGCGAAACCTGAGCAAGAACTGAAAAGCACATCGAAAATATATGTATAACAGTTATTCGAGTACAGTTACAGTTACAAATTACAGTTAGAGTTAAGATTTAGAGTTACAGTTAAAGATAAAGTTAAAGTTAATGTTACATTTACGGTAACAATTGGGCGTAGTTTAAAGTTTTGTGCACAAAAAAGTTTCCTATGAATTTTCTTGCATTTGAGTTGAACTTTGATTTAAATTTGTAAATTGTTATTTATATTTTTCTCTCATTTTTATTTAAAGTTTCCTATTTCTGTGTGAATTACTTTATACTTTATTCTTTGTCTTTTTTTTCTTCTAACAACTTTTAACTCGAATTGCCATGCGTAATACGTATATTGTAGACTTCTTGTTGCTCTGCTTCTTCTTCTTCTTTATTTATTCATTTTTCTGTTGCTGTTTTTGTTGTTGTTGTTGTTGTTAAAGTTTTTGCGTATGATTCTTTTTTCAATGTGGTTGTTGGTCCGAGATAATTTTCATATATGTATGTGTATATATTTATCTTCGACTGACTGTTGTAAATAGTATAGTAAATATATTTATATAGTTCATAGATACACAGGCTAGTTAACAATATCAACAAATGGGCGTGGCTACGCCTGCATTATTAGTGTAAATTGTGTGTGAGTGTAAATATGTGTGTGTGTGTGTGTGTGTGTGTGTGTGTGTTTGTGTGTGCATCTCGCGGCTGCTTTATTCGAGACATTGGACGTGGCCTCGACTCGCTTTTAAATTTTCCCTATTAAAATTTCCCATTTCCCCCTTTTCAACGCTTGATCCTTCACCCTTTTACTATTCATGTCGCACACCGCAAATGGACAGGAACGTGCTAAAGTTGTGCAGGCTACAGGCTGGAAGAACCGTGTACACAATTGACGCCATCTCTTTGCACTTGTGCCGGAAGTCGTGCAATGATTGGAGCAGCAGATCCGTTGGTGGTGCCGCATTGACCTGGTAGAAGAGCTTTAGGTGTATCGCTGGCAATTTATTGTGCGAGGATCCCGATCCTGTTGTTGCTCCAGCTCCTGTTGGCTGCTGATCACCGGCGCCAACTGGTTGCATGGGCAGTGACGTTGTCTCAGTAGGCGTGGCAGTGATATTTCCAGTTGCTTGATCATCAGCTTCTCGCTGCTGCTGCTGCTGCTGCTGCCGCTTGGCAATGGGGTAATCCTTGAGCAAGCGATTAACAACATAGGTGAGTATCTCGTCCATATGCTCGGCGCTCAGGCACTGCGCCAAACGGCAATGATTGCCCAGCACATCGTCGCTCAGCTGCGTCAGTTGAGTCGTCGATGAGGCTAGCCCAGTTGCCACATAGCAAACAATTGCCGCACAGTTGTTCTCATAGTTCCAGCGACGACGTATCGAAATTGTGTATTCGCTGACCGAGCACCCGGTTTCCTCATCTGAAAGTGTACAGAAAAATTTTGAAGTTTACCCACGACAATCCTGGAAATAGTGGGAGAGGGGTCCTAGGATTAGGTTTCAGGTTGACTTACAATCGAAACGATCGTTGTGTGTGTGCGCCCACACCTGCCACTCCACGAGGGCGT
Organism: Zaprionus lineosus; assembly: GCA_035044505.1. NCBI lineage: Eukaryota > Metazoa > Arthropoda > Insecta > Diptera > Drosophilidae > Zaprionus > Zaprionus lineosus. Next base: position 428,772 of record JAWNNX010000007.1, read on the forward strand.
CACGTGGCAGCGCGGGCAGAACTATGTAATCCATGATGGCGTTTGTGGTGCGTCGTTCCCACTGGCGTCGGGCCTCCCCAATGAACGCGGTGTGGGTGACAAAGCAAATCCCATGGACGACATCGCGCAACTGTCCCTGGGCATTCATGGCCTTGGCAATGCGACTAATGTGACGTAGGGTTAGTTTACACTGTGGCCGGATGCCGCCCTCAATGATTGTCATGCTGCCTGGCACCAGCGCAATTTGGCCCGAGATGTACGTGATGTCGCCAATCTGGAAGGGGGGGAGAGCATCGTTGGTGTTAGCTTGCAACTTGCAACTTGTTTGTTGTGTTGGGCGTGGCACGCCTCAGCTCTCACCCGCGTGGACTGGCTGTAGGGACCAATATTGGCTGGCGCCCAATGCGAAATGCCTTGGACATGCATCGTGTTCCGACGGCCATTGAGCAGTGCCTGCGTCTCCTCGCTGTCATCGCCGCTGTGCGTGGCGGGCGCACGATAGGCGATAGCCTCCATAATCACATGACAATCATCCGGCAGCGGGCACTCGACACAGACGCGGGTGGGTGGATTGTGGAATCCAAATGATTGCAAGTAGATGCTGTTCAGTGCCGGATACTCCGCTATAGAGCGCACATAGAGCGTGGTGAAGCACAAATCCTGCAGCTCATAGCCATTGTTGGTGCACAGCTCTTGCAGGGTGTCCAGGGCATTCCGCATGCCCTGCTCCATGGTCGATGCACAGCCTAAGGGGCGAGAAAATTGGAGAAGTGAGTATCAAATAAGAGACAAACTCGCAACTGGCCACGTGGGACACTCGGTGATGGTTACCCTGTATGCCTGCCAACCACATCCAGCCCTTGGCATTTATGGCCACCTTGGCCTGGTTGGCAAGTGGACGAAACTCTCGCTCGTACTTCATTGGACTTGGCGGTTGGGTTATGCCCGAGGGCGGCATCGTCGTCGTCGCCGCATTGTTGTTGCACTGTGTGGTGCTTAGCCCAAGCGAGGAGACGACCAGCGACAGCGAACCACAAACGGCGGCCGTGCTGCTGCCCAACGGATGTGAGCTACCAAATCCACAACAACTATTCACCTGCAATCCGCTGCTGCCGCCCAACGCCGACGTCGAGGTCGATTGATTCGCGTTGGCCAGCAGCAGCAGCGATGCACTTCCCGTTATGCCGCAGGCCGTCGGAATGGGCTCGTCGACGCTGGCGCTCTTCGTGACAATGGGTATCGGCGAGGACGATGATGTTGCCAGATGCCGTCCAAATGAGTTGCTCCGCGATATCAGCTCATTTTGACTGAGCGATTCGCGAAGTCGTGTCTCCTTCTCAATCAGCTCCAATTCCGTTTCGCTAAAGTCCGGATCGCTGAGGTCACTGTATGTGGACTCATTGAGATCGCTTATGTAATCGAGTGACTTCTTCACAAACACCACATCCCCACCAGCGTTGGGCTCCTTCGGTTGCAGCATTAACTTTGTAAAGTTTATATAGCCGACCGGACAAATGGGATCCGCACTGCTGATGATCGTCTGTATGTCCTCCACGACGATGCGCTGCTTGAACAGCGGACAGTCCAAAGTAAATGTCTCGTATTCACCTCCCTCACCGCACACATTCAGGCCATACTTATCCCGCATCTTCAGCAGATGCGTTTGCATCTCGCGCAGAGATTTACCCAAATGTCGATCCGGCACAAGGCCCAATGCAGCGACCTGAAATTTAGGTAAAAAATCAAGGATTCATTGGATTGGATGCAGTTTCCATTTGCAGCACTCACCTTGATGATAATGGCATGCACCTGACAGTCAATCATCTCCTGCAACAGTTCAGTCTGATCTCTCCTCCATAAATAGGCCAGGGATATCAAGTTGAGGCGACTGCACACGTTCTCCACCCGCACCCGCTGATAGTCTGACAATATGGCACCAACAGCCACCGCTTCCACATTTTGTTCATGCTGAAGAAATATAAGAAATTTATTTATTAATAAAGAAAAAAAAAATAAATAAATGTTTACAAATCTTTGATTTCTGGGTAAGACTGACAAACGTAGAGTCTCTCTTGGAACCCCTCATACAATCACTTGGGTATCATTGTTTTCCTGGAAACACCCTCCTCCACCCACCTTCCTCCTCTCGTATGTCATTTTATTTCAAAATTACCTTCAATTAAAAAAAAAAATAAACAAAATAAACTAAAGCTTTCAGCCGAAACTGTACCCCGGGACTTGCCATTGGCAATGAACTTCATCATGAGCTCAGGTATTAAATTTCATAAATATAAATAAAAAAAAACTCCTGACTTCAATCAATAAATTAGACTTGGACGTAATTTCACTCCTTAGACCAACAGAAATTTTCACCAATTTTTCTGGGTGCCTTAAACAAATAGTTTCCGGATCTTTATCCGGAATTGGAATTTGTGTGCCTTCCCATGTTTCCCACTGCTTGCCGGACTTAAGACATATTTAAGTCTTAACAAAAAAAAAAAAAGTCCTTAGATATTTAAATATTGAATGATTAGAAAGTGACTTGTCATCGCTTTGGATTCCAATAATTTGAATCGCTGAACCTGAGTGAACATTTGTGCCGTGCCGTTCACGTGTTTAGTGACATTTTTGATTAGATTACGTCTACCTCCTACTCCACAGGTAGAAACTAATTTCCGCAATTATTTTCATTTTATTTCATTATTCTTTCTGTTTTCTTCCTGCTGTGTGGTTTGTGGGTTGCGGGTCGCTAGTTGCGAGTTGCGAGTCGCTATACGTACGTTCAAGGACACGAAGGCAGGCAGCAATCAGACCATTGAAATGTAGCACCAATGATACCATCGATGCGATATCCTTTAGTGTTCCCCACAACGTTTTATACATAATTAGCAGATAACAAAAAGTTATATATAAATATAAATTGATAATTGAAATAAAAATTAATTAGCTTATCAGAAAAATGGCTCGAAATTTCACTCGTAACTCCCCTCCCCCCCTCCGTGAAGCTTATTATTTCCAAATTTCTGACTAGCGAAGAAGTTGTTCCCATTTTGGGTATTAAACAATCGCTGGAACATTATATATTATAGCCCCATTATAGGTGTCCCGTCTGTCCATTTCTCCAGCAACTGTTCACACCTCACCCAAAACTACAGGGTATATCGCTGCGCGTGTCAGTCGCCAGCTACTTACATCGATTATCGCTAATCTCTGTCTCAAATCTCTCGCTTGCAAATTGTGTTATGGAATTGTGTACGACCTATGGCTATATATTTTCTATTCCCATTTCTTTTTCTTTTTCTTTTTCTATTTCTTTCTCTTGCTACTCTGTTGTAGCTGTTGGTGGCCCAACCAGACTTCTCACCTTGCACGTGTCCAGCAAACTATAGAGATCCTCGACTTCATCATCATCGGTGGGCACATACTGTTTGCCGGTCTGTGTGCTTTTGCCTTTGGTTTCGCGTCTATAGAGGGGCAGTCCCATGGCATTGGCAAGTATTTCAATGCCCATATGGCCGACCGTCTGGTACATAAAGCTATCCAATTCGTCTGGAAGTGACGCCAAGTGATTTGCCAATTAATTGTTTATGTAAATTATATAAATTTAATTATATGTATCTGTGTGCAATTCTCTGGGTGACAATTAAATTTTACCTCTGTCCTTGGGATGCAAATTGGCGAGTGCAACGATTTCGTGACCCTCGGCGACGCACTGCATCATATTGTAGCAGCTATCCTTGCCGCCACTTACCATTGCCACCACACGCATTTTGATTAGTTGTGGGTGTGTGTCCGTGTAAGTGTGTGGGTGGGGAAGATGTCTGCTTTTCTATCTTTATAAGTATGTATATATGTGTGTGGGTGTGTATGCGCGCGTGTGTGTATGTGTAAGTGTTTTATTTGGTTTTTTGGTTTGTGCTGCTCGTTTAACTGGAGTGTGCGTTCATTTGGTCTGTTTGTTGACTAGACTTGTTTACTATAAAGAACGTGGCGTCTTTTATTAACACAGGGCGGCTGTTATTGACGTTGTTGCTGTTGTTGTTGTTGCTGTTATGTTGTCAACTGTAAAGAGCAAAGCTTAAAGACAGTTCATTAGTGGTTCATTTGTTTCTTATGGTTGTCTTTATTATATATATGTATATGTATATATATATATTTTTTCCCTTTCTTTCTGTTGCTGTTATGTTAAAAGCTCTCTCAGGTGGCTGTGGAATCTAATTAAATGTACAACATAATCAAATTCAAACACTGACCACTTAATGCACTCCGACAACCGGCAGCATTTGACAATGATGACAGCCAGTGTGGTGAAGACAAAGACACAATATGATTGCTTAATTGTATATGCACATATATATCTATATATGCATGTATTTATATATATTTATAGAAGTATAAGGTACGCCCAGGATGCTGTTACTGTGATTATAATTGGCAAAAGTCGGCCAAATGATTGCACGAAGGTCACACACACTTGCACAAAGTAATATAACACACTAACTGCGAATACATTTATAAAAAGAAATATTTATACATGTTCACACGCATGTCACACACCTTTGTAATTTTCCTGGCGCCGTTTGTCTCGCTTCTGACCCAAATAAAAAATTTTCTATGTCGTAGGCGCTTATATATACAAGAATTTTGATATTGTTTAAAATTTACCCGACCCGTTCCTGGCCGTGCGCGACTTTATGGAATTCGCACACTTGTATGTTATGTTATGCTCTAGAGTTGAGCAAGGTTAACAGACCGCAAATATTTAACAGTAGTGATTTACTGTTATGTAAAAGTCACTTTTCCTATGTTGTGAATATTAAATTTAAATTGAAAAAATCTTTCTATTTCTGACTTAACTATCAATTAATAATATATATATGTTGGTTATTTACATAAATACGTAATTTTTAAAAACACATTTTTTATAAAATACCATTATTGTATTGAGAAATATATTATCCTTCTAGTGTGGGCCGGTGATATAAAACCTATAATTTGGAATCAAAACAAGCTTGAACATAATAAAAAAAAAAAAAAATATTTAGAAAAAATTAAGAAAAAAAATATTTTTATGCCGAACAAAGTTAAATGTTTTAATATAAATTTGGTTCTTGATTTTTATAAAGGTGAACGTAAACTCATAGAATATTACTGTCGCAGCGACGGTCATCTCAAATGTTAACGTATTATAATTTACTTTAATTTATGAACTACGACAATAATTTATAATAGATGAATCTGTAATAATTGGTTTACGAAAAGTTAAAAAAAGGATTGTTGTACACTTTATTTTAAAATTTGATCTAAAACATATTATTATTTCCATTCGGGCTTACGTTGCTCATTTTGCGCATGCCAGGGCTCCGTTTGCGTTTACGTTATGTTAACGTACCGTTTATTGCGTTGAGCAAACTCGTTTGTTCTCGGCTAAACAAAATTAAATAACAACAAAGTAATTGTGTTGTGAGGTTTTGGTAACTAGATTTTAGTGTAAGAAATCTAAATATAAAATGATGATTGGATTTTAGTGCAACTAAATGCTTTTCATTTCGGAACCTCGTTTAATGGAAATTGTTTAAACATATTACGAAAAATATACTTTTTAACTTTTCAAGTATAAGGACGAAACGAGGACAAAATGAATATATTTCCAAATAGTAAACATTACAATATAACACATTATCAACAACGTTACAACTGGGACTGTGGCTTATCCTGCATACTGATGATATTATCAACAACGCAACGCCATCAATTTCTACGCAATTTTGATGCCATTTGTAAGGAGGAGGGATTTGGCTTTAGCACCTGGACAATCGATCTATGTTACTTGCTCAATCGATACAATGTGCGTCATGAATACTATACGCAAACAATTGGCATCGATCCCAATTATACTATGCATTTGTATTATTCAAAAATTATTGACAAAGATGAGAAACGAGTTAACCGCAAGTTCAAGGATGCAAACGCAAAGGGCCTCCGAGTTTTTCAGCGCACAGTCACTATTGAAGCTATTGTAAAACATTTGGCTACCAACGGCCCAATAATATTGTTGACCAACGCGTCTTTATTAACCTGTGATATTTGCAAACGTAAAATCTCACAAAAATTAAGGTAAATGATGACTTTTCTATACAGCCTTTCGGGAATATACATCACTGACCAAAATGCTGCCAGGGATAAACATTGAGAATTTCGTGAAATTCTTTTTCTTTCCATTTTCCTCCATTTCCTGAGTTGCATAAAACTAATGTCTGGTTTGTATTCTCGAAGGGATTTATGTGCTTGTTTCTCTCCTGACTAAATATAAGCTTATCGTCAAGTTGTTTTCCTTTATTTGCGAATGCATTCAACACGCGTTCATTCACAAGCTATGCTGGACACTACGTGGTACTCTGCGGATATGATACCACTAAACGAAAAATATACTACCACGATCCTGAGGTGCACGACGGTCGTAAGTACTCACCAATGACATATAATTATTATATATATATTAATTTAAAAATTTATTTTCTTACATTAAGACGTGTGTCGCTGTCGTTTTGATGCCATGGACACGGCACGCATGGCCTATGGCACGGATCAGGATATTATTTTTATATATCAACAAAGGAAGACCAAAAAATAAATTCCGGTGGCATTGAAAAACCTCTATAAATTATATAGTACCTGCTCAGTAGTGGCCACAGGTCTTGTTTTTAGATGGATCTGATCCTTGTGATACTAAGTTGTTGACTTGGCCACAACATAAACTACCCAAAGTACCTACAATATACTACTATAGATATATATATATATTTATAGCGAGATACCTGCAATATAATGCTATTTACCAAATATTTCAAATAATCAAATTATTATTTGGTTTGCATTTACTGTAAACTTTTAAATAGATCTATTTATTAATCCATTCCAACAATTAATATTTATTTATTATTCAAGTAACAAACGTACACTTAATTATTGTTTAGTTGTATTGTATTGTATTTTCCATGTAGGCTAACAATTGGTCCCCATCAAAAACGAAAAGCTTATTAACTTTTAATACTTCAAACAATTTCAGCCTAAAAATGTTTATAAACAATATTTGGAACGCATTTTACCTTGAGACCAATGAACAGTTGCCAAAAAGTTGTGATTTCGATAGTCAATGATATTTAAGTTGTAATCGATAATGCGAATCAATGAAATTTTTATTATTATTCGAATTAATGCAATTTTTAACTACAATCGATAATACGAAAAATTATTGTGAGCTCTGACATTGTTTCCCATTTGAGATATCCGCAACAGAAGATATATATATATATATATATATATATATACATATATGTTTACGGATATATATACAATTATATATTTAGTGTTCATTGGTTATCAAGCGCATCGATACTAAAAGTATTAGTCCCTAAATAATCCTATGACTTGACTCCGTTCGTTCAAAAATCAGTTATTTAAATATATAATAAATATATGTGTATATAAATATATATACAAATATATATATACTTATAAAAACTTATTTTTTGTTTTTGAACTCTATTTGGAACATTTATCCTTGCTATCCTGCTTGCTCTCACAGTTGAGCTGCTTGATAAGCATCTGGAGCTTAATGTGTGGCGCCTCCACGGGTAAGATGACTTTTCCGTCGCCGTCTGTGTACTTGGCGTATATCTGCTCGGAGAACGGCTGGAAGCCGTGAGATTGTAATATCTTTTGAGAGAATATACCGGTGGCATCGGCCTTGAGTAATTTAAATTTATTTTTGCTGGCCATTTCCTCTGCACAACGCACCAACTCTTTGGCAATACCTTGTCCCCGGTATCGGGAATCCACTGATAGGATGCGCACATCGAAAATATGTTTGACCTTGAAAAGAGCAAAAAGATCCACTCGTAAAGCTTGGCAATAGAGCAGCTGGAATATTTTTTTATAGTTTTCGTCCTTGCTATGCTGAAGTTTTTCCAGTGCTTTTTCCGTGTCGCCCGGATGCACTACTCCATTGAGTACGACGCCAGTTATTTGACCATAGCTGTCGCAGTCTTTACGTCCGTCCACAGCCATAATGCTAAGCTGATCCTTTAGCGTCGCGATACTTTGCTGCTCCAGCTCCTTGTTGCCACCGCCATCCTTACAGAGTCCAGCTGCTTTGTTCAATGGCTCATCCGCAAAGAAATATTTACGCAAATGCTCGATCACTCGATCGTAACTATCGGCATCTATAGGTTTGTACTCCATTGTAACTTTGGACGGTTTTTGAGATATCCTGCAAGAAATTGAAGGTCTTCAGAGAAAGAACATATGTTAGATATTTATATTTAAAATTAATAATATAAAATGTATTATATAAATATTTAGTATAAATTAAGTTAAAAAAAATAATTTATTCCCAAAAATCAACTACAAAAGTTAAAAAGGTGATCAAATTTAGCTCCCATTTAACGGACTCTTTAAAGAAAATTCTCTTTAAGAAACAAAATTTAAAAAAAAAATGATCAACTTATAGAAAAATTTACATTTACACATATACACGCACACACACATGCACACATGGAAGGCAGAAACTCTCAGTGGCATTTTTGCTTTCATAACTCAATTAGAGAGGAGCACTCAGGACTCTCTTTCTTACATCGCACACATTGTACACATTCGAACACGCATTGCACTCTAACTGTTTCTCTCTGACATATTTACTCCACTCTTTTGTTGTTGCTTTCGCCTCTGCTGCTACGATTACAATCGCATTATATTCAACATTTACGACGCCTCAACGACAGAGACTCATCACGTACACAACTCTCTTCGGTAGCTTCCCGCGCGCCCTGTTATCACCTGCACTGGGCAGTCGAACGTTAAACGTCAGCGTGATTTAAGTTTATTTTTATTTTTTGTTCTTTTATGATTAACTGTAAAATGTGCGTGCAATATTAGTTAAGTGTATGGATAGTTTTGATAAATTACTTGTTGTCTTGAATTTAAAGTTGCTGTAGTTTCTTTGTGTGTGTCGTGTTGATTTTTCTGGTTGACTTTCAGGATTGCGGGAGCAAGCAAAAAATATGTAACCTACTTGCAGGCGCTACGAAATGCGAACTGCGACCTCAACAGCCGCGGCAACAGCATCATAGCTAAACGCTCGTCCAATTCTATGCTATGTGAAGGAAAAATGTGTCCAGTGGCGTCTGCGATGGGCGCAAAGCTCAACAAGTCATTCCTTCAAATGCGCACTATGAATTTATCACAAATTATCAAATATTTTAAAAATTTTATAGCTACAATAAAACAAAAATTTGTAAGTTCTGAAGTTTTAATTTGGAAAATTTATTGTGAGTGATAAGAAATGTTTTGTAACTTGGATTAAGCAGGAGAGATGAGAGTTTCATAGCTCCCTTTCTTATGGCCGCTCATGGCTGAAGCAATTTTGGGGGCGCGCCTCACAGCTAACTGGCAACAGGATGCGTAAGTGCGTTCGTGTGTGTGCGTGTGTGTGTGAGTGTGTGTGTATGTATGTATGCGCTTGTGTGCGTACACGTTTGAATGAGTGAGTGAGTGAGTGAGTCAGTGAGGGAGTCACTGAGTGAGTCAGCGAGCAAGTGATTGCCTGGCCGTGACTTATGGCAAATTCCGTAACACAAATGAGAGAGAAGCGCAAAAGCTTCTTTTGTTCTTAGGTCAGCCGTCAACAATCAACCGCCTCCCACTAACTCATCCTTGCCTGTCATATACCTGAAAAATTTGGCATTCTTGTGCAGTCAAAGCATAAGCAGCAACAACAACAACAACAACAACAACAACAACAATAACAACAGCAACAGGAACAGAAACGGCAGCAACAACAACCGTAATAAAAGCAACGGTAAAGCACCACCAACTGTTGATTCACTTGACATCTATCTACATGCCTGTCTGTGTGTATGTGTGTGCGTGTGTTTCACTTAAACTTTTAGCCGTGTATCTGCGCACACACACACACACACACATATATGTAAATGGACATATATAAGTGTGCGTTCGCATATAAAAACATATGTATTAGCACGACTGTACATATGCACATACACACACATATACACATCCAAACACACACATGCACACACACATGCACATACATTTGGCTTTTGACTTTAATATGACATACTCAAGGACTCGAACGCAATTGTGTGGCACTCACAAGAGGGAATATGTGTGTATTGATGCGGAAAAATGAATGCTGGCTAACGGCTTATAAGTGGACATTAGCAGCAGTGAATTCATGTATATATAATATTATTATATACATATGTATGTATCTATGTGCTTTATATAAAATATGTACTTGTATGCACTAAAAAATCTAAGTGAATTCCACTCGAGTTTCATATACCCTGCAGGAGTTGCTCTTGATGGATTTATGCGTAAGTTGATTTTTTATATTATTTAAATATTTTTTTTATTATTATTAATAATATTATTTTTTTCTTAATATTAATAATAAATAATATTTATTTTGCCGGTGCCATTTTTATTTTCTTTAATTTAAAATAATAATAAGTGGTAGAATATAGTCTTTGAGAAAAATATTACGTATACGTAATTAGATAAAATTAATTATATGAAATATTATATAATTATTCTTACAAAATTTTTTTTTTTTGCTTAAATAATTATTAATTATTATTTTTTATAATAATAAGTGTGAGAAAATAGTCTTTGACAAAAATATTACGTATACGTAATTAGATAAAATTAATTATATGAAATATTATATAATTATTCTTATAAAATTTTTTTTTTTTGTTTAAATAATTATTAATTATTTTTTTTTTTAAATGCATCTTTCTAAGTTTTAAAATTTTTTCAGTCGCCTTCAAGCCTCCGCCTTTATCAGTGCGAAGATTTTTTATGGGATTTTTTATAGGAACTTTCAAAGGAATGTTTTTGGGAAAAGTCACATAGCTAAGTGCAGCGAATTTAACGGTATTTAAATATGCATATTATTTATATATACATATATATATATATTTGAATTCCGCTGGACATGCAGTTGACACACAACTCATTAAGGTGTGAGCTGCCCGTGAAATTTGAAATGAAAAAAGCTACCCAATTTCTAAGCAGCGGACTTTGACATATAAAACCGTATAAGGGCAGCTATGCCGTGGCTTGACCGCGACCCAGACGGCGGCGCGACTCACACCAATTGGCAGATTGGGTACCGCCGTGTCTATTATTCAAATTAATACTATCACAAAGCTCTGTGCCGTCGGTCGGTCGTTGGGGCGTGGCTGTACACACGTGGATGACAATAAATTAAATTTTTCTTTTTTCTTTTTTTTTTTTAAATTTTACTTGTACTTTATTCTATTGTGTTATTGCTTTATTTATTTTTTTATTGTTATTTTTTTTTTTTTTTTTGGCACATGACGGCAGAAGACGCATATTCAAATTGCGTGACAAACACCTCTCTCCCCGCTGAGAATGCCTTGTTCCCTGACCCCGTGCCTATTCCCTGTTCCCTGCACACTGCTCCCTGCTCCCTGCTCCCTGCTCCGTGCTCCCTGCTCCCTGCTGCCTGTCCCCTGTGCTTTGACCGTGTCCCATTGTCAGGTCAAAGCCGAACTTTGATGACAATACACAAAACAGTTGCGCGTGTTTGTGGCATTAGGTACATCTTCTGTGGGCGGACGGTTGTATAAAGTGTTTCGCGTACTGCTGGCAATCAGCATCAATTTAAATCAATTTTATCTAACGGCCCTACCGTCGCATTGGCATCACTGGCTTAGAGATGTGCGCGTGCCGCAGTCGTGAGAATTTCACTTGCTAAACGTTCTATGAACTTAACTATTGTTTAACGGTAATAATTCTATAAAATTAGTGTGTGACTTGTAAACTAAGTTGGCCAATTAAACATGAGCTTAGATTTGCCCTTTAAAAATAATATGTCAATTTATTTATTTGACATTTTCTCTACTTCTACCTTTATTAATCATAAAGTATTCTTACCTGTCAGGCCTATTTTATTTTCTAGACTTTATATATACATAATAAGTTTTCAGTTCAAGTTGCATCGCGGAAAAAGCGTCTCACGGGCTCATCTCTTGCGGAGTGGTGCCCATCGATGGATAAAAGCTGCCGGGCAACAGCTGTGTGTATGGGCCCAACGGCCGCTTTAGTTTGTCTTTTCAAAAGCGTCGTCAATTTTGACGTCGACGCTGACGCTGACGTTGACGCTGACGTTGACGTTGACGTTGACGCCGCCTTTTTGCTATTTTGCCGTAGTTGTCGTTTGGCCCATTTTGTTGTCGGGTGCTTCGCTTTGAATCTCATTTCTCGTTTCTAGCTCGTGGTCGTCCGTTTATTTTTGTATATTTGTCGCGTATATTCAGTTAATATTTTGTTTTTGTTATTTATAGTTTACGGCTGTTTGCATTGTTTTTTGTGTTGTTTTTATTGTGTGTGTTTTTTTTTTATGTCCTTATTCTGTAATTGTAAAGTTCTTTACAAAATTCATATTTTCATCAAAGCTCCCAAACTAACTGTGTCCCACACACACACACACACACACACACACTCTCAGAATCATCTTGTTGTAACGGTAATTCATTGCTGTAACCGTTAGACATGGCAGCCAACGATCGCTTGCCCATATTTCCGTCGCGTGGGTGAGTATAAAATCTCGTATATAAATTTGATTTTGGAATTTAATGAGGAAATTTGTTTTTGTTTTTGTTTTTGTTTTTTTAGTGCACAAATCTTAATGAAATCACGTCTGGCAGGCGCCACCAAAGGCCATGGCCTACTTAAGAAGAAGGCAGATGCTTTACAGATGCGCTTCCGCCTGATTCTGAGCAAGATCATTGAGGTAGGTAAGGGTGGGTTGCGCGTGAGGAGAGGCGCCACCACTGATCGCTGGATTGTTTGGAAATTGTTTGGACTCACGCCCCCAATTTTTGTAGACGAAAACGTTGATGGGCCAGGTGATGAAGGAGGCGGCCTTTTCGCTGGCTGAGGTCAAATTCACCACCGGTGACATCAATCAGATTGTGCTCCAAAATGTGACCAAGGCACAAACCAAGATACGGACCAAAAAGGATAACGTGGCTGGTGTGACATTACCCATTTTCGAGCCCTACCAGGACGGTGTGGACACCTATGAGTTGGCCGGCCTGGCACGTGGTGGCCAGCAGTTGGCCAAGCTCAAGAAGAACTATCAGAGTGCAGTGCGTCTCCTCGTGGAGTTGGCCTCATTGCAGACCTCCTTTGTGACCCTCGACGATGTCATCAAGGTTACCAACAGGCGTGTCAATGCCATTGAGCACGGTGAGTTTGAATTCCAATCTAAATGTGAGGAGTCCTCTTAGGATTGATCATCTGTTTTTTCTATATATTTTTGCAGTTATAATTCCACGCATCAATCGCACCATTGAGTACATCGTGAGCGAACTGGATGAATTGGAACGCGAGGAGTTTTATCGCTTGAAGAAGATCCAGGATAAAAAGCGTGAGGCTCGGAAGGCGGCCGATCGGAAGCGCGAAGAGCTGCGTCGCCAGGGCTATAGTGTGGCTACCAGTGAAGAGGCACAGAATATCCTCGAAGAAGATGGCGATGAGGACTTGCTCTTCTAACTAACCAAACGTAAAGGAATCCTGCGACTACCACAAACACTACCTCATCCAATCAATCAGTCACTTTGTAATTTAATCCAATTTCGGACTTTTTCTAACATCTTCATTTTATGTTCTTTGTTATGGTTCTGGTTCTGGTTCCGGTTCTGGTTCCGGTTCTGGTTCCGGTTCCGGTTCCGGTTCTGGTTCCATTTCCTGTTCCAGTTCCAGTTCCGACTCGTCGTCCTCGTTGATCATGCCCTTGTATTTGTAGTCATTGAATATACTTTACATACATGTATTTATATTATATGTACGGGATGTCTGTGTGTGCGCCTGACGAAAAACGAATTGTTAATTTGCAATTTCTTTAATGTTTTTAATTGTGCAAAATATTTTGATGGCCCATTTGAACGTCTCATTAAGCCGCTTATAGACGCAAATTGGCAATTCAGTGCCATCGATATGACTGCTCCATGGCTGACCCATACCCATACCCATACCCATACCCATGCGCTCTTTCTATGGGTGGCACGTGCCGTACGAGAAACCACAAAGCAGCAAATTTAGAAGGAAGCCCACAAGGTATAACCGATAAACAAGTAGCGGGGGGATCGTCTTTCAAATTTATTCTCGATCTTGATCTTGATCTTGAGTGAAAAAGTTCGAGGCGAAAATAAATAAAAAAACAAAATAGCAAAAACAAAAACAAACACAAAAACCATAAATAATTATATACATACAATATATGTATATAAAATCATCATGTTTATTCATATTCCATTTTTACTTATACACATAATAGTTTGCCATTGACCACTGTATTTTTTTTTAGATTTTCTTCTTTTTTTTTTTTTTTTGGTTTAAATAGTTTTCACAGTCTAGTTGCTGCTTTTAAGTAAGTAGTTATACATCATTGATCATCGTTTTTATTTTTTTTTGTTTTTTTTTTATTTTTTTTTATTTTTTTTATTTTTATTTTTTTTTTTATATATTTTGCTCTTTATTTGAGTTGCTTAATATAAAGATCATAGCTAAAATATGCACGAAGCTTTTGCTTTAGGAATTAAAAGACAAACATTAAAAGCCCTCAATCATTTGAATTTGCTTTTCAAATATTATACATTAAAAATACATAATCCAATCAGCTGATTACACATACATATGTATGCATGTATATATGTATATGCCGCTTACGTGTGGGCGTTGAGCAGCTGTTGACGTGATCTGTGTGTAAACGGTTCATAGGTTGCCAATTGCGCAATGGGTTACACTCATATGAAAATGTATATTTATGACTGCATCTTATACATTATAAATATGTGATAAATAATGTAAATATATATACATACATATATATACATACATATATATATATATATATAAATATATATGTACTAATGGTGTATAAGCATGTGTATTAAGCAGCCCATTCACGAGACTTATTTTTAAAACGCTTATTAAAAGTACATTTCAAGGTCATTTTTTTTCATTTTTCATTTTTCATTTTTCGATTTCGATTTTGCTTTTGTTTTTGTTTTCTTTTTTTTTTTTTTCTTGCCGAATTTCCTGCCTGGCAAACGATTGCTGCAGGTGCAATGAACTCACGAACAAGTTTTGAGCTGCCCGCAAGTCGCAAGTCAAATAATCGTAAGAAGCTTAAGAACATTTCACGAACACTAACGAAGCCTTTTGCGAAGATCTAACGAAGCACACGAATATCTAACATAGGCCTGTGCATCAGCTACATCCACTAAGTGTGTGTGTGTGTGTGTGTGTGAGTTTCGCCAAAACTGCGAGCTTTTGACATTTATCATTTTTCATTTCTGTATTTGCATGAGTTAGAATGAGACAAAAATAGCCTTGAGAGGCGATAGCTTAATTGCATTTACATTCGATATGCTAATGCGAGAGTTAGAAAGAATCAGAAACAGAATCAGAAACAGAAAAAGAAACAAAAAACAGATACAGAAACAATAAGAGAAACAGAAACAGAAACAAACTATAGAAATAACAATGGCGTTGCGAGTACGTGAAGATGTCATTGTGTTTTGTTTAAAACATCACTTTATGTTTTCCTATAATATTTTATATTATTCACACAAAGTTGCATCCCTAGAATAAATTTGAATCAGGTTACTTTGTATAATATGGTGTAAATATAATTGCCCTCTATATGCAAGGATGCGTGTAAATATGTTGCTTTCCTTTGTATATGAATATTTTTCGATATATGTATATCTGCTTGTATGTATATAATAAGTGGATTAATTTCTTTAATGGCTATGCGTAAGTATGTGTGTATGTATGCATACAATTGAAAAAAAAAAAATATATTGTATGCGCTTCAATAATAACAACGCACACATTGATATACAAAAAGCCTCTACATATCGAATTGAATTCGCGCCTGTCATTCCAGATTTAATTAAATATTTCTTTTAGGTTGTAGTTCTCTTGGTCTTCTTCCTTCGTAGTACACGAATATACATATACATATATATAAAAAAAAAAATTGATCTATTTATAAAAGTGCACGCATATCAGTTTAGTTTTAGGTTTAGTACAGTTGCGTGCTTAAAAGCTATGCTAGCCTAAACCGTAGAAAAGAGGGAGAATGTAAGAAAGTGAGAGAGCGAGAGGAATCTCTCTTTAAGCTTTAGGCGTCTGTTGTTTTTGTAGTATTGCCGCTGCTGCTGCGGCTGCTGCGATTGCAGTTGTTGTAGTAACAGCTGCCACTGTTGTCTTTGCGTTGGTCTTCTTCTTATTTGGCAATTGTGACGTCATAAATATTTGCTGCGACACTTGAGCGCCAGGCATCACACATTTGTTCTGCAAACGACAAAACCAGAAAGATGCGAGAAACAAACAAATAAATGCCAATAACAAAATGGCGTTAAACATCATTTGTGTGTATGCGTTACGACGAGAGAGAGAAAAGTAGGAAAGAGAGAGAGAGGGAGAGAGAGAGAGAAGATAAATTTGAGACTATTAAACATTCTTATTTGTAAGTTAATTATTTAATAAATTATTGCAAATTTGTGCGTTTGCTTCAAAACAAAGCACAGAAAACAACGCAGTGTTGAGCATAAATTGCAATAAGTGATAGCAGGAAAGAGAAAGTAAAAAGGAAATCATAAGTAAAGTGTGGCTAGAGGCAACGCTGCGAGTGGTGCCAACTGTACGAGTGAAAAGTGTGACCGGTTTTTTTTTTTTTTAAACGGCGCATTAATTAAAGAAGGAATTAAAAATTGATTTCATTTTTTTGCTTATGAAGTTATTTACACGAAATAAATTAAAATGTCTGAAAGGAAGAATTTGAAATTAACTTAAGACTCAATTGGCTGCTCTTATTATTTAATGGCGGAAAAGATAGGTTTTTGAATCTCGAATTTATTGTGTTGCAACTTTGGTCACACTGAGTATCAATGTTGTTGAAAGACATGCTGCCAGAGAGTTTCTATATAGTTTCCTATATAGTGTTTGCTGAAAATAGAATCTATATTGCTAGCCATGCTAATTGCTTGAATTAATATGATTGGATTAATATCATTTGGGTTAAAATGTGATAGCTTGAGGTCACTTGATGTTCTCTAATTCAGGTATGTGACATGAGAAGTGACGCACTTGTCAGCGTTAATTTACAGAACTTATTGGCGTAACGTTTCCATGATCTTGTGGGATCGACTGTATGTGTGGGTAGAACAAACTAATCGGAGTATCTGTCGATGGCTTATTGTATCTGAAGATGGTTTATAGTATCTGAAGATGGTTTATAGTATCTGGAGATGGTTTATATCTGAAGATTTTTTATAGTATCTGAAGATAGTTTATGGTATCTGGAGATGGTTAACTATCTGAAGATTGTTTATAATATCGGATGATGGCTTATAGTATCTGAAGATGGTTTTTAGTATCTGAAGATGGTTTATAGTATCTAAAGATGGTTAACTATCTGAAGATGGTTTATAGTATCTGGAGATGGTTAACTATCTGAAGATGGTTAATAGTATCTGGAGATGGGTTACTATTTGGAGATGGTTTATAGTATCTGAAGATGGTTTATAGTATCTGAGGATAGTTTAAAGTATTTGGAGATGGTTTATAATATCTGAAGATGGTTTATAGTATCTGAGGATAGTTTAAAGTATTTGGAGATGGTTTATATCTGAAGATTTTTTATAGTATCTGAAGATAGTTTATGGTATCTGGAGATGGTTAACTATCTGAAGATGGTTTATAATATCGGATGATGGCTTATAGTATCTGAAGATGGTTTATAGTATCTGAAGATGGTTTATAGTATCTGAAGATGGTTAACTATCTGAAGATGGTTTATAATATCGGATGATGGCTTATAGTATCTGAAGATGGTTTATAGTATCTGAAGATGGTTTATAGTATCTGAAGATGGTTAACTATCTGAAGATGGTTTATAGTATCTGGAGATGGGTTACTATTTGGAGATGGTTTATAGTATCTGAAGATGGTTTATAGTATCTGAGGATAGTTTAAAGTATTTGGAGATGGTTTATATCTGAAGATTTTTTATAGTATCTGAAGATAGTTTATGGTATCTGGAGATGGTTAACTATCTGAAGATGGTTTATAATATCGGATGATGGCTTATAGTATCTGAAGATGGTTTATAGTATCTGAAGATGGTTTATAGTATCTGAAGATGGTTAACTATCTGAAGATGGTTTATAGTATCTGGAGATGGTTAACTATCTGAAGATGGTTAATAGTATCTGGAGATGGGTTACTATTTGGAGATGGTTTATAGTATCTGAAAATGGCTTATAGTATCTGAGAATAGTTTAAAGTATTTGGAGATGGTTTATAATATCTGAAAATTTTTTATAGTATCTGAAGATGGTTTATAGTATCTGGAGATGGGTTACTATTTGGAGATGGTTTATAGTATCTAGCGATGGTTCATAGTATCTGGCGATGGTGTTTGGTATCTAAAGATGGCTTATAGAATCTGAGGATAGTTTTAAGTATTTGGAGATGGTTTAAAGTATCTGGAGCTGGTTTATAGTATCTGGGGATGGCTTACTATTTGGAGATGGTTTATAGATTACAATGAATCGAGATTATATTTAATGAGCAGCTGCAATTTACGAATTGAATTAAGCGTGATATATATGTATATAGGGATATATATAGATATACATGTGTGTGTACATATATACATATCGACAAAAGCGCTTTGTACACCGCATGGTACAGGATATAATCCTTAGCTGTACAGGATGTGTGCGTGAGTTCGGTGCAAGTGAAAAAAGAAACGAAAAAACAGCTGAGAGAAAGTGTTTTGCCAAGCTATTATCTAAAGCACTAAAGGATTAAGGTACTATGGACTATGGACTATGTACTTGGGACTACCGACTACGGACTACAGGCTAAGGCTAAGGCTATGGCTAGAAACTAATTTTCTCTACTCTTGTGACAACTGAAATACAACTGACTCGGGAGGTACGGATGACGCTGGCGGTACTCTCAGTACCTTTTGACCGCGAAAGCACAGGGAAAACATCCAATTCGAGTTTCCGGTCGATGTATCCTTGCTTTGTATCCGTGTGGCCATGGGCGATGCTGTTGAAGGCTCATCCTTGTGCTGGACCACAGCAGGTCCTATCATGCCATTGGGCGTGGTGTTGTTGTTGCGCGGTTGCACAAGTCGCTGCCGTTGCGGTTCATTAGTGATGACGATGCTGACGCTGCTGCCCTTGCGACTGTTCAAGCGTCTGTTCGGCGGTGACACCCTGTGGTCATTGATATACGGTCATACATTTTTTCCCATGTTGTAATCCTTGCCTTTTTTATTTTGCTTACCGCTTGCTCGGAGGTGCCACATCTATGGGTTGTTGTATTGCATCCGTGTCCGGTGCCGTGTTGTATGCTCCAGAATACATTGATGCCCGTTTGGGCACCCAATCAGGATGTCCACGCAGAGACATCCACACAGACAGACTCTTCATTAGCACAGCACGCACCTGACACACAAAATAAGGACAGTCTTAGTGCTGCATGTTGCAACATTTTGTTGCATTGTCACTCACCTCGCCATTTAGGAAACAGTAAATTAGAGCTATGAAGAATCCTTGGAAGGATGTCAGAAAGTATGACACATAGCTCCACAGAGCAAACTTCCAGGCCGGAGTCAGCGGTGACAATGAATTCAAAAGGTTTGTTATGCCCAGAAGCGGCAACAGGACAATCGCTGCTCGAACTGCCTTCCGGGTCTGCTCAATGTCGCTGGCCTGTGATTGCCGAAGCTTGACTATCAGGACGCGTATGATGTTGACCAGAAAGAAAAAGTTCAGCTGTGGATTGAGAGTGGACAAGTGTATCAAGCGTGATGATGGACTCTGCATCGACGAGTGAAATTGACTCACCAATATGACCGCCAGGCGAGGTCCTTCCAATATCCAGTAGTACGGAGTAAGATTGTAATTCCATATGCAATCCCCGAGCGATGTGTCCATAAAAATGGCCGTACATGGCACCCAAATGGTGGTCATAAGCGCTGGCATACACCAGCCCAGCAGCGAGAAGAATCTATGTGGGAAGCTGCTTTGGAACACCGCCACCGTGACCATATTGTGTAGGTACAGTCCCTCTATGAACATCCACATGAACATCGCCGTTCGCACGTACTCCAGGAGCACATACGAGGCTTCACATAGATAGGGCTGAAAACATCCGAATTTTTAAACCTCTCCATATCGAAAATTAATATCCCTAGATTAATCCTTTTTAATTTCCCAAGCTTAAGTTGAAAGTCGATAAATTGATTATCGTCAAGGATAAGTCAATCTTCAGTAGAAACGCTTTTAACTTAGCGTCATGGAACTACCTAAGCGCCTAAAGAACATGTTTTTCTTTTATTTTCGTCCTTGTCATCTTTGCTTCTCTCCAGCTTTTCCTCAATTAACCTTTCTCTCTTTCTTCTCACCTTCTCACATTTCCTCCTTCTTACCTATATGCTTTTCACCATTCCTCCGCCCATCCCGCCTTTAATCTTTTCATCCTTTTACTTTTCTTTAATTTAATTTTTCACCCTTCCACCCTTCCACTTTTTCACATATTCTTCTATTTATCTTTTCCACTTACACCTCCATCAATCTTCTCGATTTTTTCCTATACCATTTCATACTTCATCTATTCTTTTTTTTTACCTTTTCATCTTTTCACCTTTTTTTCTCTTTCCATTTTCATCTCTTACCTTTTCTCTTTTCTCTTTTCTCTTTTCTCTTTTTTTCTTCTCTCTTATTCTTCCATTTCCCCTATTTTCAGCTTTTCAGTTTCACATTTCTCCCTTTTTACTTTTACCTTTTCCTCTTTTCATCAAGCTCGCTTTTCAACTTTCCCACTTTTCACCTTTCGTCCTTGTACACTCTCCCATTTTTAACAATCCCATTTTAACCTTACTCATTTTCTACCGTGACCTCTTCTTTTTTTCTCTTTTACACCTTTCCACCTTTCCACCTTTCCACCTTTCCACCTTTCCACCTTTCCACCTTTCCACCTTTCCACCTTTCCACCTTTCCACCTTTCCACCTTTCCACCTTTCCACCTTTCCACCTTTCCACCTTTCCACCTTTCCACCTTTCCACCTTTCCACCTTTCCATCTTTCCACCTTTCCACCTTTCCACCTTTCCACCTTTCCACCTTTCCACCTTTCCACCTTTCCACCTTTCCACCTTTCCACCTTTCCACCTTTCCACCTTTCCACCTTTCCACCTTTCCACCTATCCACCTTCCCACCTTCCCACCTTCCCACCTTTCCACCTTTCCACCTTTTCACCTTCCCACCTAATCATTCCTTTTCCCCACTTCCTCTTTTCACCTCACCGCTTTCTAACCTTTCGAGGTCTCCTTTTAACCGACTTACACTCTAAGATCGATTGCAAGGTAAGAACTTAAATTCTAAGGTGCGTTAGTTTGAGTACTTACTGTACTTTCAATGACCGATCGACTTGTGTTTGTAGCTGCATCCGATTTACCGCGTTGAGTCTGATCAAAGTAGAGGGTCAGCCGCACAATCACTTGAAGGACCATGGCTATGAAAAGATTCTTGTGGATCTTGGTGCGATTGTTGCGCAGCGATCGAAAAGTGCAGAAAATAATCAAGGATATGACCAGGGCCAGGAGCGATAGGCAGAGACCGATGATCTCCAAAGTGCGAGTCCTTTGTGCAATATCAATGTAAAGCTGTAATAAAGGCGGGTCCTTTACTGATTACCTCAAAGGATATTGGAGCACTACTCGGCACTTACACTGACATCCTTGATCTGCAACATGAGACGCGCCACCTCGGGCTTGTAGCACACATTGTAGTTTGTCCAGCCCGCGGCACTGGGCTCAGTTTCGTTGGGTCGACCGCCCCAGTGGCCATCCAGCTCGCACTTGCGATTGGCAAATTCTGTTTTTCAAATGAAAAAAAAAAAAAAGAATAAATTTAGGTCCTTTGATTTTTCTATTAGCTTAGTTAAAAATTGGGGCAAGGACTTGGCACCAGGAAAATGAGCTTCCAATTGATAGACCATCTGACAGAAGGATTGTTCATTTGTTTAGATCCCTTAGCATAGAATCCTGATCCCTGTGCATAACCTTCCTGAGGTTTCTCCTCCCTTTTGATATCCTTACATTCCAGTTACCCGTGGTAAGTGCAACAATGCGACCGCCACCTCATCGTCAATTAGACAAGGTTGGTGTTTGTATTGGTTTTTGTGTATGTGTGTGTTTGTGTGTGTGTGTGTGTGTGTGTGGTTGCTTGTTGTGGCTGTTTATGTGGTTGTTTGTATTTGGTGTGTGCATTGATGTTTGTGTTTGGGGCTTGTGTTTCGTCCTTCAAACCGGTTGCATTTCATTTTCATTGCAGCTCATCTCGTCCTTTCACTCGCTTCCCCCTTTTCATGTAACACTCCTCCTCCCCTACCATCTCTTATTCTCCTTTTTTTGTTCAGGCCTCCCCTCCATCCCTTACCCCTGATTAACCCATTTATTGCTCTGTTCCTTTCAGTCGACTAGCAACGATGTCCACGTCACCGGTGCCTATGACAGCCTGTGTCTAACATTAATTATGTCAAATCGAATCGAATCGAATCAAATCAAATCGAATGCATCGAAATGGAATGGATTGAAGCAAATGGGTAGGGGAGGGGAGGTAGTCCTGCGACATTGTAAATCCTTCAGGTGTATAAAATTATCATTGACTCTGCGAAATGTGACCAACCCAAGAGCTGTGACTGCCTCGATTATTAAATATTAAACTAGGACAATTCCACCTTCATCTGCGGCTTTCATTGTTATTGCTGTCAGTGTTGTAGCCTCCATTGTTGTTGTTGTTGTTGCTTGCAACGCATTTCGAAATCCCAAACCATAGCCTGGCTCTTGCCACTGACGCATGAGTGATCGGCATGTGCCGCCCTCTGGCCCTCCACCTTCGGACGCACAAATTTCTAGCTAAGCTGCACACAAGCAGGCAACACCCCATTGAACACCCACTGCAAATGTGCCATACACCTGCTAAGGTTCCATCCATATGCATTCTTGGGCTCTGCATAGTTGATATACAATAAATCAATCCATTTGGATGCCATTCGGTTGATTGCATTCGATTGAGCTTGATTATATATTAAATGTTCCAACTGCATTTGTTTGCATTGCCATGGGCCATAATGTTTGGGCTTGGGCATCAACTGCCAAGGAACAATCCTTGCTTATCCATAAATATATGAGCACATATGAATATTATATATATGTATATATATATATGTAGGAGAGCTGAGGGGGTAACCTCTTTGTAGATGGTAAAAGGAAAATGTCACGTATTAACAATGATTGAAGGCTCGAGACGCAGTTGCTTCACGCACTTGATTCATTGAGGCAAGTATCCTTAGACTTCCTCAGAATTGCCATGAATATGAGAGGAGTGGTCCCACGCAATTGCGACGGGCATGTCCTTGAATGAAAGCCTAAGAAACGCATACAACATTTATATTCAGATGACTGCACAGGCAACATCTCTTTAAGAAGTCCTGATAAAGGTCTTTGAGTTTTCTGAGAGGAGTCTATTGGAGGCTGACAATATCGCAGGATTCAGTTCATTTTTTATACAAATCAAAAGACCCCCAGGAGTGCGAATCACCATTTGACTTTTGTATTTAAAATTGGAACTGTGAGTCTCATGTCTTTGATATGAGTAGCAACTATCGGTAGACAGGACTTCACGCAATTTAAAAAGAGTTCCTTTAATACCAAGGCATTTCTCTATGGACACCCTTAAAATAATTTCCCTGTATTCATTTGTCATTCGTCGAATTAAAATATGTATAATCAAAAAGCTTTTATACTCACTGCGTGTATCGATGCCGCGTATCCCTGCAGGACAATTCATGCGAGCCAGCACGCCCGCTGGTGTGGGTGGCCAGCACATAAACAAGTCCCATGTCCAGTTGCAGTACAGACCTAAATGGAAGTGAGTGAAGAGGAGGAGAAGGAAAGTGGTGTGAGTGGATTTGGTCGAATAGCAGGTGACAGGCGCTGATTAAACAACAAAACGAGTCCAAGGATCCGAGGAAGGATTCGTACTTGGAAGCAATATAAGTAATCCACGCATTAAACATGAATGACTCAAGACCGAATGGTGGGGGGCGGAACGGTCACATCACGAATAAATAATGTTAACCCAGATTTCAAAGTTAAGCCTTCGACCTCCTTCAATTCGTCCTTCTCATCGGAATGATATCGAATTGTTTAAAATTCAAATATTATTCTTGAATACTAATGTGTCATTCTGTGGCAGGTGGAATTGCCCTGTCCAGCTTGGCCTTGCCCACAATTGGAATTGCATTCCATATCCTGTGAAAAATTGATTCGATTCAGCGATTCAGCTGATTTCCATTGCAGGATTTCATCACAGAATCAGAGATTGCACTCAAGATCCTTTCCATCAGATACTCTACATTCGATACTTATCGTTAGTTTCGACTTTTTTTAATCGATATATGAATAACGGATAATCGAGCGATTTCATTGTCAAATTCCTCGATTGTGAACTTTGTTAAGCGATTGTGATTATCGATAACTTATCGATTACCACTAAGACTCACCTGGCTGCGGTGGTGTATAGTTGGCAAACATAGCCGAGCAGTTGTCATAGCTGTTGGCGGAGTTTGATGCGAATGTTGCCGTCCAGGAGGAGCTGTTGCTGCTGCTGGGTTCCATGGGGATGGCATTTAGGGCGATGCTTGATTCGGTCGTTGTCCCAAAGGCCGTTCCATTAGCTGCATCCGCCAGTCGACTCAAAATGTACGAATGACTTAGGGTTGGTGTCGCTGACGCTGTAATGTCTTCAGATGTGGATGGCGATGTCACCGTCGTGGTGTAGAAGAGTGGCACCTGCCCGCTGCCCATGGTCAGATTATTGCTGAGTCCCTGTTCCAGCATGAACACGTCGGATCGGATCAACGCAGTGGCAGATGCAAGTGCAGAGACAGCGGCGTATGCGAAACCACAGGTGGATGAGCAGATGATGCCACAGGCGATGGCGAAGACGAAGGCGCAGATGGAGGTGCTCTCTTATGGAATCCGCCCTGTAATGCTTTTGACGGTGAAGTTGGTGGCGGTGGTGATGACGGCGTTGCTGCTGCTTCTGCCAGCGTCGTACAGTGGATGCAGTTGCATTACTTGTCGACAAATGGCATAACTGTAAAAACATCATTAAGAAAGCGTTAATACACTTTGAATGTGAGCTTCAAGACGGTTAAAGCTTTAGCTTAAAGTATCTCATGAGCTTTCAGTATGTATTTAAGGGAACTTCTTAAAGCTTTGAAGCTACGTATTTTATATAATAAACTTAAAGCTTTGAAAGTCGACGCTTATTTAAAAGTTGAAAGTTTTTAGTATTTTTAAAAAAATAAAAAATAAATAAATAGTTTAAATCAAACACAAAAATATTATTTACATTTTTTCAACTGCAACTAAAATAATAAACGGGGAACTTTTTATTGATTAATGAGTTTTTGCTTTAAGCTTCGAGCTTTTAGCAAGCTTAGCTTAATGCAGCTTTCAGAAGCTTTTCATTTAATAAAAAATGTTGCTTTTACTTATGACTATTATTTTTTGTGCTATAAAAATAATATTTTAATATTAATTAATATTTTATGATTAACAACTTTTTAAGGTGTTAAATGAAGAGTAAGTATTTGTGGGAGCTTTAAAGCTTTTGGAATATGTGCTTTGAGCAACACTAACTATTTTTAAGATTTGCCTCTTAGGAACCTTTGAGTTTACTTTTCTGGAAATTATATTTAATTTTGTAATATAGAGCTTTCAGGAGCTTTGAAAGCTTTGGGGGTAGAAATGGTAATTACTGCTAAACGCTGATAGATGAAAATCGAACACTTATCGATGCAACTGTTAATCATCCGCAATGTGAACAAAGTAAATAAATACAGACTGGGATTATTTAGTGCTATGTTTTTTTTTTTTTTTTTTCTGTTTCTATGGAATTTCAAACGGAACTCGCTTTTAATTAAAAATATTTGTAAACAATTGAGGAATTCATTCAGCTTATTCACAAATACAAAAGCCGCGATGTGAATGATACTCGGAAACCAGCGAGAGGGCAGGACTCTGTGGCCTTTGTTTACCGATTGTTGTTGCATTTTGATCGAGCAACTGTATTGTTTATTATTGTTTATTGGAAAAAAAAAGAAGAAAGAGAAAAGAGAAAATGAGAAAATGGAAAATGGAAAAATAAGAAGTGAATTGCAGTCGTTGGCAGATTTGTTAACCTCCAGCGGCGACGAATCGCTAACGTGAGCTGCGGAGTGGCATGTGGACAATGTCATCAGTGGCATCATCTGATTCAACACAATAATAAACGACTCACTGCATGTTAGACAACGTGCAACATGATGGTTGCAGCTGCCACAGCTGCCACAATTGCTTCGCCCTCAATCTGAGTCGCTTGAGATGTGTGCTTGGTGTTTGGTCTACTCTTAGTTTAATTGGCTTTCGCCATTGGCCAGGCTGGAATCGGGATCAACGGTAGCTTAGGCATTGAAATTGTAAACCTGCAGGATTATTTGTAGTGCTTAGGTGTTAAGGACTCATCGTCAATGGCTCCCAGCCTTCAAATATTTTTTAATTTTTCAATATTCCTTAAGAAGAAGATTTGGAAATTCGAAATATTTAACATTTGTTCAAATATCACTTCTAAATGGTTTTAAGGAATTAAAGTTAATTTGTAGCCGATATATATCGGCTGAGATTTAATCGTTATTTTATTAATTAAATAATCTCTCAATCGAAAAGTCGTATGTGTTTATAAATTTCTTTAAATTCTAACAAATTTACAGAGGCAAAAAGTTTAGTTCTCTTTGCTACTTTGCCGATATTAATCGGCTTAAAAATAGTTCCAATATCGATTAAAATTATGATGAACTCTCAAAAATGACAAATGATTTTCAAATCACGTATAGAAAGCTTAAAGTTTAAACTTCAATTTTACATTTATTAATTTCAGGATATTCATATTTACCGATATATATCGATTACTTAATATGCACAAACTCAAGGCTAATGATTCAAAAAGTATAAAGTTCTTAAGAAATGTCGATAGTCAACAATTGTGAATTACTCGATGCCGCTGTCGCAGTTGCCCAGTGACCCAAATCGGAGCAGCATCTGTCGCCGCTGCCTGCATTGTCTGCCCCTGGGCACATCCTGCAGATCTGGCAGGTGCACAGCATCATTATGACTGCACACCTTGGCAGACATCCTTGCGTTACATTCTGTTGATTTGGCCCCTCATATCTTCTTAATACATTCACAGACATTCACTGCCACCGAGACACACATACACTTCCACCCAGACACAAGCACATCCAAAAGCACACACACACACGCACACGCACACGCTCTAGGAACAGAGAGCCATATATCCTGTGACTACTTTGGCCTTTGCACTTATTTGAGTTAATTCCTGGCAAGGCGGCTGGAAGACACGTGAAGTGCGTCGCCAGGGCCACTAATTGATAAGCAGTCTGTGGGTCCTGCGTATCCTGTGTGCTCTGTATGCGCTGTGTGTCGTCGTTAAGGTCCTCCTTAACTTATCGCATCTCATAAGTCGTTTACATAAAGCGAAACTCTCCGGAAAACTCAAATATGTCCTTTGTCAGTTGCGGCGCAAATGATGCGCATCGTTGAGCTCTCAAAGCCTGAAAGTCTGGGAAATGCATTTGGGCCACATTTCATTTATCTCAGTTTACATAAAGCTATGCGCCATACCCCTTAAAAAGGAGCTGAAGGGGTGGGAATGAGACAGGGACAGGGAGAGGGCGGCGGAGGGGGAGAGGAATGTGCGGTGACTATGAAGCAACAGACGTTGCGACAATTTGCAAAATTGAAATTCTTATGAAATTATATAAAATACACCGGAAGACATTTTCAGGACGCAAATACAACAAAAATAAACAACAACAGCAAAAATAAGGACATCAGTAGCAGCAACAATAACAGCAACAATAACAACAACAGCAACAACAACAACAACAACAGCAACAACAACTCAAGTACAAACATGCCCCAAAGCTTCCTTTACATCGTCGCTCACGTGTGTGTGTGTGTGTGTGAGTGTAAGTGTGAGTGCATCACACACAGGAGTGTGTATGTGTTTGCATGTGTTTGCATGTGTTGACATATGCTTGGAAAATGCAAACAAGGATCAAGGGCGCATATGTGAGTTCATGGGAAAGCAACCTTCAATCACGAGCAAAAAATCAGCTTGATAAAAACACGTGAATAAATTTAAATAATTAATTAACTAAGAATTATTAATAAATTATAGATTTATAATTTTTATATAATAAATTTTATAATAATAAAATATTAAATATTTAATGTAAATTTAATTTCATTTGCAATGAAGCCTCCATAACGGTGATTGAGCGCCAAATGAAGGTACCTCAAATTACCTCTAAGGTCCTGACATTTGAAAGCTGCAGCTGCGGCTGAGCTTTGCAAGGATAACTGATTGCAGGGTATTTTTAAGGTCTGTCAATTATTTATTTTGGGCAGTTCTCTGATTTCTTGATGTTTGCTGTTTTTGTTTAGGGGCACAAATATGCAGGGACATACCTGAAGGATACGTGTACAAGATATGCGTACACCAATGTTTAAATTGGACAGACCTAAGTACACACAAGCACAACAAACTGCACACACACACACACACACACACACACACACATACATAGTTAGTATAGCTACTAATTATTTGTGCATTAGTCTGTGTGTGTGTGTGTGTCTGTGTGTGGTTTGTTGACTTGTTTGTCTTTGGCTAACGCCCAGCCGCAAAGTAGGCAACACTTGAGCGGAGTGACACGTCGTATACGTAATGCGTGATAACCGAAATTTTTGTTTGCTTTAAACTTTGTCTCCTTTGTTAGCTTACCTAATTACTTTTGCCCCCGTAACGGCAGAGTAAAATTAATTTCAAATATTTGAATGGAATATAGTAGAAATCGAAAAGGACCCCAGCTTAATATAGATACCACCTTGAGTACAGTCGATGCACCCATCTCATCTTCCCCCTCACCCCTTCTATGGGGACTGTCTCAGTCACAGTTTCATTTATTATGCACTTCTTAAAACTTAAAATGAATTTTTAAATTTTAAGCGCACTGCAAGTCCTTTGATAATATTAGTAGGTCATTTTCAGGGCTTCAAAAGGACTTGGCGGTGGTAGTGGGTGCGCCTATCACGGAGGCCTGTGGCAGGGGCTGTGGCTGGGGCTATGAATGCGGCTGTGGCTGCGACTGCGGCTGTTACTAAGGCTGAGACTGAGGCTGGGACTGAGACGAAGGCTGAGGCTGCGGCTAGGACTGAGACGAAGGCTGGAGCTAAGGCTGGGACTAAGGCTGATGCTGGGACTGAGACGAAGGCTGAGGCTGAGGCTGGGACTGAGACTAAGTCTGAGGCTGGGACTGAGACGAAGGCTGAGGCTGGGACTGAGACGAAGGCTGAGGCTGCGGCTAGGACTGAGACGAAGGCTGAGGCTGAGGCTGGGACTGAGACGAAGGCTGAGGCTGGAGCTGAGGCTGTGGTCCTCGCTGTGACTGCTTTGCTCCATTTTGTGCATAATTATGCAAATTTTCTTTTTTAGCTTCTGTTCTTATTTTTGGCAAAGGGAACGCCCCCATCCATTGAGGCAAAAGTGCATAGTGCGCCAAGTCGGCTTAGCCAGCAGTTCAACTCATTAACAAGAGCCTACCATGGGGCTGAAGGATGAATAGTTGGGCTTTGGGGTGGTGGGATGGATATTCGCACAGATTCGACTAAGGCTTAAGGATTGTGCGGATGTTGCTTTGGGCCCTGAACGACCTTAAAAACTTTCACGCGATTTGACAATGACGCCAAATGGTTTTGGGCTATGGCTCTGATGAGATTCGCAGCCGCTTTGAGTGCAAAATGAAAGGATGTCCTAAGGACACACCAAATAGAGCGGGGCAACTAGTTGGCTTGCAAATAAATAGTTGAGCAGCCGTCGCCGCCTTTTCTTTCAATGAGGCGAAAGTTTCGTAAATGCTTCATTAAACGGGGAAAGTTCTCAAGTAATTAATTTTCCCTTAATGAGAAAAAATCAATTTTCACATAATTATAAAAATATGATTCCCCTGGCTGCAGATAGCTGTAATTTAATAAATGCAGCATTTCATTTCAACGTGGGGCAAAACTTGAAGTTATTCAAGTTTCACTTTGGGGATAAACCCGAAAGCCGCAATGTGCAACGTCTGGCAGGTCGCAAGATGCACAATTCGTTTAAAAGGGGGCAGCGACTGGTGGAATATATACTGAGGCTTGCTTTTAGGGGGGAGTCGGGACGAGGGTCTACAAGGACATAAAAGGACAAAGATGCCAATGCTGCAACGTTTTCAACAGCTGACCAAATCTGAGCTCAGCTTTTAATACCCTGTAAAAAATGACTTGCAGACCGATGGGTAGCTGCTGGGCCTCTGAGACCCTTGACCTAACTGAGAGAGATCTGTAGTCAATACTGAAATCCTTTGATTTATCCTTATTGACAGGGTATCATCTCGATAGCCAAAGTTGAACTGCAGCCGTTCAAGTACTTCTTTTCTCACTCAGCTCTGAAGATGGCAGGGAGGAGAAGCCACATTAAAATTAAATAAAAACCAATTCGAGGCATTGTTGCAGCTGTGGACGTTACGACTACTGTTACAGTTACATTCACAGTCACAGTTACAGTTACAGTTACAGTTACAGTTACATCACCCTTCATGCTCTCGGATTCAACGAGCAGTTCCCAAAAGCAGTAAGAAGCACTTGAATCGGGGCTTGTTGAGGGCAGAGTATGCAGAGATGGGGGCGGTGGAGGCTTCCGTCGCCACAGGACATTTGCCGCTTGGTTGGGTTGCAGCACGATATGGCATTGAAAGCTGTACACTTGTCTCTGCCTGCGGCTTTCAGCTGCAAGATGTTTGTCTCGCGCTCAGTCGATGTTTTGGTCTGTTGCCATTAATTGGCCTCAACTCGGCAAACCGAGCGTAAAGGCAAGCGAGTGAGGGAGCGACCGAATGGATAAAATATAAGAAAAGCCAGTCAAATGGTATGATCCATTGCAGCGCCCTCTGTCGATGAAATAATGTGCACACACAATAACATTCAGGTGGCCAGTCTGATGTAATAGAGGGCGCCACAAAGGCCCCCGCCGGCCATGCATGTAATTCATCCCACAGGCGAAAAGCGTTTCTGACAGCCTGTCACTTTTTATTGTGTTCACTACCTCACTTCCTCACACTGCAACATACGCATTGACATACACACATTCACATTCACACATACACATGTACAAACATTCACACGTACACACGTACAAGCCTTCACACGCACACTATCAAGCGATGCTAGACTCGAAGTGTCTTATTCGCTGGCGGCCAAAATTTGTTGCATTAGTGATGATTTTGCTGTTGTGTAATTTGCCAGATTGACACCCTACGTGGCACAAGTAAAAAGATGACTTCCAGATACTCTGCTAGCTGCAGATCCTTCCAAATTTTTGAGTATTTATATCTGATAGGTAGATTGTTGGGCAACTAGGGAAGTACTCGAAGTTTTTCCTTTCTACTTGTAACTTTTTTTATATTTTAGAAATTTAATTATAATTATTTATTTAAAAATACTTATTTTTATAAATAATAATGGTAGTTGTTGCTTAGTTGCTGTTGGGTGTAGTAGTGTGCTTCACACACTAAGCAAATGTTATTCTCCTCATAGCTGCAGTTTGAAAAAAATCATTGCCTACCTTTGGGCTGAAGCTTGGCTTAGTCTTTAATTTGTAAATCGCAGGATGGGTGGGCTTTGGGTATTGCATTTTAAAACATTGCTTAAATTAAGCTTTTCGCCGGCTTCGCCTGAAATCAAATCCAAACACCTACCTAGTCAATGGCATAGCAAATAAGCAGATATCTGTGTACAGTCCAGGGTCCTGAGTTCAGGCTCTTTTCGTTTATTTACCTCTGGCCATTGGCTCCTCTGCTCCTCTGCTCCTCTGCTATTCGTATGCTATTTAAAGAGCTGACTGTCAATGACTGGTATCTGCCAAAGGCAGTACTCATTGCATAGACCTATCTCTCTTACCCTCCTTCACCATATCCATGTCTCCCCCCAACCCGCCAACATCATTTCTGGCCAGCACAGTGGCTGAATTTTAGACCTTGGCAACGGGCAAACTGCCAAAATAATTTCGTAACCCTCATTTGTACCCACTTTCCCCCTTTGCTGTCTTCATTGTTGTTGTTGTTGTTGTTGGTGCTGTTGCTGTGGCTGTGGCTGCTGTTTATCGTTGTGTGTGTGTGGTATACTTTGTAGCCCGTTAGATCGGATGGCGTTCGTTTATTTGACTGCTTGGCCATCATTATTCCCTGATTTGCTTTTCGTTTCGAATGGCAAAGCGAAACGAGCATCGACATGCGTTTTGTGCTTTCGGCGATTACATAATTAAAATATAAATAATTACAATGTATTATGTTCCTGTCAAAGGACCCACAGCAGAGCTTTATACGCTCTATTTCTCTCCCTCTCCCTCTCTCACTCCACTCTCTTGTTACAAAGGATTCATATTTCCAAAGTTTAACTCCTGCCAGACGAACACATCGAATGCTTGCGTTTGGCATTTATTTATTTTCAAAAAGGACGAAATGTCACTTTACAATGTATTCAATTTACATGCGCAAGTAACTGTTATTTAGTCACAGGTTACTTTGTGACCGGTCACGTTCCACTGACCAATGTGGAAGACATAATTTCATTCAAGCAGCGAGCTGCGTGGAAGAGAAGCCATAACAACAACGACTTAAGGATCACGATTTGGTACAGTCGCGTCGGAATTGCTGCAGTTAAGTCACAGTCACGGTGTTGCTTCCTTTGTGGCATTCATTGGTGCATTCAAAGTACAGTCAGGTTGATTGCATAATATCCTTTCACACGTCTCCGTCAGCTGTTGCCCAACGGTCACATAATATGCGTTCAAATAGCCTCACTCGGTGACAAAGGCGAGGCAATGAAAAGGACGAACTGAATGGATAATGGGATAAAGGATGGCAGCTAAGGAGCGAGGAAGTAAAATGTGAGGCAGAAAGAGAGGGGAAGAGAGAGTGCATTGAGTCGTTGTTAGCCTTCATAAGTGTTCAGCCATAGAAAGGTTATGTTGTGTAACTAACCGGCTTGGCAAAGGATGTGTACGGTCCTTCCGCGGGGAGAGGAGCTGCCTAAGGAGCCCATCAAAGAGGCAACAAATCAATTCAACTCAATCGCAAATATCAAACTGTACGAATGCACAGCCAAGATACAAATAAACATGAAAGTACAAACACGAGTGCACACACACACACACACACACACACACACACACACACACATACACACACACACATTTACATATTCACACGTACTTAGAGCTACGCATACACGTAATTCTAAGTGCAGTGCATGGCATAGTCCTTAAGCAGAGGAAACCAACCAAATTCAAGAGTTTGGAGCTGCCCCTGCAGATCTCGCAGCATTTTCCAACACCACCAAAAACAAATACAAGAGCAACAACAGCAACAACAACAACAACAACAACAACAACAACAACAACAACAAAAACAACAACAATGCAACAATTGATTTGCGCAACACTCAACGTTTTGCGTCTGGCAGCGGGAAGAGCGAGGAAGGACTCACAAATAGTTGCAGAATGCAAACTGATGGCGCAAGGAAAAAGCCCGTAAAAATCTTATAGTTCAACTGCTCCTTGACATGTGTGGGGATAGCAGGATAATGGCGAGGAGTGAGATGATGGTGTGGTGTAGGGAAGGTAGATGGTAAGGGAATGGAGAAGGGAAGGGAGAAGGGAGAAGGGAGAAGGGAAGGGAGAAGGGAAGGGAGAAGGGAAGGGAGAAGGGAAAGGTAGTGCAGTGAGGAGCAGTCAGGTAAGAGTTGAAAGCAAGTCTACATTTATATGCAAGGACATGCCGCCCCTTGCAAAACAATTTTTTCTTTTTAGTTTCTTTCTTTTTTTATATGTTCTATATCGGGATGTCCTTACGCAAGCTGGAAGCTGGAAACTGAAACCATCAGAGGGAGTTTCTAATGATCAACCTGAAAACTTAGCTGCCATTAATTGTAAGCTTGAGTTTGAATTCGATAATAATTATTTTTGATATAAAATTTAAAGTTTATCGAAGTTTGCGTTCAAGTTTCTCCAAAGGATCTGCCATATTGCAATGCGCAGAGCTACGGAAACATTTGGTATTTGTTTTGTTTTGGCGGGGCAAAGTTGCTGGATTATTTTTGCAAATAGTTTGAAAATAAATGCAGATATTTAAGCAGACACATACAGACATACACACACACACATACACACACGCATACATACACACACGCACACACGTACTTAAACAGTCCACTGCATGGGAGTTGCAGCGATGCATTGCATACTTTTCGGCGCAGGCTTTGCATTAATGACGCCTTTATAAAGTATGCGTAGGTGTGTGCGTGGGTGTGTGTGTGCGTGGGTGTGTGCGTAGGTGTGTGTGTGTGGATGTGCGTTTCAATCAATACAACTGAAATAAATGTAAGGGCATTCAAAAAAAGTGCAGCAACAACTGCAAAGTCATAAATGTTAATGGAGCCCAGGCAAGGCGAGGCACACGGACGCAGGACTCCAGGCAAGGGGCCAACCAAATGGCTGTCAGGATGGAGGCCACAGCAGGCAGGAATGGCTTATTGTTTACCCATTTTTTATTTTTTTTTTTTTTTTTGTGAGAAAGAGAGAGAGAGTCCGCCCACGCTCGTGCAACGGAAGCAGCCACATTGCACAATCCACTGACAGCGGATGTCAAACTGCGTGCAGGACCAAAGGATTGCGATGTTAAAATTGTAATGAAATGCGGATTACAGATCTGAGGGCTTAACTCAAATGTGTGTCGAATGTTGACTATGGGAAGTGGCGTATTTGCTCTGTGCTGCATGTTGCATGTAGCATGTGGCATGTGGCATGTGGCATGTGGCATTTGGCATGTGTCGACTGTCGACTGTAGACTCTCGACTCTCGACGCTCGACTGCCAGTTGATGGTATATATTTTATGGGTGTCTCGGCTCTGGGATTAAAGTTGTCTGTCGGCTCGTGTAAGGATTGGGAGTCTTTTCATTTAATGAACTTCACCCCGACAAACGAGTGCACGTTCCGATTGGTGGGTAGGTGACGAGTCCTTAAAAGCTATGCACATCAAATGTCACAAACGCGCAAAATGTGATCCAAAAGGATTTGCGTTTCAAGGATTACAGATTGTGAATAACGGATAATTAACGTGCAACAATCATGCATTCACTCAATACCATTGTCAATATTGTCAAAACAGGATAATTGAATATTCTATGTTGCGAATCGAGCTGCTGCTTTTGTAATTATCGCTTCAAATGAAAATTTCTGTTTATGTCCTTTTAAAGCTTGTGTAACCCAACGCTGAAATTTCCTAATTGCTGTGATTAAAAGACGAGGCGAGGCGGCAAAAACAACAACTCACACACTCGCACTCGCAAGCTTACACCCACACACCGTCACACCGTCACACACACACTCACACTCATACACATACATATACACCCACACACAGATCCTGCACTCTGCAAAAACAAATACTAATAACTATAAGCCACAGCCACGACCTATGCCTTTTGCCTTTAGTTCTCCACCACCCCCCTCCCCTCTCTCTCTCCCTCTCTCTCTCCCACTCCCACTCTCTCTCCCTCTCTCTCTCTCTCAGTCTGCCCTTCACTCGGTGTTTTGCATAAATTTCCATATGAGTTGCATATGCAGCCACAGAAGGAGCGGCACTTGGTAAGTGGCAACGCCGCAGCCACTACTACCACCATCACAATCAGAATTACCAGCATCACCACCAGCCACGCCCCTGCCCCTGACCACCGCCAACCATTGAAGCCAAGTCCCTGGGAGCCTCGTTGCCAATGTTGTCGTCCTTTTCTCAATAAGCTGCACAGTGACGCAGACCAAACAACTCGAAAATTCAAAATAAATGCACCCAAAACACGAAATATAAAAACAAAAAAAAATAAATAAAAAAAATAAAAATATTAAAAAGGACCTGAAGAAAATTAAAGGGAAAACTGAAAGGATGTGCCATATAAATACATTTATAAACGGAGCTGGCTCTTCGGATCGAGATAACCATATGGAAAATCCATGTATATCGCATCCTTGCGAAGGAAGTAATGCATGCGCAAATAAGGAACAGGTTTTAAACGTTACTAAGGATTAGTGCCTGTTGCAGTTGGAAGCGGCGACTTATGAAGGACGTTACTCGGAGCTTGAGCATTGAATGGGGCTGAAATGCGTGAAGCTCTTAAGCCTTCAAGTGCTTCTTAAGCTACTAAGTTATGCGTTGGCTATTCGCGTGAAAGGATTTATAATATTTTTTTTTATTTTTTTTTTTAATATATTATTTATTTTTTGCTATTTAAATTGCTTTGATTGTTGCACTGAATGAGAAGCACTGTTAGTTACCGGTGGCTGGAGACTAGCAAAGCAGCTTAACAGTTGCGCTGGTAATGGAATGCGATGCAATGATGAGGACGACGATTCGCCTAGCTAATAATGATGGCACTCATCATGATGATGATGATGATGATGATGATGATAATCTGACTAATGATGTTGTTGCTGCTGAATCTCGTTCAGGGTCCATGGGCTCATGGAAACAAAGAAAATGCAATGAAAACACGAGAGAAATAGAAAGACGAAAAAATGTTGCATACTTTTCTGCGCAGCACTGACCAAATCCAAGTAGGGCCCGCTTTTTGCTGATCCTGTCGGCTTAGCCGTCAGCCACCAGCTTGCTATCCTCCAAGCTCTCTCCTATGCTTTGCCTCTGTCTGTGTTTGTGCATCTGCCTCTGCCTCTACCTCTGCCTTTACCACTTCCTTTCGCTCCCGCCTGTGCCCCCATTCCCCCTACCCCAAAGCCCCATTGCCTTTTCTTCTGTCTGTTTGTTTGTCTATTTATCTGTTCTTTTAGACTTTGTTATGCTTGTCGTTTTTGCCTGCTCCTCTTTGGTTTTGCCGTTTTGTCTGCATATTTGATTTGGCTGCCCTTCCGCTTCCGTTTACCCACGGCCGCTGCTCCGTTACACACTTCTCTCTTAGTATTTGTACATGTATACAAATACAAATATATGTATGTGTGTGTATGTGTGTATGTGTGCTTGTGTGTGAACTGTTGTACGGCGGTGGCTTAAACAGACTAGCTCTAATTGCCAAAGCAGTTAGCGAGGCTCTGGCTCCGTCCATTGTTGATTTGGCGAGCATTAATTAAAATTTACATGCAACTCATTAAAATTTCCGATTCCTAGCTATACGACTCCGTGCAAAGGATACCAGATACTGGCCACTTGGCAGGGGATCGGGTAACGGATGTCAATGTCACAAGCTGCCTGACCACTGATCACGTTAACTGGCAATTTCAGGTGCCAACTTTTGGCGGGTTTTTCAGTCATTCCCTTGACTTTTCTCAGCATTAAAATTGCAGGACAATTGCTTGAGATTTGCCTTGAAAGGATGTCGCTTTCCAAGGGAATGTGGGGCAAGAGACTGTGGTAATGAGGAGTTAGACAGTTACATATTGTAAAAAAATAAAATTGATTAAAAGGGACAGCATTTTGAAAAAAAGGATATGAGACAAATTAAACATAAAAATAGAGAATAAAAAAAAAATAATAAATAAATTTTAAATTAATTTGTCGGCATTTTTGATTTGTTTGTCCTTCCGTTTTCGTTTACCCACGGCCTCTAGATAGACTCTAATTGCCAGGACATTTAATTTTATTTAGCGACCAATAATTAAAATTTACAAGCACCTCATTAAAATTTTCGATCTAAAATAATCAGACTCCGTACGCAGGATACAAGCGGATAACAGATGTTAATGTCACAGGCACCTTGACACCTGGCATTTTAGCTGGAAATTTCAGGTGCTAACTTTTGACTTCCTTAGCACTAAAGTTCCAGGAAGTGGGACAATTGTTTAGGATTTTCCTTTATAGTGAAAGTTCAAATTCGCAGGAACAGGACCTTCCCAGTGGTATGTTGGGGACAAGTAAAGGTACCTCCGAGTTCGGTGGGAAAAGGGAGGTGCGGGAACGGAGGAAGCCTGACCGCCGAATGGCAAATAAAGTAAAATATTTAATTATAAGGCAATGGGTAAAACTTCACTTGAAGGATAATAGTATAAAGGATATAAGAGAAATAAAACATAAATAAAGAAAATATTTAATTACAATTTTGAGATTTTTAAATATATAATTTTAAATAAGGAGAAGTCGCAACGTGAAGGAAAGTAAAGAGGACAAGTAATGAATGTCTAAGTAAAAGGAAAGTGGGCGAAATTTAGAAAGCAAATCCTGAAATAATGACAAACGACTTACAAGGATTCTTATGTAATATTGAAATCAAAGGAAAAATGAGGTATATTTAAAAAAAGGAAAAAGAAGACGAGAGGACGAGAGGACGAGAGGCGAGGAATATTTGATAAGAGAAGAAAATGTAAAAACAGAAGAGCTTTAATTGGGTGAGACTTAAAAAAGGATACACGAGGAATGGAAACCTTAACACTCACAACAATTGATTTTCGGCAGGACACGCGTAAAATGATAATTAAATTTAATAGTTACATTTATGCTTTATCTCATATTAATTGGATAAGCGGGCAGGACATATGCAGGACATTAATTGAGCCAATTATTTGAGGGCTGTATTTATGGAAAATGGGAAATGGAAAATGGGAAACACGCGTAACCGAAATCAATAAATTTCCACATCTAATGACCGATGAAACTTGCGGATTGTTTTAATTGCCGCAGGAAGCGAGCAATAAAAATTGGTTAACATTTTTTTTTTTTTGTGGCTGCTGTAACTGTGTAACTTGTGTTGCCACTTTTATGGCCCGCATAATGTGCTGCCACTGTCAGAGGCAACAAGGCCGCACACGCGGCGTATGATTAATAAAAAAAGAAAATAAATAAATACTACAGAATTTTATTATGCATACGCACGATGGGACAGAGACTTTTGATGCGGGCAGAAGCTGCACTGGCGCCAACACAGTCTAAATAGATTTATTTAAGGATTATCGAATTACAAACGGAATCAAATGTTATCCATGGCCGCTGCGGTGGATGTAGAAACTGCTGATGGGAAGCCACAAGCCTCCTTCTAGGATCAGTCCGTGTTTAATTACACATCAGGATACGGACCCAAACTACTGACAATGACGTCCAGTTCAGCCAGCGGGATTCAAATGAATCAATCACTTAAAGGGGTGAATGTGAACATGGTTTATTTTTAACACACACACACACACGCACACACACACACGCACGCATACAGAAGCACATTAAAGGCTCGATTTAACAGTTTGTTGTTTGCAATTGAAGTGATTTTCAACTTCTGACTTTGTGTATTTTTTCAAGCGTATAAAATGTTTCAAGATGTTTTCAGATAGCAGAGCGAAGTCAAGTGGATAATTATAGCTGTGTTTCAAGGACTACACTCGTATATCCTTAACGCAGTATCCTGATAGGCTTGTGGATCATACATCAGACACTTCATCTTTCATTCCATGCCAAAGAGTCAGCAAATTTAATTAATTGAATTAATTGCTGCTGCAATTAGGAAAGATGACTGAATGTCGCCAAAGGTCCTTTTCGTTTCCTTTTCAAATCTCTCTATAATTAATTCCTTTGATTTCCGTTGTAAGTTGAGTAAGTGAGTGTTTACCGTTGAGCACTAATTTCGGAATTCACTTGAAACCAAACTGAGAATAGACACAACTTTTGTTTTGAAGGTGTTCCTACTTTTATCCTGAACTGACCACGAGTCCTTGTGCCATACTTGCCGCCTCATTGAATTTTTAGGCAGCCAATAGTCCTGCCTTTATATCGTAGCGGGATTTGATTGGGTTTTAATTTTTTTAAATTACTATCCTAATGGAAACTGCAGGAACTGAATCATTTTATTATTTTTGAAAGGACACTTGCAACGTGTGTCCTGGCATTTAGAATAATCAGTAAATAAGTGAGGGGCGATTATTTTGGCCAAGATTTCGCCGGAAATCTTTTCATTTTTCTTAGTTCATTGTAAATTCATGCAATTTTTTCTTATTTACATTTGTTTCCTGTTTATCACAGAATTCATCTTCCTTTCATACCCATTTCCTGTACATCCTTCCTCATAGTCCTTCTGTTCTATCTGCCATTCGCCCATTTGTCCTATTAAGAAACAGCCGCTTTCATTTTTGCCTCTACTTTCGCATTTGAGAAGGACAAATCAAGATCAAGGTCACTCTAGGTTGCTAGGCACACTGGCCGTGTGTTACATATACTTGCACACAGCTTGTGTACCAACTCACACACACACACACAGACATACACTTTCGTGTACACTCACCCATTTATAAGTAGAACAAGTGATGCATGTAAATGCGGCCCAGTGGCAGAAGCAGCTGCAGCTTCTCATATGCAAATTATTGTCTCCTGAGCATCCCCATTCGCTCTTGCTACCTCTCTCTCTCTCTCTCTCTCTCTCTATCTCTCTTTCTCTTTCTTCTCTCTTTTTTACACATTCTTCTTTTCTCACATTCTCTTTCTCCTTCAGTCTTAATGCCTCTCCGTCTCTTAGTCTCACTCTGTTCTCCGCTGTGTCTGTTTAGTGTAAGTGGAACAGCTTAAGTATGTCTGTGTATATTTATATACACATACACATGCACCCAAGCACACACACACACACACACGCAGACACACACATACACACACATACACATACATACAATTATTTTCCATAATAAATCTCTCTTCAGAGCTGTGCTTGGCTGATTAACACCCAAGCCAAGATGCAAGCTAAGACAAGTTAAGTACTTAGCACAGTGTCCTGCGATAGCAGAAACTGTGTCCAAATTTTGTTAATCAAATAAAAATAGTTACATAACTAAGAAGTTTTATAATTTAACTGCATTGCTCCACTTTATATCTTAGCTGCTCTGAAATTGCTGCGTATTAATTTTAAGTTATTTAAATGTATGAAAAGAACAGATAGATTTGAGCTATTGCCAGAGCATCTCGTTATTTTTAGGATTCTACTCGCTGTAATAACTCGCTAGTTATTTGGTGTATGCAGAAAGAGCGTTAATCCTCTAAAGCTTAAGTCTAAATATTAACTTTCTTTAAAGCATTTAAGCACTCGCTATAACTTCTCGTTAGTTTCATCCTCTTACTCGCTGTCACTATTCATTGCGTTTACTCTTTGCTATTATTCGCTGTCATTATTTGCAGTTGGATATTGCTATCGGCATTTGCTTTCATTTTTGGTATTTGTCGTTCTTATTCGTAACTGTTTCTCGTTAATACTTCCCGTCAGAGTTGAGATCCGCAGCTGTTAAAAGTAACAACAACTTCTGATGAAGTAATATTTACCCCGACTGTTTGCAACACTTGATAAAATTGGCTAACTTTGTGAACTTTTTATCTCCATTTTGTGACACTGTGCAACAGAATGCGATGCAAGTTGTACTGGCCACAGGGTATAACATTTCATTGCCACATTGTTTAGGCGTTCATTCTTTATAACAGGCTACAGATTCTTAGCCACTTTTCACCCACGCATCTCCCCACCCCCACCCTGCCCAACTGGCCTTCCCACAATCATTTCAAATACAACAATAAGCTGCAAAAAAAAAAAAAATCGTTGTACTCTTCGCTATGCCCCCTCCCTCCCTACTGCCACCACACCTTGTATCCTTAGCCCTCTGCCAAGTAAGTCGGTGACTGAGTCTTTGTTTTATATGTTTGGCCGCCCGAGCACAATGCAACAGTTTTGGCCTGTCCGAGGCGACCAAACAAAGCCTCGGCCATAATAACAACAATAATACACATTATAAAGAATAGAATGCCGCCCCGCACCGCTCGTCCCTAGCATCCACCTCTGCTGCCGCCCCTCCCCTTCGCCATTGTTCGGCTGCCCTGCATTTTCCAGTGCGTCAACGTTCACAATGTTGATGCCTCTTAGCGTTGTCTGATATTTTCCACGGCTCGCACAGCGGCTTTGTTTTTCATGCAAACTGCAGGCGCAGCAAAATACTGAAGCCTGGGCACATCCCCACACACCCCGCATCACTCCTTGTTTAGGGACAATGCCACGCCCCACCTAAGGCAAACATTCGCCTTTGTTTATGAAGCACAAGACACAAGACACAAGACTTGTCCAATTTACTGATTAGCCAACAATTGGCAACCACAGCCTAAGCTCTAACTCCAGCTACGTCCTTTTTCTCAGACACTTGCTAGGCCGAAACGCACGTCTCACCTCCATTGTCACTTTTTGTGATTTGTGATCGTGATCTCAGATTAAATCGCAATCACATTTCCCGATTGATGATGTGTGGGAGGTCTATTTTTGGCATGGAACTCGAGTTGTTCAATCACAGCTACGTCTGCTTGCATGACTATCTGGCAACGCCGAGGATACTAGATGTTCAGATAGGTTGCCAGAAAGTCTTAAGCTAGGCTCAAAAGTGAATTGAGGATTGAACGTAGCGGCAGTTCCGCAATTTATCTCTCTCTCTCTCTCTCTATTTTTCTCCCTCTTTGAGGGAGTTGCCAGATGGTTTATTAATATTCCTGAAATACCTGGCAGTTGAGAAAGGCTATAGTTGTTGTGGTTGTTGTGAAAAAGTCCTGCCTTGTGTTACCAATGGAAACGGTGACTTCGTAAG
The DNA here is from genome assembly GCA_035044505.1 of Zaprionus lineosus. NCBI lineage: Eukaryota > Metazoa > Arthropoda > Insecta > Diptera > Drosophilidae > Zaprionus > Zaprionus lineosus. Next base: position 471,726 of record JAWNNX010000007.1, read on the forward strand.
AAAAGTGAAAAAAACCAGGAATCATACAACCTCAGAGGAAAGCCATACAAAAGAAGGAAGCAATAGTAGAATTATTGTGGGTAGAGCTAGGACGAAAATAACTGTAATATTTGTCGTACATTCAGTCTACTAAAACTTACTGACGTTCCACATCATTTGCCACACTTGAGGTCCTTTACATTTTACTTGGACTTCAGCTGCGAGCCTTGGCGCCATTCACATTGAAGTGCAAGGCCTTGGGTGGGTCTCGCCAACTTTATGAAGCACATAACAGTGACCATGCCAGGTGAACCTTTTACTCGGACAGTTACATTGTATGGAGTCCTAGTTCCAATAAGGATAATACACACAAGTGGCACTCGGCATTTCACGCTCTATTTGATCAATGCGTTCGATTGCAAACTTTTGTAATTATTGCACTTTTTTTATAGCATTATTTTTTTTTGTATTATTGTGATTCTCGAGGCTGAGAATCAGGACGTAAAGGACGAGTTTACGAATCACGGTCGGGTTAACGGCTAGTGGATATTGCCTTTAAATGGCCAAGTGAGTTCAGTGTCCTTGTGGCTTGTGCCCTCCTTTGGTTTCAGCTTTGACTGTATCCTTCGTTAGCTGCTCTTCTGTGCTGGATATTTGTGCGCCTTTGCTTTGCATTGCTTTCACTTGTTGTGCAGCAGCTCAGCCTCTCCTGAGTGCTAACCCCAAAGTCCCTTTGGCCCTAAACTGACACCCACAGTCACTCACCCAGCGCCCATCAAAATTGGCAGCTGACCTTGCCCGTTGCTTTATTAAAAATAGAGAATCTGCAAAATGGAAGTGCAGCATTCGTTATGCAAGCCTCGACGCATTGCCGCACAGTGTGGCAAGAGCTGTGGCAGCTGTTGCCGTCACTCTGCAGCCGTCGGCAAATGCGGTTCTATAATTAAAACCACTTTTTCAAAATCTCACCTACTAGTATATCAGGAAAACTTTAAACAGGAGACATGAGATACGTGAGAAGGACAAAATAGTACGAAGAAAGGAACTCAAGTTATAAGACTTCTTTTACTCATTTGACAATTATTTCAACTTGGTCAACAAAATAAGTTCAATGACAATGATGCTCGTTAAAATAAGGATAATTGCATTTGTTATTAATGGTACAAAAATAGAAACGAGTGACAAAGTAAGGAATAAGTGCTTAAGAATTCATTTTGGTTAAGAATAAATTTTTGCTGAAAATAAGAAATAGCTGGTAACATATTGTTGACAAGCTCTCGCTGGCAAGCACTCGCTAGCAAGCACTCGCTGGCAGGAGCTTTCTGGTAACAACTCGCTGACAAGCTCTTTTTGGCAGGACCTTCTTAAAAATGTTCTGCGTCAAAAACTCGCTGACAAGTTCTCGTTGGCAAGTTCTCGTTGGCAAGTTCTCGTTGGCAAGTTCTCGTTGCCAAACTCTCGTCGGCAAGAATTCGGTGACACGAATTCGTTGGCAGGTACTCGTTGGCAAGTTCTCGCTGAGAAGAACACGCCAACAAAAAGTCACCGCTAAGATTGATTGATTGATGATGATTGTTGGCGAATTCTCGCTGGCAAGTATTCGTTGACAAGAACTCGTCGGAAAATTTTAGCTTGCGAGAACAAGAATTGAAAGCTAGTCGTTAGTCAGCACTCAGCGAGTTAATATTTATCAATCGTTCACCTCTCAATAAGAACTCGTTTTAAAAGGGGAATCGAGTAGTCGTTACTTTGACCTTTCCTCAATTGTCCCGCTTTATTACAGGGTATGAAAATATATTTAAATTTTTTTTTTTTTATCGTTTGTTTGCTTATGCCTTTTGGTTGGTTGAAAGTAAATTTATTTTCTGGGCCCCAAGCCAAAGCAGCAAAAATGCTGCCAAACTGCAAATTGCATTAAATTTAAATGTCCCATTTTACTATTAATGTGGCTTGTTAATAAATATTTGTTTATGTAATATAATTTATTATTTATTTACATAATTGCATGTTTACATATTAACATAATTATTTATTAACATAATTTTATATTCAAAGCATTTTTCTTTCTTTTTTGACTACAAGTGACCTTTAACTCTGGCCATACTTCAATCCATTTGCAGCGCTCGTTGACGCTCGCTACTGGTCCAGGAATAGGTACAGCTCTACGACAGCAAATGGCACCTTGCGTGCCTCTGTAAACTGACACTTGGCACCTAACGTGACACCTGCCCTCGCTCACCTGATCAAATATTCAAGTTGCCGTTCAGTTAAGTGAAATTAGCGACTTGTGCGTCGCCCTGATGGCTACCGCCTCCGCCATATTCCACCTTAAATCAGTCACAGATGCAACTGTGACTTTCGCCCCAACGGCAGTTTGTAGTGCCAGACTGAAAACACACCCAAACTACACACAAATTCACACACACTTATCTATCACCAGCCCGGCTCACATTCTGCTCTGCAGCTTTCAAACTTTTGCTTTCAGGAAAAAAACACTATGTTTTTCCGTTGGGACGCCAAACTCGCTGGGTCCTCTGGTTGAAGGTGAGCTTCGCACAGTGGGCAAGAGTAGATTAAGTTGAAGTTAAATTTTACAATAAAGAATACAATCATTTACAATATACAATATAAAGGAAAGGATCCTTCATTCGTTGACCATAAGTGATTATAAAGGGCAATGGAAGGATCCCAATTAGAGGCCAAAAATAGAAAGTTAGTTGTTCGAAACTTTAATATGTCCTGGCAAGTTTCAAGGTTGATGGCTTCTTAATAAAGATACCCATAGCGGAAGTTTTTTAGTTTCTCAAGGACCTTCGAAAGGTGAAAGGGAAATAGTTTTATCAACCACTGTGCTAGTTTGCAGTGCCGTCTAATTAAGTTCCGTCTAGGCCAGGGGGCTTGACTTTATAAGGATGAGTTAATGAGGTAAGAGATGAGCTTTGTTATGCAAGAAAATGGCGACCCGTTGTGCACTGTTAAGAAGTTTTCATTACAGTCTTTAGTACATTGATTTCAAATTACCAGTTGACAGGCTGAAGGATGCTTTATATTGTTTTCGCCATTTACCCATTTCGAGTTTGTCAAGTCAGACTCTCCTTTGGCTGTTTACGGTTCCAAGAAATTAATAATTGTTTGCTAAATGTTATATCGGACCTTGACAGCTGTTAACGCTGCAATTCATTGAATGTCCTTCTAATGTTTTCAATTTCTTTGTTATCCCCCCTTATGTTATGTTGTGCAATTTATTGGTATTTTATGTCATCTCTCGGTTGTGTGTTTAACAGTCTGTGCTATTTATAAGTGGATACGTTTTGTACTTATATGCTCATTGTTTGGATATGTCATTTTATGCTATGTCCTGTGCAAATATTACACAAGCTTAGAGCTTGTGTTATGTTGTGTTACGCACAAGCATTTCAGCAATTCAAATGCTCGTTACATGTTGATTTATATAATTTCATTTCTGGCTACTTCACATTCTCGTCAAACTTACAAAATGTGACAAAATATGACAAATGTGGAATTTATGATGGTGACTTTTTCTTTGCACATTTATATTATTTATGTTAAGGACTTTTACTTTTATAGTTCGTTCTACGTTGTTAGATTTATATTTTGTTGTTATTAACATTGTAGTTGAGCTAACATTGCAGCTAACATTGTTGTTTACATTGCAGTTAACATTGCAGCTAGCATTGTAGTTAACATTGTGATTAGCATTACAGTTTACATTGGAACTAACATTGCAGCTAACATTGCAGTTAACATTGTAGTTTACATTGCGGTTAACATTGTAGTTAACATTACAGTTAACAGCGCAGTTAACATTGCAGTTAATATTGCAGTTAGCGTTGTAGTTAACATTGTGATTAGCATTACAGTTTACATTGCAACTAACATTGCAGCTAGCATTGCAGTTAACATTGTAGTTAACATTGCAGTTAACATTGTAGTTAACATTGCAGTTAACAGTGCAGTTAGAATTGCAGTTAACATTGTAGTTAACATTAAGTTAACAGTGCAGTTAACATTGCAGGTAACATTGCAACTAACATTGCAGCTAACATTGCAGTTAACATTGTTGTTTACATTGCAGTTAACATTGCAGTTATCATTGCAGTTAACATTGCAGTTAACATTGCAGCTAACATTGTTGATTATAATGCTGTTAACATTGTATTTAACATTGCAGGTAACATTGCAGTTAACATTGTAGTTAACATTTCATGATAACCGATTAACAAAAGTCATAAGTCATAAATCGCTTGCTACTTATGCCCACTTCTGAATAAATAAAGAGCTTAACATTTAAGAAAAATATAGAAAGAATAATTAACATCTTTTTTTATCTAATATAAATTAATAGACACTATCTATGTTAAGTCAAATATCTAAAAATTGCTTTTAAGCCAGATACCTTAACAGTAATGTTAAGTGATGCAACATAACATTGATGTTAATTTTGATAACATGGATTTTAATACATATAACTTAACATTAATGCAGATCAAATCACTTAACACTGCTATTAATGCAGATAACTTAACATTAATGTTATTCCAGATAAGTTTACTTTAAAGTAAATCCGGATCAGTTAACATTAATGCTAATTTAGTTAATTTGGCACCAAGCAAAAGCCTTGACACTAATGTTCAGATATATAATTAAGCATTGATGTTAATATAGATAGTTTAACATTTAACTTAACATTCATGCTCAGTCAGATACCTTAACATTAATGCTGGTCGCTCGCTTTTGGGCTATGTTATGTGACGTTACGCTGTTATGTGATGCATTGCAATGATTTGTTATCATCTGCTACGAACGCTCATATATGACGTGTGGATGTTTGGCGCAATGTTACATAAGTAATGAATTTAATTTCTTCCGTTTAATGTTAATTGCCATTTAGTTATGTTATTTTAAGCTCTGTTATTACTTCTCTTAACACTTCACATGTCTAGAATTTCAAATATGATGTTAATTGCACTTGTAAGTGATACAGTCATTTGGATGTAAGTCGGTTCATAGTTTCCAGACTTGCAATTGACGATTAGTTGTTATGAAAATTGTCTTCCATTATTTTTCTCATATATCCTTTTGTGAAATGAAGGACACGTTCGGAGAACTCCTTTAGCCTTGCATTCATTCACTTGAAGTATTAAAAGGACCAATTAGAAGGGAGTTTAGTTGGAATTAATTGTGTTCAATAAGCGAAGTCGCCTTGCAGCTCAAGTGTCCTTCTATCAGCATCAATGTTGATATGACGACGTTCAACAAGATTGCATTGAAGGCCAAAGGACATTCAGTATCGCATATTCTGATGCGTAGCTCAGCATCAATGAAGCCTTACAGTAATCCACAATTTATTTTTATTCATTGCATTTTATCTTATTATGACTTGTGACATGTGCAGGCGATGCGACTCTGCATACATTATGACCAATGAGATGGAGCGTGTGTGTGGATGTGTGTGTGGATGTGGGTGTGGGTGTGTGTGTGGGTGTGGGTGTGTGGATGTTTATGTAGGAGTCTGACTGTCAATTGCAATGGCGTCAATTCAATTAAGCAAGTGCAAGAATAATGGAGACTCCGAGCAGTTGATATTCGTTTAATATGCTGATTAGCTTGTAACAGAAAGTGAAATAGCCATAAAGGCGCATGTCCTTGACAACCCCATTTCAAGGATATTAGCTATCTAATTAGTTGACTTGTCTAACCGTCGCCCTGTTGCCACTTCATTTCTTTGATGTCATGGATAATCTATGGATAAGTTTTGGCCTTGGCTTTTGCTTTTATTACTGTGGCGGAGTCCAATCCTTCTGTGCGAATATCCTGACGGTTGTGTTTTATTCATTGTCTCTCTTTCGTACCAAGCCACAAGCCTTTATCCTAGCCACAAGCTGTCATAATATCTGTGTACATTATTCCCTGATTAGTTAGGTAACTCTTGAGAGTCCTGGCCAGCGCCTGACTTGTTCAGAATCTGAGTGTGGATTGTTTTTTTTTTAATGAAAATGAAAATGGTAAATTTGCAACTAAAATAATATCCTTTAGATAATTTAAGTTCCTTTTCGCAACTTACTTGTTGATATATCCTAAAGTCAGTCTCCATTTCCGTTAAGTATTCCCCATGCCTTGGGCATTTTTTTCTTCATATTTTTATGTCCTTTCTAAGTCGTAAAATTGATTGAATGGACGGTACTTAGAAAACAGTTATATTTGAGCTTTAAACTCCCTGAGGAACTTTTGGCCTCATTTATTGCTTTACAAGGACAATTGAAACATAATAAAAACTCCTGCGATAAAACAAATTCAATTTTTAGCGACTTTTTTTCTATAACTGTTTGCTTATGTTTGTGTGTGGATGTGTGTGTGTGTGTGTGTGTGTGTGTGTGTGTTGTTTGTTGAAATACAATGATAAATGTAAGCCACAAAAAAAACACATTCACAGCCGTTTGGCTGTCCAGGGGAAGGACTCGTCGAGGTGCTCCTTGACGTCGTGCTGACATTGTTTTTGCCTCTGCCTGCGGCGTCCCAGAAAAGTATGCTACACTTTATGCACGTGCGTTTGTACACATGTGCATATGAGTGTCTGTGGGAGCAAGTGTGAGTGTGGTCTTTGAAAATCAATAGGAAAATCAAGCAAACAAGGCATAAAGCGCATATCATTTTCATCATTTAACATACAAAGCGAACACATCGATCGATTTCCTCTTCACATTTTGTATTGGAAAATTCTGAGCCTGGGCGCCACATTAGTGATAAGCCTTAAAGGTGTTGTGTATTGAGGTGTATTGGTCAGGAATGTTTTAACTAAATGTCCATGAAAACATTTTGAGTGAAAAAGAACAACATGAAAAATGCACCAAGAGGCACTTTAAACGATCCTTAAGGAGTGTAGCCGAAATAATCTGTGGAAGGCAACAGCCACATGATGTCTCTGGAACACACCTAAGGCAGCAGCTGACGGAATCTTTTTATGAGTTTGAATAAAATGGAACAATATAAAGAATACTTTAAAAGGCACACCAAACGATCCTTAAGGAGTGTAGCCGAAATAATCTGTGGAAGACAACTGCCACATGAAGTCTCTGGAACACACCTAAGGCAGCAGCTGAAGGAATCTTTTTAAGAGTTTGAATAAAAAGGAACAATATAAAGAATACTTTAAAACCAACACCAAACGATCCTTAAGGACTGTAGCCGAAATAATCTGTGGAAGACAACTGCCACATGAAGTCTCTGGAACACACCTAAGGCAGCAGCTGAAGGAATCCTTTTATTATTGCCAGAAACTGATGATGGGGAAACGTGTACATCTACTTCTCGATTCCAGTGTAAATATATAAATATGCATGTTAGCCAACACACACACACGTACGTTATCTAAAGTACATACTAACACTCACACACACACACACATATGCATACATCTATAAGCACGCACATAAAGAGCAGTAGGTAAAAGCCTTTAGCGTCAAATTTTCATTTTGCTATTGTAAATCGCACAAATGCGCATATAATTTAAGCAGCGCCCATTGCCACGCCCACTTGCAACACATTTGCTGTCCTTGATGTGGCATCAATTGAATGCCATGTATATGTATATGTGTGCGTGTGTCTGTGTGCCTGAGTTCGCGCGTCTCTATGATTATGTCTCTATGTGCGTGTGTGTGTGAGTGTGTGCTTGCATGTGTGTGTGTATGTGTGTGTGATTTTGTTTGTTTGTGTTTGTGGCCACTAAGCCGATTTTGTTTAGCTGTTTCATAATATGAAAAATATCAAAACTTTGAATGTCGTGAAAATGAAAATTGCGCATTCAACTGCTTTTCAACTAAGAGCAATGCGCGCTTTGAAAATTCTACAAAGTGACTGAAAAGAAGAAGATAAAGAGACACATAAAGACGAAGAAGAAGAAGAAGAGTCAAGGGAATGGAAAAAAAAGAGTTTAGAGTGAATAGACAAGCGAGTAAAACTTGTGAGTCCTTTTAGTAAACGAGAAAATGGTTATTTCAAAGTTAAGGATCGCAGAAGCTTAAAAAGGATTTGCACAAAGCTTTTGAAAGGAAAAACTATAAGGAATCAAAGCAACAGTTGGTATAAAATTTAAGGAATAAACATCTGAAGATATTTTCCTAGATATTTTCAAAGATCCTTTGTCGACTCCAAAATCATCAAATTATTTATTTTGATTATCGAAAGTCCCGAAGCTTTATAAATTTTGGAACTGGTTGGGGAAATAATTAAAATATTTAAAAAAAAAAAGTTTTAAATAATTTCAAATTTGAAAATAAATAATTTTTGGATTTTTTACTTTAAAAACTTTAATTGAAAAAGTCCTTGCAGAACAGCAAAAAGGAATCAGCACTCATTTTCTCACTTCCAGAATTCCCAACTCATATCAAGGGGTATCTAGGCAGTTCATCAGGCGGTCAATGTTTGGTTTCCCTTGCAGCCTGCAGCTCATCCGCCTCTGACTTGCGAATCGATCGTTCGTTCTATATATAAACCGTTGATCTTAGACTTGCCACAAAAATGCGTCTGCCTTGTGGGGCAATAAAAATGTGTGTCCATCGCCACGAGCACTAAACTCATCGTTATCAACTTCATTATTATGTTCACAGCCATCATCATTATTATCACAACTATTTGGGTGACCGTCAGTGCCAATTTGATTGACGTCAATAGTTCAATGGCTCAAGCGAAATTCATTACAGTTCAACTCCCTTCGCCCTCCTCTGCCCTCCCTCTGCCACGAGTCGCAATTTTCCGGCTTTTGATTTATTTGAATTTATTTACAATTGTTCACAAAATATGTTTTCAAAATAAATAAATAAAATTAAAAAATAGCAACAAAATTCATCTGTGTGAATTACAAAATATTTTGAAAATCAATTCGCTTGATATCCTGTATAAATTTGTATTCAAAGGACGGCGGAGCCATCAAATGGCCATAAATTCTGGGCGAATTTTTCGACAAAAGAACTTTTGGTTTAAAAATAGCAAAAAAAAAATATAAAAATTTAATTTTGAAAAATTAAAATTGAAAAAATTTTATTTATTTGATTTACAAATGAAAAAAGTCGCATTTAAATCCGATTAACTCATTTACAGGGTATATCCTTGATTGTGTTTGGGAATTGGATTATTGATTTATTCAGCATTTTGTTTGGACTGCGAATTCTTTTGGTCTTTTCATCGTCCTGTCAGTGCATGAGCATGAATTCAACAGGATATAAAAATACATTGAATATTTCAAAATGATTTTTCATTGGATATAAAAATATCAGCGAGAGTTGACAAAAGTTAAGAAGAGGTAAAAAATACAGTTATTTTGCACGTAGATATCAAATCATTTTTTACCTTATAAAAATTTATAGTCACGATTTTCATATTAAGTTTTCTGCGTGAATGAAAAAATTACCAGTGTTGCATGCAACAGATAAATGTGCCAGGATCAAGTGAGCGGCAAGTGAGTCCTACTCCTCCATAGGACGTTCATATTACCGTATGTTCTCGATTGAATGTATCTGTTTATGTTTCTCACACATAAAAATGGCTTAAATGAGCATTAAACGTTTTTTTAATTGTCGCCTGTGTAAATCGGGAAAAAGGACTTCTCTTTATTTGTGGAAATGTCTCGATTCGGGACACAGTTTAAAGAAAAAATAAATTTACTCATTTAGGTAGGGGCGAGGGAAGGCAGCGGACTTCTAGAAGCTCAAGGAAGTGTGTCCCATAATGAGTGTGTCTGCGTGTGCTCATGTGTGTGTGCGTGTGTCCATAAATGTGTTTGTGTGTGTGAATATATATATCCTTGTGCTTCTAGAAATCTGGTAGCTGCGCCGCTGCCTTCCTTTGTCCCTCTGGGAGTTTCCGTCGCGTTCCACACGTAAACAGAACAAATTTTCTAAATATATATTTCCATTTGCTTCTATGATCCTTAAGTTAAGGATATTTTCCTTTCACCTCTATTTCATATAAATATATAAATATCCTTTTTCTTAGGATAATTTCTATTTATTTCTTTCTATATATTTTTTTCTATGATTTTATATTTTAAAATCATTTTTATTTAAATAAAATAAAATAAAAAATTAGCTAAAAATAAAAAATATTAATTTTAAATATAAATTAAAAATATATTTAAATATATATTAAAATATATTAAAAATACCATCAAAATTTTGGATTCTTGATCCTTGATCAATTTTGATATAGTTTCATTTCAATCTATGTAATTTTTTATTTCAAAATAAAAATTATAATTTTTTTTTTATTTAAATATATTTTATATTTAAATATAAATAAAAAATAAAAAAATAAAAAAATTTCTTAAATAATATTTTTGAATTAATATTTAGAGTATGTATTTAATAGATTTATTCAAAAAGAAAGCAAAAGCTGCCAAAATGTATCCCTCCCAGGACAAATTAGTTAGAGATTATTTCAATTGTCCTTCAAAGGTTTTACCAATCAACGATTTTCCCAGAAGCTATATATATCTATTTATATGGCAAGTCCTTGAATGATCTCAAGCCTCTCCAATGAAATGAACGCTAATTTGAATTTTGAAGCTTGCATTAAAAATAGGAAAATATCCTTTCAGTTGCCGAAAATAGAATTTCTGATCCGAAATTTCTATGAAAATAGAAGTCCGTGCAGGATAACATGTGCAGTTCTAGAAATTGAGTCCTGTATGTGTTATGTGTATAAATATATTTTGCCTAACGGAGCTGTCAGTCCTTATGCAACATTTTCCGCGAGTCCTGCGAATCAAGAAGTCGCATTTGATGTCTTGCTCCTTCTTATGGTTTGCCCCGCATAAGGACAATCAATTGATGGCATTTAATCAGCTTACAATTTCCTTGTTTTCCTTTCCCTTTTGTTTCTTCTTCTTCTTCCACGCATAACATTATATTAATTAATTGGCTAGAATCCTTAATTGTGACATTATGCGTCTCCTCTTTGTGTGACATTCGTAAACTACACAAACACTAAGACCTGCCAAGGATACAGCTGGGTCCTGATCAGATTTCAAAATATGATTTTTATTATTAATTTATTTGTATTTTAATTATAATATATTTTTTATATTTAATTAATTATTTTAGCCATTTTTTTTTTATTTTTGTATTTAAGTTATGACTTAAGTCCCAATTTCAGTGTTTAGTTCTTAGTTTATGCGTCTCCTGGAATTGCAGGATATTTGACAAGTCGTCAGATTTTGATTACAGGAGACGAGGCTAATTTCATATTTTTCCAATTGAGTTATGGGAAAAAAATATCCATACTCAGACAGAGGTTTAGAAGGGATCTCAATTGCTCAATTGGCGTTTAAGGATTCGAAAAGGAAGACCCGAGGCTAATGTAATTCTCGCAATTTGCTCCTTGATATTTATTTACATATTTTTTTTTTTTTTTTGGAAAATTGAAAAGATTGAGAAAATCGAATTAGATTTCCCTTTCATTGTTTTCACGGTATTTGTTGCTTGCCAGGGATCCAGTTGAAGGGTTTCTGGCAAATTGACCAAAGTCCTCGGCTATTAAGTATACGACACGTGTGGCAGCAGAGGAATTTGAATCTGGGATTCATTTTTCACTGTTAAGTTTTATTATATTTTTCATTGTCGAACTTTTTACTCGCTTACCGTGAATTCGTATACACACCCATTCTCACATTTCACACACACACACACACACACACACACACGCATACATATGGTTGTACTATCGCGCGTGCACAGTGAAAGAAAAGGCACCACACAGGAAGAGATTGCGGCATCCTTTTTACGACAAGCACTTAAAAGCATTGAGGAAAATATGTGAAGCGCGTGGAAAGCGTGAAAATCGTGAAAATCGTGTTAAGCAAATGCCAGGATTCTTCCTTTAAAGCTCTTCACCGACAGCCTGTCGCACCCATATCAGCGGTGAACCCATTTTACGCTCATTACTTGTGTTAATAAAATACCAACAACAATCCCTCCGCATGTATGTGCATGTGTGGGTGTGTGTGTGTGCGTGTGTGCGTGTGTGTGTGCGTGTGTGTCTTTGAGTATCACGCGGTCAAAAGGCAAACGGTGTGTGTCTCAATTTGAGTTTTCGCCCGTCATCACGGCAGTTGTTGCCGCAAAGTTGCAATGTCTCGTTTGATAATGAGGCACGTGCCGTCCAAGCGAGCTGCACCACAGATGCCGCTGCCACGCTACACGCTGACTGCGCTGCAGCCCAATGACTGTTGCAGCGTATAGTTCATTATGTGTGCTGCATGCAGCATGAAGCAGCGTTCAGTCTTTGAAACTAAAGTCGACACGTTGGCTTTAAGTTGCTGCACAAGCACAAAACTATTCGAAGGCAGCACTTGCAACCAATGCTAACGAGCCCAGGACACACTCATACATTTATAGATATACATCACCTCAAATGAACACACACACACACACACACAGACTCACAGACATATACTTGAAATATATATAAATACCGTATGGCGTCTGCCGCCTTTGAGTCCTTGCCGCATTTTTGGCAGGCTGCGCACATGTAACAACTTTTGTCAACACGAAGTTTGTCTTTGGGCAGTCCAACGTGACACGCCCTTGTCCTCGTGCGCCCCCGTCCAATCGTCCATTCGTCCATTCGTCCACCCGTCCATCGCCTTTGCCTTCGCCTTCATCTTGAATGGGTTGGTTGGTGTGGATAGGGAAAGGTAGTTGATGGGAAGGGGTGGGGTGGGCAAGGGTGGGGAGGGGAGGAAACATGATGTGCCGGCCTCTGGAAATGTAGTTGTAACTTTTCCTGTCTGTTCGACCAAAACAGATTTCAGGCTTTTTTTATGCTCCTTTGGAATCGCCCGAAGAAGAAACTGAGCAAATGCACCCGCAAAAATTTCCTTCTCACTTTTGTATTTATATTTTTCTTTTCGCTTACATTTTTCGCCAAGCGCTTAAACACACACACACACACACACACACACACACACACACACACACACACAAATAAATATTTAAATATATATATATATGAATGTGAACAAGTGGCTAGAGTCGTAAAGGGCAGGGTGGGGGTGGGAAGCATATTAAAAACATGAAATTGCATGCAGAATTACGAGATGTAAATATTTGAAATGTTGCGCATACGCCCCGTTGGCCAAACGCCGGCGAATTATTTAATATGTGCAAAACCACAGAACAAACAGACTACCAGACGAAGATGGGGACAGGGGAGAGAGCGAGATAGTCATAGAAAGACAAGGGGCGAGAAAGAGATGGCGAAAGAGGAAGCGAAAGTGAAAGAGAAAGAGAAAGAGGAAGTGGATGAGAAAGAGGATGAGGAAGAGCAGTTCTGGTAAATTGCAAATCGACAAATTGAATTTATAAATATTTAGATCTGCCCGCCATTAGCGGAATTCAAATTCTGGCATTAACTAATTTAATTACTCTGACTAGTTCCAGAGCGAAAATAGAGAATGAAGACGAGCAAAAAATAGAGAGAAAAAAAATATAGAGAAATGAGAAATGGAAATAGAGAACAGTAAAGAGAGAAGAAAAGAGTGAATTGTGAAAAGAGATTTGAAAAATGAGAATAGAAAATGGAGAATAGAGAATGGTGAATGGAGAATGGAGAATGGAGAATCGAGAATAGAAAATAGAGAATGGAGACTAGAGAATAGAGAATAGAAAATAATAAGAGGTAGAGTGGAGAATGGAGATGAGAGAAGAGATAAAAGTATTGAAATAATAGAGAAAAGAGAGTAGAGAATGGAAAAATATCGAAATTGGAGAAAAATGAAATGAAAATAGAGGAGAGATTAGGAAATAGGGAAAACCAAATAAAAAGTAGAGAATAGAAAGAAGGCAGAGAAGAGAATATATATAAAAGAATGGAGAATAGTCAAGAATGAAGATTCTATATTAGAGAGTAGAAATATGAGAATTGAGAAGAGAATAGAGCTTACAGGAAATGGAAGGAGAATCGACAATGGAAATTGGAAATTAGAGAATAGAGAATATATAATAACGTGTAGAAAATAGAAAGTGAAGAATAGAAAATCGAAAAGTGAAGTGAAGAGAGACGAGAGAATAAGGAATAGAAAAAAAAAGAGTATAGAAATTATAAAATAGAGAATGAAAAATGAAGGATAGAAAATAGAGAATAGAGAATAAAAGATGAAGAGCAGAGAATAGAGAATATTGAATAGAGAATAAAGATTTGAAAATAAAGAGTAGGGAATTGAGAATGGAGAATAAAGAATAAAGAATAGAGAATAAAGAATAGAGAATAGAGAATAGAGAATAGAGAATAGAGAATAGTGAATTGAGAATGGAGAATAGAGAATAGAGAATAAAGAATAAAGAATAGAGAATAGAGAATAGAGAATTGAGAACTGAGGATTGAGATTAGAGAATAGAGAATGGAGAATTGAAAATGGAGAATGGAGAATGGAGAATAGAAAATAGAGAATAGAGAATAAAAGATGGAAGAGAGTAAGGAATGGAGAATAGAAAGTATAGGAAAAAATTAATAAATGGAAAACAAAGAATCGATGACAGAAAAGAAAATAAAGAATTGAGAATCAAGAGCAGAGAACATAAAAAGAAAAATGGAGAATGTAGAATGTAGAATGTAGAACGGAGAATGCAGAGTAGAGAATAGGGACTTAAGAATAGAGGATGGAGAATAAAGAATAGAGAATAGAGAATAGAGAGTTGAGAATGAAGAATAGAAAGATAGAGAAAATAAAACAGAGAATAGGGAATAGAGAATAGAGAATGGAGAATAGAAAGTATAGGAAAAAATAATAAATGGAGAACAAAGAATTGATAACAGAAAATAGAGAAAAGAAAATTGATAATGGAGAATCAAGAGCAGAGAACATAAAAAGAAGGAGATTGAAGAATGGAGAGTGGAGAATGCAGAATAGAGAATTAAGATGGAAGCCAAGTTAAAGGATCCCCATAGTAAACAAGAGTCTTTTAGTCACAGAATACAGCAAAGAGAGTAAATAACGGTAAAAAAATTAATTTTAAAAGGGAACCTCGAAGAATTTCTATTCCTCTTTGAAGCTGGGCCAATTATGAGGGAAACAGTTTCTTCGCCCAAGAAGTTCTGAGAATGCAATTTCCGGCCAGAGAAAGTTTGCAATAAATTATATAATTGATGGTAATTGAAGGGCTTTCGGTCAATTAAGCAATCTGCCAATTCCTGACCATTACAACCTGAATTGCACTCACCTGCAGTTTTTGTTTTTCCTTCACACGTTTTGAATTTTAATTTTAGCCGCTACTATTTTCGAGCTGCTAGCAAATAGTTGCACGTACTTCAATTTGCGACTTTGTTTATCTCTCGTTTTGTATTTGGCATATAATAACCATAACATTGCATCAAGTTCTTGGTCATTTCAGGCGGTTGATTGCACTGACGCTGCGAACGCAACAACTGCCGCACACATACACCCAAAGTTATCAGATCGTTTTCCAGTGGCTTTACGATAATAAATAACACAGCGCGAGAATAAGAAGAGAATTTATTATCATCAAGACAAAAAAAAAAATAAAATGAAGAGAGTTTAAGAGAATTGAAAGAATAGAGAATTGAATTTAACGCACGTGATTTATGAGCGCGAAAGTTTGAAAATGCCGTTGGTGGCTTTTTGGTTTTTGTGTGTTTGCTTTGTGCCGCTGCTTTTGCTGCTGTCGACGCGTACGAGACGCGCGCCACGAATGCCGAAGCCGTTATGACAGAATCTTACAAGCATCTGAGCAACTTATCCTTTTGGCGGGCTACCCAACGATATGGGGCCGAGCGTGTTACAAGTCATTCGTGTGTTGTCGTGCATCGTACGTTTCATACGTTTCGTACGTTTCGTTCGTCTCGTTTGAATTCGTATTTAGATTCGTTTGCTGCATGCATACATGTGTGCATTTGTGTGCCTGTATGTGTGTGTGTGTGTGTGAGTGTGTTCGTTCGCTCGCATGTGGGTGTTTGGGTGTATTGAGTGCAATTGCAGGCGTTTAACTAGCGACCAAAGCGGCAGCTAAGCGGCACACTCTATACGTCTGTGTGTAAGCGTGTACCACTATGTCTGTGTGTGTTTGCCTACCCGTCTACGTATGTGTGTGTGTGTGTGTGTGTGCGTTTGCCAGAATAAAACGCTAGTGAAATATAATTTTTAATGTTTGCATTTTGTTTGTTTATCGCTGTTGTTTTTTGTATTGTTTTTGTCGTTGTTTTTTTTTTTTTTTTCTTTTGTTTCCTCCAGCTTCAATATAAAACTGCAAACAAATATCCGTTACCGGTGACACACACACACACACACACACTTACACACACATCAATGCACACACACAGCTCCGGATATTTATTGAACAGTCAGATGGCAAATGAAAAGCAGTACTTAACAGTGAATTAACACATGTAACGACTAAGCGACTGCGCCGTCGACTGCGCTGCAACTGATAATAAAACCGTTAAAAAGTTTCCCATGCGATTTTGAAGTAGGCAAACAACAACATAAAATACGAAACAAAAAAAAAAATAATAAAAACATTTTATATTCCATTGTATTGGTCCCACTCTGTGGGGTACAGTGTGCTCGTCATAGGGAATGGCGACTGTACCACTGCCTAACAGCCGCCGATAGCGAAATGCTCTGACATGTCGAGTGATCGACATGTGTTTATGGACTGCCTGAATATATTGTATATATTTATGTATATGTAGTTTATGGACCTTTAGTGTGTATTTAAGGAAGATCGTTTATATTGTTGCCATAAAAAACTGCAAAAAATTGATGGATTGTCGATCGTAAATTTTAATTAACTTTAGTGAAAAAACAAACTTTGAAAAAGCGAATTTCAGCGGAAAAGAATGGTAATAAAATCTGTTTCAAAACACTGAAAACTACAGTTAATGTGCGTCAATTAAATTTATAAGAAAATTCAATCGATTCCAAAAAAATTAATTCAAATAAAAAATAAGCTCAGGCTTTAAAATTTGAATAAAATAATAAAATAAAATAATAAATAAGAAAATAAAAGTATTAATAATTATTTTATATCATTTTAAATTATTATTATTTTTTTTTAAATTATTTCTGGATTATTTAATTTTAAATTAATTCTGAATTAATTAATTTAAAAATTAAGTCCTGCATTTTGAGACCTGCAGAGCGCCTTCAGCCTCGGAGCCGGGCTAAGCAACCCAAAAATCGCATGAAACTTCTTCTGCTTAGGGTATAAGCGGCCGGAGGCGCTGCTTAAGAGGGCGGAGACATTTTTACCGTTGTGCCGAGATTGTCAACAAGGGGGAATACGTGGAAGCGGCAGGAGAGAAAGCGATATACGTTTTCTGTTGCATACGCGTAGGCGCCTAGCAGAAGCGGTCGACTATAAGTAGGAGAGAGAGAGAGAGAAAGAGAGAGAAAGAGAGAGAAAGAGAGAGAAAGAGAGAGAAAGAGAGAGAAAGAGAGAGGAGGAGAGAGCAAGAGAGAGGAAGAGAGAGGAGACAGGAAATGCAACCACAGGAATAACAGATTTAAAGAAGAATTGCAGCTAGGGACCAATCATTTGGGGCTGTCGTGGAGACCAACAATGGGTGACTGCGATGACCATTTGTTTTCAGGCCTGCCTTCAAATGCGTATGTGTGTGTGTGTGTGTGTGTGTATGTTTGTGTGTGTGTGTGTGTTGCTACTGTTGTTATTCTGCTGTTGAGCCAGCACGTGACCTGACGTCAAGCATCGTGTTAAATGCTAAGCGTAGCTTCTGCTATTTATAGCTTTGGCTCCCGTTGTTATTACTGGTCCTACACTGAGAGAAATTTTCCATTGAAATTCATATTTTGAATTTGGTCAAAGGAAGAGGCACTTAATTTGGCAGGAACTTTCAATTAATGAAATACCTGACTTCCTCTTCCACCGTTTCAGTCGATCAGAAGGGAGAATTTATTGATTCTTTTGGACATTTTTTCAAGTGCTCTTAATTAAATTCTTAGTCCTTTGTTTCTCTTAGTGCAATCGAATGTGTTCGCAACATGTGACATGCCCATCGAATTGGGCGTTCATCCTTGTATATTGTATAAAAACAAATATATACATAAATGCGTATTTCCTATTTACAAGTACTTGTGCCTGTCTGTACATGTGTGTGTGTGTGTGTGAGTGAGTGTGCGAGTGTGTGTGTGAGTGTGTGTGTGTGTGTGTGTAGCACACTTCAATTTGCTGTCGTGAACATGAAAAGTGCTGGGCGCCCACGCTCTGATGATGATGACGACGATGCATCGCCGTCAGCATTGGCCTAGTCACGTTTTTACACGTTACCTTTGCCGCTTTCGCAGTCGCTGCCGCTGCCTGCTGCTTCTGTCGCTGCCTCTGTCCTCGTTGCCGCGACTGTCGTCGCTTTTGCTATTCCTGCTACTAACTTTGCCTTTGCTGACTTGCCTTGCCATCACATATCAAACAGAGCGGACGCTGACGCTGACGCCGACGCCGACGCCGACGCTGACGCTGACGTCGGTGTGGCAGTGGCTGCAGCAGCACCCGCATCAGCGACAGCAGAGCTTTGTTCATTTGCTCGTCAAGTCTGACGAAGCGTTTGCTCAACGGACCCCTCGACCCAGTGCCGAATGAGAATTTTTTGATGGGAACGTCCATCATGGCCAGTCGACGTGTATACCCTGTTCCAGGGCAAATATTTTCCAAAGATCTACGTGTCTGCGACTGCGACATTCAGACTGACATGTGTACAGTGGAAGCCGGCTAAGCAATGCCCATGCCCACCCAGAGCAGCGACTACAGTTGCCCGCAAGTGTTTTCCCATAACTGGAAAATTCAATCTCTACCAGTGGAAATTTTCAGTTGAATTTCAAATTTTTTTAAGGAATTTTAAAATTTTGAAAATTGTAATTTGAAAAAAAGAAGGTCGCAAGTTTCCGAATATTTCCACAATTAAATATATGCACGTTTTTGAATATTTGTGGAAATTTGATATCCTCTTATGAATATTTCTACAGGCATCTGCTTTGAATAAAATTATTCAATCTTATTAAAAGCTAATCTAAAGGCATTTGAATCAAATTTGATTTTTTGGATTGAGAGAAAGAAACTCAAAATATCGAAATTCTGCAGCGTCAGTTGAGGATAAAAAGCACGAGTAATGCTCTTGAAGCAGTGAAGATGATCGAAGACCCTTTGCCATTTTTATCCCAATATTCGCACACATATCCAGGCACTTCTTAAAAGGACATCCCATAATCGATCATACCCGCTTAATTGCCACGTTTTTGCGCGTTCTTTGTTTTCAATTAGAACTTGACAAATGAGAAACTGTGCCAACGTCGCCTTTTAGTGTTTAATTATAGCCATTGACCAGGCAGGCCAGTCGTCCAGTCCCGGTCCAGTACATCCCAGTCCAGTCCCGGTCCAGTACATCCCAGTCCAGTCCCGGTCCAGTACATCCCAGTCCAGTCCAGCCCAGTCCAGTCCAGTCAAGTCCCCTTGCAGTGCAGTTCACACTTCTATTCCTAGACCTACGGTTGAAAGTCTCCTTCTCGTATACGTAATGCGGTCAACTGGGTACCCCCTTCTGTTTGGTGCTGCGTTCAGGCGGCTTCGGGCGCTCGCTCATAAATCAAAAGTGTTGCCCAACCGGCACACAAACACGAGCATCGCTCACGTTGACATCTGCTACACACACAGTCGCACATGAACAAGGGCAGACCCAGGAACACATAACTCGAATGGCTTCTACACCCAAGCGCTATTGTCCAACGCTTGGCCAGGGCTTGAATCTTGCATACAGTTATTTAAAATTGCCCTGTGTCTCGGATAATAATCAAGCCGGTTTATTTCCATACTCAATATACTCTACTCTCGAAAGTCTACACCCTGAAGTCTACACTCTACATTCTATTCCACATTCTTTATTCTTCACGCTGTATACAAATTAATAAGTCACGGGCTTGAATGTCGGGAAACACCCAACCTGCTGCCCGCAGCACTTGAAAATGTCTCTCACATTCTTTTTATGTTATCTTAACAGTCAGTTAACAGTTATATCACTATGCTATGTTAAGTTGTGTTATGCTAACATGAGCTCCACTCAATTAAAGTGATGCAAATAATTTGCGAAAATTTAATTAATTTGAAGTCGAAATTCTTCTTAAAATATAATAATATTAATTGTATTTAATTAAAATTTAATTTAAGTCGTTATCTCTTACTTACTTTCTTTCTTAACTGTCGCTACGCAGTTGTCAAATGTTTGGGTTAAGCGCCGAACGTTTGCTGACTTTGGCGTGGAAAGGCGCGATGGCGAAGGTGATAACGGTTTTGGTGACGTTCGATTCAAGCGGCATTGATGGGTGACCGGCAGCGGGCAAATGGCAACTGGAAATGAAGCGGGTAGCTTCCAGTGCCGTTCAGGGCGAGTGCCGAGCAGAGACTTAGAATATCCAAAGCACAACAGAAGCAAATGCAAATATACATTCAAATACAAATACAACAAATTAAAATGATCGAGAGTTGGGTATCTGACTGAGAAATACCCTTCCTCCGAAACAAAGTGTCTACGAAGAAAACACGTGATCGATAGACATTTAGACAAAGGCCGGAACACGAAGGGATTAAAAGAACACAAGAGAGAAGAGACAGAGTAAAGTAAACCGGTTATGCTATGAAGCACCGTTACTTGCGAACCCAATCAATTATGGCCTTGTATGCACTTGTTTCACCCCTTAGGCACTTCCGAGTCTAGGGTATAATAAAGTAACAACACAAACAAAATCAGAATAACAGCTTCTGAGATAATGACAAAAGGTAGCCGCAAAAGCAGTTTTAAATGGCGGCTACAATAAGAGCAACCGTCACAACAACAACAACAACATTGATAATGATATGCGCACTCCAGCAACAACAATAAGCTTAAGCGGCTGCATCTTATGAAGACGCACGAGAAGAAGGAGGAAGGCAATAACAACAAATGCACTGGAAGAGCAGCACAAGAGCAAGAAGGAGAGGAACAACTGCAACAAAAGAAAAACCATCGCTTTGGGCATCGCAATACTGACGCTCTTCAACGCAAGCATCGAAACTAACCCCACTTGACGCCTGTGGCTCTATCAACGTCTCTCGCTCCAGTTTATGGCAAATGCGAAAGGCGAACAGGCAAAAAATTAAATAAATAGTACAACAAATGCAAATATAGCAGCAACAAGAACATCAGATGTAATAATAAAAAAAAAAAGAAAGAAGAAATAAGAAAAAAAAAAAAAAAAACTGCAGTTGATGTCGATGTCGACGCCGACGTCAGCGTCACTATAGGCTTCAGCATCAACTGCATCAGTGTCAGCGCCGACTTGAGCGTTGACGCGCACTTGACTTGAAATCTGAGCAAAGCTTTTGATTTTGTTTTGTTGTTTTTGCCTTTGTCGCCATTGCAATGGCTTTCGTAGCGATGAGCGCGTGTCACGCAACTCTCACGTGCGAAACCCACTCCCCAAGGCACCAAATAAGCTTCATTGCACACGATATTCTCACGCTGTCATCTACAGCCGAACGCTTGCCTGCATTATAATAATCGGTTGACGTCGAAGCTGTCAGCGGCAGCTGCTCCGAGGCTGCAAAAAAAAAAAATACAAAAAAACAAAAAAAAAAACAACAAAAAATACAAAAATAACAACAACAGCTGCATCCCACCTGCCATATACACCCAGATCAGCCTCAGCATCGCCACTGTGACTGTGACTCGCAAAGCCCTTCCGACGGCATTGGCTTAGACGCACTTATGTGAGCGCCCCTTACATAGGAACTTAATTAGTCATGCTTTACTGTATGTTATGTGCGTGACACGTGACATGTTGCGCGTTCCCTTTGCCCTTTTCCCGTTTGTCATTTGCATATTGCATTTTAAAAATTGTATATTTTAAGTTTCTTCCTTAATGGAATCCTTAGTCGTTTCTATTGCTTAACCTTAAGCAGTTACCGTTATTTTTTGCTACTCACTTTTTCTGCGTCCTGCAGGAATAGCTTTAATTGAAAGTGAATGTAACTTATGTGAAAAACAAATTCCCATAACCCACTACCACCCACCACCCACCACCCACCACCCACCACATTAGAGCGCATTTCCGATTGTGTCGCCATCGTTGATTGTGCAAATTGCAACGGCATTTGCAACTGTGGACTGCCGTTTACCTCCCCCCAGCCCCCTCCACGACGCATCTTCAGCTGTTGGCGTTTCCTGGGAAAATTCTTTAAGTCATTTTCCCGCAATGTCTGCATCTATTTTCTTATTATTTGTCCAGGCTTCACGGCTGCTGCGTCCTTGGCCGCTCGCAAAAAAAAAAAAATGCAGCCGAGTTGTGCAAATGAAGCGTTAAATTGACTGACTGCAGCGACGAGTCGTCAAGGGGATGGGGGTGGGGGTGGGGGTGGAGTGGCTACTGGTAACTGGTAACTGGGAACTGGCAGCAGCTGCAGGAAATTATCCGATTGGTCGAGGTCCTGGCTGCCAGATTGGAAAGTGTTGTTCGAGGCACGACTGAATTAACATTAGATTTGTGAACAGGTGGAAGACGTTTGCGGGGAACTACACAAGGGGAGATACGCAAGGATACCCAAAGGGAGGGGGAAGGATGCGAGCGGGCAAAGCGATTGAGTGCCACAAAAGGATAGTGCCAGACAAGTGGCAGCTAAGGCAGCGAATGAAAGGAAATCAGGTAACTCAATTGCCAATTAATGTGATACTTAAATAAATAGAGTGCCCTTAAGTAAGGACTTCTAAGGAAGCACTCAAGCCGGAAGCCAGTAAAAAGGATTAGAAGAAGGTGCACAAAGCGGGAGGAGAAGCGGAGGAATGTGAATCTCAGCTGATGCGGGGAAAGTTTCCAGTTTCGTACGCGTTGTAAAAAAGTGCAAGTTGAAGGCTCTTCACGTAAAGTTTCAGGACGTACACTTGGCTCGTCATTCCAAGTCGAAAGTTTAAGGATGAGTGCCACAAAAGAGAACAGGGATTAAAAAGTGCTTTGAATATTTATTAATGGGAGGCTGCCCACAATTCGATATCCACATAGTTTCCATGAAGGATTTATGTCAGGGTTTGGCTTACTCCCTGTACTTACAGTTTCGTTGCGTTCAGTTGCACGTTTAAGGACAGGCCTGAAAAGGAATAAGCAAAACTTTTCTTGAATTACAAAAATTATAATCTTTTCTAGACATTTCAAAACTTTAAAAAAAAAATAAAAAAAAAAAAAATAAATTTGTTTTGAGTTCAAAAATCCAACGGAGTGAAAGTCAAGGCTTTCCCCTCTAAACAAACCCTGATCCTTTGAGGTGTAAATAGCTGAAAAATAAAAAAGTTTAAATTTGGAAAATTTGAAACCTTGTTGATAATGAAAATATTAGTGTATTTATTTTAACACATGTGGAAAGCGGTTTTTCATCCAGAGGCATTAATTACAAAATTTTCAACATTTCAAATTTTTCAAACAAATTTTGTTTATTCAAAATCCATCAAAATTTCCAAAATTTACCCAAAACAGGGTATAAAAAAGTTTGGCAAGCGAAAATATGAAATAATCAATCGATTGCTTATCGATTATCGATAATCGATTGACACTCAACTGGAAATATTCTTGAGCTTTCCTCCATTTGCTTTCACATCGAAATTTCCCCATTAAAATGTGACCAAGTTTAAGGATTTATCGTTTTTTTCTGATTTTTCAAAACTTTGAGTATTTTATCGATAAATCGTATCCCAGGAAATAAGAGTCCTTTTTCAATGTGCAGGGTATTCAAAGGTCGAGCATTTCGAGGCTCAATGTTTTTTCACTTATTTTTCTCAGTTTTTAACGACTTTGTGTTTGGCAGTCAAAATTTGTTTAGATTAAGAATAACAGGGTACAGCAAAGGAAGAGGATGAGAGGCAAAGCGGAAGAAGAGAGAAAAGAGAATAGGAATAATGGTATAATTTAATGCTATTTGTTGCTTCTTTGTTTACACTCGCCTTTATAAGGCGTCCGTATGAAGAATGTGTTTAACACACGCACGCACACTCACACGCACACACGCACACATACACACACAGACACATGCGAAGGCAAACAGTAGCACGCTCACACACACACACATCGCACACTCACACATACGCGCACTGAGACAAAGTGCCGTCAGGTGACCAAATCAAAAAGACCCGCCAAAGCTTCCCTTTGCCCTTTGCCGCTTCCGTCCAAGGTGCAAGGTGGCCGGAGCCCGGGGACCGATGAGCCGGAGGGTCAGGCAGGTGGGCCAGGGTTCAGGTGTTAGACGCCAACGTAAAATAAAATTTAAATAGCCAAAGGCACACACACTTCTTTCTACACACCCCTCCCCACCCAGCCATCCAGCCATCCAGCCATCCAGCCACCTATCACCTTCCCCTCTCATTCACACTTCCCCCCTCTGGGGAACAGGTTTGCCGCCCCGCCCCCTCACCGTGCGTTGGATACGTCCCGCGCTTTGTATTTACCTTGCGATTGCCTTTTAATTACTTTGCAGCGAATAAACATAAACAACATTTTATTTAACAGCCAGAGAGTTGAGTTGCTTGTTTTCCTGGATACCCTGTAATTTGTTGTTGTTGTTGTTGTTTTTGTTGTTGTTGTGCGCGACTTGTGGGGGCAGAAAAAAAGCTAGAAAAATCTAAGCTCTCGGGACTTATGTTTTTGTACGTTTAAAGATTGGAGGCTGCTTTAAGTTGCAAGTGTGTGTGTGTGTGTGAGTGTGCACTCTGAAAGAGGCGTGTGTGTGTGTGTGTGGGCATTGATTGCTGTTTTAGCCAATCGTAGGGTATTTTATAGTCGAGCAAATCTGTGCCTGCCTCAGCCTCGCATCTTGATTGTCAGTTTTTTTTTGTCATCTTTGTTGTTGTTGTTGTGGTTGTCGCTGTGGTTGTTGCTATTGTCAATGTTACAGTTGATGTTGTTGTTGTTGTTGTTGTTGTCTTAGCTGCTGTTAACGCCAGCAGCAACAGATTCTGCGGCACTTTATCTATTAAACTGTTTTCTTTGATGATTTATGATTTATTTATAAGCATTTCCCCTGAGATCGAAAGACCAAATGCTGCATAGAAATAGGGTATATGTGTGTGTGTGTGTGTGTGTGTCATATGTAATATATATATATATATATTTAGATATATATATGTATAGGTATAACTCGATTCCATTTCATAAAAATAAAACTTCCTCAAAGTCAAAGATTCACTTGAAGGTCATCTGTCAGCGATCGTTTCAAGGGTTGAACTAAAATACCAAAATATACCAACTCTCAGATACTCTATAATTTATCCTATATAAATATATATATTACTATATATATATAACATAATGAAACACATGAATTTCGAAGTTAAATTTTATTTTAATTTTTTATCCTCCTTTTTTATGTTTAAACCTCTTAATTTTTTCTCTGGTCACACTTTTTCTTTGAAAACTGGGAAGTGCCTGGAAAACTGTTGATAAATTTATGAAAATAATTAAATAAATATTTTCATTAATTTAATGCTTACTGTTCATTATTTTCGACACAATTGTAAATGTAATTGAAATTTGAACCCCTCGAAGCCTTTGGTTTTTGGTTGTTCTTTTGCTCGGATTGTTGGATGGTTGGTGGGGGGTGAGGAAGGGGAAGAGGAGGGAGAGGGGGTTGAAGAAGAGGAGGATTCTACGTCAATTAAATTGATGACCGAAACTCGAATGGTGTCACAATTGTGTCTAATTTTCGGGCTCCAAGCACAAGATTTTGACCTTAATTAAGTTAAAAGCACTTGCCAAATGCCAAGGACGTTTACAGTTGCGGGGGCGGAAGGAGTGGCAACTAGAGACGTCGGGATGGGGAGATAGACATTGACTAAACGATTAACACAGTGGATCAAAGGAGAGCACCTGAGGATGAATGAAATTGGTTGTCCTGGTCGACGCGGGACACGGTCCCTTCGCCATTCAAGGCATAAAGTTCAAAAGGTGCCTGTGGGCGGAAATGGGCATGGGCGTGGGCGTGGGCGTGGGTCGTAATGAAATTGCTCAACATTTAGTTTGTTTATTTATACCTTTTTCTAGTTAGTCCAATTTGCAATTGCAGAACAATTCAGGCAGTCGCTCAGTTGTCAAATGGAAATGAAAATGAAAATCGTTTTGCTAAGTGGAAATGAAATCGTTTAACCAGACGTCTTCACAATGCAATTTTCCCAGCCCAACCCCAACCCCAACCACCACCATCCAATAGTCCATTACCAACCAGTTACCGGTTTCTAGCTGACAGTCGCGCTGGTCTCCCAGCTCCCAGCTCCCAGCGCCCAGCTCCATGCCCCATGGAACACTTGTCAAGTTTTTCCTTTTATGCGAGGCATAAGCCTTGAGGCATAGATACGCACACGCACATGGATACACACACATGCGCCCAATCACACACACACACACACACACATCCACAATCATTTAGGTCCTCTCTTGTGCCATTGCCTCACTCCCCCCTTTCCCAACACAAAAAACTGTGTCAAAACTTTTAAGCGTCCTTCTGCCTGCCACAGCCCACAATTTTAATGGGCGTCGCACAGTGTCACAAAATCAATCAATAATCAATAGCTAAAAAATCCAATAAAAAATATCTGCAAATATTTTAAAAATAATACAAAAATATTTATTTATAATTTTTATATCTTCTTTTTGTTTATATGAAAAATAAAAATAAAATTAAACTGAACTAAAAAAAAAAAAAAATATTGATAAAAACATAAATTTAATTAAGCCATAAATCAAAAATTTCGTTTCTTTTGATGAAGATAATAATGATAAATTTGATGATGATGATGATGATGATGATGACGATGTTGATGACGATGATGATGATGATGTTGACCTTCATCTATTTTCCAGCTAAAATCATGACTAATTTTTGATACCAAAATTTAAAGGTCAGCCACCAAGGGAATTCTGAAATTGAATAAAAATTAATTTAAATTAAATTTAAAATTTAAATTTATTTTATTATTTTTTTTAAGTGACTCTAAAATGACTATAAAATGGGAGTCATATAAGCCCAAGGAATAGCCTATAAATAAAGAGTCACATTGAGTGACTCAGTTTTACCTCCAACTGAGCTCATTTATATTTTTTTAATTTTTGTCACACTGTGCGCTGGACATGTGATGTGCGTGTATGCGTGTGTGTGTGTGTGTGTGTCGCCGATATGGTTAAAGGGGTAGGGGATCAGGTGTACTTTAATTTAGTCCAATTGTTGTTGTTGTTGTTGTTGTAGCCTGTGCTGCATTTTTATTCATGCGAATAATGGCCGCTGGAGGCGATGGGCGTGGAGGTGTGTGAAGGCGGGGTGGAAATTTCGAGCGCCTGTGGATATGCAACGGAATTTTATGCAACAGCAAGAGGAAGGGTTGGATATTATACAAAGTCAGCGTCTTACAATAAACGGCGACTACTCAGCGCAGGGCGAGCTTTGAATTATTTATAGTGACAATCGAATGGAAGCAGCGAAAAGTGGCGCAACTTTTTGTGGCAGCCAATGAACGTCTGACCACAAATGCGAGCAACAACTCAAACAACAACAACTCAAACAACAACAAAAGAAAGAGAGAGGACAACAAAAGCTGTGGTTGAGTTTGAGGTTGGGAGCAGCCAACAAGTTGCCCGCAGCAAACACGTGACTCGCTGTGCCACGTTCAGTGGCAGGTAATTGCTGTGTGTGTGTGTGGGGCAAGGCGAGTGCGTGCCACGTATGCGAATAAATTGTGAATATGCGTGCCATTAGTGGCAAGGGAAGCACAAGTATAAAGCGTTTCATATAAGAGTACACTCATTTAGGGCAAATGAATAAATTATTCAGATTAAATGAATGAGTGCCTTGAGTGTTCACAGGACATTAAGGCAAAGGTGACAATAAAACCAAAGCGTCGACAAAATATAAATCAATGAATCAAAGAATGTGAGCAAAGTAAATGGAGATGAATATAAAATTAGTGTAAATGAATACATTCGAATCGAATAAACGAATAATTAGCTATTAACGATTGAATTAATTTCAATTAGAAGAAACACCATGTAATTCAAATAATTAAAATAGTTTTAAGTTCATCCACCGTAAGCTATAAAATACTACTATGAATGTTGTACACTCTGAGTGTGAATGTATTCAAATGCGAAAGGAATAAAATTAATCAAATAATTAAAGCAAATCATTGGTTATTCGTACATAAAATTAAATAGAAGAATATTTCAATCAATTCGTTCAAAACTTAACCTTATTCACGCACATAATTTCTTATTCATTTTATTCACTTTAGTTTTCTGCGATTGTTTCCATTAATGTAAATGTATTTCCAAATAAAATGAATATAAGGAGTATAAATAAAATGATTTAAGAAACTGTGGATTGTCTGTGGATTGAAGGGCTTCAATAAATTGAATAATTATTGATATCAATTTGAGTTCAGTTCATTTCAATTTCTATTTCTATTCATAGATGAACAAATTTGTTAATTAATTAAATAAATTTCATGGACAATTTAAATTATTCATTCATTGGCTTTCATATTCCCTTTGTTTGAGCTATGCAATGATTACTCACTCGCTTACAATCTTACACGTTCATACACACGCTCATGCACACTCACACTCACACACGCTCACGCACACTGACGCGTGATTCATGACGTTCATTTGTCATGTGACTCGTAAAATAAACTTGTGGCTTGTCGCTTGTCGCTTGTTCGATGAATTCACAAAAAGCGTAACTTCCATCAAGTCGCGTGGCAGCCACCATGAACACCATAGAACTATTTTCATGTATTCATTATATTCATTATATATTATATTCATGAACTCAACGTTCAAAGTATTACACAACAAATTAAGGCCCTTCATTTCTTGGAAAGCAGCATTTCATTCCAATTGTTCTTGGGAGCTTCTCTGGAAGGCCAAGTAAAGACAGAAGTGAATAACTTGAATGGTGACCGAAGAAGTGAATGAATTTTCAAAACCTTTCCGCCTGCTTTACTCAAAAGCAATCATTCAAGGAGCTCCTCAAGTTGCGAAAATAGCAAAGCCTCAAACCAGCTGGAAGCCAGAAAAAAAGATTCATTAAATTAAATGAATGAAATAAATATATAACATTTTAATTATCTATTAATTAATAAAATAGCTTTAAATAGAAGAATATAATTATTAAAAAATTAAATTATTTTTTTTTTAAATTTTAGTTATAATATTTTCTATTTTTAAACTCAGCCCAATTATCTTGCTGGCGCACTTAAAAGTAGGGAAACAAAAAAAATAAAGAAAATAAAATGTAATTTTTTGCGAGCTTTTTTGTTGACTTGGCTAAAAAAGCTTCAGTAGCCGTGTTCGGGCACAGTGGCCGCAAAACTGTACTGCAAGTGCATAATTGAAAGTCACCAAATGTGGTTGAGGTGAATTTCTTTTGGCCTTCAACTGAGCACGTCAGCTATTTAATTATAATGATAACCTTTTTGTCCGTCCGTTAAGCTCTGGTCCAAATTCATTCATATCAAATACGAATTTATTTATGAATAATTATCAATCAAGTCAATGAGTGCGTGTGTGCGTGTGTGTGTGTATGCTTGTGTGTCAGTGTTATTAAAAAAGAGATGTTGATAAGCCTGAACACCTCTGACTTGTAGCCCGAAATGTGAGACATGGATGGATGAAGCGGAAAGTCTCCCCACCATTGGCCAGTCACTAGCCAAAGGAATTCTATAAAAAATTATTGGAGCTCTAACGTTTCGGGTGACCTAAATAGAGAGCCCCCATAGATAGGACAGGTCGCAATTATCAGGCAAAGATTTGTAAAATTATTTTAATACGGAAAGCGGAAGAAGCGCTTTGAGTCTCTTTCGTTGGGCGATGGTTAAACGCAAAGCGTCCATTGGTCGTTCACATTGCAGGCGGACAGGGCGGGGCGTCAATGTCCCAGCGGGGACAAATTTTGACGCATGCGCTTCACTGGGCACTGCCTTTTGTGGCGCCAATGGGAACGTCGCCTGACGTGGGTGGCATTTGGGTGGCCCCCGGCATGCAGTGCTCGTGTGTGCACATGTGTGCCTCTGGTGGTTCGGACGCCAACGATTTTGCAGCTCACTGACTGCCAATCCTTGCTCGTCACTTTAAATGTGCCAAATCCTCGATCGTGACTTTCTTCCGTTGCTCTAAATTGCCCTAAATGGCTTAAGGGTCCCCTTCGCTCGAGCAAAGAATAAATTTAAGCCATGAATTATTCAAATATTTATTATTTATATTTTTATTATATATTATAAATAATCTAAGCTTTATTATTTTTCCTCCCTTTAGCCAGGGGTTTCGACTTCGAGAACTTCGCTGGGGGCTTTCTGTACTTTCTTCTTGAATCGAAGTAAAAAGTGAAAAGTTTTCCAGCGGCAGACAAAGTACAGACGGCAAAACTCTCACATTCTTTGTTTTTTCCGCTTTCCAATTACTGTTCTGTATACCGTTATACCCTGTATTATTTTCACTTAGCTTTCTTTGTGTCCATTCGTCCCTTATCCCCCAATTATATCAATGTCGAAGTCACAAATAAAGTTTAAAATTTCTTAAATCAAATTTATTTATTTTTCAAATAGCAAATTTAAATATATTTAAGTTGTTACTAAACAAATGTTTAATTATATTTTTAAAGTCTCATTAAGTCGCTGGTTCTTTTGATGTGAAAAGAAAACATGATCATGAAAATTTTCCGTGGAAAGTGTTAAGAGAACCGCGAAACCTACACAAATGACAAAAGCAAATAGTGGAATGAGCGCCATCTATCGCCCAAAAATGGGCAGACATCGAAGTCTTTGTTGGTGCGTATAAAAGTGTATGCGAACACATAGAACTTGCATGTACAAACATGTCTATATGTATGTATGTATGTATCCAAAATGTACATTATCAGTGGGTGCTGCATTTGGGTTCTCAGTGTTGTTGTTGGTCTCTTCACGCTATTTAATCAGTTGACCTACAGAGCGACAACAACGTTGAAGTCGACATCGACGTTTGCGTCTGCGTCGACGCTAACGGCGTCGCCGTTTAAGTAACAGTTATTTGAATAGACTTTAAGTGTAGTTCATAAGGAAAGAATATAATTTGGGGTTGGCCTTAAGCTATTTGCTGCCAAAAAGAGAGCATATTTTCTTCATTTCGCCATAGCTCGAATCTAGTGCAGAGCGGCTTTGTCGCATCCTGTTGTCGATAACTAAATGTATGAAAGAGTAACTCGCACAACCGCAGAGCGATAAACCTTTGCGGCTGCAACGATGACGACGATGCAGATGACAATAACAAAGTCACCCACGCCACGAATTGCAATAAGCACAGGAAAGAGCATTGTAAAACACAAAGAGAGCAAGAGAGCTACAACTCAACAGGCTTGGCAAATACAGGCAACGTAAACGACGACAGCGCTGCCTGTTGCACTCAAGAGCTTTACAGTTTAAAGGAACTAAGAAAACAATAACAACACGTAGAGCTTCGCCGTTAGCTTCAGTGGTAGTAACACTGCAACAGATACCGTGATTTGTGAATGAAAATCAAGGTGATGTTTAGGATTATGTATTATAAATCTTGTGATATGTTTAAATGATATTTTATAAAGGACTATTTCAATATTTTCTAATCAATAATTAAAATAAAACATTTTAATGAATCGAAAACTGCACCAATTGTAGATGAATTTAGGTAATTGACTTCCTTTTCAAAGGTTCAAAAATATATAACATTTTTTTATGTTGCTCCACGGTAGAACACGCAGTTTTGCACGTTAAGATTTACCTGCTGGTCAAAACATATCTGCATTTGACTACATAAGTAAGTACGTTTGCATGTGTGTGTGTGTGTGACTTCTAGCGATTTAGCCTCTTCGGGTTTTGCGCGTTCGCGCTCGCGCTCGCCTTCGCGTTCGATGTTAGCATTCGTGCCTGTCTTCAACGGTGTCAGCGGCATCGCTGTCACAGTTCTTCGAGTTGTACATTCGGTTGCGCGCCGTTATACGAGACGGTCGCACAATTTTCGGTGTGTAACTTTGGCCTGCGAGTGCGACGCCTGGCCGCCTGTCTGTTTCTCAACTGTTGTTGGTGCTGCTTTTTGTGCCCGTTCAAGTGCAATTTGACAATTTATTTTTTTTTGTAAAGTGCTCTCTATATGTGCTAATTGTTTTTCATTCCTGTTTTTTGTGCCCGAAGGATACATAAACCTAAATCGCCTTAGAGAACGCGCGTGCTCTTCAGGATCGCAAAACATTTTTTGCTTTTGGCTTTTTCTTTTTCCTTTTTACTCTTGATCTACTAATTCGCCATCGAAAAGTACCGCAAGCAATAATCAGATAAGCATTACTGTGCACAAGAGATAAAAAATTTGTGTTAAACGAAGATGATAATCCGAAACCTCAACTTAAACAAAAGTGGCCGGCAAATATTTTTTTAAGCTTTTTAAAACTCGTCTGTCGCGCGCGTGTTGTAAAACCTTACGTTAAATATAAATTAAAAATATATAACAAAAAATAAATATAAATGAGAATCTCATTGAGGAAAAGTCAGACGAAGAAAAAAGTTGGAAAGAGCTTAAATTAAAAGGCAGGAAGAAGGGCACCGTGAAATTTGGGACATATGTTCTCCCATTCTTCTTCCACTCCATTTGCGTCTCTTTAATCTCATTTCTCAGCCATCGTTTTTCTGACGAATTGGCGTTTTAACTTTATTGCTTTTCGCCCGATGTACATTTTTGCCTTTTATTTATGTGTGTGCGGCTTTTGGTTTCACACAAGCCACACGAAATTTCGCCTTTTTTGCATTTCTGCTGATCTTTTTATAATTTTGTCTATTGTTTCGCTTGTCCCTCAGTAGCTCCTCCGACAGTTAAAAGTTGTAATTACAAATTTTTCAATGTCGCATTTCTTCCACTCTTCTTCCGCTCTTTACAGTGCCATAAACATCGTAACCTTCCTATATTCTCAACTTCGTTCATAAGGCATAGAAACAAACAATAATTATCGAATACGAACTGCACTAAGTAGTAACTAAATAATCTTAAATAACCAAATAGCTGCCAAAACACATAAACCTCCACCCGTACCACCATGGGATCAACGGGATCCCAAAAGGCTGCAACGTTCAGGCAGCAGCAGCAGCGGCAAACAATGTCGCTGCTCTGGCGCCTGTTCGCCGTTGCCCTAATTCTGAATGCTTGCCATGTGATCAATGCCAAGGTGAGTACATGTTAACAGAGTTCTGTATGCACTTTTACTAACCGAGTCCCAGGAAAGCTAAAAAATGTTAAGCAAAAACGAAAGTATCGAGGGAGAGGGAAATGTTAAGTAAATTAATTTAAAAAAGGGGATGCTTCGTATTGGGCTTTAAAATTCGAAATATTGGAATCTTGGATTATTGAGAAATATTTGAAATTAATGAACATTTTTATATTCTGGGGCATTATCGAATATAAACACATTGTAAACTTAAAACCTAGAAACTAAAAGTTGAGTAATAACCATTAGCATTTTATTTTTTTTTTTTTTTCAAGCTAATTAATTCGATTTCTAGAGAAGATGTAGTAAATGTTGCTTTTCAGTTGCTTTAGTTGGTTGGCGAAATATAGAATCGTTCTCACAGTTTTGTATAGACTGCTGCTTACAGCCTCCACACGCACATACACACACACACACACGCACACACACAGAAGCGCACACAGCTGGCCGAATGATCTAGTTTTCATAATGTGGATGACACAACCGCCAACAGCCGAACGAACTTGAAGTGAAATATATATATATATTTATATATATTTATGTAAAACGCACACACACACACACACACACACACACACACATACACATTAAAAAAATAAGTGGAAAGCATTTAAAATCAACATAAAATTTGTAGACGCCCCACGAAGTTGTTGTAGAAAAAAAATTAAGAGTGTTGCCACCTTTTGCCGCTGACCTTTGTTCATTTGTAACAAATTAATAAAAAACTAATGAAAATGAACCGCACAGGCCCATAAAAATGAGCTGAAAGAGAAGTCGGTCTGGAAACACTTGTGTACGCACCACTTATCAGCTTATCAGCCGGAGACTAAGCCACAGAGAGAGAGTCGGCAATAGAATAGGAGAGTGGAGAGAGAGAGAGAGAGGGAGAGAGAGGAATGGTGGGGAGGTTGGGGGATTGGAGCTACAGACGGAGACAGAGGCAGAGACAGAGTTGATTCAAAAATAGACGGAGTGTTGGCTACTCTCTATGTGCATTTAAATACATATACATATACACAATATATGTATATATATAACAGACGTGTTCAGTGAAATAGTAGTGCAACTGTACAAAATAGAAAAGCCTTTGTTTTCAATACTTCTAGTCGCACAATTTGAACAAAAATTTACAATTATTTAGAATGGAATATCTGGAAGAGGATAACGAAAAAATTTCGTTAGATTTTTATCCCTATGTTTAGTTATTGGCGATCCTTGACAAATGCAACCGAATTTTGCTGTTCATAAAAATAGTAGTGCTGCACTTATTGTCAAGTTAAGAACTCCGTGTAAAAAATTTAACAAGTAATTTATGTAAAACAATGCATCATTAGTAAGTTTAAATTATTTTTTAATATTTCCATAAATTTTATTAGTTGAATTCGCTACATAATTTGAGATTTAGTGGGTAGAGGAAAGCATTGCTCCGCAGGAAAAAGAGAATTGATATTAAGACTCAGAAAGTAGAGAAAACATACAAAGAAATCGAAAAACTTATTGGATGTTCACCTGTCATGATGTTCAATGCCATTAATATTAAAATTAAGCCAGAATATCGTGGCAGGAAGCGCATAAGGACCTCTTTAGAAGACATACGCATCGCGCGCATTAGGGAAATTAACCCGTTTGCCTCTTCTAAATCTATTAAAACTGAATTAAATTTATCAGTCAGTTATGTAATAGTTGGTCGTCGACTATTGGAACAAAAATTAAGTGCCAAAGTCCTCGAAAGGTACCGCTGTTGACCAAGAAGCACCTGGAAGTACGGCTCACATTTGCGAAATTTTGATTAAAGTGGCCCATAGAGAAGTGGCGTAACATACTCACGACAGATAAAAGCAAAATTGTCTTATTTTTTACCACTGGATCTAGGAAGTATGTAGAATACCCCTCAAATACTAAATTCAAACTCAGGTACACAAAAAAGATAGTTTAGTATGGTGGTATGAGCATCATGGTTTGGGCATGTTTTTCATAGTCTGACGTAGGCCCATTACATATGATAGAAGGTATCATGAACCGAAATGTCTATGTTTATATACTGATAAAACACAGTTTATCATATGCCAGTTGGAATATGTCGTTAACCAGGACATTTCAACAGGATAATGACCCAAAACATACCAGTAAGCTGTCTACAGATCGAATTGAATCAGAAAAGATTGACGTGATGCAATAGCCAGCTCAGTCCCAGGATCTCAATCTGATAAAAAATTTATGGGGAGATGTATAACGAGTTGTGGCAGCCACTTATCCTGCAACCAAAGCTCAACTTTTGGCGTATAGTCCAGTAGGCATGGTCAAATATCCCCATAAAACGTGGCCAGGACCTTATAGACTCCATGCCGCGCCCCTGTAGTGCAGTCATAGAAAATATTGGCTTTACAACTAAATATAAGATCCATATAAACATATAGAGTAAAAAAATTAATCGAAAATAAAGTTATAGATTATTTTTTTTTCCGTTAAAAAAGTCACTACTATTTTTATGAACAGCAAAATTAGGTTGCATTTGTCAAGGATCGCCAATAACTAAACATAGGGATAAAAATCTAACGAAATTTTTTCGTTATCCTCTTCCAGATATTCCATTCTAAATAATTGTAAATTTTTGTTCAAATTGTGCGACTAGAAGTATTGAAAACAAAGGCTTTTCTATTTTGTACAGTTGCACTACTATTTCACTGAACACGTCTGTATATATAAATAAATGCGATTATATATTGAGACCGGATTTAATTGCGACAATATTTATGTTTTTTGGATTTGGATTCCTTTGACTTTGGCTTTAATTAAAATGAAAACAATTATTTTGTCTGTCAAGCGACAGCTGACCTCGTATAGGTCAAGGGGCTATCTTCATCCAGAAAGCCAAAAAAACATAAAAATAATATAAAAAAAAATGTGATTCCAATTAAATCGGGGCTGATTTTTATATTTGCAAATTTTTTATGAATTTTCATCAATCCATCAATTATTTTTATTATTTAAATTTCATTATTCCTTTTTATTTTATTTTTTAATTTTTATTTATTTAATTTTTTTTTTTTTTTTTTTGTGCCTCAATTATGAGAGGCGATCGTTTGCTGTGCCATCTAATTATTCTATCTGTCTCCCTGGGTGTGTCTCTATGTGCGTGTGTGTGTGTGTGTGTGTGTGTTTGTGTGTGTTGGTGTGTACATATGCGTGCGTGCTTCCATCATAATGAGCCGAGAGCTGATAGCAGTCTTCTTATCAATGTGTTAATGACATGTAGTTGAAGTCATCGACTGATGTCTTGCAATGAAATAATTTCTTAAATTAACATTTAAAGAAGCTAAAAAAAAACAAAGAAATTAAAATTAAAATAAAAATTGAAATGAAAATGAAAATGAATGAAGAAGAAAAGCAACAAATCACATCATTGTTTTTGTTATTCTTGTACTTCTTGTTGTTGTTGTGTTTATGGTTTGTGCTTATTTTTTATCGCATCGGAAATTGCGTAAATGGGGTCGATCTGCATAGTGCCCTGTGTGCCCAAGAGTAGCTCAAGCGGTTGACTTATCACGCCCATTAAGCAGGAGAAACAGAGAGATAGAAAGGGAAAGGAATAGACAGAGAGAGAGAGAGAGAGAAGGAGAGGGAGGTAAACTTCATAGAGCGATAATCAATTGGCGTCCATCCGGCGTATGTGTAATATTTAATTTATCACGCATACGCACAGTTGCGAGTGCTTAAGAAATTGCAAGGACACGCATCCTTCTGGCTAATGAAGTATTCGATTTTCTTCAAATGATGACCCATTTAAATAAATAAGTTTCTCAAGCTATTCGACACCAGGTGGCGCCAGCAGCACTTAGCTGCTGTACGCTAATCATTGGCGTAAGATTCACACATGTCTGTGTATACGCGGGTGTGTGTGTGTGTGTGTGAGTGTGTATCCCTAGGTTTGGCTGTATCTGGATGTGTATCTGCATATGTTCATTTATCTGCTGCTGCCTGTTCAAGTGCCTATAGACTGGCATATGTGGCCTGCATGTCATCAGGTTTCGTGTCTATCTGTTTGTCTTTCTTTATGTCTGTCTGTCAAAATATTTGCAACGACAGCAAACAGTTGCCACAATACAGCAGCCAACAACAACAAGAGCACCAACAAAGTTGAAACAAAAACAATTGTTGCCACAAGGCATTGCCGCACAGCAAATCAATTCTTGAGATGAATTTTCATTTCGTGGCTTTCGCTGCTCGTTTTTTTTCTCTTTCTCTTTCTTATTTCTTATTTCTTATTTTTTTTTTTTTTTTTAAATTTTTTATGTTTTTGTAATTTTTTATTTATTTCTTTCTTTATTTTTTCTTTTAATTTTTTTGCTGTCTTTTCAATTGTTTGTTTGTGAAACATATGGACACAAGATGTTGCTACATCGCACGCATGTGTTGCTACCGCGACACGAGGTACGAAGATCTCCCTGGCTACCGCTTCTTCACCCTTCTACCCCCACACCCCCACACCCCCACAACCACCCCTTGCTTTCAATACAAATCTAAATTTATGTATTACTGACTCTGATAATTGTGCGATTTCTGATGCATCTCTTTATTTTTTTTTATTTTTTAATTTTTATTTCATTTTTTTTCCTGTACTGGAGCCAAGGCAAGAAATAGAAATTGTTTAAGCATTGCAACTACCGACAGCAGCAACAATTGTTGTTGTTGTCTTTATTTGCTCAGCCGTTTGACACTTGAGCTCAAGTTCAACACTGGAGACTCGCATTAATTGGCACACTTTAAATGAATGCATTACCTTTAAGCAAATATTGATGAATTTCCCCCGCCCTCCGAAACTCCTCTGTCTTGCACTTACCTTGCCCAACACCTCGTCCCCAGCCGCACTTCATCCACTGCATCACCTGCATCTACTCAGTGATAATGCAGTGTTGAGTGTTTGTCAATTGGCAGCCACCGGCAGTCACTTCCGCCTTTGTGGGGCACCACCCAAAGCCACCGCGAATATCATCGTTGGCAATTAGTCATCCAGTTGCCCTTCTTGTTGCACACTTATGGTGTTTTTTTCTGCTTCTCTTTTTTACAACCAAAACTGGCCAAAGAAAGAACAACAATCCAACAGCTGGCCAACGTCCAACGACTGCCAAAAGCAGCAACAGCAACAACAATAACAGTAGCAGAAGCAACGGCAGGCGATGCATGCATTTTGTAATAGGCAAAGTCTGAAGCAAACATCTAAAAATAAGTAGCCGCGACAGATACAAGCAACAGAGCACACCAAATACACAAGATACAACAAACAAACGCACCGAATTCCCATAAACATTAAACAATAAAAACACACACACACACACACACACACACACACACATAAGCAACACTTGCTGAACGACTCTGTGATGCCCTTCCAAAAGGAGAAGAAAGATGAAAGGCTCTGATAAGCTGAGTTAAGTTGGGGGCGCTGGGGGCGATTCACGCGCTGATGTGATGCAATTAAAGGTGACTGCTATGACACTCGGTCTCTAGCCAATAAAAACAGCAGCTGTTAAATTATCAGTTAGCATTTGGAGTTCTTAGAAGATGACTTACAGCTCAAGCAAATTTGTATTCAGTCATAGACTGACTAATAACAGCATGAAGTAACGGTTCAGGCATGACTCATGCCTGACAGCTACTTAAAGCGATAATCTATAAATTCATACATTCATTTCTATGGATTTATGTATTTTGAAATAGTAACTAACTTCCATTATCTAAACATAGACACTTTTTATTATTATATCAACAAGTTGCTTCTGAGAAGGCAATGTGGCACAGACTTATGGCTGAGCCCAATACGTTTCTACTTAAAATACACCATGTTCAAGGTATTTGATATCCACCATCCAATACTCACCATGGGCATCATAGACTAAACAATAGTCACAGGAGTCATCAACCACGTTTATTGTCGGGCATTTGATTTGGCGTTGATTGCAAAGTGGTCAAAAGTAGTGTAAACTTATTTATATTTGTTTTTTTCTGTTTTCATCTTTTCCTTATGTTATTTTTGTAATTCAATATTTGCTTGGCACGTCTGCCTTACCGACACACACACACACACACACACAGACATTCCGCTTAGACAGATATGAATAATAATTGTTAGACTTTTGCATTGCGTAAATGTTGAAAATAGAAAAAGGCAACAAACACATTACATTGAGAGGCTCCCCCATTAGAGAGGGTAAAACCAAAAAAACAAAAAAAACAAAAAAAAATAAATAAAAAATAAAAAGCAACAAACAAAACAGAGAATGAGAGGGAAACTGTGCGATGAGAAACTGTCGCAATTTGCCTTTCAGATGTTACAAAATGCAGAAATTGATGGCTCTTGACTGCTTCTGAGTGGGTGTCCATACATATATCCCGTCTATCCGTCTATCCGTCTATCCGTCTATATGTCTGTCTAGCCATCTATCCATCCATTTGTCTATCTGTCTATCTATTGTGTCATCCTCGTGGCAGCTGCCTATGTAATTAACTTTCTGACCAGCCACACAAAAGAAATAACACTTAAAAAATAAAAAGGAAAAAAAAAAGCCACAAACATAAAAAAACCAACAAAACTTTTTAATTTCAAAATATATATTCAAAATTCTTAGCAGTTTCTTTACAATGAATATTACATGAGTTGCCATCATAAAAATCTTGGCAGGAATTGCACTTGCCAAACCCCGCCCAGGCCCAACATTGTCTATCCTTAATGATCATGCCCGATCACTTTATGGCCACAGTTAGGGTATTTATTAAGCTCTGTACTTTGTATGCAAACTCTTAAGTGGTTAATCGTTTTTCTATTTTGTCTCTTGCCTGTGACTCGAATTTTGAATTCCAGTTTTTAGATTCTGCTCATGTCTCCGCACGCTTCGATTTTAATTTTAGTTTCAGTTTTAGTTTCAGCTTGGCTCTTGATTAATTATTTATAATAATCTTGAATCTTATTAATGGGCACTCATTTATATCATTTTTATATATGAACTAGAAATATATATTTCTGAGAGTGTGAAGGAAGTGTCCTCAATCTTGTGCTAACAGAGTGAAGCGACGCTACAGTCATTTAACAGTGCGATGTTAAAGCTTCATATTTAAAACGATTAAAGCACAGAGCACAAAATACATAAAAATAAAATAAAATATTTAAAAATATAATAATTGAAACTAAATAAAAATAAAATATTTTATGCTCTGTGGATTTAACAGTTATTTGCTGAGCAGCTATGTTAACAGTGCAGAGGCAGAGGCTGATTTAGCTAGGCTCTGTATCTTTGAGGCTTGTATTGAGTTCATAGCTGTTCGGGCCATGTTAATGGCAAATTGTCATATCCCTTGACCCTTTTCTTGGATTTTAAGCTTTATTCATTTTAAATTGTTGGAACAATTATTTTTGAAATAACCTCAAACTCCTCCCTCCCAAGGAAGCAGCAATTTGCTTGGAGTTCTTTAAATTCGGATGGGAGTTCAATTGGCGTTTCATTTTGTCTGCCAAAACCATAAATTACAATCAGTGCAGCTGCTTTTTTAAATTAGTGAATAAAAATGTTTTTTTTTTTTTTTTTTTGGGCCATAGATCGGATCGGATTTGAAACTGGGATGGGTCAGAGAATTGGGTGTGAACTTGCAACCAGATGATGATGCGGGTGGAGGGTTTTCCTTCACAGCTGCAACTCTTCAATGTGCGCCAATTTATAATCGCTTTAGAAATCTCAATGTCTGGCTTCCTTTTATATTGAATTGGATTTTTATTTATTACTTTTTATGTTAAGTTTTTTATTTTCGGTTTTTGGTTTTGGTTTTTGGTTTTGGTTTTGGTATTTATTATTTTCGTGGAAATTAAAAAATGCCTGCCTTGACGCTTATCGGCATGATCTCTTTGTGTCTTTGTCTTTGAGCTTGCAACATCTGAAGGAAGGCGACTGACTCTGGGCCGCTGAGGCATGACGTGTTGTCAACATTATTTGCGTTACAAATTTCGTTTCAAAATTTTTCTAAAATTCTAATTGGGGCAGCTGGAAATTTGTTTAATCGACTTCAATGGAAATTGATCATCAATTGAAATTAATTGAAGTTCTCTTTGCGTTAATTGCCAAAAATGTTTACATTAATTTTGATCACTTCAGACCGCGAAGTCTGCGAACAATGAAAATGTTAATAAAACATTTAATAAAAATAACAATATTTACAACAACACCAACAACAATAACAATAAATACACTTAAGTAGTCAATCGTTAATATCGGCCCCTTGGCAGGCGATTAATTAGTAAACAAAGCATAAAAGCCAAAAATCAAACGAGGCAGCAATAAATGCATAATTATGCTAATTATTTAATTCTCTATTCCATATATTAAAAAAAAAAATAAATAAAATTATATTCAAAGGGTACCCGAGGCACAAGATTCAAATACGAATATCAAATACGCTTGTATTTTGAATTGTGAATAATTCGATTTTTAATATCAATTTTTTATGGAGTGTTTATAGTTCATCACAGTTTCAAGTTTAACTTCTTTTATTATCCTGTTAATATCTGGATTAATTGGTTGACACTTTCTTAATTATTTTTATTAAAATAATCGCTGAATTATCTGGTATACCAAGAAACTTTAACTTCAATCAAAAAATTATAATTGATTGTAAAAAAAATATTTTAAGTTTCTTTATAAAAATATCAAAGCTAGAAATTATTTTGAATTAAAATTCTGGCAGCATTTCCTTAAATTTAAAAACCTAAAAAAATTTTACACAATTTAATTTTTAAAACATATGATATTTAATATAATATAATAATATAATAAAAAATACTTCCTTTATAGTAACTCCAAGATAAAATTAAGGTTTGAATAAATTTGATTGAAGTCTCAGATAATTTTAAACTTTAGATTTTATTAATTTTAATAATAATTTCGGAGTCATTTTTCTATAACCTCTAAAATCTATTAAAATTAAACCGTATTTATATTAATGTAATGCAAAGGTAATTATCTTAAAAACTATTAGGTTCTTGACTTTATTTATCTAAAATCGAAGATAAAATTAAATTTTAAATTTTCTTAATGTTTTTTAAAATTTTTGGGTTATTTCTAAAAAGCCTAAGATCTATAAATAATATACTGCATTTATTTTTATGTATCTTACGATATATGGAAGAAAGTTAAATATATTATAAATTATTAGATTTTTGACTTTAATTATATTAAATTCAAGATAAGCTTAAATTTTGAATTTTATTATTTTTACTTTAATTATGCGATCGACAATTGAATTAATTATTTAAGTTTATTGCTAAGTCAGCCTTCTGGTAGCTTGGTAGCTGTTCCCATGGCTGTCGTTATTTTTTTTTATTTCATTATTGTAGCTGTTGTTCTTGTTGTTGTTGTTGCTATTTTTGTTGTTGTTGTTGTTGTTGTTAAATCAATTAAGTGTAGAGTGTTAAACGTTCAACGTACATCGAAGGAATGAAAAACGCATAGTTGAGCATTGCCAGCAAATTGCAGATAAGATATAACCAAGTAATAGGGCACACACACACACACACGCACACACACACACACTTATATATACTCAATCATATGTGCGTATATGAGTGCACGTATAGTTGGCATACTTTTTTCCATCTTCTTCTTCATCCTCCTCTTCCTTTTCTTATGTTGTTGTTGCCATGCCCATGTTGCTGCCCAGATGATAAGAGCCGGCAACATGACGCGCTGCTGCGGCACTGATAGCAGTCGATAGCCTCTCGATCAGTGCGTGTCAAACTGTGCGTGTGTCCACCGCAAGAAACTGAGCACAAGTTTTGGGCGTTAAATAAAATGTTATACATTTTTTGGAATTTATTTATTTTACATATTTATGTGATGTCCTTGAAAATATTTTCTAATT
Organism: Zaprionus lineosus; assembly: GCA_035044505.1. Classification (NCBI taxonomy): domain Eukaryota; kingdom Metazoa; phylum Arthropoda; class Insecta; order Diptera; family Drosophilidae; genus Zaprionus; species Zaprionus lineosus. Next base: position 514,910 of record JAWNNX010000007.1, read on the forward strand.
TTATAAACCACTACATATGTATAAAACGAACGCTGGAAGAATCCTACCTATCCATGGGTTATACTTCCAGCGCTTGGATACAAAATAAAAATGCATTGGTTGCCGCCCTGTGAGCCTCATCAGTGGCTTGGGTGATGATGGGCCGCCGCCTGATGAATCTCAAATTTATGCAGATTTGTGACATTCGCATGCATAAAGTCAGCGCTTGGTCTTCCTTTCCTACTTGATATCATTTATTATCATCTAAGGTTTATGCCCGAAAATTCATTTAGTTTTTATGAGGATTTTTTATTTTCTTCTTTTGTATTTTTCATTTTTTATTTTTGGCTTTTGTTTTTTTATTCGGTTGTTTCGTGACTTTTGATTCGGTTAACCGGTTTGGCTTATTAAGCGCTTAACGACGCAGATGCCACCGCCACGGCTGCCACAATTTATGATTGCGTGCCGAACTTCGGAACTAGTTGCCAGTTCACTTGGACATTAAAGAGTCAGATATGCGGTTTACTTTGGCTCTGCCTTTATCTCTGCCTTATGTATTTCTCAAGTTATTTATTTATTTATTTTATTTATTTTTTTTTTTTTTTTCTATTTTTGCTTTTATTTCAAATGACCACAGGTGCTGAAACTATTTAGTTATTTATAAGAAACAAAAAAAAAAAAAAATAAAATAAAAAATAAAGGAAAAAAATGAACTTCAGTTCATTCGCTTGACGCTGAGTAAGCGACCAAAAATGCGTCCCATGGCTCGATGTGATACTCAGCTATTTGTGCCCAAAGACGAGCACTTGGAAACGCAACTTGGAAAGGGTGTCAAATGCAATTCGTGTTGCACTCAGCATAAAAGTCGCCTGACAATAAGGTGTCTTTTGCAAGCTCATAAGGTTCTCCGGCCCGAAGATTTGGTCTGGGACCGTGACTGTCTATGGGAGCAAAAAGATTTGATTCCTGGAAAAGATGTTAATCACAAAACGCTTAGAAAAGTTGAAAGACAACCTAAACGTACATTCTAAACATTGTGAACCATTTGTTTACTCAATCTTTGTGCTTATCTTCTGTTAATGCAATGTTAAGACTTAACATGGTTGACAGAGTTGCTTCTGTACAGGTAGACAAATTAGAAGGCTTTACACACCTAGAGATTATTGAAAGGCATTGAAAGCTTACCTTACATTCTGTTAAGTCTGGAATTCTGTTAACATAAAATAAAAGAGTAGCATAGATTCTTCAACGTAGCTTAACAATTTCAAATCTTCTGTTACCAAAAGTTAACATTTTGTTAGCACTTGCCAAAAAGAAGCTTTACATAATATATTCTGAAAAACTGTAAAAATCTGTTAACATAATGTTAAAGCTCAACAAACACTCCAGGCATAATTCCATCAACATAAGCTCTTCTGTAAGCATGCTGTTAATGCCATTAACATTCTGTTAGCACTTGCCGAGCAGTAGCTCATCCTTAACGCGATTACAAACTTTGCATTCCATTAGATTAACAGTTAATCTTATTTTAACTAACTGCGACTTATAATTAGCTTAACGAGACTCAACAAGTCCGACTTTTGGATGATGGTATCATATTGTCTATGAACTGGAGATCTTGATAGTTCAATTGATTGATGGGGTTTTAATTGAGTATATCTTCCATTCATGTGTCTCTGGGGGCTACTAAGCAAAGTGATCTGCTTCGTTGAGTAGAAGCCACCGCATTTGAAATTCACATTCACATTCAAATGAATCAAATGAATCAAATGAAGAAATTCAAAACTGGTTTCTTGGTATTGGAATTCTAATCAATATACTAAGGATCATTATTATCATTATCATCATTATCACCATCACGCTGATCATTTTAAATCATTTCGCATTGATTAATGCATTAATAATTTAATTAGATACAATTTTTGGTTCATTTTCTAACTCTTTACCTTTTGTCTGGTTTATCTATTTTCAGGTATGTGTCAAGTCAATATGCATTAAGTATACCCCTCATATATCGTATCGGGTAAGGTATGTGCGACGTTCCCATTATCAAAACATTAAGAAACTGAAGGAATGTGTACCAAAAGTCGGCATATAAATTTATTTGGTATTTATTTTCTAGTATTTATGCTAGTAATTGTTTCCCCCATTGTAATACTCTTTAAATAAGATAAAAAGACACTGCTAAATATCGTAAATATTGTGAATATCGTATTTTTTGTATATTTCGTATTTATCGTAAATTTCGAAGACATAAAAATCATAGTTACCGACGAATACTGTACATTTTGGGAATATCGTAAATATTATTTATTTATCGTAAATTTCGTAGTTATTGTAAATTTCGTAGATATTGTAAATATCGTATATCCCGTAAAAATTGAAAATGTCATAATTAATGTATACATCCTATATATCGTATAAAGAGAATATCGTAAAAAACATAAATTTTATATAATTATAATTGTAAATTGTGTGTGCAAGTCACCAACTGTTGACCCCGCTTTTAGTTTGGCTTACAGGGTATCTAAGGGTTGACTACGATTGCTTCTTTGGTCGCAAGTTTTCTTTTTGCTTTTTTAAGCAGGTTAAACAGACAGCTTGACGCTTAAAGCCCGCTCTTGGGCGCGTATTTGTCTTGGGCATTTGGCTACTAAAACAGAAACATTGCCACGCCCCAAGGCGTAGCTCTTCTTCTTTGAAGCGATGAACGTGGCCCACACACTTTTAGGCCAATTGCCGGTCACTAAATGTGGCTATTAGCTGTCAAAAGGCAAAGAGTCAAATATTTGTTGTAGTCACTCGACTTGGTGACAGCAACAGCAACAGCAACAAAAACAACAATAAATTTAAAAACAACATCAACCACAACAACAAAAACAACTACCAAAACAACAACAAACAAATCGACGTTTGACCAAGAGCCAAACTTGATTTATTTCCTGTGTATCGAAGTTTTGGTCTTCGTTGTTGTTGCTGTTGTTGTTATTGTTGTTGTTGGTGGTGATGTTGCTGCTGTTTCTTCTGCTGGTGACAATGAAACGTGCCGCCAAACGACAACAATAACAACAAACACATAAACCATAAAAGCAACAACAACAACAAATGTTGACCTTGGCGCGTGTTGGCGTCCACATCATTGGGCAACAATCTGGTGCACAAACCAGTGGCAAAGACAAAGGCCAAGTATTAAATACTCTTTAAGTAAATATACTAAACTTTAAAACCTTTTCTTTTAATTGCTGAACCCATTCAAATGGAACTATTAAATTGGAAAGAGCATATGGAATGATCCAGTTATGATCTTGGTTCATGAACTGAACTTGAATTATCGTCTTTAGCTTTACAATTCCCAATAGAAAATATGATATTATAATACAGAAAAGGCTCGGAAGATAGGATAGGAGAGGATTTAACAACAGAAGGAAGGCTAGGATAGAATAGAAGTAGATTGGATAAGATATTATTGGAAACGATAGGATGGGATAGGATAGCACAGGATAGAATTGAATGGGATAAAGTGGTATAAGATAGAAGGGGACGGGATTAGATAAAAAAAAAGAAAGAATTAGAATTATATAGAAAGGATTGGATAAGAGAGAGTAGGAGAGGATAAGATAGCATAGGGTAGGATAACATATATAATAGAATAGAATGAGGTGGTATAGGATAGAATAGAATTGGATAGAAAAGAGACAAGATTGGAAAAGGTATAGTATATAAAATGAAATAGGATAGAATAGAATAGACCAGCATAGAAAAGGAAAGAATAAAATATAATTAGATAAGATAGAAGAGAATAGAATGGCTGGAATGGGATACGGTGAAAAAGAATAAATTAGGATAGGATAATAAGAGATATGATCTAATGAGATATTATGAAATAGAAAAACATATAATAGGGAAGGGAAGTATAGGATATGATAGAATCAGATATAATAAGGTTGAATAGGATAGGACAGGATAAGATAGGATAGGACAGCATAGGATAGGATATAATAGGATAGGATTGGATAAGATAGGATAGGATAGGATAGGATAGGATTGGATAGAATAGAATAGGATTGGATAAGATGGGATAGAATCGGAGGGAATAGGATAAAAGACAATACAATCAGATAAGATAGCATAGGATATGGTAGAATCGGACAGAATACGGAACACATTTAGGACTATCCACCTGTATCATCTCATATACTTAACCTCACTTCAGAGTCTGTTGGTTGAGCGGCACCTAAACTTGTGTTTTTATAACCCGTGACTTAGTACTGTGTTTTGAGAGTGCTGATTTCAGGGGTTAACACTTTGCCCAAGTGCCTGGTTATTTTCCTGGTTGCCAGCATTTTAATAATTGCTGAGCTTCGAGTTGTTGTCAGTTGAAATGATTTTGGAACAAGGCATCGTTTTATGTGTTTAAAATATGTAAACGGCGGTTGGTTGCGTTTTAAAACATGTTTTAAGTGTTCATAGTTTATGACTAAGGCAAATGTCAAATTGTTTTGAAGCTTTGGACTTTACCAGCTCGTCAGTAACTGTCATCGAATTGAGCTCAGTTCGGAGCTTGTGGTGGGTGGGGGGACGGTGACTGGTGACTGGTGACTTATAATTCACAGTCGCAGTCGCAGTCGCAGTCGCAGTCGCAGTCGCAGTTGCAGTCGCAGATGCAGTCGCAGTTGCAGTCGCAGTTACAGTCACAGTTTCATTCAGCTCCCCATTCACAGACACAGTCACAGCTTCAGTCACAGCTCCAGTCACAACCCCAGTCGCAGCCCCAGTCACAGCCTCAGTCACACCCCCAGTCACAGTTCCAGTCACAGCCCCAGTCACAGCCCCTGTCACAGCCCCAGTCACAGCCCCAGTCGCAGCCCCAGTCACAGCCACAGCCACAACCCCAGTCAACGCTCCAGTAACTATCCCAGTGACAGTTCCAGTCAAAGTCATAGTCACATCTATCGTCACAGTTTTCGTCACAGCCCCAGTCACTGCCCGAGTCACAGTCGTAGTCACTTTTATTGTCACGACTTCAGTGCTGCAGTCAAAGTCATAGTAATAGTCACATTCACAGTCACAGTCGCTGTCACAGTGAGTCACTGTCACAGCTTACGCTAATGCAGTGTCAAGTGTTAGAAACCTAAAAGAAGTAACTTTATTTTTTCTCTCTGCTCGTGTTTTTGTTTGTCGCTATGAAGAAATGTACAGCAATGCGCTGAAGATATCAACAAGCCGCTCAAGTGGTAGCCGCGCCCCAAGTACCATCGCCGCCCCACCCCCGCCACCGCCGACACGATGCTTTCCATTCGCACCCATGTCAGCAGCACTCGAGTCACTGAGACGCTGTGACAATGACAAGGAGGCCTACAAAGATTTGAGACTGTGACTGAGTAGAGGTGGAGCGAAGACAGGAGTGGGAATGGCGAGGGGGAAGGGCGGGTGGAGACGCTGCGGAGGCAGCGGGGCAGCTGTGGTAACAGCGCTTTAGAGGGCGGAGTAGAGAGACAAACTGTGGTGGGGAGGAAGGTGGTGTGTGGCTCCTCAGTAATTACGTTTACTTGTTGTCTGCTGTTGTTGTTGCTATTACTGTGTCTGTGTACTTGTGTGTGTGTGTATGTGCGTGTGTGTGTGTGTGTGTGTGTTGGTGTGTAGGTGTAATACCTTTAATAAGCAGGATGACGTTGCACTTGATGACGTTGACTGCAGTTTAGAGCGCAACGCCGTTTGGCTTGCTGCAACGAGATGGTGAGGTGAGGATGGATGGAAGGAGGGGGAAGTAACTGCCAGGGCGCCTTTTGTTCAGCCGCCTCTTGGCTGCTGCACTCGAAGTGCAGAGCCCTCTTTCGGCCTCTGGCAACAACTGTTTCTGCACCCCCGCCGACCTCCCCACCACAACGACAATATAATGAACCTCATTCTCGAGAGTCGCATTTGAGGTTAGTTTTCCAAACAAACAACAACAGCAACAACAATGAACGCAACGCATTGTGTGCGCCCCTGCAGGAAAATTTTGTCATTTGAAAAATAGAATTGAAACTGTGTTTAAGGAAAATGAAGGAAAATTGTTATTGGATTTTCAAAACTACAGAAATCAAATGAGAGCCCCAAAGTTGCAATTACCCCGAATTGGAGTGAAGGGAAAGTCCCTAATTGTATATCCTGCAAAAGGAGATACATAAGTTGTTTGTCACTTCCTTATCGAGGCTCCAGAAATGATCGAGTGCCCGGGCAATGGGCTTTTCTGTGTGTTTCGCATGCCTCGACGTGCGGCTGGGTGCCCGGGTGCTGGGGTGCAGGGGTGCTGCGGTGCTGGGCTGCTGGTACGTTGGTGGCTTCAGTTGGGGAATGGGAACGTGCTCTGCATGTTTGGACGGTCACCGAAACTGAAACCAAAAGTCGCGCCCACTTGAAGCGCCAAACACGTCGCTTGCAAGAGTAACACAAGTTGAAAAGTAAAGAATAAAACACAAAATGACAATCACTGAACGTGTCGCCGGTTGTTGTCCAACTTCGAGTACGAATTCAATTCCGAATCCGAATCCGAATCCGACTCCGAATTCAAATTCAAATCCGAATCAGTGCCAGAATCTCAATTAGAATCAAAAGCAGAATTCGATTTCGAGTCTGGCTCAGACTGCGGCTTCTTTATTGGCCTCCAAATGGCCATTAATATGCGGCTTTTATGCCAGTCGGTCAAATTGTCCGACAGTCGGACAGTTGGACCGTCGGACAGACCAACAGTTTGCAGTCCGACAGTTCAGAAGTCTGACAGTCAAACAGTCAGAAAGTCAGACATTTTGACAGTCCGAAAGTCCGAAAGTTCCACATACCGAAAGCCCGACATTCCGAAAGTCCGACAGTGCAACAGTCCAACAGTCCAACAGTCTGACAGTCCAACAGTCCAACAGTCCAACAGTCCAACAGTCCAACAGTCAAGCAGTCCAACAGTCCAACAGTCAAACAGTCCAACAGTCAAACAGTCTGACAGTCCAACAGTCCGAAAGTCCGTCAGTCTGACAATCCAATAGTTCGACACTTCGACAGTTTGTCAGTCGCATTCTGATTCCGAAACGCCTTTTGCATACATGTAAATCATGGCCAATCCCTCGCATCGGAATACCGCAAATGATTTTTGGCCAATTTGATTGATTCCACTGACGAATTAAATGGAACCTTTTTTTTGTTGTTATTTTTATCTGTTTTCCTCTTTTTGATTTCATTTTACGATTAATAGTTATGAGGTAATACGTCCGGGCATGCGATAAGCCCAAACTTGGGTGAAAACTGCCTGGCCTTAGCGCGCGCTCCACTGCATGTGAAGCGGGCCCAAGTCCGAGGTCACTGACGAGTCCGAATCCGAGTCCGAGCCCGAGTCCAAGCCCGAGCCCGAGTTTGAAATTGCGTCCACGTCGAATCGAAATCGAAAACGATATGTGACTTGAAACGGGAACGGGAACGGGAACAGGAACGGGAACGGGAATGGGAATGGGAATGAGACTTGGCACCGGTGGCAGTGCGTGCATTGGCGGTAGCCTAGTATATTTTTCAGTATTCGGTATATTTCCAGATAAGTTAATCGCCGACTCCATTCGCTACGTCAATATTTAATTTACTGATATAAGTGGCCAGGGCGGCAGTCATGTTCCCAACGTAGCTTGGATGTGCAACGCATTGACCTCAAAAAGTCTTGGCAGACAAATGAACAGACTGTCAGCTAGAGACTCAGATGTTCAGACGCCCAGACGCTCAGATGCCCAGACGCTCAGATGTTCAGATGGTCAGTTAGTTCGATGGTCAAATGGTCAGTTGGTCAGATGGACAGCTGGTCTGATTGTCAGATTGTCAGACGCCGGACAAATCTGTTGTTCGACTTGACAAGGAAAAACTGTCAGCATCCATAAAACAATAAGTATGATCGATGGCGGTTCTGTTTTGCTTTCAGTTTCAGTTTTAGCTTCGGTTTCGGTTTCGGTTTCGGTTTTGGTTTCGGTTTCGGTTTTTGTTTTTCAGTCGTTGGTTTTTGGTTTTTGGCCTTTGGCTGCTCATAAGTGTAAATCATATGCAAGTAATTTATATTTTTGAGCACAAATGTGGAGTGTGACCAGAGGTCGCGTATGCTGTAATTTTCTAGCCGCTTTTAAAACTCATCAGCACATATTTTAGCGAGTTTTTACGTCAGACACTTTGCCATTCTCTGTGCAGCTTCAAACTGTTTAATTGCCATTATTTTTGCCTCGAACTATGTTAACTAACAGTATATGTAAACGTGAAGTCATGTAAAGTGTCACCTTATGCAACTTGTGTTATTTTATTAAATGTTACAGGTCCTTCAGCTATGTTAACTGTCACTTAATAGACTCTGTTAAGAAAATGTCTAGCTGATGTTACCTATCATAACAATTAATTTGCTATGTTATTAACATGCTATGTTAACTTGATGAGAGGCTCAACTCGACATTTTACTTAGCTCCCGTACATGTAACGGTTATGTTAATCCCATGGCAATGTTAAGCTTAACATAAGCTAAGAATTTTGCACCGGCTTTTGGGTAGTCAAATATTTATTATTCATTTGGAGCTTCGGAACTATTTGGTAAACAAAATCTGCTCAAAATATGCAGTATATTGAATTTCCAGACCATAAATTGTTTGATTAACATTTCTGTCAGTGCTTCAGGGCTCTGTACAGTATCAGTACATTGACATTTTGTTAGAAGAGTTCAATCAACTTCTTGGCCTGTCATGACTCTGTCAATAGGAGATTGTATTTCGAGGCACTTGGCTTAGGTATATGGCTTTATGCTGAGTGTTGAATTCATATTCATACTCATGCTCAGATGTCTGTTCCACGCATGCGAAAATATATATATATACATATATATTTTATATACATATGTATATCGCCGTTTAGACTTGACCATAGCCCATAAGGAAGTTGACTATACAGAAAAAAAAATATATATAAATAAAATGAAAATGAAAATGAAAATAAATAAAAATGTAAAAATAAAAATAACACTGGTGGGGCTATTAAACAATAACTCAACTATGCGTACTTGCTTGTTATTGACCATATACAGTATATAAATGTATACGTGTGTGTCTGTGTGTGTGTGCGTTTGTGTGTGTGTCAGGTAATTAAGTTTAAAGTTGAGACACACAAGCCACAAAATATAATAAAAAGGCAAGTGAACTATGAAGCATTGTTGCCGCCTCCAGCACTGTGACTGCCAAGTCACTCGAGTCACCCAAGTCGCAGTCACTGCTCAAAAAAATCACTGTTACACTGGTAACACATACAACAGTAGTCACTGTTACAGTCATCAGTCGCCAGACTGACCTACAACGAAGCCTCTGACTCGCCGGCGTCGCCATCATCGTCTGTGCGTGCCTAATGAGTTGCTGTAATGCTAAACCATATAGAAAATGCATTTATATACCATACAGCATACACACTCAAGCACACACACACACACACACACACACACACACGCACACAAACACGTGCAGAAGTGATACATATGTAAACAGTCTGGCTTTTTTTTTGTGAGAGACTGTAACATATTGCACACTCGCCCCTCCAAACCCTACAAGATCTCCAAAAGCCACACTCGCAGACTTTTGGACGTTTGTTTGCCAGATACTTGAATGTCACTACGGTGGGGATTGCCTATAAAGTACAGAAACAAAGTACACAAGCTCAAAATGCACAAATTCTTTATATTTATATATATTTATATTTATTGCAGTGGTCCTAAAATTATTAAATTTTTGAAGCATCCCTAAATTATAATTACTTAATGATTTTCAAGGCCACACAATTAGTTCAAAATTAAAAATTATGATCCTGAAAAAAGTTATTGATTAAATTAGTCAAGTTCATTGAAATTTTGCATTGGAAATTGACTATAAATGCATTAATAAAATAAAACATATAAAATTAAATGATGGATAATTTAAATGAAATTAAATATAATATTTTTTAACAAATTTAAATTGATTAATTTAGAAATTTTTTAAAAATTTGAGATCCGATCAAATTAGTTTATTATAATTAATTATTAAATTGATTTTTAAATAACTTATGTAAAAAATGATACTTATAAATATAATATAAATTTTTAAAAAATGATACTTATAAATATAATATAAATTTTTAATTTATTTAAATTATAAAAATTAAAAAAATTTTGTTGCAAGGAGTGACTACTGTATCTTCTGTTCACTCTCATTCACGTTCTTACTGTCCCTTTTGTGTCTGCCTCTACTCATGATATCTGTGTTTGTGTGTGTGTGTGTGAGTGTCAATGTGTATGTTAATTTTGTGTGTGTGTGTATTAGAATTGGTAGCTTTGCACGGGCCTAAACAAATTGCACGCAATTAAACACGCTCCACGCGGTTGCCGACGTCGTCGTCGTCGTCGTCGTCGTCGCCGTTGCCGTTGCCGTCAGCCACAACTTCAAATACGAATGCAACGTCAACGACTCAGCCGGCATTGGCTCTCGGCGAGCGGCTGCCATTTACGATTTGCATCGAGCCACCGGGGCATGTGGCAACAACTAACTGTATGCAGCAGCTGCGGAGGGAGCCGCGAATTAGCTAGGCTAGCGGCGCTTAAGCCGAAAATGTTAGCCGTTTTACGGCTATATAATTTAGCTGTTAACATCTTGATTGTCGACTGTGCGGCTGTGTTAAATTAATGGACGCACGACGGAGCGCCCAAAATACATGCAACAGGTCGAATTCGTACTCAGATTATGATTATTATAATAATGATAATAACGATCATCATAATGGAGATGACGACGATGATGATGATGATGATTGTGAGAGATCGGTGATCAGTTTGCCGATTGCCTTCTGGCCGAATTGAAGCTGAAGCTAATTGCATATAAAACATAAGCAAAGCCCCAAAGGCGTCACAATTTTTAAAGATTTATGCATAGAAATTGCAACAAACCTAAGACACAAAATAACACAATCTAAAACTTGCCCCAAACAACAACAACAGCAACAACAACAACAACAACAAAAGAAGCAGCCACAATGCTGGCAAATGATATCATATCATCTTGTCGGGTCCATGACATCATCGATTGGCAACTGTGGCACGATTTTGGGTTGAGTTCTTTATGGCACAGCGGCAGCTCGTTGCATGCATCAATCAATTGGGGAAGCCCTCGTAGGGCATACTTTAAGTTCTCCCTCAACATATGACAGAGATGAGTCGTAACTTATCGGCTAGTCACTACAGTACAGTCAACACACGAGGCACGGTTTATTGTCGAAACATGGCATTCAAAGTGTCTGACATTCGACGCTGGCATTGATCATGAAATAGACAGTTTATGATCTGCCTAATAAAGTGTATTATTTACATGAGGTTGCACCTGGATAAGCACCAGCTTCGGGCACTTGTCAACACTAAATACTAGTGTTGATTTAAACCGTGTGTTTCAAGCAATTGGCCATTTGCAATATTTTTTTGTGTAATTACGAATAATTAAGGCTTCTTTATCTGTCAATAGTTTTGAGTGTTCATTAATTATTGCAGCACTTTACAACACTATAAAGCTTTATATTGATTAACATAAAATTAAACAGTTAAATTTGGGTAATTTTTAACATAGGATATGCGATACTTGCGTATATCCCTTGGCAACAGACTTCGATTAGCTGTATACCCGATAAATCTATATATATGTATATATATATAAATATATACAGTACAGTCATGGCCACACAAATAGTACAAGATCATAGGGGAGAAACAGACGAACGTGAGAAGCCGACAGATCGTGATCGTGATCAAGATCAAATTTACTTATGTAGGGTTGAAAATGCTTCCTCTTCTTTCGACTTGAGTATTTTCCAGGCAAGTTTTGAAAATGAAAGATGATTTAAAAACTAATTTTTTAAATATAATTTTTGAGATTAAAAAAAAAGGCTTTAATAAAATGATAAGAATTAAAATTACTAAAAACTAAATACTAACAGTCGGTCTCTGAGGCGGAGTCCTTAAATATATTATTGTATCCTTTGGTAGTCCCTTAATATTTCTAGTATATTTTTTATAGGAGGCAAGACTCCGAGCTTCGAGAACAGAGATTCCAAGACAAGATCACACCAAATAATGCATTTAAAGTAGGGTAGGTACTAAAGGTAGGGTGCTAGAGGACAGTGAGTACCGGGAAAAAAGGTTGCTTGGCAGTGTAGGGTACCTTATAGTCGACCAGATACTCAGGCAGCAATCTTACAATTCAACATCTGTTTGAAGTCGCATTATAATTTCAAATGAAAAATATTCATGTCACAACTCGAGCCGAGAAATCATGACAGCTGTCGATGGCCTAGCGATCTGGCAGCACTGCGTGTTGTTAAGTTGGCTGCGCCTAATCACCACAGCCGCTGACTGTGCTGCGTATCCCAGCGGTTAATCTTGAATAATTTTATGATTTGATCAAATTTATTTGGAATAATTAACTGACATTTAAATGTCACATTCACGACTCGCATGCAGATCATGACAAGCTCCTTACCTGTCCCCGTCTCTTCCTCTTCCTCTGGCTCCGCCCCTGTCTCTGTTCCTGTCTCTGCCCCTGTCTCTGTCACCATCTCTTTCCCCGTCTCTGCCCCAGTCTCTATTCCTGTCTCTATCCATGTCTCTGTTCAATGTTCACTCCCTGCTCGTCCCTGCTCCCGGATGTTGCCTGCTCCGACTCCTGCCTGATTGCCTGTTGCAGTTGCTGTGGTTACAAGGTCGCAGTCTGACGATATGACCGGCCGCATAAGGGTTAAAAGGTCAGATTGCTAATTGCGCGGCAAATACACGACGCGCAATGAAACGGAGAGAGCACGAGTAAGAGTTGAGTAGTGACAGAGCGGGAGGAAGAGAGACAGAAGGACAGAGAGGAAGAGAAAGTGATGCATTGCAAGAGTTGAAGTTCGGGTAGCAAAATGGAAGGCAATTTGGGGCAACTTGCCGAAAAGTTTAGACAAATTAAAACAGAAACACACGTGGCCACAAAAATGCCTCCGCGCAGCCCTTCAACAACAACGAATTTCGGGTTGCACGTTGCTGTTGCATTCGTGTTGTTGCTGCAACTTGTTGTTGGTCAAATTAAATTTTGTGAAAATTACGAAGCACGCGTCAGAGCGAAGCCAAAAACTCTTGTTCCATGCACAAACTAAGCCACCATCTGAACTCCTCTCGTTTTTGGTTCCAACACCGACACCGACCCCAACACCGACCCCGACCCCGACCACGACCCCCACTCCAACTCCAGCTCCAACTCCAACTCCAACGCCAACTCCAACTCTAACTCCAACTCCAATACCGAAACCGATCCTAGACCTAACCCTGGCCCTGTTAAGGGTTCAGGTTCAGGTTTGGTTTTGGTTTTAGTTTTCGTTTTTGGCCGTTTTTATTTGCAAATTTTTTGTTTATTTATATTTAATTTTTTTATTTGTTGTTTGGCAAAATTCAAAATTTATGTCTAATTGAGCTCACATTTCAGGGCAGCCTTAGTTCAGCCTAGTTGAAAGTCCATGAGCCGCTGAAAGTTCCCTCTGCCATTCGTTCAGCTTGTGCAACTTGTGGCGCCCCGACAACATCAACCCGTAACTGCCCATAGTCCCAATGGCCCCAAACAGAGCCACGCACATTTTTGCTGGCGTTAATTAATATTTATGCAATAAATTTGAGCCGATAATCGATAATCAAATAAAGCAATTCAAAACAAGAAGACCTCAAGACCGATACAAATGAAAGCAAGTAGAATGAACGACTCAGAAATACCCTGTAGCTCGAGGAAACACTTCTTGTATCTGTGATATTTTACTGTCGAATTTATTCAATTTTTAAAAATATTTAAATATTTAAATATTTAATATATTTAAAAAAGTAACATAAATTAATTTAGTTAATTAAAATTTATTTAATTAAATAAATTTTATAACTAAAATTAGGGACTTCGTTTTTAGAATTTAAATGAACTACGGGGTATGCATATAGAGGCTTCAAATGCAATACTTTAAGAAAGGTTGCTATGAGGATTGTCGAGGAGCTGTGTGTGCGTGTGTGTGTGTGTGTGTGTACGAAGTGGTGGCTGGGGAAGGGGGGGCCAGTAGAAACAGCAGCGAGTCGCGGAAACCCAAGCAAACATATCACAAGCCACGTTATCGTTTGCTGCTCGCTTATCAGCCGGTTGCTTGACTATAAATCACAATAGCAGCAACAACATTGCCAATGGCTAAACAAAAACTACAGCAACAACTACTGCAACAACAACAAGAACAATAGCAACAACAACAACAACAACAACAATAATAGCAACAATTGCCGCTAGAATCAGAAATTGCGTAAATTCTTTTTATAGAAGTTCAAGTCATTGAATTCACTTCCTCAAACCCAAAAATGCGGTCAACGGGCAAACGCACAGCAAACAAGCGCACGCACACACACTCGAATACACACACACAGACACACACACACACACATAATTCCCTTTTGGCCTTCGCTAATCAGTCATAAAAGCAATAAAAACAAAAAGCCATGAACAATTTTTAAGTTCTGGCAATTATATTGTGTTTTACCCAAAAGGACAATTAGTTTTCAATTGGCCAATAAAACAGTTAATGGCAATAAAGAAGAAGACACCTGTGAACTGTGGAAGACACCACCTGAACTTAAATTAGCCACTGACTAAAGCCAATTCCCCTCTACCCGAGGCTTATCATTGCCCCATATCTGAGATATGGTTAAATATATAAGATTTCCAAGGCAGAAGATTAAAGACCAGTCCAGTCGTGCAGTCTATGTATATAGTATATATATTATACATATATAGATAGATTATATATATAGAAATTATATAGAATTCTTATAGCTAATCCGAGAGCTTCCGATTGAGTGAGTCTCCTCTTATTAATAAAAGTCTTCGGAGATCCCATAGGCCCAATATTGAGTTAGCTTTTTATAAGTGGAACTCAAGTAGTCACCGCTGCACAGCATCTGTGATTGGAAGACACCATATCTGATATATATATGTATATATACAATATATATATATATACATATATATACATATATATATATATATATATATACTCATACAAGGAGTAGTTTCTATATACTTCATATTTGGCCATCAAAAGTTTCCTTTGTGCTTTTGTAGAAGGGAGAGAGTTTAAGCAAGTAAATTTCTTCCCTTCCTCTCTCTCTCTCTCTCTCTCTCTGGAGACTGCCAACTGTTGCTTTTATTGGGTTGCGGCTTAATGCTTCTTCTTTGTTTTGGGTGCTGCCAACCGACTGCGAAGTGAAATGCAACAATTTAAATTAGACACTGACATTCCTGAAGTCATTTCTATAAATATGTTTAAAAAGCACTCGAGCATAGGAATGCATGATTTATAATGAATGATGTGTGCAAAGCATGAACAGATACACACACACACACACACACACACACACATAAATACCCACACATATGGAATGTGTGTAATACACCAAAAGTGCCACACGTGGCGAATTTGTTGAGCAGACGCCATAAAAAGACCCCAAAGGAGGGACATAAAAACACGATTATTACAAAATTCGCACGCACTTACGATTTACTCATGTAGAAAGAGATATATATGTACAGATATGATACATATATTTTTTTTATATGTAACATATTTCACGAGAAGAAGCAACCAAGACAACAGACAAACAAAGAAGAGCCCCTAATAAAACTTTGCCACTTTGCCACTTGGCCAATAAAAACCGGCAACAAACAACAAAAGCAACAAAAGCAACAAAAGCGGCAAAAGCCACAAAAGCAGCAAAAGCCACAAAATTTGAAAAACAAGAAATTAAAAACTATCTTGAAGATCGAGAAAGGAATAAAATATGAAAATAATAGTTTCATTTTAGGCGGAAGACAAATTAACGCCTTTTAGCATTTCGTAGGAAAACTTAAGTGGCCTGAGGCCAACAGTGGCGTAGGTAGTGAAGTTTTCAGAAGGGGCTTCGATAAAGAGATGTCTAGATACTCAGGCAGAGATCATGTTCGAAAGATCAAGATGTTCATTTGGGATAGAAAGGGGGGAGGGGTTTCATCTCAGTTAAAGTTATGTACAGAGGCGTAGAGAGGGGGTTTGTCTTCGAAGAGAGAGTGAAAGAGAGAAAAAGAAAGAGATAGAGAGTGCGAGAGAAGAGCATGTGGTTGGAAAGCTAGGATGAGAGCTAATTTATCCTTGAACTATAGAAATTCAGTCAGTCAAAGGCGATCAATCAGCTAACTGAGCGTAAAATTAATCATGGGCGCAGTCCAAAAGGGGATGAGGAAAGTGGGGGTTTATTATAAAGTAAGAAGCTTCAAGCAATCAGAAATAAATCTTTATAAAATATTAAAAATTGGGAAAGAGCATTTCATTCATCGAAGATGTTCAGTGGCGTAGGCAACGCCATTTTTAAGGGGGGTTTAAAAATACAAAATGATCGACTTTAATTTAAATTAAAAAAATTTAAAATTATTTCAAGTTCAAATTTTATTTCAGTACCATTGCAGTTCATCCAGTAATCCTGATCCCCATCCCCCTTCCCCCTTGCCGCTGCGCCTCTGTCCACTGTATGACATTCCCAGGCGCTGCTCGTAGATTTTGCTTAGTGGCTGCCAAACTTTTGGCCATAAAATCGTGAATTTCGAAGTGCGATAAAAAGAATCCCCCATCGGAAATCGAGTGTCAATTTGTGGCACTTTCCTTAATGCAAATACATGCGGCAGAGTTTTTAAAATTTTTTGTGGCAAATTGTTAGCTAATTGCACACATAAATTACGCACAATTGTCTAGGGGGGTTGGGGCACAAAGGGGAGGCGGGTCAGTGGTTGGCTGTGTGGGATGTGGAGTGTTGGTACTTGTCTGGTGACCAGGTCAAGTAGCAACCTAATGCTCAATTACAAATTGAGTAGCTTGCCCCTGCCCCTGCCCCTGTCCCTGCCCCCTGCCTCACCCACCGTTTCTCAGTCTCCATTCCCCGTCCACCGGCTGGAACAAGCAGACGAGATACTTAATGCAGACAAATGACATGGCGAACGTTGCCACCTGGCAGTCGGTGTGGCAACATCAGTGTGGCAGCGCGGGCAATGCGGCACGTAGCGTCTAAGTGCCACAAATTACGCACGCAAATTGGCTTTGTTTGACATACCCCGCACTCCCCTCTGCCACTCTTCCACTGTGCCACTCTGCCCCACAGTCTGCCCCCGATGGCCACCTGGCAGCTCTTCAAGTGTTCAGGGCTCATGTATGCATATCAGTCAATAGTTTGTGCAACAATAGTGTGTGTGTGTGTGTGTGTGTGTGTGTGTGAGTGTAAGAGAGAGAGAGAGAGAGTATGTGTGTGTGTGTCAACGCAACTGGTCAGCCCAAAAGGCAGCAAATTTGGCCATTAAACGTGGCTTAGTTGATCAAAACTGTTCACCGCCCCCGCCACTCGCTTTCCCATCCTACCCGCCCCCTAAACAAACGCCCATATCCACGCCCACATCCACGCTTCTTCTTCAGACAATAGAGACTAGCTCAAGTTGGGTGTTTGGCGTGGCACCACAAACTGACAACTTAATATGAGGCACGAACCAAGTGACACCCATACAGGCCGAAGCCACTCCCCACTCTCCACTCCAAGCCCAACACCACCAACCGACACCCAACCGCCCAGCCGCCCAACCACCCACCGGGCGTAGGGCACGTCAAAAGTCTGCCGACAACTTAAAGGCGTTAATGGTCGTTTGTTTTATGAGAAATTGCCAAAACGTGAGCGGCATGGCCAAGTTGTGATAGCGGCATGTGGCAAGTGGCAAGTGGCAAGTGGCAAGTGGCATGTGGCATGTGGCAAGTGGCATGTGGCATGGTCCACATCGTCAACGTCTCTCCAAGTTGTAAAAATCTGCTGCTGCTCCTTCGCTGCCTGCGACGACGACTTAGTAAAACATCAAAGCGCCAGGATCAACAGTCGACGGGCGTGATGGCATCTTTTATTTTTCTTTCTTCGCTTTCCCTTCGCCTTCCCTTTGCTTCCCCCTTCGCTTTCTGCATCTTCGTTCTCCCCTCACTTTTCCATTGTTATTTTTTTTTCTTCTTTTCTTGCTTCATTTTTTTTTTCTTGCTTTTTTTTTTTTTTTGGCTTTGCTGGTGATACCACAAACTGTGGCATCCACCGGCAGCGACGTGCCACAGCTTCAAGCCTCAAGCTGCGCCACAACAACATTTAAATGAGTTGCATCTATGTAGACATTGACGTTGTATCCACAACAAATTGTGCCACAGATTTATGAAGTACTCAAAACAATGCCAAACCCTCGACTCAGCCTCGATCCGGATCCGAGTCCCTGCCGCGGATTGAGTTCCACTTTTGTTGCGCGTTTCTCGTCTATTCAACTTTGACTTTTCTCACTTGCCACAAGTAAACATAAATATATATCTCATGTGAGACCGGATGTGCATATATATATATATATATATATCTGTATATATCTATATATATATCGTTGGATCTGCATAATGTATTTTATTCTCTTAACAAACTAACACTTTGTTTGCTTCGTTTGTTGTGACTTATTGAATCTGGGATTTAATTTCCGGTTTCTGTGCCGGGGGCATTAGGTTGACACCCACACATACACACACATACACACACACACACCAATTTGTACACACAGGTAGCAGGTCGTAGTGTCCAGTCAATGAATTACAAATTAAAAGTGAGAAATGAATAAAAGTGGGTGAAAACGGAAAAGGAGAGGAAAGTATTAAAATAATAAATTGAATTTTATTTTCATATATTTTGTATAAGCTGTTAAGAAATTTGATAACATATCGATTAACTGATCGATTATAAATCAATAAACAATCGATTGAAACGTACTTCAAAAATTCAGTAATTATTTGAGCCGCTGAGAAATATTATTTAATTATTCACTTTAAAATAACTTATGTTCGATTGCAACTCAGAATCGATAAATTTGTTTATCGATTAAATAGAAAATAATCGATATAGTGTTTTTTTCTATTCCCCATATATCTCATATTTTTATGCATTAGAAAATGAAGAAAATCATCGCTTCTCTATACAAAATGTTCGATTGTATCGATTTATTTACAAATGTATTTCCGATAACAAATACTATCGGTAGATTTCAATAACATTTTCTTAAGAATTGGTTATTTATTTTAAACTGAATTCAAGTGAAATGTAGGTTTTAAATATCTGGAAATTTAAAGCTTCGTCATGGGATGATTTTCTTTGGGCTCCAAAGGATTAAATTAAACAATGGCTGGACTCTAACTTTTTTTTAGATATGACAGACTCAAGATAAAATCGGTCAAGGATTTAACTCTTTTATTTATATTTTATATTAATTTTATTTTTTATCCTGTCATTTAATTACTTAGTAATATTTATTTAAAATCAAAGCAATTGTAACTTAAGACTTTTTCCACTTTCCCCGTCTCCCTCTCCCTGTATCCCTCTTTTAATGAACATAATTTTTAATCCTCTTCTTAAGACGTTAAATATGTTAGCTAACGGTATTTCGTAGCTTCCATAATTCCCACATTTAGGGCCGAACTTTATATGTAACGATCTGAGGGTCCCATCGCTTCTCATTTTCACCGATTGAAACGAAAATAATTTCTGTCTCAATCTCATCTTTATTTATATCAAAATCTCGGCTTTGAATTGTCACCTGCAATCAATCAGAATTTGTGTCAACCTCTGACGACCAATGGATTAGATTTGTTGGCCTGGATAATTTGAGATTTTCCAGCGCATTCCAGGAAAATGAGTGGAAGAATGGGAAAGCGGGAAAAAGGCGAATGAGAAGAGAAACTAATTAAATCAGAGCAATTGTAAAAATCTACAGTTTAATTAAGTAACACACACACACACACACACACATACAGATACGTATAGATAGACACACACCCACACACACATACACCCACACACACATACACCCACACACACCTGCATAAGACTAAGTTGCAAATTTGTATCTAGTCTAGTTTCTCCCTACTCTTTCCCAATTGCATTGTTATTCTCACCCCTCTACCCCGCCTACCCCCCCTCCGCCCACCCATGGAACCCAATCCAACATCACCTCGACTGTCACTGCCGCACAGCCACCCCTTGGAGCGTGCTCTAAATATATTTCCTGCTGCGACAAGCCCCTGACAACAAGTTGCAACATTGCATTGTCTTAATGCCTCGCCGCTGAATCCATCACAATTGCTGTGTCCCAGGTCCAGGTCCATGTCCAGGTTGAGATCTAGATTCCAAGTCTGATAACGAGTCTGATTGCAGGTTTGATTCTGATTCTGATTATGCTTCTGATTGTGATTGCGAGTCAGATTCTAGATGCCCCGCTTTGTGGCATCTTGATGAAGATTGACGCAGTGCACTTAAACCTCTCGCGTGTAATCTTTTTGGAGGCGTCAATTGTTTTGCACTTGCTCCGAAGACCCAAATACTTGGGTTTGCACTTGATGCCTTGCGTCTGCTCCAAATCCCCCTTGCCATTCGCCATCCGCCACCCGGCAGTTCCCGCTTGCCACATGCCGTTCGCCACTCGCCACTCGCCACTTCCCTTTAGCCGCTTGCCTCCCTCCTACTTGGTTTTTATTTAAATGCATATATTAACACCGCCTACACACACACACACACACGCGTACATATGGCAAGCAAATTGGGCGGCAAACGTGGCGTATGTGTAACCTGCAACGTGCAACGTGCAACGTGCAAGGAATCACTGCCGCTGCCATTTACCATTTGCCATTTGCCATTTGCCAATTACCTTGAAGTAAGTTTTTAATCAAATTTCCCCCATTTTCGCCGTTACTTATAATTGTGGCCAAAAGCAAAACCGTCTAAATCATATTTCCCCCCCTTACCCCAAAAACACCCGCCACATGCGCCATATGTAGTTTCACCCACTCACTTGGACGAGTTACCCGTTCAGGCAGCCAGCCAATCGATCAGTCCGTCAGTCAGTCTTTCAGTCAGGCAGTGAGTTGTTTAGTCTTTCAGTCAGTCAGTCAATCAGTCAGTCAGTCCGTCAGTCCGTCAGTCAGTCTGGCATTCAGTCAGTCAGTTGTTCAGTCAGTCAGTCAGTCAGTCAGTCAGTCAGTCAGTCAGTCAGTCAGTCAGTCTGGCATTCAGTCAGTCAGTTGTTCAGTCAGTCAGTCAGTCAGTCAGTCAGTCAGTCAGTCAGTCAGTCAGTCAGTCAATCAGTCAGTCAGTCAGTCTGGCATTCAGTCAGTCAGTTGTTCCGTTATTCAGTCAGTCAGTCAGTCTGGCATTCAGTCAGTCAGTTTTTCAGTCATTCAGTCATTCAGTCAGTCAGTCAATCAGTCAGTCATTCAATCAGTCAGTCAGTCAGTCAATTGTTCAGTCAGTCAGTACTCAGTCAGTTATTCAGTCTGTCTTTCAGTTAGTCTGGCATTCAGTCAGTCAGTCAGTCATTTTGTCAGTCATTCAGCCAGCGAATAGTTTTCCTTTTTCTGCCATCGATTGCCAGCAATTGTCTGGATGGAAAGCGATTTTCACTTCGACTTCAACAATGCGATTTGTAGATGAAAATAAATTGCCAGCACACACATGTGCCGCATAAATTTATGAGCAGGGGCAAGCATTTGTGGCAGAGGCGCCCTCTGTTGTTCCCTTTAAATACCCTGTAAATTGATATATGCCTTTAGAGGATCTACTGCAGTTATCCTTCATCTTGAATGTCACTCCTTGCGCTTGTAGGACTTCAATTGTTTTTCGCTTTGGCTCATTAAATGGTTTATTTTCCGCCGACTCCGCACATATGGAATGTATCTATCAATCTGAAGACTTCCAGATACTTTTTTTTGCCAGGATTCTATTATCAAAGTTTTTCATTTAGTATTTTGGAAGTCCATTTCAGATTCCTTATGTGCCTTTCATTTAATTTCCGATTTGTTTCAGTTCATCTGAGATATTTGAAAACTATCTACGAAATATGCTGAGATCATCATTTCAGATACTTACAAGTATCTCATAGATAAATGGCCTAGGACTAACAGCTACCAAAATCAAAGCTTAAGATCTCTGATGTTAATAACTTTGCAAAACATAATCTTATAAATTAAGAGAAAAATATCCTAGAGTTCAAAAACTGATCAACGATGCCAGAAGTTAATCGATTTAATTAATCGATTAATATTATTCATTATCTGAATCGAAAATAAACTTGTCTGGTCCAACAACTAAAGTCTTAAAGCAGAATTTCTAATTCCCTTAAAAAATCTAGGTATGTGAATTCAGTTTTCTGAAGAATTTTTATCGATTAGTCGATTAATTGATCGATTAATTATTAAATATTTTTAAGCAAGACTTTGACTTCTTTCCCAAGGACTCTGAGCTCAGACAACAACCCATTGATGGCTTCCATGCGGACTCTCTCCTTCGAAGCTCCTGCCGTATGCATAGTAAAATGTCACCTTTTTATAGGGTATCCTTGCGTAGGGCAACTTTTCGCCATTCGCTTAATTTTTCTCTCCGCCTTTTGGACTTTTTAGTATTTGCAGGAAATGAGCGAAAATCATTGTCTATGTCTACGGGACGGCCTAATTTGCCCGGAAAGTCTGGCTGCACATTTTTCGGTTGGACTTGGTTTGATTTTTGTTGTTGTTGTTGCTCCTTTGGTTGTTGCTTTTGGATTTTTTAGTGTCTATTTTCGGCTTGGGTTCAATGCACGCGGAGCAGAACCTTTAGGCTAAAGTAACAGCAGACCGAAGCGGAGAGGAAAGAAAGCAGGAGAAAGATTGAAGGTGGAATATAGAAAGATGGAGAAAGGGGGGATGAAGGGAGATGGAATGCCTGTGCATAAGGAAGAGAAGGGGGGTTGGAATTACAGCCTCGATGACAACACCTACATTGACCTTGAGGACGGTATTTGTTGTGTGTCGGGCAACAAGTGCCTGTCAGCTTAGAGCTCCCCGTCTCCCCGCTGGATCCCCCTTCTCCCATCCACTGCATCACTTGCCGTTCCTTGTACATTCAGAAGGCACATTCACATGAGCACAGCATTTGGTTCAAGGACACTTTGTCGCACATCTGCGCCTCGTCGTCGTCGTCGTCGTCGTCGTCGTCTAATTGCAAAAATATTTTTCACTATGCCCGCTATTTGTTTGTCTAATGCTGCGTATGCGTGATATAATAATTGATTCCTCTGCGTGGGTGGTGCCGGGTGGTGCACGGTTTGACAGCCACTGGCTAATGTGGCTCACCGGGGGGAATTCTAAATAATAATAAACGCACAAAAATCTGTGCCAATTGAAAGCCACTTGCAAAATATTTGCCTGAATTTGCATGTCCGATTCTCTGCGCGAATTTCTGTGATGCACATAAACTGACCATGGAGGACATCCCAAGTACCTCTATATACATATATGTATATATGTATATGTGAACTATTTGCGCTTGTTTTCCGACCTTCGTTCCAGAGCCCTCGAAGTCGTGGATGCAAGTTATTAACGGCTTGCATATAAAGTGACAATGGAGGACACTCAATTGGCGCCAATGTCGGGCTCTTTTATTCTGGGAAAAATAAAATGATAATTCCGATGGAATGGAAAATCAATGATAAATATAAAAAGTACTTAAAATATCGATAAGTCGATGATTAGTGGTAGAAACTGTGACTACTTATCATTTGATCAAAAATAAATCGATTTTCTAGTTAAGCAAAATCTATCGAAAATCGAATCGACAATCGAATCGCAAGTTTCAATTTTCAAACTTTAATTATCGATAAATTATTTTATTGATGTCTTATGTTTTGTTGTTTTAAGCTCTTTTTTCCACGCCTAAACTTGACATTGCTTAAGAGTGTGTGTGTGTGTGTGTGTGTGTGTGTGTGTGTGTGCAAGTTTGTAGGTGTGTGTGTGTCTTAACTATAAATAAGTTCAAACACCACTTTCGATGCACTTCAAATGCGAACAACTTTTATTTGCCTCACTATAACCATATATAAATATATTTGTAAACACACACACACACACTCACACACTTACTCACACACACACACTTTCATATAAAGCAGAAGCTTGCCAAAAATTTGTCCGGAACGTAGAAGGGTCTGAAATGCTACACGTGACTTTGAGGACTTTCAAATCAACTCCGTCCACTCTTTCTTCCCTTCCCCAGCCATACACCGATATTGATATCATAGCTTCGCACGCCGCACACACACAAGCACACACACACACACACACACCGATAGAAGCGCTTCACTTACACCCTCCGCCCCTGCTAACCGACAAGTTTGGGTCCAGACCATGTCGCAGACGCAGCGTAGACAACATTAAAGTCAACCACAAAGCCGACAAACAAAACGCAAGCAAAAGCAACAACAACAACAGGTAGAACAGCAGCAACAACAACAACAACAACAACAACAACAACATCCACAGCAAATAGAAACAAACAAAAACACGGAAATAAAAGGAAAGGCATTTGAAAAATTGACGCAAAAGTTTTGTTCAGGTTTTTGTCGTTCTGTTGGGTTTTTCATCTTGTTGTTGTTTTTGTTGTTTATGTTATATTTGTTGTTTATGTTATTTTTGTTGCTTTTGTTGTTGTTGTCTTTATGGGAATTTTCTGATTGATAAATTTGAGCAGAAATTTAAGTTGAATTTCAAGTTTCCGCTTTGAGTCCCTGATTTTCCTTTGTTTCTCATTTCTCATTTCTCATTTATTATTTCTCTCTCTCTTTCTCCCTCTCACTCCTCTTCATTTTCCATTCTTCTGTCCAATTTTCATTTTCATTTTTCATTCTTCAGATCGAAACTGAATACTTTACTTGAAGACAATAAAGAATCTCACTATCACTTCTTCTTATCATCCACTTTCAATGAGTGTATTGAAAAGGGGATGGGGTGTAGGAGGGAGGGAGGGGGAGGGAGGGAGGGAGGAGGGAGAGTTGCAGTACGCGTTTGGCCCACTTTTTTAAACATTTTATGCCTTAGATTAATGAACGTAGATAAAGAATCGGAAGATACAACGTAGAAGAAAAAATATCAGTGGCTTTACAAGCGAGTATTCAGTTTGCTTCTGGGTATAAGTTATAAATAACATGGAAAAAGTTGGTAACGCTGACTAAAAGATGTAACAGGTGGCTTAACAGAAGATGAAATTGATTCAACATATGAAGATACAGTTTGGAAAGATTTATAAAAACCTGACAAGATATCTGCAGGAGTCTTTAACAGATGGTAACTTAAGAAAATGTTCCTATAAAAACGTGAAGCCAGTAATAAAGGTGACTGCAGCTTAACAGAAGCTTTTAAGCAGTCTAACATTTGTGGAACAGTGAAGTTTCAGATACTTTTACAGTTGCTTAACTTTATCTTTTCATGTGCCTTAACAATACCATAACAGTATAATAACAGTTCCATAACAGTACCATTACAGTACCATAACAGTACCATTACAGTACCATTACAGTACCATAACAGTACCAGAACAGAACCATAACAGTACCATAACAGTACCATAACAGTACCGAAACAGTACCATAACAGTACCATAACGGTACCAGAGCAGTACCATAGCAGTACCATTGCAGTACCATTGCAGTACCATTGCAGTACCATAACAGATCCATAACAGTACCATATCAGTTTAATAACAGTACCTTAACAGTACCATATCAGTACCATATCAGTACCATAACAGTACCATAACAGTACCATAACAGTGCCATAACAGTACCATAACAGTACCGAAACAGTACCATAACAGTACCATAACAGTACCAAAACAGTACCATAACAGGGCCAAAACAGTACCATAACAGTACCAAAACAGTACCATAACAGTACTATAACAGTACCATAACAGTACCATAACAGTACCATAACAGTATGTTAAAAAAATGATATAATCATATCCTTTTACTCCCAGGAATTCGATAGCAAAATATAATTCTTAATACTCCAAATATGGAATAAAGATTATACAATTAATTAGTTGGAGATTAACTTAAATAAATATTTGAAATAATAATTAATAAATTAGCAATTTATTTAGCCTAATTATTTGAAAACAGTCCAAATAAATTCAAGTTGGGATTCGCGTACATTTGAGTTTTTAAACTGAACGAATTTTCGTTTTAATGGGGAAAGATTCTTTCCAAAGACCGAAATGCTCCCTTGAGCTCCAAACTTTATTTTTAAGCATTGAGATAACCCATGAAGACGTCTGATCTCTGGCATGAGGCATTCCTTTGCTCACTTGGTAAATATTTCTTACATATGGCGGCTTTTATCTTCCGTTGGACATTGCACTTGTCTCACAAGGATTGAAATATGATGTAGTACACTTGAGACAGGGGCAGTTGAGAGTGGGGAGAGGGGAGTGGGGAGTGGGGGATAGTGGACGAAATGAAGTTTTGAAGTTGAACAGAAATCAAATAACAAAAGTCAAAAATCAAAAATCAAAAATCAAATACCAAAAATCAAAAATCAATGCGTTAAGTGAATGATCATAAAAAAATTGACACTTGAAATCAATTCTCAATTATAAATAGCTGCTCGCCCCTCTCACGCACACACACACACACACACACACACAAGCACTTATATATCTATATATTTATACAGAATTGTAGTCTTGGTAGAGATGGTGGGGTGTGGGTGGTGGTTGGTGGTTGGTGGTTGTTGGGTGGGGGTAATCCACAAATTGGGTCATATTGAAAGTAATCAAAAGCGAATCTTTGGAAATGTCTAAGAATCGTGATATAATTGCGAGGGATCTTCAGAAATCCAATGCTTGTGAAGCGGTTATCGGGAATCTATCTAAGGAATGCGTCCCATGCCCACAGTATGTCATGGCAGTCGATGACGTTCATTTTATTGAACGGCGGCAGACGCGGAGCGCCAGGTAGAAATTTTTATAATGGGTTAATTGGGCTTAACTCGCATTATCGATATGTTTGAGCTGATAAAGTTGAGACCAATACGTGCACACATGCGTACGTGAATACATCCATACGCAGGTAATTAGCTTTGAAAACACGCATACGCACAGTGGTGTAAATCATATTTATGGGACACGCTTTATAGTCGTAAATCTTTTTATGGGGATGCAAGTCTAAGTCTTCTGACAGATGACACTATGACCAATTTTCTTGATAGACAGCCCACCTACTCAATACTAAGCTTATCAATAGACAGAGATTAGTATCGATAAATTGTATCGATAATTTGTATCGATAATTTGTATCGCTTATTGTAATGGAGAAATTCTCTACTTTACAGACTAATAATATTATATAATAGTTTATGTACACAAATAAATAATATATAAATCAAATTATCCCTGTATTAATCAAATTTCAAATTTAATCGAAGTCCTTCGAATTGGATAGGAAGGATATATCCTTATATATACAGTTACGTTATTAAATGCAAAAAAACTCAAGACAAACGTCTTACGATGCGCCCAAAACTGTTCAGGTAGCAAATTTTCGTGGTGAGTTTAGCCAAGACACACGCCCCTCAAACTAAGTTGAAAAGCTTGGCAGCGCAGTCACAAACCAGTGCATTCACAACTGTGTGCTTAGCAAAGAACACAACCCACTATTAGCCTTTACTTGCGCGTTGTAAATTAGAACTTTTCAATTTTAAATTAATTATTTCAAAGAAAATTTTAAATAAAAAATTTTAAATAATTATTTAATTTTATATATTTTTTTTTTAATTAAAGGATATCTCGAGCCTGGATGACAATGACAATATGTTCTTTGAGGACCAATCATCGTACACGGGATCCGATGACCTGCAACCGTATGTACCCGAGATCAGTGGACACGAAATGAAGGGCAACTGGTTTCATGAGGGCGTGAAGCGTGTTCGCCGCGAACTGTCACGCATTTTCGACCGGAACGATGCCCCCATCAAGAAGAAGAGCAGCGCAAATCTTGTTAAACGGGCAAGAAAGGCACTGACCCAAAAGAGATCCAAAGCCCCTCAGCCGGATCACTATTCCAGCTATGAGGAAGAGGTTGGCTCGGGAAACAACGAAGAGGAGGGGAGCATGTCATGTAAGTGTCACTTTGAAAACTAGACGAAATAATAAAAATAATAATGAGGCCCGTAATGCGTAGACCGGACACGCTTCACCGTCAATGAACCGTTCGACCCGAGATTCAATGATGTGGGCAGCGACCAGTACCGCAATCTGAGCACGGAAATCAACCGGGGATTGTTGGATCTATACCAGAACAGCTATGAACGCGATACCGATGACGATGAATTTGATTTGACCAGCAGATTGGTGTATGTCGGGTAAGTTCCAACTCCAATTGGATGATGACTTTGCCGGCCGATCCTTTAAATGCTTTAACCATTTACTCCACTTTCCCATACCTCCCCATTTTCTGCCAGACCAACAACCAACGATCAGTACAAAAGCTTTGTGCTCGTCAACATCAAGATACCCGTAGAAACCACTGACTTCGATACCAAACTTCGGGAACAGCTGCAGCACTACAATCGCCTTGGTTACCAGAGCGCCTCCCTGGACAATGACTTCTACTTCCGGCCCTTAAGTGGTAAGTGGTCGATATATATTTGGTAACATTAAATGGCCAACTGAGTGCTTTGGTGTTGGACATCGCAAGTGACGCTCAAAATTAACTGTAAATAATGAGCTTTAAGCTTAAAGCTCAGACAGCTCTGACCCTTGGCTCAATAGAGGCATTTGTATACGCAAGCAGAGCCTACGTAGTGTCTAACACTGTAAATACTGTAGCCATGCATAGTTACAGCTACACACACACACACACACACACACACACACAAACACACGCAGACAGTAAGAAAATGTACTTAGCCATACGCATGTCATTTAGTTATAATTTTAACTCAATTTCAAATTAATAAAATGCACACACACACACACACACACACACACACACACACACACAAACACGCAAACGTACACAGATTACACAGATAACACAGACAACCAGTGCAAGGACAAGGACGATAAGTACATATGCAAAGAAGGGGACGTTGAAAGCATTGAATGCGCCAGGGTTTGCGACTCAATTAAGGACTGCAACGATGGATCCGACGAGACGAGGGAATTATGCGAAAATCTACCGAATTCGATTGAAGAAAATAGCAGTGAAATCCTTACGGTCGATCCGCTCAAGAATTGTAGTGTGTCAACCAATAGCTTCAACTGTGACTATGGTGTACCTGTCTATGTTGCATGCTCCCTGGTCTGCGATGGCTATCAGAACTGTGAGGATGGTTCCGACGAGGATGCAGATATGTGCAGCAGGTGGAAGGATAGCAAATGTGTTGGAGGATCTTGCTCCGGTTTGTTCTCAAATTTGACATTGTCCGGGTATATAGCCTATGTCACACTCTCTCACACACTCTCGCACACATACACACACACACGCACACACACACACACACACATACACACTAATTTAGTGATTTAATAGATTTTTAATCCCTGCACCAAGTCTCTATGTAACTTGACTATAAGGACCAACAAAGAGTGTCCTTTAGTAGCGTACTAACCGACGGAGAGATCGATGTGAACGACATTTTATTTGTCTCCCTTTTCCTCTCTCTCTCTCTCCCTTTTTCTCTACCTCTCTTCGTCTCTGTCTCTCTCTCTCTCTCTCTCTCTCTCTCTCTCTCTCTCTCTCTCTCTCTCTGTCTATCTACAATTATTTTCCTTCTTTTGTCATTATCTCTCTCCTTCTCCTTTTTCATCTCCCTCTCTCATTTTCTCTTCTCTTCTTCTCTCAATCTCTCTTTCTTTCTTTCTCCTTCTTTTTCTCCCTCTCCCTCTCCCTTTTCCTCTCTCACTCTCTCTCTCTCTTTCTTACTCTTTCTCTTTTCCTCTCTCACTCTCTCTCTCTCTCTCTTTCTCACTCTCTCTCTTTTCCTCTCTCACTCTCTCTCTCTCTCTCTCTCTCTCTCCCACCCTCTTACTCTTTCAAAATCTCCTTCTCTGTCTCTCTTTTCAACCATCCTTCTCTTACTCCCTCCCCCTTCCCCTTCTCCATATTACACTTTCACTTTAAATCTTTTACATTATTTTCATTTTAATCTTCTCGTCCGTTTTGCTCTCCAAATTCGTCTCTCATGTCTTACTTATTTCTCTTTCACACAATATTTTCTTCTTTCATTCTTGTCTCCACACTTGAAACCGCATTTTCAGCTTTCTTCATTCTTAAACCTCTTCACTTATTTTCCTTTTCTTTCCTTTCTTTCATTTGTCATTCTCTTCGTCCTTCATTAATTAATTTACTTATTTGCTTTTTTGCTTTTTGCTTTTGCTTTGTGCAGCTACGCCTACACGCCACGCCTTTAAATTGCATATCATTATATGTTTCATTTTGTTTCATTTATTTGTCTCTTCTTTGTTTTCGTTCTTCTCGTTCTTCGCGTTCGTCTCGTTCTTTGAGTTCGTCTCGTTCTTTGCGTTCGTCTCGTTCTTCGTGTTCTTCTCGTTCTTTTTGCTGTGTATTCGCCATTGCTTCTATTTGTTTTGCTTGATATGAATTTTTATTTCCATGACTTTTAATTATTTGAACTTTCTACACCCACACACCCACACACACACACACACACCCACTTACACACACACACACACACACACACACATATATACACACTAGCTGTTGATATTCCAAGTGACAACGAAGGCTCCGGATCGGGTTGCCGAGGAGATGCCACATTCTACTGCCCCCGAAGCAAGACCTACGTCTGTGACGAGATGAGGTGCGACCACGAAATCAATTGTCCTTACGGCGAGGACGAGGAGGGTTGTTACGAAACGCCGGGTAATGGAAACCTTTGAGTCTCATAGCATTTTTTCAGCAATGCCTGAAGATCGGCCTCAGTTCATTTCGAGCCACACAGACGCATCTCCATATTTTCCATTTCTCTCATTCTCGCCATTCTTCTCATTCTCCTCATTCTTCTCAATCTCCTTATTCCGATTTTGGCATCGTTAGATCTTGAGATCCTGAAATTGTCCTTAGCCTTAAAATATTAAATTTCAAATTTATTTCGCTCTTCATTTTCACTTTCATTTTCTCTTTCATTTTCTCTTTCATTTTCATTTTCATTTTCTCTTTCAATTTCTCCTTCATTTTCATTTTCATTTCCGTATTCGTATTTAATGTTCTCCTTTTGTTCTTATTTTCTTTTCGTGTTATTGATTTGGTTGCTTCTTACGCTTTTTGGATCCTCAGTTTGCACTGAAGAGGAATTCAGGTGCGATAACATCTGCCTCCTCCTCCGTTACCGTTGCGATGGTCGCGTCGACTGTGGCGACGAGACGGACGAGGTTGACTGCCCAACATCGCTACCGCCCGTGAGGGTGGACGAATCGATAGACCGATTCCCCGACGACTCACAGGCCAAGCCTCAGCCTCAGCCTCAGCCCGAGCCAGAGCCTGAGCCTCAGCCTGACCCTCAGCCTGACCCTCAGCCTGACCCTCAGCCTGATCCCCAGCCAGAGCCAGAGCCCGAGCCCGAGCCAGAGCCAGAGCCAGAGCAGCCGACAGAGGCACAACCACAGCCACAGCCACAGCCAGTGGGTGAGTTATCGATAACTTTTTATGATTTGACCTTGATTGATCCATCATTTATTGATTTGCGATAAGTTCCTTTGACTTTCCTTTAACTTCAAGTTCCCAAAATGCGAACTTTTATTTGAAGTTTCCTCTCTCATCATCATTTGATTTTTGATCTATCATTATTTTTATTATTATTATTATTTTTTATTATTATTATTGTTATTGTACTATATCTTAATTATAATTCCTTAACTTGTCCGACCTTTGGCTGTGATCTGTTCTCCGGTCTCTATTCTCCTCTCCGCTCATCTCATTGGCCCCCAAAAAATTTGAGAATTTGAGAATTTTGAATTTGGATATTTTTATCGGGTTTTTTTTCTGAAATTAAAAATATTTGCCGTTAACTACGAATCAAAAGCATTATTTCTGTGTGTGTGTGTGTGTGTGTGTGTGTGTGTGTGTGTGTGTGTGTGTGTGTGTGTGTGTGTAAGTGTGCTGGCCATTAATTACATTATTGTGGCTAATGGGAATCTAATGCCCACAGATTATGAAATTCCTTAATGGCTTGGTACGTGCCACGATTAAAGCCACTCGAGGGAAATTCTTGGCGAGACGCGTACGATTCGCATTTATAGACGGAATCAACAAACTAACGGCACTTTGCATATTTCATATCTTAGCTAATTCTTCGAATTTGGTATTAATTCCATATGACTTTCTGGGAAAATGGGATTAGTTTAAAATTCAGGGGCAGATTAAAAAATGTGTAAAATGTTTTAATTTTAGTATTTTCCACATTTTTTTCTACTTTTCTGAGAAAAATTGCAATTAAAGGACTTCAATTTCAGTGTTCCGCCTTCTGTATATCCCATATACATTGGGAATCTTTATCGTTTCATTCCAGCGTTCCACGCGTTTATCTGTACTCAAATTTCAAAACTCCAAAGATTTGCCTTGTGACAAAGACTTCCTTATGGAAGTTTCCTTTAATCCTTTTTTCAGCTGTTCCTTTCCCACTGTTTCGATCCCTGCTATTCCATTGCTTGCGTTTATCTATAAGTTCCGTTTCCACTTTTAAATGAGAATTAGAAGAATGAAACTCCGTAAATAAATTTAAACATTATATGGAAAATTTATGTCCTTGCTTCCCCTTGACCCTGACCTGACCATAAAGAAGTATTTGCCCCAGGACTTTTTGGCAGCAAAGCAAATGAATCGCTTTTGTTTTATCCACTCTCGAGAGGTACATACATATACACACACAAACACACACACACACATTAAGAGTGCTGGGTATCTGGCCAAAATTGAAGGGGGATCTTCCTTTTATCCTTTCCATAGAAACGATCGACTTCGTAGGACCCACTAAGGCATCTCTCGCGAATGCAGGGTATGGGGGGATGAGCTAAGGAAAACCTATTTCAAAACTGAAATTACAACTGTTCCCCAAACGGCAACGGGCCACGCCCACACCTACACCAGCGTACGAGTGGGCGGGGGGACGCGCTGGTGTTTCCCTAATGAAACGACCCATGAAGCAAGCTGCAAGGCCAAAAGGCAGAGTTCGGAATCTCTATCCAAATCCGAAATCCAAATCACAGGCCAAATCAACCCTCATACCTCCACGCACACGCACACACACACACACACACACACACATACGCACACCATCCACTTTGCCCACACCACACGCACGTCGCTCCACATGCGAATTACAATATCCATGAAATATGCCACAAAAGTGGTACAGCGAGTGGCAGCAGCAGTGGCAGTGGCAGCGGCCGCAGTGGCAGCGGCAGTGGCAGTGGCAGCGGCAGTGCAAAAAGATGTTTTATGGATGGTGATTTCTGCTATGGGTTGTGGACTGTGGGGGGCGAGCTGCGGGCTGAGGGAGTGGCAGCAATAGCAGCAGCGACCATGGCTGCGGCACCACAAGGCGGCGTCAATTGTTGCGTCTGCAGCAGAGGACGAGCATCGTGCGGGCAACAAAAACAATTTGCAACAGATTAAAATTACCCCTAAGCGTATTATAAACTTGAATAATCCGCTTGCAACAACAAGCATACCACCTACCCGCCCACCCCCCCGCCTTACCCTCTCTTACCCTCACCACCGCCCATCTTTACCATGTGACACCCCCTTGGTCACTCTTTGGCTTCAAGTTCGTTTTCTATTTTGTCGGGCGTCGCCCGTTTTGCTACTTGGGGGCGTGTTAAGTGCTGTCAACGAGATTAAATGCAATGTCAGAGGTCACAAAAAATTCACCCACACACACACGCACACACACGCACACACGCACATTGCACAGCTCCCGGTTCAAAGTTGTGTCCTTGTAAATTTAATGAATTTTCGACACTTCACATTTTATTTATTCTCCTTTCGTTACATTTTTTTTTTGTTTTGATTAAATTTTGAATCAAAACTGAAACTAAGTCAAAATGAGATGCGACTCGATATTAAAGGCAATTAAAAAGGATATAGAAAATATATCATTTTCGATATTATTCAGATCTATTTTCCCAGGTTGAGACTCAACTAAAATTATGAAAATTGAAGTCAAGTCTATAAAAAAAATTAAATAAATAAAAAAAAAAAAAAATTAATAAATAATAATAATAAAAATAATACTAATAATAATAAATAATAAATAATAAATAATAAAAATAATTATAATAATAAATAATAATAATAATAATAATTATAAATAATAATAAATGTAATAAAAAAAATTAATAGCATATAATAATAATAATAATAATGAAAACAAATAATAATAATTAATAATAAAAATAATAAATGATAATAATAAATAATAATATTAATAATAATGAAAACAAATAATAATAAAAATTATAAATAATAATAAATAATAATAATAAATAATAAATAAAATTAAAAATAAATAAAAAATAATAAAAACAAATAATAATAAATAATAATAATAAATAATAAATAAAATTAAAAATAAAAAAATAATAATAAATAAAAGTAATAATAAATAATAATAACAAATAATAATAAATAGTAATGAAATAATAAATAATAATAAATAATAATTATAAAAAATAATAGCATATAATAATAATAATAATAATAATAATAATAAAAACAAATAATAATAAAATTAATGAATAATAATTAAAATTAAAAATAAATAAATAATAGTTATTTTTTATAATTATTAATTAAGTAATAATAAATAATAATAAAAACAAATAATAATAAATAGTAATAAAAAATAATATATAATAATAATAATAATAATAATAACCAATAATAACTAATAAAAATAATAATACTTAATATAAAACTATAAAAATAAATATATATAGAAATATACAGTGGGGCTCAGGGGTTCAGTGCAGCATTAAAAAAATGTCTGTTTGTGTATTAAAAGTGAAACATCGAATGTCGAATGACGACTCCTGCGACTCGAATTCGAATTCGATTTCGAAAGAATTTTGAATATTAAAAATTATACAATTTGTAAATTGAATTGTTCATCTGCTCAATTTAAGTGCCCGAAGAATTGGGTTAATTCTTCAAAACTCTTAATGTTGCGAAAAGCTGAGGAAGCGCCTTACAATGTGTGTGTGTGTGTGTGTGTGCGTGTGTGTGAGAGAGAGTGAAGGGGGGTACATATTTTGAAACCTGGTAAACATTTCGATAGCTGCGCATTTCAAGAGTTCCCTGGCTTCATTTGTTGTTGTAGTTGCTGTTGTTATTGTTGTTGACATTGTTGTTTTTATAATTGTTTATGTTGTTGTAATTGGGGGAGGAATGTTGAAAGTGCGTTGAGGCCGCCGCAGTTGCTGCCTCTGCCACTGCCACTGTTGCAACTGAAGCTGTACTTCAACGCCACTAAATTTTAATTATTATGTAAACATACAAACAGTAAGACACCCGCAGAATACACATACACACACACACACACACACACACATGCAATATTGTATCCAAAAGTTGCCCCTTCATGTTGGGAGGTGTGGCAATGGGCCACTGCCCAATTTTCCATATTTTTGTTACAGTTTATTTGAGGTTTCTGTGGTTGCATTGGAGTTGGAGTCGCTCTTTGGCTGTTGATTAAATATTTTCCATACATTTGTTTGGCATTGATTCCTCTTGCGTTGACCACTTGCACTTTTGGCCCACTAACGGGCGTACAATAACACACACACACACACCACCCGCCCGTCCTTCCCCCCCTCCTTTACAATTGAACACCCGCGAACGCGGAAAGCACTCACCACTCTTCAAGAGGCAGCATCAACAGTCAATTAGCAGCATCTCTGGCTGCGCGGCGTTAAATGGCTGCAGATTTAAAAAGCCGAACAGAGACATGTGTACATGTACACACACACACCCACACACAAATACACATCCACACAGACACTTGGGAGCACATATGCAAATTGAATTTGCCAGCCAGCGGTTTTCTTTCACACTTCAAGCCAAAAACAAAAAAAAGGGCGCTAAAATTAAGGCAACGAGTGCAAGGCAACAACAACAACAACAACAACAACAGCAACAGCAACAACAACAACAACAACAACAACAACAACAACAACAACAACAACAACAACAACAACAGCAACAATAGCAACTGCCATAAGAACAACAAGAAACAAGGACAACACTCGTTGTTGTTAAAATCATAAAAATCATAACTGCAAACAATGTCACCCCCCCGCCCCCATAAGCCGCGCCAGCAGCACCATCCAGGGACTTTTGCATGTCTGATGAGTTCATGCGAATAGATAGAAGAAAAGTGAAAAGCGTGCAACATATTGTTGCTGTCTCTGTTGTTGTTCAGAGTGTGCCCCACATATATTGTTGTTTTTGTAATTGTTGAGACCAAAAGATTTACCAAGTCAATTTCAGTGTTGAGCCCTTTGAGCCAAGAACCGAAACGCCGCCCAGCGCAAGCGCAACATAAATACAAGCAATATGTTGCTAAGCCCAAGTAGCTGCTTAGCAACATTTGCTTATTGCTGGCCCTTCGGCAACAATGTTGCCAATGCCACGCGACCTGGTTGGCTGTGTCTGCTGAAGCGTTTGAGTCAACACGCTCACCCTCTCCCTGTCAGGCACACATGCACACATGTACACATGTACACATGCACACATGCACACACGCACACATGCACACATACACACATACACACAAGCAGATGTATACGTCATAGCCATAGACACCCGCGTCGGGTGTTAGCCGAGTATCGCGATGCCGAACTTTAAGCTGCAGCTTTCCGTTAGAGCCGAAGCCGTTTTCATCGTGTGATGCCTTCGTTAAGATTTTCATTTACATTGACAGCGCTTCGGCTTGTGGTAGCTGTTCGTATGCTCGTCTGTTCGGGTGTTCGTGCCATGTTTTTGTCGTCGTTGTCGTTGTCGTTGTCGTTGTCGTTGTCGTTGTCGTTGGCGTTGTCGTTGTCGTCGTCGTTTGGCGCCTCCTCGACGTTGGGCGCGCGCTTGGTCTGCTTGGCGCTTGACGCTTGACGCTTTGCGCTTTGGGGCGCTGGGCGAGTCGATGCCGGCGCTAGTCGCTTCACAGCCGCGTCAGTTCAACTTGAAGCGTTTGCGTGTGCGTTACGTTCTGCAGCAACTGCGACTGTGACAGCGTCATTCAGTGACTCTTATTGTGACAGCGACTTCAACTGTGACTCTGACTGTGACTGTGACTGTGACTGTGGCGCGTGTGCAACCACTTAACAAACAATTTTAAAACATTTTTCACTTTTCGATTTCCCAAAAAAAATCGCCTCAACCAAAACTGTTGATTTTTTTTCCTTGTTTTTTGAGTAAGCCAAAAAATCAAAAAGTAAACTGTGCGACGCAAGTAATGAAATAACAAAATCAAAAATCAAAAATCAAAAATCAAAAATTATATTTTAAAAAAAATAATTGGAATTGTGTACATTATTTTTTTTTTTTCTATTTCAAAAGTTGCACAGTTTTCGTGTTTCACTCAAAAAATGTGAAAAACTCTTTCTGAAAATTCAAATATTTAATTCCAGCGCAGCTCTTGGAGTGTTCAAAAGGATCTCTTAACAGATCCTTAAATCGTTTTGTGTCATTCTTCTCTATCGCATGGTGTTGGTCAGAACAAATTTCGAAATTTTCTAAAAAAAAGTGCCAAGATATGAAAAGTTTTTAAAAATTTCACAATTTTTTGAAATTTTAAGTTTTGGTTCAACTTTTAATTAAAATCAAAAAAAAAAAAAAAATATGTGTGTTTCCGGTCGTATTTTTTTCCTCTGTTCGTAAAGTGAAAGTTTAGAATTTCAAATTTCGAATTCGAGTAATGCAATTTTTTAGTTCCCAAGCTTCTGAATACAATTTATTATTATAAATATAATATTATTATAATATATATTTTTTTTAAATAATATTTTTTAAGATGTGCCAAATAATTGAGACCGAAATTCATTTATAAATCGTTCCTAACTTAAGTAAATATTTTTCTTGTTTTTGAATTTAGATAAAAGTTTTCCAATTTCATATAAAAATGTCACTTGATTCAAAATGTCACTTGATTTTTTCATTTCCCGAGTTTTTCATGATATTTTATATTTAAAAGTTAGAAACTTCGCATAAGTAAAAAAAAATATCAAAATAAAAAAGGGAATTTTGAATTTCAAAGCTGTTCATAAATCGCACTTGCATTTGCAAGGAATCAAAAATATCCTTAAATTCCTTGTTTTACTTGCTCTTAGGAAAATAGTGCTTAAGCCTGGAATCAGGAAAATATATAGATATGGGAAAATATATAGATTTTGAAATTGGGAAAGATTTTATTGAATTTGTATCACAATTAACAAAGGTTTCTAAGCCTTCTTTATATGCATTCTCAAAGGACTCTAAGAACTTGAAAGGACATGTGTATAATATCACTAATCTCTGTGTAAAGGTATTTAAAATATTTCAAATTTATCAGATATTTGCAATATATCAGATATTCCGAATATATCAAATTTATGAGATTAATCAGATATTTAAAATATATCAGATTTTTCCGATATTCAAACTATATCAGATTTATGAGATTTTTCAGATATTCAAAATTTATCTTATGTCTGAGATCTATCAGATATTTAAAATATATCAGGTTTTTCAGATATTCAAAATATTTCAAATTTGTCAGATTTTTCAGATATTCAAAATATATCAGATTTATCAAATATTCATAATATATCTAATTTTTCAGATATTCCGAATATATCTAATTTATTCAGAATATTCAGATATTCAAAATTTGTCTAATGTCTGAGATTTATCAGATATTCAAAATATATCACATTTTTCCGATATTCAAACTATATCAGATTTATGAGATTTTTCAGATATTCAAAATTTGTCTAATGTCTGAGATTTATAAGATATTCAAAATATATCAGGTTTTTCAGATATTCAAAATATTTCAGATTTATCAGATATTCGGAATATATCTAATTTATTCAGAATATTCAGATATTCAAAATATTTTAAATTTATGAGATTTATCAGATATTCAAAATATATCAGATTTATCAGATATTCAAAATTTATCAAATTTATCAGATATTCGGAATATATCCAATTTATTCAGAATATTCAGATATTCAAAATATTTTAAATTTATGAGATTTATCAGATATTCAAAATATATCAGATTTATCAGATATTCAAAGTGTATCAAATTTGTCGGATATTCGGAATATATCTAATTTATTCAGAATATTCAGATATTCAAAATATTCAGATATTCAAAATATTTTAAATTTATGAGATTTATCAGATATTCAAAATATATCAAATTTATCAGATGTTCGGAATATATCAGATATTTGAAATATATCAAATTTATGAGATTATTCAGATATTCAAAATTTATCTAATGTCTAAGATTCAAAATGTTTTAAATTTATGAGATTTATCAGATATTCAAAGTATATACTCTCAGATTTTTTATATATATGAAATTTAACAGGTTGCATTTTTGAGTCGCTCAGAGTTTGTGCAGATCCGGAAAACTGAATGAAGCCAAAGTTATGCAATTCTGGAATTTATCTCGAAAAATTCTCAGAAGTCGAACTTCTTGAAATGTTTTTTCTGTGGTTGTCGATTTTTTGTTTTTTTTTTGTTTTGTTTTTTGTTTTTTTTTTGTTTGCTTTTTGTTGCTTGTTGCTTGTTGCTTGTTGGATGTTGTTTTTGCCTGGCTGTGAGCGGAGAATGGAAACGGCTTATGGCGATGAGTTATAAATTATGCCAAATTAGAGACTCAATCGATTGTTTTAGTTGTCGGTCGTAAATCTCAATCAGAGAGCGACAAAGTGTCAGGAGGTGAGACGTATAAATCTCTGACAGGCAACAAAATCTAAACGTTCCTGGCACTGTGATCGCTGTGTATCTTTCAGATGCATCGATGGATCCGATAGGCTTTCGCTTCGATCGGATATGATGCAATTGAAGGGCGGGCAAGGCGAGGTGGAGGACGGAGGGTGACAAGGCGAGGCGGAGGGCGGCAAGACGAGGCGGAGGGTGGCAAGACGAGGCGGAGGGTGGACAAGGCGAGGCGGAGGGTGGACAAGGCGAGGCGGAGGGCGGCAAGGCGAGGCGGAGGGCGGCAAGGCGAGGCGGATGGTGGCGGGGCGAGGCGGAGGGTAGCGGGGCGATGGGAGGTGAGGCAAAGCGTGGCGGCGAGGTAAGGCAAGGAGTTCCGAGGGGATGGAAATAGCTAGGAACAATTAGGCTCGAAAATTGTGCCGCCTGACAAATTGCCGACAAACAAGCAACAAGCAACAACAACAACAACAACATCAACAGGAGACAAGCTGCAACAACAAGGGAAACAAATATGTGAACTTCATTTGGGGGACTTATAAATATAACAAGTCCAAATAAGGCGAAGGCGGGACTATTTTTGGTTTCCTTTCATAGAATCAAAGATTCGAATCAAAATTCGAGAAATTCCGAAACTTCAATTCCGCTGCAACAACATCTGCTAACGGTACTTGTCTCCTCTTTCCCAAGCATACACACATACACATACATATATATATGTGTGTGTGTGTGTGTGTGTATTTTTGCAGCGTCTGCACTCGAATGGGAGCTCTGAGTTTGGTTGGGGCTCGCGTTTTGTGTGCCTCAAGTGAGGATCGGCGTGGAAATGTGTCAACGTTGCACTTTTTATGTTCGCCTTCCAGTCGCTCTTCCATTCAATGGAATGTCTAAGTATGAGCGGTGGTGGCAACAGCACCAATTCTTATTAGGCACCAGATGGACTCGCGGGGTTGGGGATGGGATTGTGTGGGGTAGGGAGGGTGGGGAGGGCGGCGAGGTAATAGAAGGTGCAGGAGCAGCTGTTTGAGTGTCCGCCATAAGATGCATCATTAATTTTAATGACTCTTCTAAATAAAAACAACAACATGAGCAGCAGCAACAACAACTGCAACAGTTGCAACAACAACAACAACAACAACAACAACAACAACAACAAGAGAAATGAAGTATGAACTTAACTTGTAGAGCGTTTAGACGAGCTTCCAATGAAAAGATGTTAATACGCATAATATGCATAAGCTGCATGCGGCATGCGGCACGGTGCACGGACCACGGGATATGGGGCACAGGGCATGGGGCATATAGCTTGCATCATTAACAGTTTGCCACAAGCCATCAAAAAGCCTTCAAAGCGAAGGAACGCCAGAAAGAGATCGTTGCTATGAGAGCGCGTTGCTGGGCGTGACGGTGGGGGTGGTGCGAGTGGGCGTGGATAGATAGCTGGCTAGTGTTTTGAATATATATATATGTGTGTGTATAAATACATATATATGTGTGTGTGTGTGTGTGTGTGTGTGTGTGTCTGTCTGTCCGTTTGCCTGCAAGAAAAAATCGCCTGAAACTCATTAGTGGGAAAAGTCGCTAGTCAGGCCCAAAACGTCTATGTGTGTCTGTGTCTGTGTGTCTGTGTCTGTGTGTGTGTGTGTGTTTATAGCTCCTGTTGCAACCATTGGCTTTAATGCTGCTGCCGCTGCCGCTACCGCTGCCGCTGCAGCTGCTGTGGCAACTCCATTGTGTTGCAATTCGCCAATTATTATGCGTAGCATGTTGGGTAACCCAAAACTTGGCTACCGATGCTGCGTCCCCTCCCCCTCCCCCTTCCCCTTCGCCAATCCCCGCTTCACCACTCAACCCCTACCAGCAAGCAGCATGCAGCACCTCTGCCCCTACGCCTGGTTTCGATGGCCTCTGTTGCTGCCGCGCCTTCAACTGCTGTTTAAGTAGTTGTTGTTGTTATTGTTGTTATTATTGTTGTTGTTATTGTTATTGTTGTTATTGTTGTTGTTGTTGCTGTTGCTGCTGCTGCTGCTGGCCACTTACAGTCAGCCAAACTAAAAGCATTCCTTTAATGTTAACTTAATTGAAACATAGTCCAAAGCAACAACAACAACAACAACAAAAGCAACAACATTAACGGCAACAACTGTTTTTTTCTTTTGCTTTTATTTGTATTGTTGCTGCCGCTGTTGTTGTTGTTGTTGTTGCTGTTAAATCTCATTTAATAATTTAAAAAATAAAAGATAAACTCAGGCATTTTGCCAAAACGCCGCATAAACTACAAAGCTTTTACGGCGTATCTCACAGATACGGATACCGCAGTCAATAACGGCAGCAACATCAACATCAACCACAACATCAACAACATCAACAACAACAACAGCAACAACAAAAACAACGAAAACCTTTCACGTCACAAAGAATTCAAAAAAAGCATTCGAAACATTCAATATTCAGTATTCGAACAGCAAGATTCGAGTATTCGAGTATCCGAGTTTCTTTTTTGCTTCTTCTGCTTCTTCTTCTTCTGTTTTTTTTTGGCATTTCGCACTCTTGATTTCGCGCAGATGGTCAAGCGCTGCACACACACACACACACACAGGCACAGTTATTTGGCATGAAGAGAGGGGCGATTGATTATAAGAGCTATGCACATGCCTGAGAGGCCTGACATGAGACATGAGCAAAGCCAGGCACTGGCTAAAGGGGGGAAAGGAGGGGCTCTGTGGTGGAGGGGGGTAGGGGTTAGGAGGGGTGGGCTGGAGGTAGGGGTTGGTGCACATTTTCAAGTTCAAGTTCATTACAGCGCCACATGAAATTGGAATTCATTTTTTTTCATTTTCCCATTATTCCAATTCTACCCCTACCCCAACAAGTGTATACATATGCATGTATGCATGCATGCATGCATGTGTGTGTGTGTGTGTGTAATATATAATCGCACAATTTGTTGTAATTTATGCGCGAAATTTGTGCAAATTTTGCACAAATTGACAACGCGACGGCGTTGGAAAGAGACAGCGCACATGTGCGAGCGAGATGGAAGATATTATTATGGGTAACTGACAGACGAGCGACAAAAAATGTTGTGCAGGGCAAAAGCGACATTAAATATCGGTATTTTCATAGGTTAGTTCCCAGTATATTCAGATTCCAGAGATCTCGAGCCGCGACTGACAGATGAGGGAAGGAAGGAAGCGGAAGTGGGAAGCAGCAAAGGGGGTTTAAAGGATATAATGGGAATATATTTTGAGGCTCAGAATTATTCAAATTTTTAAATTTCATTAATTTAAATTTATTTCTTATTAAAAAATAATTAATAATTAAAATTTTAATTTTAAAGTGAAAACAAATTATCATTTCTGACATATCTAAGCACCGAAGACGCTTGGGGAGAAAGTATGAGTGTCCTTAGAACTGAATCGATATGAAATCTTAAATTGTATTTAAAGGCGATATATATCGATTATCGATTTATCGACTATAAAAAGTTTTTAGCTGAGTTCAAGAAAGTATTGAATTTCAATCAAAGAAACTTTTAAGGATCAGTGAAATAAACAGAAATAAATGTTGGTATATTTTTGGTACATTTTATGGGTATTCCTTTTTAGACTTGTACTTTTTTAATAAGCTACAAAAAATACTAAATTTGAATCGATTGAGATTTATGAAGAATGATTTAAGATCAGGGATTATTTTAAAGATAGTCCTTAGACAAGCAATTGGCATTTTTAAAAAGTATTTTTTAATAGGAAGTCAGAAATTTCGAAAATGTTTTTAGGACTTTCAAAAATATTTTATTTAATTTTTTTAAATGTTACAAACATATTTTATATATATTTTAATAAATTTAGGAAAAATACTTGAAAAATCTTCAAAATTTATACCAAATTTCGTGACTTTCAAATTATAGAATTTTAATCTAAAAAGGACTTCATTTATTTGGCACACATCTTAACTTCTAACACATCTTAAATTATAAAATAAAAATATATATGTATATTTTTAAAGTATTTTTTCTGCATAGAAATTTCTCAATTTTGAAACTTTCACTTTTCGCGTTTTCAACTTTTTTGCATTTTTGAAACTCAGTTAAAAATTTAAAAAAAAATACTGAATTTTGAAAATTTTCTTTTCCGCACGCAGAAGTGTCCTTTGACATTTTTATACATTTAATTCTAACCTGTAAATCCTTGAGATTCACAGCACAATCTCTTCCTTCGGCAACATCTTCGCTCCCCTCCCTTCACCGCCACAAAAGCCACCCCCCATTGCCATTGATCCTTGCAACAAAGAGGAGGATGTAAATTTCGATGCGAATGTCGACAACAATTGAACAATTGGACGCTGATGAGTTTGACAGAGATTCGAGAATTGGTTCAAAAATGTTTTTTTTTCGTTTTTTATATTTTTCCCTCTTTTCCATTTCCTTTTCTGTTTTTTTTTTTTTTTTTATTTTAATATTTTCCTGGAGAATTTTTCTGGGAATATTGCGTTATTTAAAATTAAGCAACATTTAATGTGCTCCAGTTTGGCGGTTCTGGTATCCTGCGTGCCCTATGTGTCCTGTGTGTCCTGTGTGTGCTGTGTGTACTGTGTTTACTGTGTGTCCTGTGAGTCGCAGCTCCTTTCAGCTCCTTTCGGTTGCCCTTTTCACAGTTTTTCACAGTTTTT
The DNA here is from genome assembly GCA_035044505.1 of Zaprionus lineosus. Classification (NCBI taxonomy): domain Eukaryota; kingdom Metazoa; phylum Arthropoda; class Insecta; order Diptera; family Drosophilidae; genus Zaprionus; species Zaprionus lineosus. The sequence continues at coordinate 559,492 of JAWNNX010000007.1, forward strand.
CACTTTTCATCCGCATAGACAAAGGCGGAAGTGTCCAATGTGGAGTCATTGCGGGCAAGTGGAGGGCTTTTCATTGCTTTCATTTGTAACGGAAATGCTTGTGAAAGTATCCTTTTTGTGTACGCTTGTATCTGTCTGTGTGTGTGTGTGTGTTCTTCTGCCTGTCTATGTGTGGTTATGTGTGTGTGTGTGTGTGTGTGCTGTCCTCTTTGGCTGCTGCTGGGTGTTAATGCGTTGACTCTTGCCGGAAGCGTCTCCACTGTCCAGTCGCACGACTCCATCCGACTTCTTCCTCCCATTTCCTCCCTTCTTTCCCCGCTTCTCCCCACTTCTCCCCTCTTCTGCCTGCCGCCTCTTCATCCACGCAGAGCTGCCCCGCTGTGAGTTTTATGCGACTCTCTGAAGCGCCGCGGGTGGGTCGGGTGATTGGGTGGTTAAGTTGTGGTCACCATTTGTTTAGCATTTTCTATTGCCACTCCAAGAGCTGCTGCTGGCGTTATTTGTATCGCAGCTGCAGTCGCTGCCGCCGCTGCTGCTGCTGCTGCTGCTGCTGCGTCCAGTTGCTAAATAGGCTGCAATCTCTTCCAGTTGCGAATTGCCACAACAAAGCGTAACTGCCGCTAAGTTAGCCGCATCCACGGAATCTAGAGAAACCAGTGAAGCAACCGCAGTCGCTATGGGAAGGCTACTGCAGCCCCTGGCAGCCACGTGGCTGCTATGGGCGCTGCTCAGTCCCGCTCTCGATTGGGGGCGTGGTGCCGAGGCGCATAGCTGGCGGAATTATCAAGGTAAGTTGACAATCGATCGATTTGCATATTGACAGCTGAAAGCTACAAATTCAAAAAATCTGAAAACTTTTAATTGAAAATCAAAATTTGAAAATTGAAAATTGAAAAGTGAAAAACTGAAAATTGAAAATGGGAAATAGAAAAATGAAAAGCGTCGATCGTCCTAATCAACGAGATTGCACGCAACATGAGACAAATGAATTGCTGCTCAGTGGCTTGAGTGGTTGTCATTGTGGTTGTGGTGTTTGTTGTAACTGCACACACACACACACACACAATCACACACACACAGTCACATACATTGTCAATTCATTTCAATCAGCGAATGGCATCCACATTTAATTGCCGCTCAATTGCATGCGATGCCCCCAACAATTGCCCTGGCAATGTCCGGGGGGCGACGATGAGGCACAGATTGGCGCCGCACAGGGACACGGCAATTGTCCACGTGGAGGCCACGTGTCCAAGCAGGGACTTTCATTCGAAACGTTGGGTTGGGCGGGGGCGGGGGCAGAAACCAAACAAGGATCGTTCGGGCAAGAAATCCGCAGTGCGACAGGCGACCAAAAACCGAACTACGAGCTACGAACTGTGAACTAGGAACTGTGAACTAGGAACTGTGAACTAGGAACTGTGAACTAGGAACTGTGAACTAGGAACTGTGAACTAGGAACTGTGATCTAGGAACTGTGAACTAGGAACTGTGAACTAGGAACTGTGAACTGTGAACTAGAAACTATGAACTGTAAACTGTGAGCTATGAGCTATGAGCTATGAGCTGTGGACTGTGAGCGTCCCGCGGGGACTAGGAACTGTCCCGTTATTCCTTATCTATGAAGTGCCATCTCGCAGGCAGAGACGAGCACAAATCTAGGCTAATTGCTCGTCGCTTTGTAGCAACGATGCCAGCGGCCAATTAATTTGCACAAACATCTTAATTTAAAAATAAGAGACGCGGCCGCATTCAACACTCGATCACACACACACACACACACCACTCACACACACACACACATTTGTACACATAATTATACATGCTTTTAAAGACACTTTTAAAGTCACCTTCACACACAGCTTCATACACACCTTCACACACACCTTCACACACAGCTTCACACACACCAAGCAAATCTCCGGCTCTAAAGGTTCCAAAACCTTTCAATATTTTTTTTGAGTCTCGAATCAAAATCTTTTGAGATTAAAGCGAGGGAAGAATTGAGAAGGACTTAATAAGGACTCTTCTTTTAGGTGCTCCCTAGATAATAGATAATAGATAATAGATAATAGATAATAGATAATAGATAATAGATAATAGATAATAGATAATAGATAATAGATAATGGATAATAGATAATAGATAATAGATAATAGATAATAGATAATAGATAATAGATAATAGATAGTAGATAATAGATAATAGATAATAGATAATAGATAATAGATAATAGATAACAGATAATAGATAATAGAAGAAAGTTAATAGATAAAAGAATCGATTGGAAAGTCCTTTGCAGATTTGCCACAGGTTTACTACGATCGCCGAGGCAGTGGTGGAGGGGGGGGTCAACACGTTAAGGGGCAATCAGGGGGAAGGGAAATTCTGTTTAACTGCTAAATATTTGTTTTATATTGACTATATAAATATTTATCTACTTTGATTTATTTTTATCTCTGTGGACGAGAGAAGGTAGATGGAGGGAGGAGGGATGGGAAGGGGGAGGGGGTGGGGCTTAATATGCGGAGTCAAGATGCAGGCAGGAAATGATGTGTGTCACCTTTAAATGGGAGTAACTTATTTCCTGGCTGAGATTCTTTTGTTTTGTGCAGTCGTTGGTAGTGAGTGAAAAAACGTGAATCGTGAGTCGTGAGACGTAGGTCGTGACTCGTGAGGCGTGAGTCGTGAGTCGTTGCATCTCAAGGCAGTCACGAGTTAAAATATTTGAAAAGGGCTTGGGTTTCCATGCACTTCTCACTTTCTAGGTCTTTGGTCACGGTCAGTACAGGAGAGTGGGAAGTGGGGAGGGGTGGGGGGAAAGAGAAGAAGATGGCTTAAAGAAAAGAGAAAGAGAGAGAGAGAGAGAGAGAGAGAGGGAGGAAAGAGACAGCATGAAGGTTCTTAATTTGATACATAGGAAAAAAAACAGTTGCATAGAAATTTAAGTATCTAAGTGTCTAACCCTGCGTCTAACTGTGTGTGTGTGTTGGTTCACATACATGTGCGTATGTGTGATAGTGTGTGTGATAGGTGTATATAATTTATATAAGTATAGGTATTTACGACATTGTCATCCTTGACTTCATTAAATGGCATGTGTGCCTCCGCCTTGCCTCGTCTTCTGTGTGGGCTTCATCGACATAGAGATGTACGAGTATGTGTGTGTGTGTGTGTGTGTGTGAGTGTGAGAGAGTGTGTGTGGGCATCTGGATATTTGTAACTTTATCTTTTGCGACTAAAGCAGCAACAACTTTAACAAACAGAAGAGCAAACAGTAACCCCGACCAATGCATAGAGATAGACATATTTACAGAATTGCATAGATGCCACACACACACACACACACGCACACAAACATAAATATGCCCCGCTCATGTATACCCTGTAATTATTGCAATCGAATGGCCAACTAATTGAGACTCCTTTTGTACAGGGAATATCGAGTAAGGACTTCCATTTGAATTTGAAGAAACTTTGAGCTATTCGATCTCAGGAAGGGGGAAGAAGGATTAGAAGGGGCACGGAGTATGCAAATGGGGCTGGGCATGGCAGTAGGAAGGGGAATGCCAAGGTAACTACTGTGTGCATTTGGCATGGCAAGGAGCAGCCCTCAACTCCCCGTGTGTCTCTTCGTTTTGAGAAAAATAAAAAAAAAAAAAAATCTCGAGAAATAATTTCAAGGAATTTTCATAGTTGAGATTTGCTTTGTATTTAATTCTTCGTGTGCCTATGATTTATGGAGCAGCATGTGGGTAGAAAGAGGAAGAGGGTGGAATGAGTGGGAAGAGGTGGGGAGGGGAGGGGGGGCTGACTAGCTGCGAATTGAGGCTCGACTTGGACTTGGACTATAATCTGAGGCTTCTAATCTGCGCATCTCGAATGACTTCATAATTTGTTTTCATTCTTTTTGCTACATATTGCGGCTGTTGGTCGGAAATGTTTATTTATAGTACAATGCAATGAGTAAACACGCCTACCGCCCTTACACACACACACACACACACACACACACACACACACATCCGCATGCATTCATACAGAAGGAACGCTTCAATTCAAAAGCTTAAAAACACAATGGCAAAACTTGAGATTTTTTCTGGTTGCCTGCGCTGAGCGCTTCCTGAAAGGAAAGAAAGAGAACGCAAGAGCAGGACAGATGATGGGGCAGAGAAGGAGAGCTAGATGGAGGGAGGGAGGGAGGGAGGGAGAGAGAGAGAGAAAATAAGGGGAAGAAACAGAATGAAATGAAATCAGAACCGAAATGAGATCTGTTAAATAAATAAATGATGCGAATGCTTTAGCTGTGTGTGTGTGTGTGTGTTGTGTGTGGTGTGTGTTGTGTGTGGTGTGTGGTGTGTGTTGTGTGTGTTGTGTGTTTGTTTTGTGTGTTGTTTGGGTTTGAGCTAGCTGAATGCTCATGCGCTGATGTAAGCGATGCTCAAGTGTTTGTTGAATCAAATCAAATGTGTATATTATGTATGTGTGTGTGTGTGTGTGTGTGTGTGTGTGTGTCCGACAACAATTAAATGTGTGCAACTGTAACTGTAAAGTGCATTTCAATTACAGTTGGCAGCTTTCTGTTCTTGTTGACACGCACTCGCCTGTGACTGGACACACACACACACACACACAGATACACACACAGATACATACACACACAGATACACACACCCACAGATACACACACACAGATACAGACACACACACATACATACCATAAGCAAAAAGACTTCGTCACCTCGACTGCGGCTACAATGGGGATTGTGACTCTGACTGTGACTGTGACTGTGACTGTGACTGTGACTGTGACTGCGACTGCGACTAACGGTGACTGCCACAAAACAGTTACAATGAAGTCGTTGTTATTGTTTGTCGTTTGCTCTTTTGTTGTGCTCCCTGTGTGTGCGTGTGTGTGTGTGTGTGTGTGTGTGTGTATGTGGCGGTATGCGTGTGTGCTGCCTGCTGCTTGTTGACAACAAAGTCCACATTTCATGGCCAGGTTGTTGCCGTTGCCGTTGCCGTTGCAGCAGAGACTTGATTGTGGCACCGAAATTAAAGTGCAACATGTGGCAGCAGCTTCAACCCTTTAACTGGCCAGCGGCATCGGTATAGACAACTATATCATTGATAACTCCCTCCAAAGGGTCACTTCTTCCATCTACACCCCACACCCCACACCCCACACCCCTCATCCAACGCCCTACGCCCCATTACCCTCGATGTATCCGTAGCCATAGTGAAGATGTATCTGTATCTCAGTGTGTGTAATTTGATGCTTATGCCATTAACAAAAATGTCAAAATGCCATTGGGCATGGGTAGCAGCATTGCCACGCCTATCGTCCAGCACCCAGCACCCAGCACCCGGCACCCACCTCTGGCGTGGCAGCCGCCGGCAGACATTCATATAGTACGTGGCACGTAATTTGCTTGCTGTGCAACGCGTACAAACTGTAAGCTTGGGTGGGGTGGGGGATGGGGTAATGGGCAATGGCAGGTTGGGGGGTTGGGGGGGTGCTGGTCGGTGAGTTGATTATAAGAAAGTTTCTGTTACCCTCCCCCCCATGTATATACACATATATATATGTATATGTATATGTATTTATTCGCAATAAGATTTGATTTTTTTTTCTATGCGCAAAATGTTGCCAGGACAATGCGTCGAGAGAGGGGGGCGACGGTGAGGATGAGGGCGTGGGTGGAAGTGCAGAGATGGGAACTTTTGTGAGAATCACAGCATTGAGTTTCCCGTATATCCGTTATCCGTTTTCCATTTTCCATTTTCCAATTTTTCCCCCATCTCCACACGCCGCACTCCGCACTCCGCACTCCTCCCCCCGGCCCCCAACGCAACGCGAAGAGGCTCACATAACGAAGGGAACATTATGTTTGGCTGATTAAATACGTGACTTCATTCTGTTGTTGACAAGTTCATTTTGTTGCAGTCATCGGGCAAGCTACAAGCTACAAGCTACAAGCTACAAGCTACAAGCTACAAGCTACAAGCTACTAACTACAGGCTATAAGAGATTCAAGCTACAGGCTTTAAGCTACAGGCTATAAGCTACAGGCTATAAGCTACAGGCTATGAGCTATAGGCTATAAGATACAAGATACAAGATACAAGCCATAAGATACAATTTACAACCTACAAGATAATTTACTTAATCTGTCATATTTTGTATGGAAATTTATGCGGCTGTTGTTGCATGACACGCGATTGTCGGCTGGACGCTGGTCGCCAGCTGTCAGTTGGACAAATCGATAAATCGATTACGTATCGATTACGCACACTCGATCGAGCGCTGCCCTCGCCCCTGAGGATCCCAATTGGCCAAGAGCCGCAACTGCAACTGTGCAATTCAATGGCATTTAAGCTCTTGGTCATGTTTTGACAGCTCACAGCGGCAATGGCAATAGCAGCAGCAACACTTGGCAACAACAACAACAACAACAACACTCGACAACACTCGACAACAACAACAACAATAATAACTTGTCAGAAGTTGCAAATACGCGCAATTAATTGCTTATCCAAAAGCAGCAGCAGCAGCAGCAACAGCGACAACAACAACAACAGAAGTAACAACAGCGACAACAACAACAACAACAACAGCAACAACAACAACAACAACTGTGACAAATGTTTGGCACGTGTATCTGCAGCACTTGAGCCAAATCAAGAGTGCACCTCAGATACCCTGGAAATTTGCGTGCCTCAAAGTGGCGCCTTACAAATGACGAGCCATCAAAGAAATCAAAAAAGGATTAATAGAAATAACAAATATCCTGGTACTTTAAGGATACAGAGTCAAGCTTAAAAATGCCTTCAGTCAATTAGGAACTGAAATAAAACTCAGTTTCTTTGGCAGCCTTAAACGACGAGCTCCTAAACTGACCATGGAGGACAGAGGAGGGAAACGCTTTACGAACTTTGCGATACTTTGGAGCTGCAAATAAGTTGCAAGTGTCAACGCTCACTGGGACAGGGACTGAGGTACGAAGACAGCACTGAATAAAGTAATTATTTAAAGTGACCATGGAGGACCACACGCACTGAGGTATAGAAAAGGTTCCTGTCAAAGGAAAAGCCAGCGGGGAGACGACATCAAAGTCAGAGCTGGGTATTTGGTAGTCCGTCATGTGTTGCCCTTGTATTGACAGCTTGTCTTGGCCTTATGCAAATTGAGCTACAACAACAACAACAACAGCAGCAACAACAACAGCAGCAACAACAACAACGACAAATGTTGACTTGACTTACTGAGTGACTGACTTACAGACTTACTGACTGGCATGACGGGCGACAAGCGGTATGCGGGAGGGCGGAATGGGGAGGGGAGCTTCGATTTATGAGCACAATGCAGATACCGCATAAAGTATCTCGCAGATACGCCACGAGTCGTAAGCCACACGCCACTCGCCACTCACCACTCGCCACACGCCGAACGTCGAACATCGAACGGCAATCGCTTGTTGCATGTTACAATAAATTTGCGATGCGGTTTGCGGCGCGTTTTGATTTTTGCTGCTCAATGAGAGAGACGCAAAATTCAATCGAAATATTCGCATAAACAGTCCAAACGATTCACTCCACTCACTCGATTCAATCGATTCACTCGGCTCCTCACGAGCCACTCGACGCCACTCAAACCGCTAAAGCTGCATGCCCCTTGCCCTTGCCTCGCGCCTAAAAGGGTTGTACTTAAAGAAGCTCTGGAATTTGGGATCTTCATTCCAGAGCAAATGTATCTATAAGATACAAAAAAATATCTTTTTCTTTTTGCCACGCCTCAGCAATCAAGAGTTGCATAAATTACAGGGTATGTCAGATTCCAACTGCAGCAACGAGATACAAAAGTATCTTTTATATTTTCAAGATTTGCTGGCTATGATTTTTTTTCATGTGTTGTATCTGTGAGATACTTTTGTATCTGTGAGATACTTTTGTATCTGTGAGATACTTTTGTATCTTAAATGCGTTTGCTCTTTAATTGAGGATAATTTCCTGTATAAATTACAAGGTATCTTCAAGTCAAGTCAAGCCACAATCACTTGCAATTTTATAAAGTGAATCTTCTTTTAAAGGAATGTATCTATGAGATACTCGAGTATCTTATAGTATGAGTATCTTAATATTTAGCACAGATTTAAATGCAAGTCACATACCAATGGCTATGGCCCAAATTACAGGGTATTCAATGAAGTAATACTCCATTTGCATTCCCAATAAGTACTTGACTTTTAAGCTGCGTGTGAAGAGACACTCGCCATTATACACACACACACACACGCGCACACACGCACACCTGTAATGGGGGCCACACCTGATCGATTAGTGGGGAATTTGATTCAATTACAGGGTATTTGGCACGTCTATAATCGATTCTTGGAGTGCCCAATGGCTTCTATTGAGATCAGTGGGTTACTGCGTGCAATGCCTTGTCTTCTGAGCGCTTATGACGAGCTGCGACTTCATATCAGTGATGATGCTGCCAACGCCTCCACCCCATTACCCCCTGCTGCCTCTTGGCGGCACCCCCTCCCCCAACCTTCCCACAGCCCACAGCTGCCACACCCCTCGATGCCCCCTCGTCGCATGCAATTGCTAAATTACGGCAAGAATTTTAATCGAGCGTCAACGATAAATGACAGCCTCCTCGTCGGAGCCCCGCTAACAGATCGTGCGATCGACGCTCAAGTGCCTAAGATGCATAGTTACATGGCGGATGGGGCTGCGGGGTAGTAATGACTGAGAGGGGGGAGGGGCACACTACTGAATATGATGACATACGAACAGTTGCTCGTTCGCAATTTGTAATTGCAATTCCAATTGCCTTCGGCTTAGGCTTTGCCTTCGACATTGGCATCGGCATCGGCATCGGCATCGACATCGGAATCGGCATCGAAATCGGCATCGTTATCGGAATCGACTTGACATCATCGCCTGGCAGCTGATGCCGCATCATGTGTGCCGCGGATGCGGCGACTGTGGCAACCGATGCATTTGCCAGCAACATTAGCATCAAAAGTTCCTCGTGCCAATGCAAATTCCATGCCCCATACCCCATACCCATGCCCAATCCCAATCCCAATCCCCATCCCAAACCAGAACCCATTCCCATTTCCATTCCCCAATCTTTCGAATCATAGCCACAAAAGTGCCGCCAGGGCTATAAAATCTAAATGAATTTCATACAAAAATGTTGAGGGCATTAATATGGATGGTTGAATGGACAAATGGACAGATGGACGAATGGACGAATGGACAAAAAGAAGGATGAACGAATGGACGAATGGACGAACGGATGAATGGATAGTTGAATGGTCAGTTGGTTGGTCGCTTGACAAGATGGACAGATGAATGAGTGTGCATCCGATGCAGATGTATTTGGACTTCAGCTTTTCGCCCAGTCGGGCAAACCGTTTAGCCTGATGTGAATACAAATGGCACTCGGAGAATTATGAATGTTTATTCATAGCATAAAAGTTTGGGGGCAACAGTCGATTCGTTTGCCATTCACTTGCATTGACTCTGATTGCGTTGGGTCAATGAATGAATATTGTGATTGAAACTGCGGCTAATATCGAGAGTTCAGTTCAAATAGAAGTACGAATAACTAAAAACTGAGCATAGTGGACACAAGCCTAAGCAATGAGTATTTTGAACATTCAAACGCAACTCGCAACTCGAATCAAATCAATTATCGAACGCAATGAGGATTCAAATCGTTTCAAATGTCAAACTCATCTGTGGCCAGTGACTGCATAAGAAAGTGACCATGGAGAAGGGACGGCGTGCAGCATACTAATGATATGAATAAGAATGTGAATAGATTAATTAAGATTCATTTGCATTGTGAGAAGGGTACATGATCTCAATAACTCACTTCATGAAATTGCACATGTGATGAGTGTATAAATAGTCGTGATATAATATAACCTTCTGCAAGAGTCTAACTAATTGCAATGGGTGATAAGTGAATGATTAAATGAACGAATGAACGAATGAATGAATGAATGAATGAATAATCAAGAAGTCAACTGCAACTGCAGCACAAAATAAGATTGATAAAAATGCAGTTCCTCAGCCTCCTCCCTCTTGGCATTCGCTGCTCGGGGGTTATTCATTTTTATGACGGCATTCAAAGTTTTTGTTCTTCTCGCTGAGATCACGACGATGGCTGGCCCAAGGTGGGTTGGGGGTGTTGGCTATTCATGAATATTGCATCATAGCTGAGTGCCTAAGATATGAATCAGCTGCAGTTGCTGGGGACTTGTGAACGGATTGACTGGTGGGGCGAGGAGTGGGGGAGGGGGCTTACAGCTGGGGGGATCGCTGATATATGACAGATATGTGAGTCAATTTCTGGCAGATGGAGTAACTCCAGTCCTGCCAGACGTAGGGGTAGGCCAATAAGGCATGTTGCAAGTAAGGGCTGGGGTGGTACGATGAGGGGAGGTAAGGGAGGAAACTTGGCAATAGAAATTTGCGGCCAAAGCAACAAATATTTGGCCAGAAAATTGTTATTATGATTGTTGCTGCTGTTGCTTCTGTTGTTGTTGTTGTTGACTGTTGTTGCTGTTGCTGTTGCTGTTGCTGTTGCTGTCGTTACTGATGTTGTCCTTGTTGCTATTGTTGTTGCCGCTGTTGCTACTGTTGCTACTGTTGCTGCCACCATTGCGTGCAACGCGCGTCATTCGCGATGATTAATGACAATTTTTCGGACGAGTCGTGTCCGTGTGATTGTCTCTCCATCCCGCTTACTCCATCTCTCTCTCTATCTCTCTCTCTCTCTCTCTCTCTCTCTCTCTCTCTCTCCATCTCTCTCTCCATCTCTCCCTCTCTCTATCTTTATTGCTATCTCTTTGGTATGTCCGTGGCTTTGACGTCTCTGAGGCCGATAACATTTAATTGCTCGGCGATATATCACAAGATAGCGCAACGCGACGGCAAGCGGCACGGGGAGGTTCAGGATATGGAGGGGCGTGAGCGCCGGTGGGGTTGGAGGTGGGGGCGTGCAAGTGGGCGTGGTATGAACTGTGTGGCCTTAAGACTGAGACACGAATTAAATAAATTACAGAAATAATATTCCTGACTATATGACTATATAAATACACACACACCAGCACACACACACCCGCACACACACACCCACACACACACACACACACACACACATATGTCACATACATTTGCATTAATTTGCTGCACTTGCACTCAAATCTCGACTCATAAAACAAAAGCACAAATCGCGCATTCGCCGTGTTGTGTCTCTGCCTCTGCCTCCGTCTCTGTCTATGTATGTGTGTGTGTGTGTGTGGTTTATATTTAGCCAATTTCAAACCACGCGGCATTAATTGTTGTTGTTGCCCACGAGCTGTCGGGCTGTTCCTGTGGTTTGGCCCGACAACAGTTGCCGGTCTATTGGCAACCGCAAAAGTATTTAAGAAACTTGGCGAAAACTTGCGCTTGGTTTGGTTACGTTTTGTTTCTCCTCTTTTTTTATTGGTGCCTGGCACACGCTGACACTTTTACTTTGTGCCAAACCCCAGTCGGGAGATGGGGGGTGGGCAGGTTGCGCCAGACTGACAACAACAGCTGAGGCAGTGGCAGTGGCAGCGGCGGCGGCGGCGGCGGCAACTTCTTCAATTTTGTGTCCTCTTTGTGGGCAGCAATCGAGCAGCAAATGACAATTGTTCTGCTGTAACTGGACGGTTGTCGGTTGTGCCGCGGGATGGGTGTAGTTGCCGCTGTGGCGGGTGGCAAGGAGTCGCCTCTGTGCGGGATGGGTAGCCGCAAGCCTGGCCACAATGATAAATTTATTTAATTTGCCATAAATTGTTTAAGTAACTAAGACGACGCACGCAATGCCGTGGCAGCAACACTAGGCCCCCCCTCATCCCTCACCCGTGACCCCCACCACCACCCTCCCACCACCCGCACCAGCACCTGCGGGCATGGCTTGAATTCTGCGTCCCTTCCATGTGCACACTTCCTGTCAGAGGGCAAAACTTTTTTGTTGTATGCAAAACAAGGCACAAAAATTAACGTTTGTCACATTGCGCAGGGAATGCGACAAATCAGTGGCAACTTGGCAACTTATTGGCAGAAGGGGCAGGGGCAGAGACAGGGGCAGGGACAGGAGCAGGAGCAGAGGCAGGGGTAAGGGCAGAGACAGAGTCGCAGCCAAGCAGACAGCCAAATAGGCGGATGAATTGTCTGTCTTCCACACACACACACACACACACACACACACACACACACACACACACACACGCGAATGTCAAACAATTTCATCGATTTGCTTCCCCTTTTTACACCCAACTCCACACCCCCTCCCCCCTTCGCCTGCTTCTGGCTTTTACCCACCTCGACGGAAGACCCCAAAATAGAGTTTTGGAGTTTGTTGGCCAACAAGTTGCCACTGATATGGTCTCCGGAGTTGGCTTACAAGTATTTATGCAATGTTTACATTGTGTGTTAATGCCTATGTCCTGTGTGCGCCCCGTGCCCCCCCCACCCCAGCCCCCGCTCAATGGCGGATCCCAGCCGCTTGGCAAACAGTGGCACATGCAAAGGCGCACTTAAAACTGCAGACGCCACATAATTGTCGCCCCTGCAGCTGCAACACTGACAACTGTCGTTGGGCTTTTGACACGCTTTTTCTACTCTTCGTTGCATCTAGGGTATGTGTGTGTGTGTGTGTGTGTGTGTGTTGGTGCTGCAACAGGAGTTGCAACCAGGCCACCTTTTGGCAAAAATGAAAAACCGCCAACTAATGACTCATTAAATGAAGCCCCTGCGGCGGCGAATGCAACTGCCTTTGGACAGAAGCGAGAGGAGGGTTGTAGGGGGGATGGTGAGGCAGGGGATGGCATCTTCTTTTGTCCTTACCCGCCCACAGCATTTGACAACCCACACTCAGTGTGTGCATATTCATGAGCCAGCGACGTGAGGAGCTTCGTGCCAAGCTGCCATTTTGACGTCGTCTGCCAGTGTTTACACTCCATAAGGAGGAGAGCGAGAGAGAGAGGGAGAGAGCGAGAGAGTGTGGAGGAAGAGGGGCAGAGGAAGAGCCTGCACTTGAATGACAATGAGTGTATTCGTTGAATATGAATATGACAATCAATCAAGCGAGCGTCAGTGGAACTCGACTCAAGTTCTTGGCTTAGACCAAGCGACGAGATAGTCGACGGCAGCGACAACACATGAACCAACGCAACCGTCACTAGCGTCACTAGCGTCACTCTGTCACTACCATCACTACCTTCACTACCATCACGACCGTCACGACTGTCACTACAGTCACTACAGTCACTACCATCACGACCGTCACGACTGACACAACAGTCACTTGACATGCATTTGTGGCAAGTGGCTAGGCAGGAACGAAGAGGCACGTGAAAGAAGTGCCAACAGTGGGGCAAAGGGTGCAGGGTGCGGGTAACAGGGTGCAGGGTACAGGGTGTAAGGTACAGTGGTGCGGGGTACAGGGGTATAGAGAGCTTCGTGTGTGGAGCGGTTGTAAGCATGACATTAACTGATTCACTTAATGTGATGTTAAATTTGTGATATTCATAACAGTCAAGCCACAAGCCCATTCATTTTCTTTATGAGTGGCTCGTAAGTGCATTCATTTGAATCATGTAAATCGAATGAATACAATTTGTGGTTTGTTCTATGAGGATCTAATACCCTAGCTATGAATGTGAATGTGTACACTCAGAAATCACTCAACTTGCTAAAAAACATTCAAACCTCTTGATTCCTCCCTCTTTCTCTTTTTCTCTATTTCTCCCTTTCTCATTCTCACTCTCACTCTCACTCTCACTCTCACTCTCATTTTTATTCTCTTCTCTTTCCTTCCACATTTATGATATTCCATGCCTATGATTCTTTTCTCATTCGAGAGGTGAATGTCACCAAAACATTCAATTCTCTCTCTGCACTATTCACTTATTCACTCCTTTAATAAACATATTTTCTCTCCTCTCTTCTTTTTTCTCTATTCTTCGATTCTCCTTTCCTACGCATTCGTAAACGATCAGATGGGTTTTAAAATCGTCAGTTGATTTGAAGTACTTCACTTTTTGTTCGAATGTCGCTTACATTGAATTATTCACTTTATTCGGAAGCCACACGAGCTGTGGGTGTTAATCCTTTTGGGTAGCATTTGAGGGGTTGTGGAAGGGGAGGGGGGTATTTTGGGCACTTCTGCTGTCTGTTTAATTTCCGATAAGCCGACAGATATTCAAGCCATAAAACAAATTAGGCACACATCGTGAATGTTAGTCCTGGCATCAAGATCCTCGAACACTCATATTAACACCGTCACAGGTACATTTGTAGCAGTAGTCGCAGTCACTGTTACACTCACAGTCACCCTCTCAGTCACAGTTACAGCCACAGTTACAGCCACAGTTACAGCCACAGTTACAGCTCGGAATTCACATTGACAGTGAGAGTCGTCCTTCGTTCCGTATACGCACCGTGCAACGCACGGAAATCGATTAGACGGCAAATGACGGTAAATGTTTTTTATCGCTTATAGTTTGGGGCTTAATTAATCATAGGGCAGAGCACGGCAAGGGGGTGCGGCAGAGGGCTGGCCTTAGGGTAGGGGAAAGGGGTGAGGTAACTAATGGTTCATGGACTGTCTCTTCCTCGAGTGATTTGCCTAATAACTCGTTTTCACAACCTCAAAAATGCGTCTCGCACTTTAAAGTACTCCAAGGATTCTTTTGCCTCCCTTCTTTTGGGCGTGGTGAGGGGGCGGGCGGGTATATGGATTGGGGCGTGTCTGTTGTGCACTTTGCGCCGAATAAGCGAGTTAATGAGTCGATCAGCAGACACAGCACTGCGACGGGCGTGGGAGTGTGTTGGAGGTGGGTTTAGCGGTGTGGGGGCGTGGCTGACGAGTGGGTAAGAGCATTGCTAACGAGCAATAATCAAATCAAAATACTTATTATTATAACAAAATGACGAAAATTCAAAATAAAAACAAGTTAAGATGATGAAAAAAATGCTTTTAAACGAACGTCTAAGCATCGTCAATAGACACACGATTACACACACACACACACACACGCACGCACACAGACGCACACCCATTAAATTTGTTTTGTTACCGCTTGTCATTTGCCTTTCATACCCTCGACTCGAGAGATCCTAGTTCGTCCTTCGGCAACTTCTCGGCCATTTGAGATAAAAGGCTGAAGCTTCGATTATAAATTCTTCGATTAATTATTTTTAATTAATTATTGAGCCCAACAATAATTTAATTAATTGTTTTAAATATTAGATTTTATTTCAAGTCTTTCCTCCTCACGATTTCCAAGAGGTATCCTTGAGTCGCGCCGACTTCCTTTCACGTAGAAAATTTCTTAATTTTTTTATTCCTTTGGAGCAATTTTTGTGTTACACTCGATGCCGCAAAGTGAAAATTTCGCTTTAGTCTCTCGCCTCCCCTCGCCACTCGCCACTCTCCCCTCGCCCGTCTCTTGTTCTCCGTCTGTCGTCCGCCACTTGTCGTCTCCTTTTCCTTTTTCCCACCCGCACTCCCCGTAAATGCGGCATTACACGGCACTTGTCTGTTTTGGAGTTCAGCGCTCAACGTCAACCCCTGCAACTTTTCTACGGCACCCAAACGTCCTGTAGATTCTGACTTGCCTCCATCGCCCCCATTGCCACTCCCCTCGATCCAAGCCGAGAGTCCCGGTGCACCACTCAACTTTGTTTGTTTGCGGTTTTGGCTTGTGCGCTTTTGCGTTTTCCATGCGCCGCGTATCAATTATCGTCTCAAATTTAGTCGCAGGACCAAGCCTTCTATGTGTGCATACATGTGTGTGTGTGTGTGTGTGTGTGTGCTTAGATGTGTGTGTATATGTCTGCATCTGTCTGCCCCTGCGTTTACTTTACTTCCTTGACTTCCCCTCGATCTGAATGTGTTGCATACTTTTCGGCGCCCAATGTAAGTTCAAGTGCAGAGATGCAAACCATTGGTCAGCCATTCACATACTCACACTCACACTCACACTCACACTCACAATCACATTCACAATCACATTCACATTCACATTCACTACATTCACTCAACTTATTCACCTGTTTTTACCGCTTCTGTCCACAAGCTCCTGTTTCAATGGAAAGCGACAGGATGGGGCAGGGGCAGTCAGAAATTCCATACGGCTACTTGACACTTCAAGATGCTGTTGCAGCTCTTGGCTTATGCAAATGTGTGAGTGTCTGTGTGTGTGTGTGTGTGTGTGTGTGTGCTTGTCTGACACAGACGGAGGCAACAGGCGAGCAACAGTGGCAGCAGTGGCAATGTTGCAGCTTTGATTTGCGTGGCGTCTTTGCTGCCAATTCCGTTGGCCTGTTGCTTTTTGGCCAATTTGTCTTTTGGCCATCCATTTCACCCCCAACATTGAGCCAGAGCAAACCGAACGGCAAATACAACAAAAAATATAAGCAAATTTGTTTTCGGCTTTGAGGATTATAAATGCTGCACGTAATTTGTTTACCTATGTCCCAAGCATCAAACGAGCCGGCAAATGGCTTATCACCTGTCCGACACTCCGTCCGCCCCTTCGTCTTCGGACTCTTCCTTCGGCTTTCCGTCTGTATCTCCATACGTCTCTCCATTCGTTCCTTGCTTCATGTGTTGGTCCGTTCCTCCGTCCGTCTTTCCGTCCGTTCCTCCGTCCGTTCCTCTGTCCGTCTTTCCGTCCGTTCCTCCGTCCGTTCCTCCGTCCGTTCCTCCGTCCGTTCCTCCGTCCGTTCCTCCGTCCGTTCCTCCGTCCGTTCCTCCGTCTGTTCCTCCGTCCGTCTCTCCGTCCGTTTCTCCGTCCGTTTCTCCGTCCGTTCCTCCGTCCGACTCTCCATTCATCCCTCCGTTTGACTCTCCTTTCATCTCTCCACGCGTCTCACCATCTCCAACTCTGTCTTCGCCTGTCTTACCGTCTGACCCTTCCCCTAACCAAGCGTCCCTCTGGCTGTCCTTCCTTCCCCGACTGGCTACACACACATAATTGGAAGCCTTTTGTTTTACTATTTCCCAAAAGCATACCCTTCCACCAAGTCCTTGGGATGTGCACTGGACATGTAACCTCTAATACTTGTATTTAGTAATTTACTTATCGGCGAGTTGATTCCATGGTTCCAGTTTCTTAATTGATATCCTTTATTGTCCTTTCATCTTGACAATCCTTGCCAGCAACTAAAGCGTCATTTTATACCCCATATCCTGCCAATTTTCAGCACTGACTGTAAGGGTAATTTTGCTTCGGCTTTGAGCAAGAGCCCAACAGGAGTTTCCCTGCCACTCCCCCTTTGCCAGCTCATGGGATTGGCAGCCAAATCCTGCAGCTGCCATATGTTGGCCATTATTGAATCTTTAATGTCAATAAGCAAAATCATTGTTGCTTTTCTTGTGCTTTCAAATTTTTGTTGCCGCTTCGACCTGTGCTCCCACCTGTGCACCCACCTGTGTTCCCCCACCTGTGATTCGAGCTGTGCTTTTGCTTTTGAAAATTGAGTTGCATAGTTTGAGGCGCCGCAATGCGCCGCCAAACGGCGTGGAAATCGCAAACGACTTTCTTTTTTTTTTTGTTTTGTCAAGCTGCATACGTGAGGGGCATGAGAAGTGGGAAGTATGAAATGGGGGAGGGGGAGGAGGGAGCTGTGTCAGTGATGGGGGTGTGCCAATTGCGCCACAGACAAACTTCGTATGCAGAAATGAAGGAAACTGAAAAGAAAGCAGAACAGAAGCAGCACCGAGACAGAACAGAAACAGAAACAGAGACACAGACGGCAAAATAATAATAAGAAAACGCTTTGGCAGCTTCGTGTTGAAAATTGCGATGCCGGCAACAAAAAACTTTGGCGATTTGCTGAGCGCCCAAAAAGTAGTTAAACTTCGCGCTGCAGTTAACCCACAGCGACGTAGACGACGACGACAATTGTTGATTTATGGCGGCCAATGGCCCCAGTCCCAGTCCCAGTCCCAGTCCCAGTCCCAGTCCCAGTCCCAGTCCCAGTCCCAGTCCCAGTCCCAGTCCCATACCCCTTTCCGCACCCCTCATCAGACAGAAACCTCAGACTAGCCCAATCAAAGAAAGGGTAACAAATGTCTTAAGCACCGAAAGGCGTTCCACGAATTCCAAATAAAAGAAATTCCGATTTGTCGGTGAAATGTGAAATGTGAAATGTGAAATTCACTTATTTCGTTCACTAACTTTACTCCTGATTGCTTTCCCTACCACCCACCCACCCACTCACCTCCTTTGAGGCATTTTGTAAATCTATGAAAATTAAATGTTTGTTAATTGTTGATTTTTGCAGCTGCTGAAAAAGCTTAAAGTTACTCTGATTACACTTAAGTTAAGTGACACGCCCTCCCTCCATCCTCCATCCTCCACCCACCACTGTTCGCCCTTCACCTTTCACCCTCTGCTTTTCGTCCTATCTTTACTTTTAATTAGCCAGCACTTGCCCTGCCACCTCACCCCTCACCCCGCACCCCTGCACCCCTTACCATTCTCAATTTCTTCGTTTCGCTTTGTTCCGTCTCTTAGAGAATTTTCGCTTGTAATCAAATCCGCGCTGCTTGCCACTTTATGTTGCACGTTATTCTCAAAGCGAAGTGCGAAAAATATTTGTCAAAATGCTTAAGTTCACTGGCTGTATGAAATTTTAGGCGTCTTGTCCAACAAAAAACAAACAACAACAAACAACAAACAACGACAACAACAACAACAACAACAGGCGAGTAACAGTAGCAGCAGCAGCAAAAAAAAAAGGTTCAAAAAGGCAAAAACATGCACAGGAAACTGTGGCTAACGATGCCAAGGACTGAGAGGAGCAGACGAAGGATAAAGTGGAGCAGGCTGAAGGCCAAAAGGTGTGGGAGGGCATGGGCATGGCATGGGTTGGGGCTCGGGCTCGGGTGGGCCATGCTGGTTGTCTGTCAGGCTTATCAACTTATCAACACACAAAGAGACACCTAACAAACTTTTGCTTTCAAGTTGGGGGAAGTGCTTGTTAAACTGCATCCGGCTGAGGACTAATTGCAGCCTTGGCTGTCCAGGAATAGCACCGATACCCGAAATTCCATCCAAATACATATATGAATAATAACACAATACACACCGCACACACATTGTGTGTGTGTGTGTGTCTATATAGAACTCAAAGCTAATCCTCTCTTGCCGTGGACCTTCTTCCATTCCAGAATGCCAATCCAATGAATTCATCTGCCAATCGGGTCTATGTATCGATAACACGAAGTACTGCAACGGAGTCCCGGATTGTCCTGACGGCGATGATGAGACCGACGATTGCCGTAAGTAGAGTGCACTCTTTGATTCTCCTACTATGTGATATACATACACGAATATACATACACACACACACACAACCACACACACACACACACACAACCACACACACACACACACACACACACATACTTATACAAGCACATTTCTATACAGCAATATACAAATCTTTATATATATCGTAATATTGGTAGACGATCCCGGGCAGACCTCGGGCGTCTATGTGTAAACTAAGTTCACCTAAGTTCCCGTTAGCTTTAAGTTGTGTATTAAATAATTAAGTAGATTTACGATACAAACACCGATATCAATTCCAATACCGATACCGATACCAATATCGATACAATCTGTCGATATTGATGACGATCAGTGCTAAAGTTTACCTTAAAGCTGATCACTGGTAGCTCATAATTGGTATCTGATAACAGATAACTGATAATCGAAAATCGATAACCGATAACCGATCACCGATAGCCGGTAAACCGGTAACCGACACCACTCCGGCTACGGTTTCAACATACCCCATAAATATGTGAGCTCAAATTTGGTAACCGCCCACCGATAAACCGATTAACCGATTAACCATATTTTTAATCGCTCACTACTAACAATGTTGTAATGTCTTCTCTCTCCCTCTCTCTTTTGCTTGCTCTACTACTAACTTTGAACACCGTAATACCGTAATACCGTAATACTGTAATACTGTAACACCGTAACACCGCTAATACCCGTTTACCGTTCACCGTTCACCGTTACTAACCACCACCAGCCGCCATCTGCAGCGGCATGGAGTATCAATGCCGCGACGGCACCCACTGCATCAGCGACAGCCAACAATGCGATGGCCACGTCGATTGCAATGATGGTGATGACGAGGATAACTGCGATGGAAGTAAGTAGCCGCATCTTCAGTTCAGTTCAGTTCAATCACTCAATCACTCAATCACTTAATCACAATTATGGCGACAATAAATCAATCACAATTTGTTGCTGGCAAGAATAGACATAAAAATTTAGTGCCTTTACATACGATGAGAAAAGTGCCTCGTCAATCAATCAATCAAAAATCACATATATAATAAGAGTAAATCAATCAATCAATCATTTTAATTAAAATATTTGCCTCAACTTCAATAATTTCGAAATGTTTACTGTATATGTGGTTTACGATTGTCAGTCTATTTGGTCAACAATAATATAAATCAATCCATCAATTCATAAATCTATCAATCGACTTAATCAATCAACCTTCATTTATTCATTTATCCGTTCCAATCTCTCTCTATCTCTTTCTTCTACCCCTTGTGCTGCTCAGTTGTGCCAAGACTGCGGTACACATGCCCCAAGGGCAAGTTCACCTGTCGTGATCTTAACTGCATATCGATAATTCATCGTTGCGATGGACGCGTCGATTGTCCACACGATCGATCCGACGAGGAGGGTTGCCGTATGTCCGCCTACACTCTCTCCTTTTCGGTCATTCAATCTTTCTTTGTTCTTTCTTTGTCTCTTTCTCTTTCTCTTTCTCTTTGTCTTCCTCTTTTATTTTGTCCTGCCCCACCCTTCCCCATGATTTACGTTCACATGCAGCCTGTTTGTACAACAAGTGGCAGTGCGACGATGGCACGTGCATTGCCAAGGAGCTGCTGTGCAACGGAAATATCGATTGCCCGGAGGACATATCCGATGAACGCTATTGCGATGGTGAGTGTACGTCGCAGCGTGTGTATGTATGCGTGTGCATGAGCGTGTGCGTGTGCGTGTGTATGTATGCGTATGTGAGTGCGTGTGTCTGTGTGTGAAAGAGTATTTGATTTCTCAGTACATCAGAGGCTGCAGGTAAGTTCCAGGTAAAGTCGAGGTTGCTCAACTCTCTCTTTCACCAATTCTCACTCCCCCCCACCGCCTTTATCTTCGTCCCTCTCTTGCACAAGAATCTAGTTCGCACCTTTTGTTGGCTTGCACTCGATTGCACCTATCGATATAAGCCACGAGTCTAAAGTAGATACATTTAACAACACTCACACTTATCGCCACTCATTGCCATTACGCATTGACTATCGAAATAATATCGATAGACATTTCCCATCACCGAAATAACCAATCCTCTAACCCCGAATCACCCATACACATAACGAACATCAGGTGGTTTCCGTGTCGACGAGTGTCGACAGCACGAGTTCCGTTGTAGGAACGGTGAATGCATTCCGTTACGTCAGGTGTGCGATAACATCTACGATTGTGGCGATTACACAGACGAGGAAGACTGCGGTAAGTGCTTCCGGCGTCTCACCCACTGTTATCGATAAGTGTCAATGTTTGTGGTATTTGTAATGTAATCGAGTCACCTATAAGTATCCTTAAGCTTTCCGTCGCTCTCGATTTTGGCAACTTAACTCTGGTGTTTGGTAATCCTCGATGTAATTTTCTCTCTCCCTCTCTCTCTCTCTCTCTCTCTCCCTTTCTTTTCCCTACGTGTCTCTCTGTTTAATTATATAAATATATGTAAGTCTGTCTGTCTCTCTCTCTCTCTCTCTCTCTTTCTGTCGCTGAGCTTAGCTGTGATTTTTGTGTCGCTTCTCTCTTTGGATTTTCTGTCGGTTGCTTCTACGTGTTTCTCTGTTCCTCCTACGTGTGAAATGTGAAAGTTTTGAATTTTTTTTAACAAGCTCAATTTTTATTTTTCTTCTTTCAAATGCCCTGAAATCCTGAAATAAAAATTATGTGTGAACAAACTTAAACATTTGTGGTTGTGGCTATCGAATGTTTGAAAACTAATCGATTAATTGCACGAAACAACAACCACAACAACAACCAACCAACCAACAACCAACAACCAACTCCTGCAACTGGAACCACAACACCAACAATTGGCACATCTGCAAAATTTGCATGCAACAAAAAAAAAAAAAAATCAATATAAATTAAAATAAATTTAAATATTTAAATATCTAATCACATATCGATAAACATAAATTCGAAAAAAAAAAACCAAAAAAAAAATCCCCAAAACACAAAAAAATACTAAATTAACTCAAACGGTTCGCATGCGGTTTCCCCTCTTGCATCACCCCCTAATGCAACATCCCTGCCCCCCTTAACGACTCGTTCCCGCTCACCCCATCCACACCCCACCCCACAACAACAACAACAACAACAACAACAAAATGCATGCGACTAGCAGCAGATAATTACAACGAACGAAACTTAATCAATACCGACACCTTCGACGAAGATGGTATCATACGAAGCTATGCGGATCACCATCGATACCGTCCGTCTGCGGGTGGGAGTCACAACTTCGATGCCGAGAAAAACCACTTCACGCACAGCATTGACATGCACGAGGAGGATGCCAGGGAGTACGAGGTATTGCATGGCTTTTACTCATACGACAGATCGAGTCCAAAGCATCCCTGTGCCAGCAATCAATTCAAGTGTGAGAACAACGTCTGCATTCCGATGCATCTGCGATGCGACGGCTCCTATCACTGCAACGATATGAGTGACGAGAAGAACTGTAATGGGGTGGCCACCAGGCGGCCGCGACCATCCGCATCGAATCCGTACACGCAGAGGCCAACTTCAGCGCCGCCGACGCGAGGACTCCCATCGTCGTCGTCGGGTGTAACTTCTGCTCCTGCCGTAACAAGAACAACACCAACTAGAGCAACAACAATAGCTCCAACAACAAGACCCAGAGCAACCACTAACCCATATCCAATAACAACGAAGGGAGTTGTAGCGAGTAGGTTTTACTTACATATTGCAGCGAGTACTAATTACTCGTTGTGGCGCATCGCCAAACGTATTGCATACTTTTGGGTGTTGGTTAATTTCTTTTAAGTGGAAAGCGGGGGGCAAATGTAGTGCATGCCATGTTTCTGGCTCACCGCGATGGGCAGTGAACATTGAAACTTACTTAGTCTAAGCTCCCACACTCCCACACACACACACACACACACACACACGCACACTCACATACACATTTACCTATTTTAAAAGTTGAACGTTTATTTGGCATTTAATGTCACGTTATTATAATAATTATTTATTTCATTTATAATAATAATTGATGGCCAACCACAAACACACGCACATACAAACACACACACACACACACACACACACACACACACACACACACACATATCTACATTTACTATTTCTTTCTCTTTCGCCATCTCAATATTACTCTCCGTCTCTCTTTTTATGTTCTTTATGTGCTCGCTCATAATTTAAAAAAAAAAAAAAATGTCTTGTTGTATGACACAAACACCGCCCCAACATAAAAACAACAACAAAAAACAAAAAAAAAAAAATAAAATATATAAATATACGAACCAAACCATTAAGTCAACTCATCAGCATCATCATCGTCATCGCCATCATCATCATCAGCCGCAGCCGCAGCTTCATCATCGCCATCGTCACCCTTCCCGCCGAACTTTTGCCTTGAAACCATTGAATTCGCGTGCCACAATAGCGATTGCATTCCGATTGAGAGCGTCTGCGATGGCATCGCCGACTGTGGCGACCACGAGGACGAGGACTATTTGCTTTGCAATTGTAGCAGCGATAAGGTGAGTCTGGTGGCTCACACACACACACACACACACACACACACTCACACACAAACACAAACACACCAAAGTTACACACATCTACATATACAACATGTGCGTTCTTACATGTGATCAGTACAAATGTGTGCGTGGCGGCGGTTGCATACCCAAGACCCAAGTCTGCGATGGCAAATCTCAGTGCCGCGACGGCAGCGATGAGAGCGCGTGCCGTAAGTATCATCTCTATGCGATGAATATCACCTTTCATATAATATCATGCGCTCCTCATGCATGTCCTTTTCCTCCATTTATTGGACCTTTTACTCACCGCCCTCCCCTCCCCCCGTTTACTCATACTCACGCTCGCCTTTCTGGTGTCAATTGGGCGGCTGAGCTTTAACCCATTTTAGCCGGTGGAACCTTTAAGCCCCCATGACAAATGTGCATGTTAATTAACATGAAGCTTAACCTCCTAACTATTCGAAGCCCAATATAAACGATAAAACGAAACCTAAACAAACATTCGTGGAACCCAAAAAAGGACTTGAATCTTCGGTGTTTCACTAAGAAGTAGAATTGGCATTAGATATTTTTAAAGGATTCATTTTATAATTATTTTTAGCATTTAAGTATATTTATTTTTTATGTATATTGGCCGACTTACAAATTTACTATAATTTATTTATTTTCCGCACCTTTTATTTATTATTTTATTAATTTATTTAGTTTACGCACTTTTCGTTTTTCCTTTGATTAATAATCATTTGGAATTTTATTCGATTGGCTTTTTAAATTTATTGCTCATAATTTCTCTTAGTTTTGGTAGATTTTTGGTATTCGCAGTATTTTAATTTTACCGTCTTCATGGAGCTTCTGCTTAACTTAAGTACTTCACTTTACGCCTTCAATTAAGGCGTGGCTAATGCCTAATAATAAAATCGCACAAACGCCAAGATCCCCAACATTTCGCTTCTCCTCCCTCCCGTCCATAACCGTTGAAGTCGAGGAGTTTAATTTTCATGCCGCTAACTGTACTTTTTATCTGTTTATCTCTTTATCTCCTTATCTTTTTATCTTTTCGTATTTTCTCTACACAATCTCTTTTATTTTTTTACGCTCTACACGCTCTTTTATCGCGCGACTCCACTGTGTTATGTCTCGCCTCGTCCCTCCCTCTTGTTCTGCCTGCGTCCCATGCTCAATATTGTATCCCGTTTGCTACTACAACACAACAACAACAACAACAACAACAACAACAACTACTACTACTACTTCTACAATTATAACTACAATATCATACATCATCATACGATCAACACACAATACAACATCGTGCCACAGACTTTCATGCAACATTCAATAAGAGCCGCCCCTTCGTCGAGTGCATGAGATTTCAGTACCAATGCGGAGATGGGAGTTGCATTGCCGACTACAAGCGCTGTAACGGTATTACCGACTGTGCCGATGGTGCCGACGAGTACAACTGTTTGTTCAATTACGAAGACATCGACTATGGTAGAGCCTTGAACATATTAACTAAAACCCCTAGTAACTAACTAAATAAGAAGTGATATTAGCGAAATAATTAGATAATCTATGAAGAGACGCTCGCGGGAATCTATCTCTGATTTATTTACTTTATCTTTTCATACCATCAACATTCACATACACACACACACACACATACACACATATATACACATATACTACAATATACAGACACAGGAACAGACACAGACACAGACCTCGGCGTTTCATGCGATGAGCAATCGTTTGAATGCGACTATGGCCGCTGTATCGCATTAGAGAGGAAGTGCGACGGTTATCCGGACTGTGAAGATGCTACGGATGAGGTCGACTGTCCGGTCTTTACAGGTAAAAACTCGATATCACTTACACCCACGCTCACACTCACACTCACGAGCGTTCCCAACGACATGGCAAGGTCTTCCAGTAACCATTGAACCAAACTCTTCCTTAGCCCATAACAAATTTAAAACTTACAACTTACAACTTACAACCTACAACTTACAACTTTCAACTCACAGATACACACACACACACTCGAACATGGGCGAGCACACACACACACACACATATACACATATACACAAAAATCACGCATCATAATCATCGATCATTCACAGAGCAATGTCTGGTTAGCGAGTTCGAATGCGATGACTATTGCATACCGCGCGATCAGCTGTGTAACGGTATTATCAACTGTAACGATGGCAACGATGAGCGTAACTGTACTTATTGTCACGAGGGCGCTTTTCTGTAAGACATCGATCAATCGGCTTAACGACACACACACACAAATATCGACTATCGAAATTAATGCCATCACCATCTATCTGATTTTATTCTTTTATGTACCCGAACACAAAATACCACAAAATTATATACTACACAACACCCACACGATCATCATCAACTTCTACTTCATCATCACCATTGTCATCGATAAACGATAAACGATAAACCTATCGCTCATATCAGCTGCAATACGGGCGATTGCATTGCACCCGAAATGCAGTGCAATGGCAACGTTGACTGCGCCGATGCCAGCGATGAGATTTACTGTGGTAAGCCGATCCTTTTGACTAAACACACACACACACACACACAGATCACACACACTCACTTATCGATACTGTTCCTTCAAACCACCCAGCATTGCGTAGGATGCTTAATCTTTTAAAGCTTTGATTTTCATTCAGTTGGCAAATTTCTAGTTCTTAGATTTGATACCCCAACCTACCAATACTTCTGGTTGGCTTTTGTAATGGAAAGTAGTTGGGCTTGTTCCCTGTTAAAGTGTACAGCTATTTTTTATATTATGTTTGCTTGTTTTTTCATTTCTTGGCATCGAAGGGAGGGGCTGCCCGCCCACTCAAATCGCCTGCAACGGCACCTGCATCAGTGGATCTCTACGATGCGATGGTAAAATCGATTGTGCCAATGGTGTCGATGAGCATAACTGTTGGGGTAACGAATTCAAAGCATTATTAATACACACTCACACACACATACACACACACACACACACACGTACATCCTGACAATCTATTTGGTTGTTAGAATTTCTCCAAAACAAGAACTTACAATCGATAACTATCGATAAGCTCTATCGTTACTGCTGTTAACTTGATTTCAATCGCTAGACTTTTTCGCTGTTGCTGTGGCTCCCTCTACAATCTCTTCTTATGTTGCGCCATCTACTCGTTGCTTATATCTTCATTACTCGCTACTTTCACTCGTTACTCTTTCACACTCTTCTCCTCCTTTTCTTATTCATTGTACAAATATTCGAATGCTCATTTAATGTATGACTTTTTTGTTATTCTGTTTTGTTTTTGTTTAATACACGCATATACACAACACACACACACACACACCCGCACACACATAAAATATCAGATGTTTACAACAAACACAGAAACACAACCAAAATCAAACCCTGTCAATCACATCAATGGCAGTGCGCAAATTTTGAATGCATTGATCAACAGTTCCTTTGTGACTCTATTATCCATTGCAAGGACAGTTCGGATGAATCGCGCGATAACTGCTTGGGAATGGGTAACAACACATTCAATAACATTTACACCTCACCCACAAATCTTATCCGGCGAAGAGCCAAAATCCAATATCCAAAATCCAAAATCCAAAATCCACAATCCAAAAACGAAAAGCCTAAACCCAATAATGAACCCGAGCCTTTATTTTCCACACTTTAGTCAAGTAAAGTGTATCCGTAGTCATAGGTAGTTTTAAGCTCGACTCTAAGCAGGTTATATAGTTAAGTATTCCCACGAACTCAATTAATCAGGTTTGTATTTATCGATAAATGAAAAAAATAATTATGTGTCTATTGCTTTAAGGCTACTTAAGTGAAATAATTTTCCAATTTACATAACAAGCGATGTTCACTTTTGTTCTCTTGTCTTTCCATTTTATGTTTATTATTTTTTTGCTATGCTTAACCGATAAATCGATAAATTGGTGATCGATAAACACAAACACGCACGTACACTTATTCATCATGATCATCAACGCCATCGACTTATCAACACTCACACTCAAAACATGTTGTACCGCATGCCAATCGCCACTCGATGCCATTCGATACGAATCGAATCGATACTATTAAATACTCATAGCCACCAATCGTTTCACTGCCGATGATTGTACACGAGATCAATTCTTCTGCGATGATTTGTGCTTCGATCGTTCCATACGCTGCAATGGTCGCAATGAATGTAGCGATCGCAGCGATGAGCATGACTGTCATTCGCATTCTGCACGTCATCCATACTATCCACCTCGGCTCCCCTGTCCACAGCATTCATGCCCCAGTGGCAGATGCTATACGGAAAGTGAACGCTGCGATGGCAAGCGCCATTGTGAGGACAACTCTGATGAGGCAAACTGTAAGTTTTCATTAAGATCTAAACACGAATTCAATATTCAACATCTCATTCCCATATCCAGTGATCAATGTTTGAGTGAAGGTTTTAGTAAGGGATTATGTGTGAGAAATATCGAATAGTCCATAGCTTCCCCAAAGCTATTCGATACTTTGTTCTGAGAAGGAACGAGCGTCAATCTCTGAACTGATCTCAGACAGAGCATAAATCTTAGAGCCTACAACTTGAATTTCTTTAATTAAACTCAATGCAAACGATAACTAAGAAAGAGTTCAAGAGACCAGAAAATTTTAAGGATATTTTCCAACTCAGTCATTAGCTTAATCCCACAAGATAGTTAATCCTTTGAAGGATCGTTTTGAGGGGAAGAAGGAAGTTTCCTGTGGCGATACTCGATTGACGCATAAACAGAATTTTTATTGATTTTTATTTAATTCTTCTTTTTAATAGCACAGTATTTAGGATCACGGCTTTATCGTAATTGCAACTAACTATTTAAGTCAATGGATTTAAGCACAGGCACCTCATCTATTTACTAGTAAATGTCTAAATCTTATTGCTTCAGTTGCTTCTTTATGCTCTAAACTCGCTTCTGTGTCTCACAGTCAATTTTTTAATGTCAAGTCAATATTTTTCCATTTTTGTGTCTCTCACGATTTTTATTTACTTCATGCTTCTGCCTTATGATCTATACATCTATATCTATATATATATATCTATATCTTTATCTTTATCTATATGCATATCTATATCTATATCTATACCTATATCTATATCTATATCTACATCTATATATGTATCTATATCTGTTTCCATAAACTTTAAACGAATTGCACAATTGTTAAAAACAACACGATTCAAGGTACTGTATGCAAGGACAACGAGTTCCTATGTTACGATCGACAGTTTTGCATCAATGCAACTCAGCAATGCGATGGCTTCTACGACTGCAAAGACTTTTCTGATGAACAGAACTGCATTGGTTAATAAGCAAAATATAAAAACAATAATAAGTTATTATTATAATTGGCATATTTTTCAAAATGAATTTATTTAATTAGATGTACAAATTGTTTATTAGTTTTGTATGTAAGCCAATATGCATGCGAGCCCAAAAAGTATCCCGAATCCTAGCTATAGAAATCCTTTGATTTACACATTTTTATGCACTGCTCAAACACTTTGGTTCTTACAATATTCCAAAGGTTACTATATATACATATATGTAAAGTGTTTTATAGACAAATATGTTATTTACCTATTTCTATATTTTAACGATTTGTGTAGCAAGTCCAATAATGAACTAGTTCCGACTCTAATGGATTCTTTTTTAAACTCCACGTAGGCTGCAAGAATAACGAGTTCCGTTGCCGCAATGGTGACTGTGTGCACGGCAACGCCGTTTGCAATGGTTACATGGAATGTAATGACGGTTCCGATGAAGAACAATGCGATGACTCGCGGTGCCAAGCGAACCAGTTCCGCTGCCGCAACGGTCAGTGCATAAGTTCAGCGCAGCATTGTAATGGAAAGACCGATTGTTCGGACAGCTCAGATGAGGAGGGTTGCGGTAAGTAGCTAAAACTTAAAGCGAGAAAGATCAACTCGCTGGATTGCTATCAATCATCATCAATCATTCAATAAATCAAACGCCAATCACAATCGCTTATTGCCATAAGATCATCATCATACCGCGGGCAGCCGAATACCCACAGTACCAGCGACCATGACAACGATGGTAACGTCACCCACAACGACCCCAATGCCATTGCGCATCATCTGTCCATCGACAAAATTCCGATGTGAGAATGGGCCATGTATCGCATTGGGATTGCGTTGCAATGGCGTTGTTGATTGTCCTTTTGATGCCAGCGATGAGCTGGACTGTGGTCCCATCACCAATGAGATCGATAGTAAGTCGTTGGCGATAACCCCGATCAATTCGAACCAAATGGTGTCAGTACAATCCCCACTCACGACTGGAATATGATACTAGCTCACAGCCTAACCACAATTGCTACTAACTTCCCCAAGGGATACCCATAAATAACAATTGTTCATAACTTAATAATATCATATGAGCTTTTGTTTGTCATTCGCAGTCTCGGGACCATCATATACCGGACGTTCCGAATTGAACCTGAAGACCTACCCCGATGAGCAGACCATTAAAGAAAGTAAGTATAGATCCCCCAGTGATGATAGTCCCAAGGAGAACTAATAAATGCCTTGCAAAAGATCAATTTAATAAATTATATAATTGCTTATCGATCGACTCAAGGTATAGTAAAGCGATCGATCCATTAAGCCTTAAGTTCCAATACAATTGACATAAGCCTTTGCAAGGCTTTGGCATCTTCGATTCCGAAGATAGTCCTTCCCACTATATATATATATTAACTGTAAGCTGTAATCAATTTTGTGATCAACCATTAATGCTTTTAAT
This sequence comes from Zaprionus lineosus, assembly GCA_035044505.1. Lineage (NCBI taxonomy): Eukaryota > Metazoa > Arthropoda > Insecta > Diptera > Drosophilidae > Zaprionus > Zaprionus lineosus. Next base: position 590,279 of record JAWNNX010000007.1, read on the forward strand.
GCTTAACCCCAACCCAACAAAATGCTATAACCCATATATTAAATACCCGAAGGATATATTAGGGAGGGTAAGTTGGACCTAACTACACACTTTATATGTAGAATACAAATCGATTCGTACAACTGCACTGCGAATGCACCACAGCAATTGTACATTCAATTCGAAATTAAATAAAAAAATAAACTGTAATTATTATTGTGAACACTCACCTGCTAGAAAGCTCGATAGTCACATTGTATCCAAAACAAATCACAGTATCCCAAATTGAAAACACGACCACATAAAATCCCTCTCCCAGTGTTTGTATGAAAACTCCTTAGATCAATTAATTTGCTCGATATGCTTCCAATATGCAACTTCGGTTACGATCATGGCTAATACTTTCTCTGATGTCTAGGTCGTGAGGTGATCTTCCGCTGTCGTGACGAGGGTCCAGCTCGTGCCAAGGTCAGGTGGACACGTCCAGGCGGTCGCCCACTGCCGGTTGGATTCGAAGATAAGAACGGTCGTTTGGAGATTCCCAACATTCGCGTAAGTCCACCTGCTCGATTTAAAAGCAGAAGCCATTTTAAATCCCCTGCTGTTCCTATCGATTTCTAGGTGGAGGACTCTGGCACTTACGTGTGCGAAGCTGTCGGCTATCAAAACTACGTGGAGGGTCAACAAGTCACCGTTCAATTGACTGTTGAGCGCTGTAAGTATATTGATTTATTTATCCTTTAGTTATTAGGATTTCATTAAGCCTTGTATTGAATGACTAACAACGCCCATTCGTTTGAAAATAAATGCAGCTTGGGGGGAGCACAGGTATGACGAACCCAAGTCAAGCCGAATTAAGTATGGTACAGTGCCGCACATTGATCTCGAGTTCTTTGGTTTAGGTAACCTTGAATAGAATCGAGCTGGAAATGGTTCAGGCATGCTCAACATTGCCATGCACCAATTCCAGCTCCATCTGTGTCTAACTTTAAGCTAATCTCTTTTTTTTACTCCATTGCTGCATATTGTGTTTTCTGGTAAGCACTTCGTTGGACCGATGCAATTTCTACTTTGACTCTCTACATCTTCTTTTACTTTTCTATCATCTCCACAGATAATGACGTGGTCCCTGAACGTGGCCCAGTAGCTTGTAGCGAGTACCAAGCAACCTGCATGAATGGTGAATGCATTGACAGGGCGGATATTTGTAATGGCAACGCCGACTGCTCTGATGGATCGGATGAGCACAGCTGCAGCCATGGAAGGAGGTGTCAACCAAATCAGTTCCTTTGCACCAATGGTAAGTGTATGGAACGCACTTGGCGCTGTGACGGTGACAACGATTGTGGTGACAACTCCGATGAGGAATCCTGTGATCCAGAGCCCAGTGGCGCACCCTGTCGCTACAATGAGTTCCAGTGCAACAGCGGCCACTGCATTCCCAAGAGCTTCCAGTGCGATAGTGTGAATGACTGTCAAGATGGAACCGATGAGGCTGGTTGCAGTAAGTACTACCACACCGAATCACCTGGCACCTATTAATTAAATGTGAATTACTTACAGCTAAGCCGACAATTGTTCGTCCACCACCACCAAAGCAATCCCTTCAAGAGGGTCAAAGTCTCAATCTGATGTGCACGGCCGTAGGTGTGCCAGAGCCTATAATTATTTGGCGTTTGAACTGGGGCCACGTGCCCGAGAAGTGCGAATCAAAGAGCTCAGGTGGTCGAGGCAGTCTCTTCTGTCCGGACATGAAGCTCCAAGACAGCGGCGCATACTCCTGCGAGATGATGAACACTGTTGGATCCGTTTTCCACGTACCAGATACCATTGTTACCGTCACTCCAGATCGCAACCAATACTGTCCGGCAGGATTCTTTAACATGTTGGCTCGCTCCAAGGAAGAGTGCATCACTTGCTTCTGCTTCGGTGTTGCCAACTCCTGTGACAGTGCCAATCTTTATACCTATTCCATTCAGCCACCAATTACGAGCAACCGCGTGGTCAGCGTTGAGCTAAGTCCCTCCCGTCACATCGTAATCAATGAGGCTCCCTCACATAATCTTCTTAACTTGCATCATGGTGTGCAATTCCGTGCATCAGATGTACAATATAGCAGTCGGGAATCCCCATACTTGGCTTTGCCGGGAGATTACATGGGTAACCAGCTCAAGTCCTATGGTGGTGAGCTAAGATACGAAGTGAGCTTCATGGGAAATGGACAACCAACCTCTAAGCCCGATGTGATCATAACAGGCAATGGCCACACACTGACAAGTCATCGTCGAATTCTACCTAATCAGTCCAACAAGGTGCGAGTTCCGTTCCTACCAGGCAACTGGATGAAGCCCGACGGACGCAGGGCCACACGCGAAGAGATTATGATGATTCTGGCCAATGTTGACAACATCCTCATTCGTCTAAGCTATATTGATGCCGTTGCCCGCGAAGTAGATGTGGTCAATATTGTTATGGACTCGGCGGGCTCTGTTGATCAGGGCCTGGGTAGTGCATCCTTGGTTGAGAAATGTACGTGCCCGCCTGGTTATGCGGGTGACTCATGTGAGACCTGTGCTCCGGGCTATGTGCGCCAACCTGGTGGACCCTGGCTTGGTCATTGTGTGCCATTCGCGCCAGAGCCTTGCCCAATCGGTACCTATGGCGACCTACGTCGTGGTATACCCTGTCGTGAATGTCCATGCCCACACACTGGCGTTAACAATTTTGCCAGAGGCTGCGACATGAACCCAGATGGCGATGTCATGTGCCATTGCATCGAAGGTTACTCTGGACGCCGCTGTGAAAACTGCGCCGATGGCTACCAAGGCAATCCATTAGCTCCTGGCGGATCCTGCATCAAGACTGTTGAATCATCGTGCAACAGTGAGGGCACCTACAACCACTACGCGAATGGAACTTGCGGGTGCAAGGATCTCGTTACCGGTGATTACTGTGATACATGCAAGCCCAATAGCTTCCACCTCAACTCCTTTACATACACTGGTTGCATCGAGTGCTTCTGCGGCGGCTTACAAGCGCATTGTGGTAGTACCTCATGGTACCGCGATCAAATAAGCAGCAAGTTTGGATATTCTCGCATTGCGCATGGCTTTGATCTGGTGCGCGACTATTCACAACCGAAACCCCAATCCGTTCCATTTGAGACTCTGTCAAACGAGATTTCCTTTAAGTCAAACTCGGAATACAACGCAGATACTTTGTACTGGGCTCTGCCAGCAGCTTTCCTTGGAAACAAACTGACGGCCTACGGTGGACGTCTGAACTACACCCTAAGCTACAGTCCACTGCCCGGTGGCCAGATGTCACGGAATAACGCACCCGATGTAGTTATCAGAGGTGGCGAAGATGTTTTACTGATCCATTACCGACCTTCCGCCGTCAGTCCCAGTCAATCGAGCACGTACACTGTACCGATAATTGAGAGCGCCTGGTACCGTAACGATATGCAGGTCACTGATCGCAGGCACTTGCTCATGGTTCTCAGCAAGGTCGATTCCATCTTAATCAAGGCAACCTACACTACAGGCACCATGGAAGGATCTTTGAAAAATGTTGTCATGGACATTGCCACGCCCAACAAACAAGGTACCCAGCGGGCCTTCGAGGTGGAGGAATGCCGCTGCCCACAGGGTCACATTGGATTATCGTGTGAAAGCTGCGCTCCAGGTTACAAACGTAACGACGAGAACGGTCTCTATTTGGGCCTGTGTGAACCCTGCGAGTGCAATGGACATTCATCACAATGTGATGCCGAAACCGGAGAATGTCTGGTAAGTACAACTGAACATTACATGAAAATCCATTGTACTCACATTCACAATGCATATTCTTTTAAAGGAATGTACCGATAATACCACTGGCGAGAGCTGTGAGCTTTGCGCCCCTGGATATGTGGGTGATGCCACTAGAGGCTCTCCCTATGATTGTCAGCGAGATAACAGTGAAGAATCTTCACGACCTCAACCAGACAGCAACACGGCCTGCCATTGGTGCAATAGCCATGGAACCCTTGACTGCCAATACGGCAGCTGTACATGTAAAACGAACGTGATGGGTGAGCGCTGTGATCAATGTCGCGAAGGCACTTTTGGCCTTCACGAAGATAATGTACATGGATGCAAGGAGTGCTTCTGCTCTGGCCACGCACAACAGTGTCAGTCCGCATCACTCTATCGCGAGCTTATACCAGTTGACTTTATTGGCAACAAACTATTGATCACTGATGAAGAGGGCCAGCAAATGGACAGTGATAATGTGTTCATGGACCTGGCCAACAATAGGTACACGTACACGTACACCTCGTACACACAGCGTTTCTGGAGTGTGCGTGGCAAGGTCCAAGGCAACCAGCTGCAAGCGTATGGTGGCAAGCTTAACTATACATTGAGCGTGGAGTCCAATGGGGACTTCCAGCCAGGCAACGATGTAGTGCTTATTGGCAATGGAGTTCAATTAACATGGTCACGACCAGCTGAGATGTCCAATTCGGATGAGTATGTCGTGCGCTTGGATGAGAACAGCCAGTGGAATCGTATGGATAGGGGTAGATCGGTGGCAGCAACACGCACCGACTTTATGAACCTTCTGACCAATGTTGAGCACCTTCTGATTCGTGCAACACCTATGATTCCGACTATTCGCACCACAATCCAAGATATCACTATCGAGGTATCTGTGGAAATGGCTGGTCGTGGTGCCGAACGAGCCCACGATGTTGAGATCTGCCAATGTCCATCCGAGTACACGGGTAGCTCCTGTGAAAACTGCGCACCAATGCACTACCGTGATAACAACAACCAATGCCATGTCTGCCCATGCCAGGAGGAGAACAGTAACGGCTGTAATCTGGACAGCAACGGTTACGTGGAGTGCCAATGCAAGTCACAATTCACAGGCGACCGATGCCAGGATCTCAGTGAGTAATGGGGGAATAGATTAAGCATTTAATGGGATGATACGGACTGATCTATGCAGGAATAGGTCGCTCTACCCTTTAATTGGCCATCAATTGTTCCCAGAAGCAATTCCAAAAATTTATAACAAATGATCTGAAAGCCTGCATCGATTCATGATCCACTTGAAATTTTCCAGCTTCTGCGATCTTTGCTCTCCAGCTCCAATCTTCCAATTAAACTCTGAACAACTGTCGTATGAACGTACTCCCTCATATATGCTCTTATATGCCTTATATATATAAATGTATATCTATTTAAATATATATGTATATATGTATATGTATATATTTAAATTTACTTGTATATATGTATGTATGTATATGTGAACATGCTATGTGTTACGTTGATATGGATCAGAGTTAACTTTAAGTGAGCTTCTATCATTTGAATCGATTTTCAACTTTTCTTAAACTTTGTTTTTTATTCACACATATCTTCCCAATCATCAATATTGAATGAAACCTAAAAACATGACAAAACTCCTAAAACTACAATCGATCAATTCGATACATGCGATATATATGTATATAATATATCGAAATATCGAAATATCGATAATTCGATAATTCGACAAGCGCAAAAACAAATACCAAATTATCACAACAAACAATTAAATCCATCCACATTTTAGACACATCTCGTATTATCGGAGAACCGCCCAGAATATGCGATATAAGCAGGGGATTCTGTTGCAACGGCTTTCATTTAAATATTGAGCCCAACGAGACAATATCATACAATGACACCCTGCTGATATATAAGGTCAACAGGTTTATAGGAAATATAACGAAACTGCGTCACGGCTGCCACCCGCGAGGTTCGCGACCCATCAATAAATCAATCATACAATCAATCAATCTGTCAAACAAACACTACAAGTACAATTACCACAACAGCTGTCTTTCTCTCTCTCTCTCTCTCTCTCTCTCTCTCGCTCTGTACCCCTCTATCTCTCTCTATCCTATTCCTTTCTATCCTTTTCTCTATCTTCTTCCCTTACTCCCATTCTCTCACTCTCTCTCTTTCTCTCTCTCTCTCTCTCTCTCTCTCTCTCTCTCTCTCACTCTCTCTCTGCCCTCTAACATACATACATATACATATGTACTATATGTTTCTCACTGTTATCTCTTAGAACAATCGATTTCTAACGCTAGATACAAGTTTACACTCTCTGTGATCTAAAACCAAAGTATCTACGAATCATTTCCAACTTGGAAGCTGGGCCAGAATCGCCATCATCCCACTGTACGTTCACCTTAAACCAACAAGCTGCCGATAGCTATCGAGAAAATGCATAAAAAATGCCTATCGATATTTGGTCCCACTTTGAAATTAATTGAGTTGGAATGGGACTGAGAACTTGAAAGCAGCCTTGTTGCTTCTACGTAAACGTGCAACTTTCTTCTTCCACTCTATAATCCAACTACTCTTCCTCTCCGCCCCACATCCACATCCACATCCACTTCTCCCTTCTCTCATCTTCTCTCTGTACATCCTTCGCACTCTTAATGTGTTTCACTCGAAAACTCTGCGATACTTCGGTGCTCTAAAAACGAACTATGTCCTAGAAATTATGTGTTCTCTCATTTGTATCGATTATTTTTGTTGTTGTTTCATCTTTTTCTTTTTATACAGTACTTATAGCACATCTTTGTGTAGAACTATGTGTGTCTCATCACTTTGCTATGTATTTTTAGATGGATAACGCTGTGTACAATATTTTTACTCCTAGAACAGTTTTTACAGTCCGAAACTCTTAATTTCAATGTCTTTCGAACTTCGTAGCCGCCAAATCCTAATTTATACCCATACTAATCCCAGTAGGACCTACTCACAAGACTACTATCTAAGTAAAAGCCCGCTCACACTCTGGACAATTCCATCTATTGAGCTGTAGCTACCTAGTACTTATACTCTATATGTCGATCCTCTTGAAATCCTCTAAGATGGGTAACCCCCTTGAAGATGTCATAATAAGTCGCTGAACTCTTTACATTTAAATACAGCTGGTATTATTTGTGTAGCTGGTGTCTAAAACTACCCAACAAATATACTGAATTCTACTCGTTAATAGATTTTCCCTTCCCCACCCTCCCAATCAAGTCCACCAAAGTGAAGCGTTAATAAGCCGCAACTGTGTCACTAACCCCATGCGTAAAAAGTTGAATTTTCTAACATCAAAACTAAGGTAGGATTAATAACTAATTAAGATTACCTTTACATTAATCAGAACATGATGGAGAAGAGTCGAAACCGATTGACGAATCTGAAGCCGATGATATACGCACCCAGATTGTCGTCTCAATTTCCAAGCCAGAAATTACTATAATGCCCGTGGGCGGAACTGTGACCCTCAGATGCAGCGGACACATGAAGTGGAACAATGTAAGTGCATCCTAATAAATATATTTTCTGATCCGATACATGGTAAATACTCACCTCCAAACCTCCTCAGAGTCCTGTCTATGTCAGATGGTACAAGGAGCATAGCTCGCTACCCAGAAACTCAGAGGCATCGGCCGGAGACCTTACTCTGTATAACGTACAGATTGGTGATTCTGGAGTCTATATCTGCAAGGCAATAAGCAACCAGACATCCCACATCTACGAGGACAAAATTTCCATTACCGTAACACGTGAGTTCAGTTGCTAACCTTTAGGCTCAAAATTATATAGCTAATCTCTGTACCAAATCAAATGCGGCTTTGACTTAAGGATATGCAAAAGAAATGTTGGCACGCTACGGTATCTATTGCCCACCTGCTAACCCATTACCCCCAATCCTTGAAACTATTGATAAATATCCTACTAATCCTCTACACTTTCTGCCACAGATCAATCGCAACGTTCACCGGCCCAGATTACGAATTTACCCAGCACCGTGACCTTTGACGAATACCAAGAGAATGAGATTGTCTGCGAGGTCGATGGCTATCCCACCCCCACAGTGACCTGGACGCGCGTTGATGGTCAAGTGGATCAACACACTCGCACCGATGGTAATCGCCTCATATTCGACTCGCCACGCAAGTCAGACGAGGGACGCTACCGTTGTCAGGCATGGAATCAATACCACACGGCCGAAGAATATGTTGAGGTCTATGTCCGGGGCAATGCACCACAACCACAGCCACCACAGCGCGAACGCCTTTACATCCAACCCGGGGAGTTCAATGGTGTTGCCGGCGATAATATCCGCTTGACATGTCAGTCGACCAGCGGTGCTCAGCTGCAATATGAATGGTTGCACGACGGCTATCCACTAAATCCATCCTACAAAGTCCACGTGGACAGGGAAGTGCTCGAGATTCGCGATGCCACCGCCCTTGACTCCGGTAAATACACTTGTGTTGGCTACGATTTCCGCACGCACCGTAACTACTCGGAGGTTGCACATGTCTACATTGAGAAGCATCCACAACCGCATCCTGTCGACGGGTAAGTAAATGCCAAGATCCTCAATCTGATCAAACATCAATACATATGTCATTATTTTTCCATTTTATATCGTCTATCATAGATATGCCCCAAAAATCGTGCCACTTAACAAATTATACACCGTCGGTCAGAGCGAAGACCTAAGCATTACGTGCGAGGCAAGCGGCTCACCTCGTCCCGAAGTTAAGTGGACTAGAGTTGGCGGAGAAATGGGCTACAATGTCCGTATTACGGGCAACGTTCTCCGCATCATCAATATTAATCCAAAGAACCGAGGCGAATATCTTTGCGTAGCCGCGAACAGCTATGGTACAGTGCAGAGAACAACCGAAGTCGATGTAGAACGTAAGTTTCTTGATCCTTTTTAGTCACTCCCAAGACAAGCCCAGACAATCAAACAATAGCCAAGATCTTTGAGAGTTTAATGCCTTTTATTGTATTATTTCTGCCAGACTGAGCAGAGCCTTGAAATGTTCAATGAGAAAAGCAAAGGACTCAAAAATTTGAATGCCCAGCTAACGTTCTTCTCCTCTGTTCTCTTTCTTCCGCTGCTTTTTACTCAATTTTAATTTTCAATTACTTCGTTATTATTTACCACTTAATGAACTCATTATTAACATATCATATTATAAAATATTCAATTAACTAAATGCAATGCACTCGAAGTGCACAAGAATGGAGTCGGTAATAAGACAGGTCCGCACAGACTGATCCTAATACTAATCTGTACAACCACCATAATTTACTTGCTTGCAGCTCGGGAGAGACCGATAGTTGATGTCACACCGACGGCGCCAGCAACGTACCATGTCGGTTCTGAGGGAATGCTCTATTGTCGTGCCAATGGTATACCCGAGCCGACGTTGCAGTGGCGCCGCGTCAATGGTGTACCGCTATCGCCCCGACACCGGGAGTCATTGCCAGGCTACATTATGTAAGTACCCCTCATTCGCATTAAATCTCTTTTTTAATTTTAATATCCTTGCAACAGCATCGAGGACATTCAGCTTGAAGATGCCGGCACATACGAATGTGTGGCAGAGAATATCGTCGGAAAGGTCGTCGGCACTACCATTGTAAATGTAGTGCAACCACCGACCATCCAACTGAAGCCTGAGGGACAAATAATGCAATATACGGAAGGCGACGAAGTGCTCATCCATTGCATGGCATCGGGCTATCCCGCACCGAGCATTCGCTGGGACAGCTCTCAGTATGCGCACATGTCAGATGATAACACTGCTGTTTTACATATCAGCAAGGTTAACTTAAACGATGCCAATGTCTACACCTGTACAGCCCAGAATGAGGCAGGCGAAGATTCTAGTTCCGTTCGTATTGAGGTTAGGGAGCTGCGTGGTGATACTCGTAAGTATCCTTGATTATATTGATGACTAGAAAACTCACCTTAAGCTACCTTCATCGAACTTTTAAGCTGGTGGCGATGTGGACTACTCACCTGATGACCGGAATCCTCCACACCGTAACTATCACACGTTTACGACTAGAATCGGAGGAAACGTATCAATCAGCTGCGAGGTGGGCAACTACCGAACCGAGTGGGATCGGAATGATGGCCAAAGGATGCTGCCCAACGTCAGGCCTGTAGGCAATAACTTGACCTTCACCTATGTTGAAGAGCTCAACTTGGGTGTCTACAGATGCACTGGCTACAACTATACCGGTCACGTTGTCGACTACGTTTTGAACGAACTGCAGGCCATCAGACTGCCAGAGATTACATTCAGCCCCAGCATTCCGCTCGTGGTGGAACCCTATACAAACGTTGAGATCTATTGTGATGCAATCAACGCACTGCCCCAGGACGTCTTGTGGGCCACCGACAATAACCGACCCCTACCCAGGTGATGATCCTTAAAAAAAAAAAATTGCTTCCATTCCCTCTCCTTACTTCACCCGATGACTAATGCATGATCTCAACCCTGACAGCTCTGTTGAGATAGACGGTCCCACTCTCCGCTTCAGGGGCATACGGCCCAGCGATGCCGGCAGCTACACCTGCACAGCCTCTAATGAATACGGCAATATCACCAAAACTGCCAGGGTGGCGGTCAAGCGTCCAAGCTACTTGCCTCAGCCGCAATCGGTAGTGCAGGAGCGTTGGGAGGGCGAGAGCATTCAGATGAACTGCGTTGTGACCAGTCAACATGGAGTGCGTCCAAATATTAGGGTATGTAGTCCTTCGCATTCGCATAATCCTTCAAATTAATTTCACCCTCACCCTATGTCTTTCAGTACAACTGGTTCCGCCAGGATCAGCGGGAACTGCAGGGCAACACGCAGAGCAAGGTCCTGACCCTAAACTCGCTCCGACAGGAGGATGGCGGTCGATATATCTGCGAATCGTATGACATTGATTACAGGCAACGTCTGCCAGTAACCTATGTTGATTTATATGTAAAGCGTGAGTAGACCCCTGCACACCCTACCTTTCCACACCCTTTGGTTACTATGTCAGATCAGGACAATGTAAAGAGAATCAGTTAAGGAAGATAATCGAAAGACAAGGAAGGAAAAGAAAAGTAAAAAAAAAAAAACAGAAAAGAAATTAAACTAAATTAAATGAATATATATATATATATTTTTGTCTCTCACACATACACACACACATACACACGCAAATATATACACGCCCACAATTTAGACCCAAATGAAAAAAAAAACATGAGAATTTTTATTAGAATTTCAAATGAAGAAGAACATCAAAAATATACCAAAAAAATACCAATTCTTTGAAAAGCTCAGATTATTTGAAAGCTTAAGTTTAGGATATCGAAAGGATTAGGCAAATGTTGGCAATATACATATACATATATATAAATTATATATATAGATATCAGAGCAGATTTTAAGAGAAACCACCAATTCGCGCGCTGATTTTACTTTGCTCTTAGCAGTAGAAACATATGTAAAACTTGTGTATATTTCACATATCCACTTATATTTTCGTATGACACGCACACACACAATGACACACACACACACATACACACACAAAGGCACAGATATGTACACACAAGTGTAACTTATCGATATGTAGATTGATGAGATAAATATAAGAGCCCAAAATCTTAATATCTACCGGAACATATACACACATACACACACACACACACACACACACACACACAAGCAAACAATTTATGGTTCACAAGCGAGTCAATAATTAATATAACGGAAACGGGTGCGGGGTATGACACACTCTGTATATATGACACTAAGCCAGACACAGCCACTAACAATTGTAACTCTTAAACTTAAGACGTTGAATACCGGTAATATAATAATGGAAATATGTTATTAAATAAACACACACATACACCCAATTACACACACACACACCTACACACACACACACACACACACACACACATGTGTACATATATATTATGACATATATATGTATGTATATATTTAATTGTATATACACATTCAGTGTCTGAAAATCTGGTGACGGTGTCAACAACAACAACAACAACAACAACAACAACAGCAATAATATTATAATAATTATTAATATTTAAAGTAACAACAACAACAACAACAAAATATGTACAGTGCATGCCCACAAAACCGATCCAAATTCCTTTGAAAATCCTTTTTAAAATCATTCAATAATTCGAAAGCCACGAAAGCCGCAAGTTTCCTTCAAATTTTTTAAGCTTAAGTACGAAAATCAAAAAAACAACAAAAAAAAAAAAAAAAAAATAGAAATAGAAATGAGAGAAACCAAAAAACATTCAATTCAATTTTTAAAGCCTTATATCGCATTTATGGTTAATTTTTCAATTTTTGTTTTTTATATATAATAAAAATTTATACATTATATTTAATAAATTCGTAAGCTTCCAAGTGGCTGCCATATCTAATACAATAATAATTAATAACTCTTAAGTCCACGCAAGGCGAAATGCCTTGGGTGGGATATTAATAAAAACAAAATTAATAATAATAATAATTAATTAACAAATAATTTACACTAAAGATTAAAAGAAAAGAAACGAACACAAGGATTGTGTTAAGCAAACAATAATAACAAATTCTTTTTATTTCTTTTATCATGATCACTAAAACTCACCCCACTCCTTCCCTCCACTCCCCTTCCTTTTCATCCTGTCCTTGTCCTGCCCCGCCTTCCATCCGGCATATACTTGCAACGTGTCCTTACGTTCGATCGAATACGAATATCTTATTCGCCTGTCTGGCTTGAGCTGCAGACAGGACATGGGAACTGGAAGGATTCCTTGCAAGTGTATCCAATGTTTGCTCCTTCATTTTCGTTGGTATTTTCTTTTATTTTTTTGTGTTTATCTTTCTTTCTTTCTTCTGGTGTCGGGACATTCACTTGTCGTCACATCCCCTGCCCCCGCCCCAGCCACTGCCGGTGTTTGGTTTCCCTCCCATTAGTATTAAGTTTTTTTTCTCTCACCCCTGAGTGTTTTGTTTGTGTTTTTTTTTTTTTTAAATCTTAATATGCAAGAATAAATAATTAAAAAAAAATAAATAATTAAAAAATTATAATCAACGATAATTGCACAGCACATAGTTCTTCCCCCGAACTCCCGAACATCCAACCTCCAACCTCCATCCCGATTTCCTTTTGCCTATCCCAAAGTTTCTCATTGCTCCAGTTGTACACAAGCAGCACAAAGTGCACTTTAAAAAAAATACCAAAAATACCAAAACAAAAGAATAAGCAAATAATTGTTTATATAGAAATCCAGTAATTATTTTGTATCTGTTTTAATTTGTTTAAAAAACGTAGTACACACTGTAAATAATAATTTTAAAAATCTCACAGTTTTTAATGTTTAAATATTTGTCTTTTTGTAATTTTTCTATTGATCAATTTAAAATCAGTCTTGATATTAGAACAAAATTTAGAAAATTCCCAATTTAGAAAATTCTCGAAGCCCAAAAAGAAAATAATTGGCAAAGCAATTGAAAAACTGAAAGATAAAAAAAAAAAAAATTTTAATTCAATTAAAAATTTCAAATTTTGTTTATTTTCTGCTCTGCCAAATTAGGAGAAGGAACAACTTTTTATAGGGTATACTTGAATAGGGTATACTTTTATAGGGTATACTTGTTATAGGGTATACGTTTATAGGGTATACTTGATATAAGGTATACTTTTATAGGGTATACTTTTATAGGGTATACTTTTATAGGGTATACTTTTTATAGGGTATACTTTTTATAGGGTATACTTTTTATAGGGTATACTTTTATAGGGTATACTTTTTATATGGTATACTTGTTATAAGGTATACTTTTATAGGGTATACTTTATATAGGGTATACGTTTATAGGGTATACTTGTTATAGGGTATACTTTTATAGGGTATACTTTTTATAGGGTACACGAGAAGCAAGTCATTTTCAGCAGACCTTCGATTTTTATAGGGTATAAATTGCTCTCTTATTAAATTGAGTACTTGAAATAATCACGTTTAATATGTTTATTTCTCTCTTTCTTTACGGCTTTTCTCTCTCTCTCTCTCTCCCTTTCTCTCTCTCTCTCTCTCTCTCTCTCTCTCTCTCTCTCTCTTTCCCAATTTCTCGCTCTCTTTTTTACATGTGCGCTTGTGCAAAATGCAAAACAAAAAAATCTACACAACACATAAACATACCCTGTAATTGTTACTATGAAATTTGAATTGTTTTATGCGCTTTGCAAAATCAAAAAAATACCAAACAAAAAATACCAAACGAACAAAAACAAAAACATAAACAAAAACAAACACTACACACATAATTCCCATATACATATATATCTCTCCATATATATATATGCAACGTTATGATATGATATGATATGACATGATATGCTGCCCCATAACCAACAACAACAACAACAACAACAACAACAACCACTCAACTGCTACAACAACTCAACTGCTACAACAAACATGTGATGCAACTGTTAATCTGCAACAACAACAACAACAACTACAACAACAACTGCCACATAAATACGAATCGCAACCGCAACCGCAACCGCAATTCCAATCCTCCAAACCTTAGCCTCTAAGACAGATATACCCTGCATGGTATTCTTTATATGTACAGGTGTGTTAATACCGCCCCAAAATAATCGCATTTGAAATTCACGTTTCAGCCTAATTTTCAATTATGAATTAATGTAATTGATATTCTTACTTTAATTTCTAATTTCTAAATTTATTATTATTATTATTATTATTATTATTATTATTATGAATTTGAAAATTATTATTTTTTATTATGTTAATGATTTTTGTTTTTTATATACATAAAATTTTTATGATTTGCAACTCTTTGAATGTTAGTTCTTGGCTCTTTCACTGCTTATGTATTGCCTATCGATTAATTTTCCTAACACCTGAACATTTAGTTAATCATTGTAGTTATTGTGTATACACGATTTTTGATCCTTGATCCTTGAGCTTTAAGTCCTTAGAACTAGAATATAATCTAACCTCAATTTTTGCTTTAAACTCAACTCCTTCCCAGTAGTAGATGTTGGGTACGCCTATCGATAGTTATTCCCGATAACACACACACACACACACACACACACATACACACACACACACACACACATTGCTAGTTACCACCACTCGATAGTTTGCTGTTGGTATATACTGCTGGTATTTCTCTTAGTATGTACATAGAACACCCGACACACCGCACACGTCTGTAAGATAATTATTAAGCACACTGGTCCTTTGGTCCTTGAGCTAAGTAATCGTAATATACCGAAACTAAAGCATGTAAAGTTAAGTATCTAGTATATACTAGATGAGTAGTAGCTATCAATAACAAAGTACAAACATGGCAAACGGTGCGAATGCGTAATATATTTTAAGACGCATCCAGAAATGGGGGATTTCGGAATTACTAATCGTGGACTCGTATCGTCTATTTGGCGTTCCTTGCTAATCTCTTCTTTTATGCTCTTCGTCTTCTAAAATACTAATCGAATACCAAAACAAACGAAATGCTGATGTTAAACATTTGAAACTATAATTCAACCCAACGAACGAGCGAGTAGATTTCAACAAAATCAGCAAAATTCTGCCGAGTAAACCGATGGCACCACCGCCACGCCCATCGTTCTCGTACGCCTGCCAGCCCAACGACTTCAAGTGCGTCTCCCATCCGCACACTTGCGTCAAGTCCAACATGGTCTGCGATGGCATCTATGACTGCACGGATCACTCGGACGAGTTCAACTGCACTCGTGACTTGGCGGCCAAGTCAAGCGGAAACGGAAGTGGAAGCGGCAATGGATCGGGCACGAGCACGGGCATGGATACGAACACAGGCACGGGCACTGGCACGGGCATTGGAATGGGATTGGGATTGGGGCTAGATATGGGCAAGGGCGGTTTCAAGCGCTGGAAGAAAAACTACGGAAAACAAAAACTTCATCACGATCGGAGGCATCAAAGGGAATGGAGAAGAAAGCGTCGAGTTGTGCAAAACCTGGCCAAAACCTTCGGTTGGTCTTAAGATTCTTATTTCTTGTTTCAAACTTATTCTCTGTCCCTTTCTAACCCTTTTTCTCTATCTTCTTCTTTCATTCTTTCATTCTCTCCTTACACTCCTTATTCTCACTTTTTCTATTTTACTCACTTCTCTCTCTCACTCTATCTTTCGCTCTCTTCAACTCTGTCCATCTTCCTCTGTCTCTCTCTCTCTCTCTCTCTCTCTCTCTCTCTCTCTCTCTCTCTCTATCTATCTCTCTCTCTATCTCTCTCAATCTCTCTCTATCTCTCTCTCTTTCTCTTTCTCTCTACATTACTGTCTCCTCTTATTCCTTACTATTTCACTTACTCTCTCTTCTTCTCCCCCTCTCTCTTCCTCACCCTCTATCTTTACTTCCTTCGCTCTCTATTCTTCGTCTTCTTCTTCTTCTTTCTCTCTCTAGATCTCTATAAAATTTTCTCTCTTTTCTATTGACCTAGATCTACTTCTCTTTCTTCTATCTACTACACTTTCTGCGCGCCTCTCACCTAACATAACCTCACTTCTCCTCCTCTACTTTACTCTGTGTTTGGCTATCTATCTATCTCCTTCGCTCCTCCTCTTCCTCCTCACGTTGTTCGTAGGTGCACAACTTGTAGCTGTAACCGTTGAGTGGAAACCGCAAAAACTACAATTTGCACTCAAATCACGAGTAGCTTTTGAATATTACAAATTGTTGTACAATCGATTGCAATCGATAACAACGAGAGATAAAAGAGAAAAACATTTAGAAAAAAGCAAAAGCAACAACAAAAACGAAAACAATAACAAAATAAACAACAACAACAACTACCGCTTTAGTCTATGTGGGTTTAATGATCGTAAGTCGCAACGATAACGATAGGCGATACAGCTGAACATATCGATATCGATAACGAACACGCGTACACACACCCACACACTTCTACACACACACACACACACACACGCATTTGTAAGCAAATGGCCAAACGCGCATGAAAATTGAACTACTTTTACAGCATCAACGGCGCTTACGGAACTGGTTCCGGGTTCAGATCAAAAATGTCAATGGTATAACAGTTCTAGTTCTTTGAATATCGCATGTGGGTATACGATCTGTACTAACCGCAGATGACTCTGTGTAACGCCTAATAAGACGATAAATCAAATTTTGTAAATAACACACACACACACACACACACACACACACACCACTAATCCAAAAGCACATGCACTCGCACACACACACACACACACACAATATCTATTATACACACACATACGCACACCTGTAAACAAGTGACTCGTTAACGAAACTTTTGAAAGCAAAAAACAGACTTAAAATTCGTTTTGTGAACTAAAAGACAATCGATATGATCGATATAAATTTCCCTTAAATCACTATCGATATATATACATGTATATATATATATCGATATTTATTGTAGAACTTGTAAGTAGCTATAGAGTAACCATGTGTAAAGTCTCTGTGTCCATACCTTAAACATAAAACAGCATCAACCACAATCGATAGTCGATAGTCGATAATCGATAAACCAAAATTATCGGTAGCACAATCTTCCCATTCGTAACACATACAATACACACACACACACATGTAAACTCTATGTGATTCGACCCAGTAGCAGTATTATTTTTGATGTAGCTGTGTTTTCATTTTTGTCTAATTCAATTATTTTTCAATTCTGCATTTGTATTTTTAATTATGTTTTTATAAAAATAATTAATTTAATTGTGTATTTGGTATCACATCACCGCCTCTTCCCCCCCTTCTCTGTAATTGTTTGTCTAACTAGGAATTGAAATTATAAACCCAAAATAACCAAAATGATAAAAAAAAAATAGAAAAAAATACGTAAACAGAAGGGAAACGCGAATGCCTATCGATTAGCTATCGAGAAGAACCCAATCGATAAATATCGATAAGCATCGCAGGACCAACTGTTTCCATTGACGTCTTCTACAATTTTGCTAACCGTTTTATTTTTCTCTCTGTGTATTTCTTATTCCTCATCTCGCAACATTTACAACCACACACAATACATACAAACACACACACACACACTCACACACACACACGTATATCTATATATATACACACATGTCCATCCCATTTATAAATTGTGATTTGTGAACCGTTGACACGTCGTCATCGTCATCGTCCTTGTCGTTGCTTTGTACTTTGTATCGTGTGTGTCCTGTACTACGTTATGGTGTTGGCCCTGGGCATCCGGCGATGCAGTCGGTTCAGGTGAGCACCAGTATCTGCCACCCACAAGGACCACACCACCTGCGCTGCTGCGTGACTACAGCCTGAAGCTGGATCAGCAGTCCTCGAGGCTGCAAGTCGGCGAGTCTACCGAAGTTAAGTGCTACGCTTCGGACAACAGCTACACGGACTTGCTTTGGGAACGTGCCGATGGACTGCCCCTTCCGTCCAACATTCGGGTGAGTAATCCCAGTGATGTCCTTCGACCCATCGCTTATCTTTCCACTGTGCAGCAAGTGAACAATCGACTGATCTTTGATACCGTTAATCCTGGGGATGCCGGAAACTACGTGTGTAAGTGCAAGACGGATGAAGGATATCTGTACACCACCAGCTTCGAGCTGACCATTGAGGAGCAGCCAAATGAGCTGAAGCGACCCAAGATCGTGTACGCCCACGTAGGGGAGGGAGCACAGCTTAACTGTGGCGCCGATGAAAATCGCCAGGCGAACTACCACTGGTCACGTCAGTACGGACAGATGCAGCCAGGACAAGAGTTGCTCAATGTAAGTAAAGGAAACTGGGAACTGGGAACCGACAACTGGGAACCGGGAACTGGGAACCGGGAACCGGGAACTGGGAACCGGGAACTGGGAACCGGGAACTGGGAACCGGGAACTGGGAACCGGGAACTGGGAACTGGGAACCGGGAACTGGGAACCGGGAACTGGGAACCGGGAACTGGGAACCGGGAACTGGGAACCGGGAACTGGGAACCGGGAACTGGGAACCGGGAACTGGGAACCGGGAACTGGGAACCGGGAACTGGGAACCGGGAACTGGGAACCGGGAACTGGGAACCGGGAACTGGGAACCGGGAACTGGGAACCGGGAACTGGGAACCGGGAACTGGGAACCGGGAACTGGGAACCGGGAACTGGGAACCGGGAACTGGGAACCGGGAACTGGGAACCGGGAACTGGGAACCGACGGGAACCGGGAACCGGGAACTGGGAACCGGGAACTGGGAACCGGGAACTGGGAACCGGGAACTGGGAGCCGGGAACTGGGAACCGGGAACTGGGAACCGGGAACTGGGAACTGGGAACCGGGAACTGGGAACCGGGAACTGGGAACCGGGAACTGGGAACCGGGAACTGGGAACCGGAAACCGGGAACTGGGAACCGGGAACTGGGAACCGGGAACTGGGAGCCGGGAACTGGGAACCGGGAACTGGGAACCGGGAACTGGGAACCGGGAACTGGGAACCGGGAACTGGGAACCGGGAACTGGGAACCGGGAACTGGGAACCGGGAACTGGGAACCGGGAACTGGGAACCGGGAACTGGGAACCGGGAACTGGGAACCGGGAACTGGGAACCGGGAACTGGGAACCGGGAACTGGGAACCGGGAACTGGGAACCGGGAACTGGGAACCGGGAACTGGGAACCGGGAACTGGGAACCGGGAACTGGGAACCGGGAACTGGGAACCGGGAACTGGGAACCGGGAACTGGGAACCGGGAACTGGGAACCGGGAACTGGGAACCGGGAACTGGGAACCGGGAACTGGGAACCGCGGGGAACTGGGAACCGGGAACTGGGAACCGGGAACTGGGAACCGGGAACTGGGAACTGGGAACCGGGAACTGGGACTGGGAACCGGGAACTGGGAACCGGGAACTGGGAACCGGGAACTGGGAATCGGGAACTGGGAACCGGGAACTGGGAACCGGGAACTGGGAACCGGGAACTGGGAACCGGGAACTGGGAACCGGGAACTGGGAACCGGGAACTGGGAACCGGGAACTGGGAACCGGGAACTGGGAACCGGGAACTGGGAACCGGGAACTGGGAACCGGGAACTGGGAACCGGGAACTGGGAACCGGGAACTGGGAACCGGGAACTGGGAACCGGGAACTGGGAACCGGGAACTGGGAACCGGGAACTGGGAACTGGGAACTGGGAACCGGGAACTGGAAACTGGGAACCGGGAGCTGGGAACCGACAACTGGGATCCGGGAACTGTGAACTTGATACTGAACTGAAGTGTAATTTGTTCCGGCAGAGTCGCCTGGAGCTACAGAACGTGCAGGCAAACGATGCCGGAAGCTACATCTGCAGTGCCAGCTACGAGGATGGGGAGTCGGTGGATTACCCAACAATTTTAGTGGTTATGGGCGCCATACCGAATTTCTCCCAGCAGCCGCTTAGCTACATGAGTTTCCCCACGTTACCGAACTCGTCCTTCAAGTTCAATTTCGAGATCACCTTCCGGCCGGAATCGGCCAATGGCCTCCTTCTGTTTAACGGACAGACACGGGGTCCTGGCGACTACATAGCCCTCTCGCTCAAGGATCGCTACGTCGAGTTCCGATTCGACTTTGGCGGCAATCCAATTTTGGTGCGCGCCGAGCAGCCGGTAGAGTTGAACGAGTGGCACACAGCACAAGTGCACAGGTCACGTCGCGATGGCTACATTCAAATAGACGAACAGTATCCAGTGGCATTCCCCACACTGACACAGACACCACAGCTGGAGCTCATTGAGGATCTGTTCATTGGCGGTGTGCCCAACTGGGAGGTGCTGCCAACTGAGGCGGTCACCCAGCATACTGGCTTCGTGGGCTGCATCAGTCGCCTCACGCTGCAGGGACGCACCATTGAGCTGATGAAGGATGCCAAGTTCAAGGAGGGCATCACCACCTGCCAGCCATGTGCCGGCAATCCGTGTGCCAACGGTGGCATCTGCCTCGAGAGCCAAACGGAACTGGCCTACACCTGCATCTGCCAGCAAGGCTGGACTGGACGCAACTGTGCCGTGACCGGCACCCAGTGTACGCCTGGTGTTTGTGGAGTTGGACGGTGCGAGAACACCGAACTGGACATGGAGTGCCTCTGCCCACTCAACCGCACCGGAGATCGCTGCCAGTACAATGAGCACCTAAACGAACAGAGCCTCAACTTCAAGCGGAACAGCTACGCAGCCTACAGGTAAGTGCCCAATCCCTTCTTCTCCATCCACCATCCACCATCCTCGCTCCGAACACACATCACCTACTGCTCACACCCACAGAACCCCCCGAGTGTCGCGGATCAACGTCACCCTCTCCGTGCGCCCATCCAGCCTGGATGATGCGGTGCTCCTCTATGCGGCTGAGTCGAAAATGCCCAGTGGTGATTACATGGCATTGGTGCTCCGAGATGGCCACGTGGAGCTGATCATGAACTCAGCGGCACGCCTAAAGCCTGTGGTTGCGCGCTCTGCACAGCCGCTGCCCCTGCACAAATGGACACGAGTGGAGCTGCTGCGTCGCCAGAGCGATGTCAGCCTCCATGTGGGTGATGAACCGGAACTGCGTGCCAAAGCATCTGGATCCTCGCGCATACTCTCCCTGAAGACGCTGCTCTATGTGGGCGGCTACGATCGGTCCAGTGTTAAAATCAACCGCGACATCAACATCACCCAAGGATTCGATGGATGCATCTCGAAGCTGTACGATGCCAAGACGCCGATCAATCTGCTGGCTGACATCAAGGATGCGGCGAATGTGCAGAGCTGCGGAGAATCGAACGAGATCGAGAACACCGACTCCGATGGCGATGCACCGATTATCGTGTCCACTGCAGGACAAATGGATTCGTCGGTCGAGCACGGCCCACGTTCACTTACCCCATGCGCCAGTGAGCCCTGCGAGAATGGCGGTACCTGCTCCGAGGTCGAAAGCATGGCCGTCTGCGCCTGCAGTCTTGGCTTTAGTGGCAAGCACTGCGAGGATCGTAAGTGTACAAGGACTGTCCTCCGGACTCAATACTGATCCGATCCCCTCCTTTCTTCTCTTTTCCTTCAGATATTCAAATTGGATTTAATGCATCGTTCCGCGGCAATGGATACCTGGAACTGAATCGCAATCAGTTCACCGACAGTGAACACCAGGAGTACACTTCGATGGTGGTCCTCTTCTCCACAACGAAGCCAAACGGCCTTCTCATGTGGTGGGGACAACGGGCCGGCGAGGAGTTCACCGGACAGGACTTTATGGGTCTGGCCGTAGTGGATGGCTTCGTGGAGTACGCTGTACGTCTTAACGGCGAGGAAGCGGTCATCCGCAATCCCGACACACCGGTCGATGATGGTAACCGGCACATCGTTATCATCAAGCGTACGGCCAACACTGCGATCCTTGAGGTCGATCGTATCTTGTACACGGATGAGTCGCGACCCACCAACAGGAGTAAGATATACTTACCCGGCAACGTGTTCCTTGGTACGTCCCTAATATCCCATCACTCAACCGTTCCTCTTCATCTTCTAACTGATGTTTTCCTTGCAGGTGGCGCTCCGGATTTGGCCCAGTTTACGGGCAAGCGCTACGCACACAACTTCAACGGATGCATTGTCTTTGTGGAGGGCAATGCCATGGTCGATCTGAACAAGGCTGCCGTCAATGGCGTCAACGTGGACACCTGCCCACTGTAAGTAGATCCGGTTGGGAATTCAAGGGAGCAAGGGCTTCGGTTGGGACTGGGACTGGGACTTGGATTTGGGTTTTGGACTTGGATTGAAGTGGGGTATGGGTTTGGGTTGTTTATGGATTCTTTTACCTTTACTTGAAAACTATCCGTTTATGCATGCGGCTCGATTGGACATCAGGAGCTTCGACTATCCTCCCGATCTCTTCTTCCACGACTTCGATGAAAACGACGTTAGATACGATCCGAATTTCTTTGATGAAATCGACCAGCCGCCGCCGGTGCACATCTTTTATCCTCGTCCGAACTTCAATCAGCTGCAACACAGTCACGGCTACGGCGATGCTGGTACTCCACAGGCAGTGGGCGTGGCAGTGGCACCACTAACCCTGCTGGCCAGCACCCTCCTATGGCTACTGCCCGCGCCCAGCTAAGTGGGTTATGTGCTCCTCCGACTATCGAATCAAATACTATAATTATCGTGCCATATCATTGAGAAATATCACATACGAATCAGATACGATACACCGTATACACATAGATGATATACTATAGCTAATCCCTAGATAATAACCAATCCCTCAAAGTCCCAAAGGATGCCCAATGGCAATCCAAGAAAATACATATATAAAATATATTATTTATTTTCCCAAACTGTAGGTAGCACCAAGAGATTGTTAATATCGTTAATATTTATACCTAAATACATGCATATGTGTACATGCATGCACATATACACATACAATGTATAGACCTATAATACCAACTAAGAGCAAGGATTATCCTACAAGCAGTTAGGAATAGGATTTATTTAAAGTTAGTCTCGATCTGGCCTCCTGTTATACAGTGGAACGGAGTGAAATGGAATGGAATGGAACGCGTACACATGTGACCACAACTACTCAAGAACTATCCTATTTAACATATATGCATATATATGTTCACACATACATATACATAGACATATACTATATACTTATCGTAATATACCTAGGGCGGGGGCGCGGGCGAGTGCGAAACTCTTCTCATTGAGACAAAGTCTGAAATTTCAAGGGTACGGATAGACAGCACTTTTATATGGTTATATGGGGGCAAGCGATAGCCGGAACTGTTCCCGATTTTGCTACTGATACAGTTTCTTAGCTGTAACGGTAAATAGTTAATAATTTTATGCCTAGCATCCCACGATAAAAGTACGCGATTACCAAAAAATATTAATATATAAAAAAAAACAATTTTAATATTTTACAAATTTTTTCATTTTTAATATTATTTTTTTTATTATATTTTTCCATATTTTATATTATTATTATTTTTCTTATTACTTTTTATTATTTTGACTTCGCCTTTAGTTTCTCAGTTTTTTCCCTTTTCTATTGCAAGGAAGAAGTCGGGGAATTTTCATAGAAATAAATATTTTCATTTATTAAATTTAATTACTTAGTTAATCTCTTAATTTCGAATTATTGTAATTATTTTTATTTTTTACTCTTATAATTATATTTATTTATTTTTTATTTTCTCCCTTTACTCTTCAGTGTCAACGAGGCCCTTGGAGGCCCCGAACCACCAGTCGCTTAAAGCAACACACAGCAACCCACACAAAGGAGTTAGTTTTTTTTTAAATAAATAAACAAACCTTTTATTTTATACCTAATACATACGAATACATATGTAAGTCGATGCAACTGGATATTCTATATACTTCCGTATATATCCGTAGAGTGCAGAGAAAAAAGTTAAAGTTTAGAACTACGCAAATTTTTGTGCCCCATCAACCGAACAAAATAACATTTCGAATGAAACGTTGCGATTGCTTCTTCTTATAATTTTAATCTTAAAAAAAGGAAAAAAATAACCATTATAATAATAACAATAATATTAAAAATAACAATAACAAAGAAATCAACTAACTTTTAATGTACAATGGCCATAAGAAGTGAGACAGAAAACAAACTCGAAACGAAACAATAAAATTATATTAAATGATATCATAATCATAAATATAGGACTTTAAGGCCTTTGACTAACTTATAAAACCAACACCAACACCAACAAACCCACAACAACAACAACAACAACAACAACACATACTAGCCAACAGGAGAAGGATAAGGAGGAAGAAACTACAACATAGATATTATAATTATAATCAATCTATTTAAATTTTTTCATATATTTGAATATTTTTGAAGTTATTTTTGTTGAGAGCCCAGTGTAAAATGTTGTGCAGCTTTAAAATTAACAGCGTTAACCTATACATTGCATATAACAATACGTGCACACACACACACAAACACACAGCATAAAAACACAAACACAAACACACACACACACACATGCACAAAGTTTATTAAAATTAAACTAAATATACTTATTCTACAAGTTTATTGAACAAACAAAAAAAAATTTCAAATCATTATATGAATAAAAACCAGCATGTATGTATAATAAAAATATAAAAAAATGTTAAGCGGATAAAAAAATATTAAAAACATCAAAAAAAAAAAAAAAAAAAATTGGCACGTGTTTCTATGACAGTCAGGTGGGTGGTTGGGTGGCAGCTGCAGCAAAAAACAGCTACGGCGACAGCGACAGCAACAACGACCGCGTCGCGCGCAGCTTCCTTAACGCAATCTTGACCATTGCTGCTCACTGCGCATCATTGTTGTTGCGTTTATGTTCTTTGGCGACGTTCTTGCACAAGCGTGTCTTCGGCAGCGCTCGTGTCGGCCGAAAAGTAGCCGAATGCTGAACAGGCCTGGTCCGGCGTCAAATAAGTTGCTGTCGTTCAGTTACTTACGTGACGCGACGTTAGCAGGTTGTGCGTTTATCTGTCGGAGCGGGCTATAATACCGTTTTAGTTTTCATTGCTTTTAGCGTCATTTTCGGCGTGATTTTTTTTGTTTTAACGTTATAACATTTTTTTTTAACAGTCTTGTTTTCTGTGCTGAGCCTGAAAGCTGCTATTTGTGTAAGTGATGCAATAATGATAATAAGATTGGGTTACCTGTTAATATAATTAGCAGAAAATGAAACTTGCCAAAATACCATTTTAAATTTAAGTGTAAAGCAACAAAAAGTCTGTTTGAAGTGGCTAAAAATTCATTGGTATTGTTTGTGTTTATATATTTGAATTTTGTTTTAAAACATCAACCGGCAAACAGCTGCAAATAGCAAATGGCAAAGTGACATAAAAAGCATACAATTTGTACATACTTAAATACAGTTACATGTTTCTTCGTGTGAGTGAGAATAATGCAAAACACAAAAAAAGATGCCCATTCATACATTCTTGAATTTAAAAGTGATATGACACATGTGCGCATACAAATGCAAGCGTGAATATTCAAGTGCATACATTTTAACAGTTATTAATGCATTTGTGTGTGAAATATTTTATGAAGTGCAAAACTTAAGCGTGTATTTGTGTACAAACTGACTTACAGACATTTATGTATGTATATTAATGTAATAACATATAGTTGATTGATAGTTTTCATAACAAATGAATGGCAATCAATTATGTTGTTCATTCATTCAAATGACCAGCAAGAACAACAACAACAACAACAAGAGACAACAAAATCAGCAACATCAATTTTAGTGGTCCATGTCTGTGCTAAGCTTGTCAAGAGGCCGAAGGGGGGACTTGTTCCTTTTCTTTTTTTTCTCTTTTCGACCGCTTCGAATGCCAAATATTTGAAAGTATTTCGGAAATGTGCCGTTGCTTCTCGTTGTAGCTTATTGCGGTTGCCAGCGGATATGACCAAAGAGACCAGCAAATTGAATTTGATGCCCCGCAAAAGAGTTGATCTTTCGGTATTGATTACATATACCCTGTAGATTTTTACAAAATATATTTTAATTTATTTAAATGAAGATTTAATAAACTTTCTACTGGTAACCGCGAATACCTTACACTTATAATGGGTTGTGTTTTGATGCCTAAGGGAATTAAATCTGCAGAAGGAAAGGTCAGACCACGTAGAATCAATGATAAGGGAATGGCTTAAGGCTTAAATAAAGACAAGGTATTCAAATAGTCGGGCACACTGGCAAAAAAGCACCTTTTATGTGACTTTTTGGGCTTTCAAAATACCATAAAATTTTAATGGGCTTAATTTTATTTGGACTGTTGTTTCGTTCCAATGAATTGCTGAATTTTGTGAGTGTTTAAAAAAGTGTTGAGCGGAATTATCGCTAATCTTTAAATATTTACCGTTGTGTGATTTCAATAGATTAAGAACGTGGAAAGGAGCAGCAGCAACAACAACCACAACAACCACAACAAAAACAACAATAACCACAATAACAACAACAACAACAGCATCAAATTGGAAAACTGGACACCCTTTGACTGCATCGCATGCAGTGGCTGCACAGGTGAGTTTTTCCATCCACGTATTTAAGATGTAAGCAATAAGAGTCTTGGGGTTCCTAGAAGCTTTTAAACTCTGTTCATTTAGTTGGTTTTATAAGGCATCAGCTCATCAAAGACAAAACTAACGGCAATTTTCTGAGCAGCGTCCACTGCTGGAAAGTAGTTCATCTGGTCAACAAGTTGTCCATAAAATGCAACTGGCCCGTTCCATCCAAGCTGACAATTTGTACGGGCCAACTCGCAACGCATGTTGGCATATCCTTTTTTGGCCAACAGCTGCCACCAGTTGCTGCAAGCTTATATATGTATATACATATACATATATATTTTTTTTTGTATACCCATTAAAAATGAGTAAAAGGTGTTTTACGAAATGTCCGCTATGATCCTTTCAAATGGAATCACATAATTATACAATTTAAAAAAATGTTGTTGACTTTAAAATTTACTTGAAAAGTCAATAATTAGTTTTATTTGATTCTTATGCAACGGTGGTGCATCTGTATAAAGGGTATCAAAGAAGAGTGAATCAATTTAGTCTGGACTCTTCTCGTTTTTATCGCGACTTTGGCCCATTTCTTGAAGAACTGCAGGAACTGCAACAAGAACAACAAATGCTGTGCACATCCAAACGTTGACATCTAGCTAAGACACAAACCCGTGCATCAACAAGTAACACGACCTGCTCGACTTGTTGCTGTTGTTGTTGTTGTTGTTGTTGTCTTTTACCTACAACGACGCGGCCAAAATGCAAGAAAAACAAGTGACTATCTCCGACCCTCATGTCTCATGCCCCATGCTGTTGATAACATTAATGAACTGTCTACAACTGCGACGACGGCGCTGCCGCTGCCCGCACAAGAATAGAATCCAATACACAAACACACACACACACATGAGGCTGACAGAAAGTGGACAGAATGGGACAGACACACGCACAATTCTTGGCAAAAGGTAAAAATGTTGAGCGGAGGAATGCAAGATCAACAACGAAAGAAGAGAGTGAGAGGGGGACAGAGAGCAGAAGAGAGAGCGCAAAGGTAAAGAGAGCGCATGCACATGCACATGCACATGCACAGCAACAAATAGCAACAAAATGACCCTGCTGTGTTGTTGTTTCTTTTGATTTTGATATCGCTATTCTCTTAGCTCTATCCCAGAGTCTATTCTCTCGTTCCTGCTAACAATAAATCAAAAGGCAATGCAACAACAATGCAGAAATACCAACATGCATTCGTTTGTTCAATGCGCATGTGTGTGCCCGTCTCTCTGCATGTGTATGTGTGTATGTTTATGTGCCTGCCCGTGTGTGTGTGTGTGTGTCTGTGTGGCTGTGTTAGTCGAAAGCCCAACATAATAAAAATCAAGGCAAGTGTCGTCGACGTCGAAACGGACGTTGCGACGCGTCGCTGTTTCAGGCAAAAGGGCGCAGACAGTTTTGTTCTTGTTCTTCTTCCGACTCTTTTTGCTGGACTCTTTGTACCTGATGTGTCTGGCTTGTTGTTGTTGTTGTTGCACTTGCTATCGTTGTTGTTGTTGTTGTTATTATTATTATTATTGTTGTTGTTTATGAGATTTCATTATTACTTTCGATTGTTGTCCGAGCCGATGCTGCGCCCATTGAGACTAAAGTTCCCCTTCAGATAAAATAGCTCTGAGCCCAAAACAAATAAACACAGAGCATCGTCAACATCATCCATAGTTAAGGCATTCCAAGCTGAGCTCCTTATGGCTTGGACCTGAACTCTAATCGCATAAGCAGATAGAACGGGCCAGGGAACGGGAAGAGGTAGGGGAGCGGGAACGGGAAAGGGAACGGGATCGGAAACATGAACAAAAAAAAAGAACTCAACTGATCCGATCCGATCCAGTCCGAGCCGATCCGAGCCGACCCGAGCAGAGTCGATCCAAGCCGATCCAAGCCCAAAACGACCCAAAAGAATGGGTCACACTGAAAAGGTAAAAATAAATAAAGCAATAAATGGAAAATAAATTTCAAAAATTGCTTTTCAAGTGGCTAAATGAAACTGCAACAGGTTCCCGCATTGGACACATTTTCTCTCTCTCCCTCTCTCTCTCTCTTTCTCGCTCTCTCTATATGACACTATCTTTATCTCCCCATTGCATTCCCGTTGTCATTCAGCCTTTGAGAAACTCGTACACTTGCAGCGTCATCATTGTCTGTGTTAACTGATCTGTCCATCTGTCCATCTGTCCATCTCGTAGCTCTGACCGTCTGACCGTCTGTCCGTCTGTCCGTCTGCCTGTCTGTCAGCTCAGCTACCGAGTTGAAACTCACCTTAAAGACCCTTCATCCCATGTAACCATTGAATGTCACAGATGTGTCTGTGTTTGTGTCTGTGGACTTCAATCATATCTCGTTTCTATGAGTCACACTTAAACATGCTGTAATTCGGATTCGGAATCGAATTCGGATTCCGAAACTCCAATCATAATCCAAAATTGTTTATCAAAAATGTGATGATATGATTCGGAGTGTGCCTGTTTTTCTTTGTTGCTGGAAGCGGTGTGTGGTGGGGGGTGGGGTGATGGGGTGATGGGGGGAGCTCGAATCAAATTGTGGCTCGGTAATAACTAAAATTAAAAGTAGATCATGCAAATAATTGGCAAAAAACAATTTTTGAAAGTGGATCCCCATTAACTAAACTCCGATTTGAATTCCAATTCCGAATGTGACCCAAAGACCTGACCTGATACCATTTTCCATACACACACACACACACACATCCATTTGACGCGCTGCTAATTGCAATAACACAAAGCATCTCTTGTTATACGAAATACCCATTAAAAATGGCAAAACTGACTGCTAGAGGATATGATAGACTCAGATCAATGTATGTAACCCCATTCCGAATCTGTCATCTCAAGATCGGAATAAAAAATGGAAGGTTTTACCGATTTTCTTGCCTGATGGGACTTCTGAGAGATGAGTTATGGCATTCCAGGGTATCTGGGCGTCTGATATGCCCCAGTATTGTGTCTCGTCGATTGCTGCCTGCATTTCCCATCAACTCACTAGTCGCATCGGCCGTCAAATTAGCGATTGACACCTTTTCGGATTTGGGGTTCGTTCCGTAAAAAGAGCGCATAAAAATTATTTCACGCTGGCCAAACGGACCCCGAAATTATGATTAATGTTGGGCAACATATAAAAAAAATTATATATATATATAAAAAATACCAAAAAAAAACAATAACAAAAAGCAGAAAGCAGAAAAAAAAGCATAAATTGGATTTGATTTTTGTTTGCTCGCCGCTCCTCGTGAAGCTCTTGGGTTTTTTTATTCGGTTTATTTTTGCACTTGGTAGCGGCTGCCGCCTGTTCATTAGCACAGGCGGATACTAATCATTGGAACGGTTGATGGAGATGTAGAAGAGACACACAGAGAGAGAGGGAGAGAGAGAGAGAGAAACGTCAAATGTTGAATGTTGAATGTTGAATGCTGCGGCTGCCGTGAGGCATGCGGCAAAGGCGGCCCCAAAAGGCCCAAAGGTGGTAATCAACACGAATGAATGAATGCTCGATCACTGAATGAGACTCCAACTGATGCTGAGCCCAGGCCTGGGACTGGGATTGGGACTGCGACTGCGACTGCGCCTGTGTCTGTGTCTGTGACTGTGACTGTGAGATAAAGATGAAGATGAAGATGGAGATGGAGATGGAGATGAAGATGGAAGAGACGCTGATCGAGATCAAGTCAGCGTCTGGGAGTCTAAATCTTCTGTATGAATGAATTTTTCTCGGGTCTTGTTTCATTTCTTTTTGTTTTGTTTCGTTTCGTTTCGTTTCGGTATTTTTATGCCCCATCCCCCTGTATGCCACATAGCGGAAGTGTAATTGCTGACTGCTGATCCGAAGTGAACCAAACTAAGCTGACCCGACCCGGTCCGGCCCGGCCCTGCCCGGCCCATAATATAAAAAACCAAACTCAGACCCAAATCCAAATCCATACCCAGAGCCATGCCCGAACCCAAATCCCAGCGACCTTAAGTAGCGGCTACAAATTAGTCGAAAAAAAACGGTGTTCGCAAAGCGATGTCGGCGCCTTTGCTCAGCCTCCAACCACCAACCACCAACCGCCAACCAGCAACCAACCACCAACCAACCGGCAGCCTCCAGCCTTCATTCTTCGGTCTGCAGTCTCCAGTCTCCGCTCGACTCAATTACTCCCGAAAACGAAAACGGAAGCGCATTACAAGCCATATACGTAATGTGATAGCATATGTTGTGAAACAGATGACACGCCCACACGTACAGCCCAGAAGTACAGCCAAACAGCCAAGCGGTCGAGCCTTGAGAACAGAACAGAACAGAACACCAGACCAGACCATACCAGACCAGACCAGACCAGCCAAGACCAGTGCAGAGTAGAGCAGGGCAGAACATAACCTAACCAAACGGAGACGAACCAAATAGAAGCCTATCAAAGAGGAGAGTCGAGGAGCAAACAAAAGCTAACTCGGTAGCACGTAGCGGACGACCTTATCGCGTCGAGGATATCGGGAGTGGGAATGAGTATGGGAACGGGTATGAGTATCGGAATGGGTATGGGCACGGGTGTGGGTAAGAGGATGGGGATGGGGATGGGGAGATGGGGAAAGAAATGGGTATGGGTATGGTTATGGGGATGGGCACTGGTAGTTATAGGTATGAGTTTGGGTAAGTGGGTATGGAACCATCGCATGGTGACGGTAACGATCTTCTTATCAGCGACTATCGTCGGGCCGTGACGGCGACAACAGCAGCAGCGGCAGAGCAGCGGCAGAGCAGCGGCAGAGCAGCAGCAGAGCAGCAACAGAGCAGCAGCAGAGCAGCAACAATCAGGGCATTTGCGGCTGCGCGGCTGGGACGACGGATTGAGCTTCGTTTGCCGAGTGGATGCACGAAAGGAGGGAACGAGGGAGTCGGTAGTTAGGGTAGGGAATTTCAGATAAAGCAGACAGGAAGTGAGCTATTTGCACTTCCAAACAAGTCATAATTTTCGGCAGACAGACAACAGACAACAGACAAAAACGACTGCCTTTACGTGGAATTCAGTCTGATAAAGTAGCTCAACCGCGTCCCATTCATATATGTATATATGTCTATAAGCCCAGAGACACACAGCCAGGCAGACAGACAGACATACAGACAAGAGCAGAGCAGAGCAGACGAGGGGACATTTAATAAGCGACAATTTAGCACAGAAGTTGACATTGACACAGGTAGACGCAGGTCGACACGTAGAGACAACTACTTAGGTAGCTGGGGACAGGACAAAGTCGAGTGGAGAGATAGAAAATGTTGCATGGAGAGAGAGGAGGGGAGAGGGAAGGGAGCAACTGATACAAGTGGCATACAGAAGCAGAGAGCCCTTTACACTGATTCTGATCTGTGACTTCCTGTCTGTAACGTGATCTTTCAGATCTATGATCGGCGAGATGATGGCTCTGGAGTAGGACTCATCTTCCTGCCGAGATTGGAATGCTGCAGAAAGGAAGCTTTCAGCCACGCTCAAACAATGGTTTGAGAGATTAGCTTTGGCGGAATGTGTCATGTCAGGACATGTTCACAGGATATGAGCGGATTTTGTTTCTCCGAACTGATACATGACACATAGACAAAAGCCAAAAGGCATTATCCTTCGAGAAACCTAAAATGTAAAATGATCTCTGAGCAACCGATAGACAAGCCCTTTTCAGTAGCCTCCCCCGGAAGGTTATCCGGAATGTGCTCAGTTGTTCGCTTGGATTCCGCTCCTTCTTCCAACGGAGGAGATCGATGGAAACTTCGGTGTCTGTAGCTTTGATGAGCGGCTGTAGGGCATATGGGCAGTGAAGGTGACCGAAAGCGTTCCCTGGTTGTGTTTTTAATTAGAACCAATGTGAAACCTTCCCACAGATCATGGGGAGAAATGGGGGGAAAAGTGGGAGGAGAACGGTGTGGGGAGTGTGGGGACGTGAGACATGAAAGGCATAGTTGATTTGTCTGATGATGTATTAATTTCTCACAATGCTGTGAACAGATTGAATAGTCCAAAGCTGTGTAAGCCGAACACTAACTAACTGGCTATCTGGCTATCTGGCTGTATGGCTATCTGGCTATCTGACTATCTGGGTATCTGTTCGTCTGTTGTCTATCTCGTTGTCTATCTGTGGCCGCCTCTGTGCTCTGGACAGGCACAGCACGTAGCTGTCAGCGGCACAGAGGCCGCCAGCTGTGCAGGGGTCAGTGCGGAACATTTGTGAACTCAATTAAAATAGCAGACAGATTCACGTCGCACTCTGCTCTCTCTCTCTCCCTCTCTCTCTTTCTCTCTCTCTCTCTGTCCCTTAACCAAAGTTGTCCACTCACTACCCTCTATCTGTTGCCGGCCTGCCCTGTCTTTGGTCGCCCTTTCATTTCCGTAGACTAAATCCTATGCAAATGTTGGCGCGACAAGATTCCGATCGAGATTCGAACTTTGCACGTCTCCGACTGGTAATTAAACCTGCGTTTGAGTCCCAAGAAGAGGGGTAAACCATTCGGCCACAATGAATAGACATTCCTCACCGTCGGCAATTAGAAAATGAGTCCAACCGAGCGCTCCAAGTCGCACCAAGTTGCGCCGAGTCATAGATCAACGTTCATGATAAGCCACAGCAGCAGCCGCAGCAGCCGCCGCAGCAGTGGCTTCGGCATCAGCTTCAACCTCACCAGTTGGAGCAGTTGGAGCCAAGGCGAACAACCAGAGCAGTCCAAGCTACCGGAGTCATAGCCATTTGCCCGATCTCTCGCAGCCATCGATCGTTCGACCAGCCGCGTGCGTCGAAAGCAATCGCCGAGCGGTGCCCCTCGGGCGCCAAGTCTTGCCATCGTTTGCCATTATTTTTTTTTTCTCGTTTCATCTTCTAGTCGATCGTTTTTTTTTTTTTTTGTTATTATTTTTAGTTTTTTTTTTTGATAGTTTGCGCCAGTTTAGAGTTACGATCGGAAGATCGGGAGTACTCGGAATGCTGCAAGTTCCAGAGATGTGAGCTCGACCACTTGGATCGCTGTTCCAAGTTGCCTTCAATCCAATGGGTGCAAGATGAGGTTGCCAAAGGAGAGGCAGATGCTAGGATAAGTTTGAATTAAGGAAATGATGGTACACATTCTTAGAGCATTGAAGCTTCCTTCAATTAGCAGTGGTGCTTCCAGTGGTGTGGCTAGGGAGCTCCCAGGGAAGTGACAGAAATGTTGTGGAATAATTGAAGTATTCCAGGGGAGCAATCTAGGTATTCCAAAGGAACAGACAAGGTTTTTCGAGGAAGAAACAAGAAAGTAACAGAAAAAGGGAAGAAGATAAGGGGGAGGAGGCGTGTATTCCAGAGATGTAGATGACGTATTCCAGAGTGTTAGCCGGAGTATTCCAGAGGATAAGCCAACAAGCTTTAAGGGTATACCAAGGCATTCCAGGAGAGAAACGTGGATGTTCCGGGGGAGCTGAGGAGTAGAAGGGGTGTTCCAGAGAGAAGTAAGTGTATTCCGGTCCATGGGAGTAACCGAGGGAGAAGCAGGGATGTTTTGGGGGAGCAATCAGAGTATTTCACTGAACTAACCGGTATATTTTAGAAGAGTAGATGGGACATTCTAGAGGAGTTACCGACATGGTCCATAGGAGTAACTGGTATGTTCCATAGGAGTAGCCAGGGTGCTCCGAGAAAGTAGCTGTGATGTTCCGGGGGAGTAGCAAGGGTATTTCAGTGGTGTAACCAACATGTCCAGAGGGAGTAATCAAGGTATTCCGGGGATGTCACAGGGGTATTCCAGAGGAGAATCTGACATTTTCCAAGGTTCCCCATTTTCAATTTAATTGTCTTTTGCAGCTCGAGGGGATTAGCTTATTACTGCCATTTGTGCGATTGGCCGGAACGAGCCAAAGTGGGGAACAGCTGTCGAATGGGGCAAGTCAGAGGGGAGGCGGTGGGCTATAAATGAGAGAAGGGAATGTGGAGAGTAGAGAGTGGAAGGAGAGGGGGGAAAGGGGAGGAGGCACTAAAATTTGCCTTTCCATTGGCTGTTAATTTGACATCGCATCTATTTACGGGCTTTCGAATTCTGCAAACGCATTGAACCATGTGATAAGGCGGACGGGCAACTTGGGAGCAGCCACAGGGAAGCCATTGATGGGTGGAGGGGCTGGGTAGGCGGTGGGTGGATTGTGGATTGTGGGGCACACGCAATCATTTGTGGCCACATAAAACGAGAAGTGCCGTTCAGACGTTGCATCACAAGGCATTTGCGTTCTCGGCTCATTCCGCGGCTGCTACGTCGACTCGATGGTTCAGTGGTTCAGCGGTTCAGTGGCTCGATCGCTTCCATTCATGAAACGCGAATGGGTGGCACAGATCGCAGCCGCTGTTGGTGGCACAAACGCATTTCATTCATAAACGGGCGACTCGCAGCCGCATAAAGTTCAATGTTCGTTGTTGTTGTTATTGTTGTTGTTGTTGTTGCTGCTGATGTTGTTGTTGTTGCAACGCCCACACACAAACCCAAAAAGTGTGGCCCGAAAAGCAAGTCTAAAGTCGAAATGCGCTACCTGAAGCGACAGCCGGAGAAGAAGATGTGGACGGAGTGGCCAGGCGGGCGGCGGTATGAGGCGTCGGACGTGTTGCAGTTGCTGCATGGTGAAGGTTAACGATGCCACTCGACGACATCGGCAACATTTTAACTGCTTTATTATAACAATGAAATGGTGACTGCTGTAGCCGCTGCCTCTGCTGCCGCCGCTGCCTCTGCTGCCTCTGCCTGTGCTGCCGCTGCTGCTGCTGCGTCCGTGTCTGCGTCCGCATCCGCATTTGCATTTGCTGCCTGACCAAGATGTAGTCATAGCCGTAGTCATAGCTGGAGCAGAGATTTGGAATCAGAGCTGCGAGTCTGAAGCGGAGCTAAAGCCCAAGTCACGTTTTGTCGCTGTGGTTTGGTGGTGCAACTTTTTCGTTGGTTCACCTTGACGCGCATACCAAAGACTCTGGGCAGAGATAGGAACCGAAAGGGGAAAGAGAAAGGAGAAGGGAGAAGGGAATGAGAATAAGAATGAGAATGAGAATGAGAATGGGTATAGACATGGGCTTAGGAGTAGAAGAGAACACGGGATGGGGAATGAAAATGGGAATTGGAATGGGTATGGGAATGGGTAAGAGATCAGAAACGGACACGGAGACGGAGACGAAGACGGAGATGGGGACGCAGATGGAGATGGAGACGCAGACGGGGATGGAGACGGAGACGGACGGTCCATAGGACAGAGATAGCTTGAGAATCGGGCAACCTTTTCATTGATTGTTTTTCTTTACCTTTTCTGTAGTCGTTGCTCGTTTCATTTCACTAGAAACGGACAACAACAACAACAATGGCAACAACAACAACAACAGCAACGACGACAACAACAACAACAATGGCAACAACTATTTGACTGCATTCCAAAGCGTCGCTCATTGCGATCATTGAGCATCGACTTGGACTGGGAGCTTTTGACTGTAAGAGACCCTTCCTACCGCTCTGGTCACCAGACCTCAGCCCCCAGTCCGCTAGTCCACTAGTCCGCTAGTCCCTCAGTCCCTCGCCCCCAGTCCCCCCAGTCCCCCAGTCCCCTAGTTCCCAATCCGCGGTCGTAGTCGCAGTCGCAGCTCTGCTAATTGTTTCCGACTCGTCTTGGGGCTATTGTCTTCTGATGGCAACTGCTCACCCCTCGCCCCTCGCCTTCAGCCGTCAATGAATTTCGCCAAGGACAAGCACATCTTGTCCAGAAACCTGTCATCCATCGAATCATTTCCAAGGATTTTGAGATCTTGACTAACTGAAAAACTTTGAACTCCCAGAATTGAGGCTTAGGAATATTGACAAATCTCCGGGAGTGGGGAGTCAACTTATGATAAGTCTTGCTCTTTGTTCTCTGCCACTCCTCCTCCTCCCGTTACCCCACCACTTTTCCTACCCTCACACACACACATATGAAGTCAGAGACTTGGATTTTGATACGCGATGAAAACATTGTTATCCATTGAATCAACTAACAACTGATAAGGCGTGGCCCAGCCCCCTCGCCTGAAAAATTAGTGCTCTGCCCGCAAGACCCCCGCCCAACCACACACGGGCAGAGTCAGAGAAGAGTCTCACGTCCGGGCGAGTAAATAAATGAAACAAATAAAAACAAAAATTAAATTGGGTTTATTGCATTTCATGTGAAAAACAAACGGCAGCGGGCACAACACACACACAGCACACACACACACACACACACACACACACACTTACTCATGTAAACTGACTCGATAAGTTAGAGAAAAAGAAGGAGAAGAAGAAGAAGAGGAGGAGGAGGAGGAGATGGAAGTGCTGCCATATGGAATCGATCGATCTAAGGGCAGCAAATCAAATGCAACACTCAACAAACATCCAACATTCGATCAACTGACTTGGACTCTCAATTGAATCGATGATGAATGTGGGCCAAGCCACGATGGGGGCCAAGCACGGGTGGGGTGTGGGTGCTGTGGGGGTGGTTGATACGGTGAACTGGAGGTTGGGTGTGGGTAGCGCTCTTTACGCATCACCAACTGCGTGGAGCTTCACTGTTGACTTTTCGATTGCTTCAATTAAATAGCCGAATGCCAATTAATTAAAAGCCCATAACGGTTACTCCCCCCGAACCCCGAACCCCGATCACCGATCACCGAACCCCAATCATCGTTCACCGTTCACCGTACACCGTTCACCGATCCCCGATCAACGCTTTCTGCAGTTAACGCTTACGCACCCCGTTCAGTAGCTCCCCCCGCCGAGGCCTTGACTGGGTTGTGAGGTGCCGCCGCCGTCGCCGTTGCCGCCGCTGCCGCCGTCGAGTCCGATCTAAATTACAAATTTGTCGTACCAAAATAGATAATATGATCTAATAAAGCCGAAAGAGCAGCCGCACGACAATAAAAGCCACGACGGGGCGAATATTTAAAAATACGGACCGATCTAGTCATCGGCTAAGGGATAGGCCGGTGAGGGGGGCTAAGGGGGGGTTCAAATGGAAAGGGAAGTGGTAAAGAGTAAGAAGGAATGATGAATGGTGAATGGCGAAGAGGGGGACGGGGTAGTGGATGGGAGGGCTAGTGGTTAGGGGGGGTTGGGGTTGGGGTTGGGGCAGGGGAGGACCAGGCACCAGGGCGGTACCAAGAATCGTACATCGAACGGAATGACGAAGCTCATTTCTGATTTGCTTTTACATTTTCCCGATAAGAAATCAAAGTCAATAGCCAAAAAATAAAAAGAGGCAAGAAGAAGACGAGTAAAAGAAAACAACAAAAAAATACAACAAAAAAAAAACAAGAAACAAATTTAAAGTGATCGTTAAAATAGCTGAGGAATCAGCAGTCCATCCTAAAGAAACAATCCGCTCAAGAATCAATCCGGGAATCATATGGAAGGCGAGCTGAGGCCATGTAATGCTCAAGGGAGTGGCATTCGGTCAAACTTAATGGCATATGTTAAATGTATGTTAAGTGTATGTTAAATGTATGTTAAACATGAGATCATCGCCGCTCGTTTCGTTCTGGCCAAAAACAGTTAACGGCAAGTGATACCCATCGGGGACTCGAAGCCCCCCAAAACGCTTTAAGGTCCATGAGAGAAGAGTCTTTCCAGTTGATACATTCTTCGGAAAGACTCGTCTACAACAGGCAAGCCCTGCCCACATTCTTCCAACCGTTGGCCAATTCTAATCTTAACATCATCTGCGACTTCTTTAAAACAATCAAAGAATTCTTCCGGGATTTCTGAGTCTGACTTCTCCTAGAGATGATTTAGAAATGAAGAAGTTTTTTCTTGAAGATTCGATCCTTCATTTCTTATACATCTATAAATTGGGAAATATTTATTTGGATATTTTGTAGACTCGTCTATAGGGAATTCTTCCGAACTATCAATTTAAGTCCAATTCTTCTAAGAGTTTAGCTTTTAATAATATCAAAATGGACAATTCTTCCATTTACCTGGAAATCTTCCCAATTTTGTATATGTTCCTTAAATATAGATCTTTTTATTATCCTTATATCCCCAAACTTACCCTCATCCTTGTGAGATCTTTCAGATCTTGAGATCTTTCTGATCTTGAGATCTTTCTGATCTTGAGATCTTTCAGATCTTGAGATCTTTCAGATCTTGAGATCTTTTGATGAAATCTACAGACTTTTCTTTCTTGAACTGCAATTTCCCTGGAAATTTTCTGTCACTTGGACTGCATTCTACGAGTCTGAGAAATCTTGAGCCCCACCAAAAGACGATGATATCCGAGACGAGATGCACGTCCGGAATTATCGGAGCCCGTAGCTCCCCGAAGAGAAGCTTTAACATCTGTACTCAATGCAGAGACTCAGATTTCTTGTTGTTTCTTGTAGCTGGTCTTGGTTTTATTATAATTTTATTTATAAATGTGTATGCCACGCCCCATTTGGCCGCTACGTGCCACTCGTTCGGCATCAATTGCATTATTCGTGGGAATTTCTGAGGGCGAAGCGGGAAATCTTCATTTGATTTCATTTTGCATTTCGCTTCACATTTCAAGTCTCCCCTCCCCCCTCCGCCCCTCTCCCAGCCGCTCTCCTTACTCCTACTTCTTCCACAGAATCTCTTCATCCCTGTTTCTTAGCTTATGACCCGCCCCCTCCCACCCTACGCCCATCCATTAAGCCATCCTCCTTTGCTTCTTGTGTCTCAATTCATGACATCGTAAAAAATCGCAACGTTGCGGCCATCAAATTGATATTGCCTCTTAATTGTGGCAAGTTGCAGACATTGTTGCCCCTTAATTCCTTATGATTACTAACAGCAACAATCCCTGACCACTACAACAACAACAACAATCGGAGAGCCGGGCGCGTGCTTAATTATAAAATTAATTTTAAGTTTTTGTGATTTTTGTGTCACGTTTTTTTTATTTGCCTTTTTTTTTGTTGTTTTTGTTTGCTTTTTTTGTTTTCGGTTGGCCAGACGCCAGATTAAGTTGTTATTTTCAGTTGTTGTTGTTGCTGTTGTTGTTTGTCTGCATTGTTTGCCTCTCCTGCTCCACACCTTCTTCCACATTCTAAGCTTACATTCAACATTTTTCCCCCGCCCCTCGTTTCACCCCGCGCTCTTTGTTCTTTGATTAATGTTTTGAACCTCATAAACTGTATGCACTTTTTTTTTAACATACTCAAACACACACAGACACACACAGTCATATACCACACGCACACTCACACTCACACACTCACACACACGCGCACACTCGCCGTGCATATAATGAAAATGTAAACTGATACCTCGGCACGTTTTTTGTCAGCGTCTCAGGAACCCGGCAAATATGTTGATGGAAGCGCGGAACGGGTGATGGCTGGCGGGGCGGTGGGGTGGGGGGGTGCGGAAGGGTAGGGTGGCAAACAGGGTCAGCCAAAGAATCCAGCGAAAATGTATTGAAACAAAGCTTCGCACTAACCGCCCCGTCCCCGTCCCCGTCTCCAGCCCATCCCCGCACCGCCCCATCAACCCATCTTTCGAGCGTTAACAAAAGCAAATTATTCATAGTATCAAATTTTACTGATGATTTTGAGACTCTCCAATACCCTACACCCTGTGTAGAAGGAAGGGGGGTATATACGACTGATCACCACTGATCAACTGGGGAAATGCACCAGAAGTGAGATGGAAACGCGTGAACCTCAACTCAGACAACTTTGGCCTCATTTTTGTAGATGGGAGCATCCCTTGGCATATATACCCTATGGCAGGGTGTCTGGCAGTCGCCTATGCCCGCACATGCGTACAGATCATACGTGTTTCTTGGCGTTTCTTCTGGAGTTTTCATTGGGCTTGTTTCTTATTTGTGAACTTGACGCTGGGGCATTTATGCATAATTAAAATTAATGAACATTTTAGGCGCAGGCCACAGGAAGGCAACAATGACAATGCCTCTGCGCTCTCTCTCTCTCTCTCTCTCTCTCTCTTTCTCTCTATCCCCCCTCCTGTTGTTGTTGCTGTTTTTGCCCACAGGTAACCAAAGAACTTGCCTCGCGTCTTAAATTACACGAAAAATTATACAAAAAACAACAACCGAAACGAAATTAAAAAATAAAAAGAAATATATATAATTTAGATATATACATATACATATACATACATACATATATATACATATATATACATATATATACATATATATTAAAAAGATATGTTAGCTTCTGACGCAAATGGAGCAACCCTAGAAATGCCGGCAATTAAAAAGCAACCCTAAGCCCGGAAAGGCTTAGGGAAAAATCACCCTGAAGCTCTCACAACTTTAAGGAAAAAATTCATAATTAAAAAATTAAAAAAATATGAAAATTTTAAATTTTTTAAAAATTAATTTTCCGAATTTCCAAAATTACCTTTTTTGAAACTTCACTGCGGTCTCAAAGTTTTTATTTAATTTCCATAATTGAAAAATTTGCCTCATTTATTTTTAATTAATAGTTTTGATAAGCCGTAAGCCCAGACACACTCGGCTGCTCCTGATCTTAGGTTCAACTTTCGGAAGAATCGTAAATTTTCCAAAATTTTCCTCATTTAAAAAAATGTCAGTTAATTTTCATCTCTTCGCAATTCCGAAAGACGTCTGACAGCCACCTGAAGATGTCTGTATGAACATCATTATTTTTATGATGGGAATACCTAAACTTTCGTTTCTTGCAATTTCCGGTGTGTGCGTACCACACACACACACATACATACACACATACATACACACCCATACACGCGCGTCGACAATGAATCATCTGTCAAT
Source organism: Zaprionus lineosus (assembly GCA_035044505.1). NCBI lineage: Eukaryota > Metazoa > Arthropoda > Insecta > Diptera > Drosophilidae > Zaprionus > Zaprionus lineosus. Next base: position 632,068 of record JAWNNX010000007.1, read on the forward strand.
ATGTGGGATTTTCCTTGGCAAAATATGACGAAATCTGAGAAACGTTTTAAATAAATAAAAAATAAAAATAAAAAAATAAATAATAAAATAAAAAAATAAATAATAAAAAAAAAAATAAATAATAAAATAAAAAATTAAAATAATAATAAAAATAAAAATAAATTAATAATAATAAAAATAAAACAATAAAGATCCTAGGGAAAATATAAACACTGTAAAATATGATAAAAGATTTATAAAAGTTACTAAGCAAAGGACTTCAAATGTATCCTTTTGGAAGCATGGAAAATCCTTAAATTAAATGGAATTAATCCTTAATCCTCATATGAAAGATATCGCATAATCTGAAAAAAACTGGTTTTTAATTTCTTTAATTTTTAAGGAGCTTAGAAACTTAGAAACTTAGAAAAATTCCCAAAGAGGTTCCTAGGGAGCCTCAAGGATATTTAAGTAGCTTTTATGTAAACTGTCTTTCCATGTATATCCTAAAGATATAGTCAAAGCTATCATTGATTGAAGTATATATAAAATGATCATAGATCATGGGATCTTTACCTGGAATCCTCTATATCCTTTTTTCATATATATCAGACATTTTTCGGTTTATCTTTATATAAATTTCTGCAGGAAGTAAAGGATTTTTCTCATGTCATAGATAAGACATCGAATGAGAATCATAGGCTATATCTTATGCCATATTTGATAAATTTGAATAAGTAAATAATAAATATCTCTAATTGGGAAACACAAATCCTGCGAGAGGAATCCTGCGAACACACTCACAGGACTTGCCTTAAAATTCAATTAAAAGTCGAACTTTGCCTTGGATCAAATCTGAATCAAAGGCGGGGACTATTCTCCATTTAAGGACTATTCCTCTAACACACACACACACACACAGACACACACATATGGATGGTGGGCATATCTAACACATACATCTCCATGTGGCCCACCATCTGACATATCCAAGAGCTGAGGGAAGAGTCTGGACGAGTCCGTGGAGAGGCCCTTCGCCCGGGGCATAGGAAATTTAATGGAAAATTGAAAAAGATATTTAAAAAGCGAATGTGGGCCAATTTGATGCCACCGGGTGGCATAGGCGACGCTTGCGTCCCGGTTGCTAATATTGTTGTTGTTGTTGTTGCTGTTGTTGTTGTTGCTGTTGTTGGCGCTGCTGCTGCTGTTGTTGGCGTCTCGTGGCTGTTTGCCAAGTGGCGGCAACAAAATATGAAAATCAGCAGCAGCAACGGTGGGTGGCTGATGGATGGGGGGGGGTGTGGGGAGGGGCTGTGTATGGTGAGTGAGACCGAAGTGTGGGAGCGGGGGCGGCAGAGAACCTCAAATGTTGCCGGCAAGGTGTGCAGGCAATTGGTGCTGCCTTCGCGTTTTGTCGTGCAAAAAGAAAAAAATGAAAACAAAAAAAGTGATTTTTTTTTTTGGTTTTTTTTTTCGCTTGGCCCACATGATGCATCGACTGTGGTTGTGGCTGTGGCTGTGGCTGTGGCTATGGCAAGTGAATGTGCAGCAACAGGCAACTGGCAACTGGCAACTGGCAAGAGGCACCGCCAGCGATCACGACGTGGGTACAGCACGAGCGGTGCGGTGGTTGCGATGGATTTTTGGACTATTGCATTTCCTGTTTGTCTGCCAAATTCGTTGATGAATTTCATATTAATTTGCGTAATTTGCTGACTGTCCAGTCGCTGGTGGTGGCTAAGCGTGACGTGTTGCGGTATAGTGCGGCGGCGGGGGGGTGCGACGAATGCAACGTGGGCTGCGACTAAGCCGGCGGCAGATTACAGCTCATTAGGTGGCCCATTAGGTCGCCCACATGATAAAGTAGCCAAAAGGTTGCTGCAGCTGCCCACATGGAAAATGGAAAATGGAATATGGAGAATGGAATACGGAGAATGGAATATGGAAAATGAAATATGGAGAATGGAGAATGAGGAATGGAGAAGGGAAAATGATGAGCGGTAGATGGTAACAACTGTTGCTGCTGCTGCTGCTGCTGCTGCTGCAGAAGACATGCCAATGACGCCTTCGGGCGTGGTCAATGCGCAGGTGACAGGGAATGGGCCTGCGACCTCCCACTCCCCACTTCACTCCCAAGTACAGTTTCAATTTAAATTTGAAACCAACGGAAACGGTTACAAAAATATCTTAATGATCGCAGCTGCAGGGAGCCCAAAATTATATTAGTATTATAAGTGTGTGTGTGTGTGTGTGTGTGTTCAAGTGTGTGCGAGTGTGTGTGAGCAGACAGTCGACGAATGTTTATGATGAATTGCCCGAGAAGCTCGTTAGGTGGCAACAAATGCGATCCGAAGAAGTTGCGCAAGGCAGATACAGAACGAGGGGACAGCAGCGGCAGTGGCAGCGGCAGCGGCAGAAGCAGCGACACCGGCACAGCCGACAACAACAACAACAACAACCAGAAAACGAATGCAAATTGAAATTCCAAGATCGAAATCAAAGATGGCGACGCACCAAAAACAAAGGCACAACCTAAAACAAAAGGCAACAACAATAACAGCAACAGCAGAAACAACAACAACAACAACAACAGTAACAAGAGTCAGAGAAAAGCAACAAAGCCGAACAGACAACAAAAATTTAATGCAATGAAAATCAAATAAATTGCAATGAAAAGGCAACAGCAAAAGCAACAACAATGTCAACGATAGCAATCACTGAACATGGTGGGCCGTCAAAGACGTCGACGTCGACGGCGACGCCGACGCTGAGACTGACGCTAACGTCGATGCTTATGCCGATGTCGATGCCATCGCGACTATCGAATCGCATTCGTTTTCGCTGTCGTTGTTGCTGCTGCTTCTGCTTCTTCTTCTGCTGCTGTTGCTCTTGCTGCTGCTGCTGCTGCTTCTGCTTCTTCTTCTGCTGCTGCTTTTGCTGCTGCCGTCGCTGTGTACCGTGTGCCATTTGCCGTTTGCGTCGCTGCCAGCATAACGAGAGCAGCGCACCAAAAAAAATGAAGCATTTAAGAAATGCATGAAAAGCATGCAAATGATATGATGATCGGTTGACCGGGCTGTGCCAGAGTGAGATGTGTGATGGAGGGATGAGGGGTGTGGGGGCGTGGTTGGCTTAAGTGGATTTGGGGTATTCGCTCTAAGCAACCCCAAAAATGGACAAAACGCAACGCCAAAAGCAAAACTGAGCAATGGAATGCAAATGACAGCAGAGCGAAGAAGAGAACGCTTTCGCAGGAGAGCGGGATAAGCAGAAGGAAAATAAAAACAAAATAACAAAAATAAAAAAAAAGAAGAAAAAACAAAAATGAAAAAATGAACAAATAAAAAAATAAAAGAATAAACTGGAAGTGAGCGCTGCTCTCCTTATACGAGCCACCAAGTGGGATGCAGCCAGGCAGCGGCTTAGGCAGCGGCGACGCATAACTTTTGGAGCATGTTGGCAACTTTTTTATATGGATTTTTTTTTGCTTTTTTTTTTTTATCATTTTGCATGTTGCCAACTCTTTTTGCATGTTGCTAGGCCAGCTGCAATTGCCAGCGGGCGCGTGTCCATGTGAATGTCATGGATGTGAATGCATTTGGCCAAGGCACGGGCTCGGGCTCGGGTTGGGGCTGGGGCTGGGGCTGGGGCGCGGGTTTGGGTTCCGACTTCGACTTCAGCTTGGAATCTGAATCTGAATCTTGAGGAGGCTTTCACCCATGGAATGCGAGCAACGGCAACAGCCACGGCCACGGCAACATCAACATCAACATCAGCAGCAGAAACAACAACAACAACAACAACAACAACAACAGTAACAACAGAAAATTAGCTCAAATGCCGCAGGGCAAATTGTTGCTGTTACTTGTTGCGGTTGCAGTTGCAGTTTCTGTCGCTTCTGCTGCCGCTGTATCTGTTGTTGCTGTTGTTGTTGTTGGTGCTGCTGCTGTACACAGGGACTGCTAATAATAATAGCTGCAACAGACAAGAGCAACAAGAAATTGCATGCCATGAGCATTAATTATGACAAAAGAAAAGGGCTGCAACAGCAACGACAACAGCAACGACAGCAGCAGCAACAACAACAACAACAGCAGCAACAACAACAACAACAGCAACATCAACAGCTGTTGTGAGAACTACGCCAACTGCAATGAAAGCGATGCGACACCGAAAACGACAACTACAACTGCCACTTCAACTACAACAACAATAACAACAACAGCAACAACAACAACAACAGCAACAACGTGACAGTAAAAGCGGCAAACGCCTCCAATGCATCACACGCCCACACGAAAGCAACAATAAAAAGCTGCGCTGGCATTTGTACATATGTTGCCATTGCAGTTGCCGCTGTCGCTGTCGTTGTTGTTGTCGTTGTCGTTGTCGTTGTTGCTGCTGATGTTGCCGTTGTTGACTTTATTGCAGTTGTTGGTGCTGTTATTTTTTAATTTGCTGAGCAACAAATAACACGAAAACCAAACCAAAACTGTTAGGCGAGTGCAATGAGTCATTGGCGTCATCAGCAGCAGCAGCAGCAGCAGCAGCAGCAACAACAACAACAACAACTATATTATTATCATTAGCAACATGACGGTCATCATTGTCAGTGGCAGCAGCAGCAGCAACAACAACTCTACTATCATCATTAGCAACATGACCGTCATTATCATCATCGTAAGCAAATTTGGTCAGCAGCTCCAAAGTCAACAGTTGGCAACATTCATTGTCAATTACTGCCCATTACATCCATTAGCAACACGCAACATCTTGCCATGGCGCGCTTTGCTGCCAAGCGGCCAAATGTAGCTAAGAGCTGATATGTAGCCAAGCGCGCATATGTAGTCAAGCGCCCAAATGTTGCCAAGCGCCGATATGTAGCCAAGAGCTGATATGTTGCCAAGCGCTGATATGTAGCCAAGCGCCGATATGTAGCCAAGAGCTGATATGTTGCCAAGCGCTGATATGTAGCCAGGCGCGCATATGTTGCCAAGCGGCCATATGTAGCCAAGCACGCATATATAGCCCAGTGCGCATATGTTGCTAAGATGTTGCTGAGATGTTGGTGGGATGTTGCCAATTGCCTGCATTTGTTGTTAATGGCCTGAAATTGAGTTGCACTCGGAAAATTGGAAAAATGAAACAATTTTTCTTGATTTTCCGGGGTATTTCAAAACTCGAGACGCTCAATTTTCGAATTTTTATAAAAGTTATGTTTTTCTCGCATTATTGGAAAATTGTACAAAATATTTATTTATGAAAAATGACAACTGTCGTTAAACCAACACATACACATACACACACACACACACAGATACGCACACGCACAACTATTTTTGGGTGGCGCTCGTTTTGTTTTTGTTGTTTTTGTTGTTTTTTTGTGAGTTTTGAGTTTTTAGTTTTGAGTTTTGAGTTGTTGTTATTTGTTTATTTTTATTGTTGTTCCTTATGGCCGTTTGAACAACAAAACTGTTGTTGCTCCCCAAAAATTGCTTGTTAGCTGTTTTTTATTTCATTTTCCTCTTGTTGCTGTTTTTTTAGTTTTACATTTTTGTTTTTATTCCCAAGTTTTGTTGTTGTTGTTGCTTTTCACACACTGTTCGACTTGGCGACATTTCAAAATATTTTTGAAATTATGGGACAACAACTGCGAGCGACCTGCGATTGGCATGGGTGGGTGGTGCTCTGCGGGGTGAGGCGGGCTAGGGGAGTCCGATGCGAGAGCTCGAGGAATAGATGAAAAGATGAGGGTAGAGATGCGGGAAGAGAGAAAGCGAGAGAGAGAGAAAGGGGGGAAAGGGTGCAGGTGAGTTGGGAGGAAGGTGGAACGTGCGTCTGGCGACTGGCAAAAGGCGAATCATATAAATTAATTAAAAGCATATTTAATGCTCGAAATGGAAAGCCGAGACCTCCCCGATGATCCAGAATTTATTCCACCCACCCACCCACTCACCCACCACCCCGCAGCTGCAGCTCCACAAATATTGTGTATCGCTCTCTTTCTTCCCCTCCCTTCGGCCTTCTCGTCTTTTATTATTTATGTATTTCTGCCTGTGACAGGTAGAGTGGGTGGAGCCAGGGGGGGACTGGGGCGGGGCGGATGGCTGCAGGGGTGCACACCGTGCGGGGGTGGGGGGTGGGTTGTTCGAGAGGCGTCAAAAGATTGCCAGAGTTGCTCTTCTTTAGCTTTTATGTCTTTTTAAATGGACAAGCAAACACTTAAAGAGCCTTAGGACTTAGCCCTCAGATATCATTAGGGGTACTCAAAATCACTTTATGAGTTATTGGCATAACTTTTAAAACAACGAAATTTCATTGAAGAAATTCCGGCAAATGAAAAGCAGTAAAAATAAATTCAAATGATCGACATTAAGGATTTCGGCACTAAAACAGAAAATTATGTTGAATTACACAATTAAAAACAAAAATAGTTGCTTATTAATCTTAAGTTTAAAAATTCGTGGATTTTTTTCATATTCTATGGGGTGGAACGTAACTTAGAATTTATATAGTGAACCCAAAGTCGATCAAATAAAAAAATTCTAACCTTAAAACTCACTGGGAATTTATATTTTTTAATTATAGTTTTTCAAATTTAAATTTACTTTCTGCTTAAATGCTTTTAAATATTCAAATTAATTTTTGTTATTTTTTTTAGAAATATTTTTTAAAAAAATTTCTTTTATAACACAAAGAATTTTACGTTTTTATCCTTTCTTTTTCTTTACTTACTATTTCCTTTTTTTCAATTTATTTAATTTTTTATAGTTTTTGCATTGTGAGCTACCCTAATGCAGCGCCCATTATCACCATTTGTCTCGTTCCCTCCGAGCGTCGCTTGGCCGATCTTTTCTTTATATCTTTTTTTACTTTCTAGTTTTCTATTTGTTATTCTCAATTCTCTATTTGCTTGCTTCTATTTTCTATTTTCTATTTTCTATTTTCTATTTTCCATTTTCGTAGTTTTTATTTTCTGTTTTCTCGCCGTCTCCTTCATTCGTCGTTTATTTATAGCCTTCGCATTTATTTGCCTGTCGCCGAGCTTTTTTGTGCCACTTTAGGCCTCAATTATTTTGAAATTCATTAAAAGTGTCATCTATTTTCAATATTTATGCGCTACGTGCCACATCCCTCGCTCCCGCTCCCGCCCCCGTCACACACCCATCCCTCCCATGTCATCTAGCCCCATCCCCTCGCAGTGCATTCCACAATCACCTCTCGACTCATTTTCTCGCATAAAATGAAAAGATTTATGTATAAAAAAATATTTTCTCATCTTTTCTCATCTTCTGAATTCTCATTGCAGTTGCTTTTACTACGATGCAGTCCTACGCTTAAGAGAGAGAGAGAGAGAGGAGGAGGAGACAGAGGGAGATCTCGAGAGAGAGAGAGAGAGAGGGATAGCAGAAAAAATCAATTAGCCATTGATCAGTTGTGAGGAGAAAAAAGACAGACAGCGGAGCCCTGCAAAAGGGAGAAAGAGAGCAAAAGAAAAGGAGCAACCAGGAAAGAGAGAGAGGGAGAGAGAAAGAGAGAGAGAGAGAGAGAGAGAGAAGCAATTGACATCGCGACCGAAACGCGGCTAACAAAAGGTAAGTCAAAGCCGCAATTTAATCAAAGGTAATCCTGGCCAGGCGCGGCGCCCACGCATTGAAACTGTTACGTGGGCGTGCCGATCGCTCCGCGCCCATAAGTACCATGATCCATAGTCAGGTACCCCCCTCATCCACCCCATAGCAACCATGCCATGCCCCATACTCTGGCCCCCCATCATAAATACAGCCGCAACAATACAAATCGTTCGGTACCCACGCACTTTGAGAGATGCCACAACTAAAGTGGAGCTGCGGCATCCATGGCCAAGGAGTCCGATCCCCAGCTGTGGCGCATTTAAAGAGAGAAAGAGTGAGAGAGAGAGAGAGAGAGGGGGGGGGGAGAGGGAGAGAGGGAGAGAGGGAGTAGAAGTTACTGACAGTGGAGCAGCTGCATCCAACAGGTGGGGCGCTCAAATTAGACAGGCCAGAGAATGGCCCACACTGGATTCCAACCATGGCGAATCCTGTTGCTGGAATGCAGATTTCGAACTCGTTTACATGTGGCAATCTGAACAGCCTTCTCCCTAACCTGCCCCCCTTTTTGCACCTCTGCTCTTCCCTCTCCCAACCCCTTCCCCTGTCCACTACCATCATCATTTTATTTCTTGCTCAACTCATGTGGCGCTTGGACTGACTTTGTGCTGCCTGTTCTGGTTTTTCGGTATCGCTTACCAGCCAAGGCATCCCCATCCCCCTCCCCCCTCCCCCAATCACCATGCACCGATATTTCCATTGCCATTGCCATTGCCATTGCCACTGCCACTGCCACTGCAACCGCAACTGGCATGTCGCTGCCCAATTGGGCGCCCAGTTGTTGCCCGCACTGCGTTCCTGGGATCCTCGAGCAGCATCATCTTCGACTGCTTGTTCCGGCCTCTTCAGCTGGCCAAAAACAGGTTCCATTCTTCAAGAATTCTTTTCGCCATATCTCTAAACCAACACACACACACACACACATATATACATGTATGTGTGTGTGTGTGTGTGTGTGTGCGTTGGTCTCTCTTCGTTTGTTTTGTTTGTTTGTACAGGGCCCATTTTTTCGTGATTTTTCTATTGCTCCTTTTCTCTACCAGCAATTGTTGCTGCTGTTGCTACTCTCAAGTTTTATTGAACTCTGTGTAACAATAACAACAACAACAGCAGCAACTGCTGCTGCTACAACAACTACAACGATAACAACAACAACAACAACAGTCGCAAGCTCAACAACTTGTAGCAGGTGTTGGTGTTTTACAAGCTGTTAACTGCCGCCGCTTAATGGGCAAGCAACGCCAGCAACAACAACATCAGTAATAACAACAACAACAGCAACAGCAACATCAGTAATAACAACAGCAGCAACAACAGCAGCAACAACAGCAGCAACAACAACAGCAACAAAAACAGCAGCAACAACAACAGCAGCAGCAATAAGCCAACTCTTTTGACAACAATAACAACCGCTACCAGCATTTATTGTTGTTGTTATTACGGATGTTGTTGCTGTAGCTGCTGTTGTTGTTGTTGCTGCTGTTGTCATCATCGTTGTCGCGTTACGCCTCGAAACTGTTGAATAAAATACGCGCTCGAAGATAGATCTCCGGGCCTCTAACCAATTTCTAAGCTCTTGGCTGCCAAAGAGGATGGCGCGGAGACGGAAGTGTGGCAGACGGCCGGGGCCAAAGATGGACCAGAGGGGAGAGAGGGGGGAGGGAGTGTGTGTATGTCTCGACAGCAATAAGCGGTAGCCACATGCCCAGTTGCCTTTTACTTTGGCTGCTACTTTGCTACTTCTGCGCTGCTGTTGTTGTTGCTTGTTGTTGTTGTTGTTGTTGTTGCTTGTGCTGGCATCTCTGGGTCACGCCCATTTTGTAACGCATATTTCAATTGTCTGCTACACACACACACACAGAGTAGAAAAATACTGCTTACCCCACCTCCGGCAACGCCTTCACTAATTTCTAACAGTTTTATGCTAATTTTCAGACAAGCCAAACATTTGAAGAAGCCGCTGACATCGACAACAGCAACAACAGCAACAACAACAACAACAACAACAACAGCTGCCATTCACTTCTTCATTCAAGCAAAATGTTATGCGTTTGTTGTTGTTGTTGTTGTTGCTGGGTTGTCTTCTATGGTGATTCTTGCTGCTAATTTATGTATCTTCCATTTGGCATTTCATTTGATTAATAACTATTATTGTTAATTTTATAATGTTGCCTGTGCGTCTCGCCACCAACAACAAGGAGTTGTCCTCCGTTTTGTTGTTGTTGTTGCTATTTTAGTTATTATTGTTGTTTTTGTTTTGTTGCCTGCAAATAAGAAGTGTGACTAATCGAATTAAATAACTTTAATGGGGGAGGAAACAAATGACTTGCTCTGCGCGACATTGGCAACACGCCAGCTGGCAACATGTTGCCAAGCCGTGCAGCAACATGGAAGATCGACAGCTGTAGAGCTTACAAACAATTAATTTCCTAGCTAATTATAGTTGTTAGAGCTTTATGAATCTCTTTTATTACTGGCTATTAACTTGTATTATAATTTTAAATGTGCCGAAAACAAATTTCAAGTTTTTTATTATTCTTTTTTCTATTTTTATTGTTTTTATATTTATTTCTATGGTTTGGGAATCGAAGGGGACGATAAACAATAGCGAAACGGAGAATTAAAAATGGGTCTTGGTTTGCTTTACAGGCAATTAATGCGGATCTTAGAGAACTTGACAGGAAACAGACTTTACTTATACCCGAAGTTACCTGTAATAAATTATAATTAATATTATTTAATTCGAGTTAATTGACCCGATTGAATTTTAATTAAAAGCCAAGTAAAAAACGATTTTAATTGGAATCAAATGACTGCATCCCAAGGCCTAAGGATTCCTAAGGACTTTTTATTATTATTATTTCATTATTTTAATATTGATTAAGAGTCCATTAGTTGCATGTTGTGTGCCACATGTCGCACATACATGCACATAATTGCACACGTTTATCAAACGAAATGCTGCATCGCTTTGAATACCCTGTAAATTATAGCAGAAGGAGTTGGATTGACACTGGTAGCTGTTTGTGCCCAGCTTGGGATGGAGTTGGGCAGCTGAAGGAAGGCAGTTGAAAATTTATAAAACTGAACTTAAATACCCAGTCAGAAATTTTTAAAGGGTATACGAGACTTTTTATAAGTTATGTTCATATTCAAGTGAAAAGTGAAATACACATGTATTGCTCTCTATATATATATGTGTGTGTGTGTGTTTTTTGCTTGCAGGGTATCCTCTAGTCGTGCATACCCCGTGCCAGGCACTGCCCTTACTTGTTATAACATATTATGATTGCCATTTGGTCGCAGTTGCCTTTAAGTACCTTTCCACATTCACCGCCCCCTCTTCCCCCCGCCTCTCGCTGGCCACATCAGTCGTGGCCCTCTCTTCACCCATCTCTCTCTCCCTCTCTCTATTTGTGGCTCTCCCTCTCTCTGTCTGTCTGTGCAACACATTCTTGCAACGCCATTCATTTCCTCTGTTCTGGTTTCTTATGCTGTTCCTCGTCTCTGACTGTTTTTTTTTTTTGTGTTTTGTTGCTGCCTCTTGCCTGTTGCCTGTTGCCTGTTGCTGTTGCTGTTGCTGTTGAGGCACTGGAATGCGCATTAATTTTCAACACACGCAACAACACCAGAAACACCAACAACAACAACAACAACAACAACAACTTGGAGAGCAGACAAAGTTGTTGTCGTGGCTTAAAGAAACCTGCGTCAATTTCGCGCTTTACTTTTGTTGTCAGATGTTTTAAATCAGCGTCCGAGCTGCTGCCTCGAGGATCGGCGACTGGGCACAAGCACACACACACACACACCCAGAGCGTGTGTGTGTGTGTGTGTGTGTGTAGGCAGTCCGGTTTCGTGCTCCTTGCGTTAACAAGTGGCCACCATTGGAGGCAGCTGCACGCGCCTGCCAACCGACGACTGTCCCTGTCTCGACAGCTAGTCGCTCCCCCCCCTTCATCCTCCCCCCACAGTCCACCCCCTTTTGCCACGTCCTCACCAAAGCATCTCCCCTTCCCTGCCCCTTATAATGACTTTCAAATGGGAGCCGCGTTGCGATTTATGTGCGTCAAGCGTTGCTGCCACAAGACAGGATAAAGAAAGCCAAGGCGAAGCAGAGGAGAGGAGAATTCAAGGAGGCGGGTAAGGGCCGGGAAAAGGAAAGGATGAAGGGTAAAGGATGGAGACAAGCTTGGCAACCGGGTAGACCGGGCGGCCACTTCTTGGAATTCCAGGCGCGCTTTTGTGTTTGTGGCATCGTTTAAATTTCGAATGGAGACCCAAACTGTCGCAGCGCTGATGCTGACGCTGACGCTCGAGCAACCCGTTCTTGCCACAATCCCTTGCAACGCTCTGCCTGCAGCTACCACCAGCACCTGCAGCACCTGCGTTGGCTCCTTCCCAAGCCGAGCAGCTCATAATAATGACACGCCATTAAGAATCTGATGCCCAGGCGAAGGACAAGCATCGAGATCAGCCACCAGCCACCAGCCACCAGCCGCCAGCCGCCAGCCGCCAGTCACCAGGCAGGCAACAGGCGGTCAGTCGGTCAGGCGGAGGGTATGGAGGGCGGGCGTGCGGATGGAGGAATGAACAGACGGACGGACGGACGGACGGGTGATTGGTTGGTTGGTTAACTCCTCAGGTTGGACCCAGTTTAAATGGCACATAGCAAGCGGTTGCTTCCGTTGTCACGCCCCATTTGAGGCACAGGATAGCCTCAGCCGCAGTCCCTAGTCTCTGGGACTCCAACCCAAGACTTTGTCTCGGCCTCAGTCCCTATTCCTGTCGGCGGTAGCGAATGGTACAGTTGTGCCCAAGCGGCACAACTCGACGCCCACTTTTGAAGTCCCGAAGATGCGAGTCTTCAAAGGGAACATCAAATGTTTTGAGGGATTACAAAGGATTTTATTCTGTATCCTTCAACTCCTTGCAGCTTGAAGCTGAACTCAATTTTCTCTCCTGTTTTGAATTTTTGAAATTTTGAAACTTTTGATTTTACTTTTCAATCAATTAAATTTTATTTTTTATTTTATTTTTTTCAGTCTGAAAATCGTTTTCCCGGAGCAAAGATGAGCCGCCTGCTGGTGGTGTCATTGGCGCTGGCCATGTTGGGCACGTGCTCCTGCAGCTTGGTCAATACGACGGAGGTGCTGGGCGTGTACATTGAGCGGGCGCCCGAATCGGCGGTGGCGCCCAAGGGGGACGAGGTGGTTTTCGAGTGCGAGATGAACCTGAAGCCGGATCGCTTGGATTGGCGATTCCGGCACAGCAGCAATGATCCGTATCGGTATCTGCATCCCGCCGCTGGGTACAACGTGACCAGCAGCAACGAGGAGCGTACCTGGAAGCTGCGCATCTATGTGAGCGCCCAGACCCTGGGTGACTATCAGTGCCTGGCATGGTACGGACCTGGAGCCATTGCGTCCACACCCGCACGGCTCACGCTCGTCTCCATCTCCATAGACAATGCCAATGGCTACAATCGGCACGCCGTTCGCTGGAGCGTGGCGCCCAAGAACTGTGTGCTGCTCCGCTGCGGATCGGTCACCTCCAATCCGCCGGCCATCTGGAGCTTCTATCGGAACGGTGAGAAGCTGCCGCAAACGGAGCTGTTGCCAGGCGCCGCCGGTGCCCTGGTGCTCAGCTCGGTGAGTGCCAAGGATGCGGGCAATTACACGTGTGCCGCCACCAATGCCATCACCGGTGTGGAGCTGCGTCTGCCCCAGGTGATTGACCTACGCGTTGACTACACCGACCGCACTCCGCCATATTTCCTGCTCCAGCAGCCGGCAACACGGGTGGCCGCTCGTCCCGGCGACATCGTGGTCCTTGAGTGCCCGGGCGTTGGCTCGCCGCGTCCCAGCGCCGTGTGGAGCAGCCCGGATGTACCCAACATATACCACAATCGTAGTCGCGTCCTGGACTACGGTCTGCAGATCAGCGATGTGCGGCCCGAGGATCAGGGCTCATATGTCTGCCGCCTCGACAATGGGATTGCCCCTGTGCTGGTCCACATGATCGAACTAAGTGTCCTGGAGCGTCCGCAAATCCTACGCGGTCCCTACGCCACACTAACCAATGAGAGCGACTCCCTAACCCTCGAGTGCAATGCCACGGGTCACCCAATCCCGGAGATCTACTGGCTCTTCAATGGCGAAGATGCGAACGCTGACAACGAGACGTTCATCGACTCCAACCGCCTGGTCATCCACCATGTCCAGAAACGCCATGCGGGCGTGGTTCAGTGCTTTGCACGCAATCAATTGGGCGAGGTAAGTGAAGTGACCTCTGGACACTAGATGACTATTCCAGGTAATTTCAGTGGACTAATCCTCCTTCTCATGGCACCCACAGACCAGCGATGGAAACATGTTGCGTGTGAATCCCCTGCAGATCGGCGGAGAGGAATACCAGACGTTGGGCAATGTGCCGATGCGATCTTCCCACGACTCAACCCACGGCAATGGGAACGGCGCATCCCAGGGTTCCTACGGAGGCGGATCCCGGAACAAGGGCAAGCGCAAGTTCATGAAAATCCGTGAGTAAATTTTGATTTTTTCAGTTTTCGAATTTTGATTTTTTCAGTTTTCGAATTTTGATTTTGGGTTTTGGATTTTTGATTTTGGGTTTTAAAATTTCGATTTTGGGTTTTTGTATATCGATTGTTGGTGTTTCTCTTTGTGGTTTATCGACTTATCGGTATTGTATTTCATTTTGATTTACAATTATCATTAATATAATTAATCGCTATCGTTAATCGATAGACGGCTGTCTACTTTGATTGTTCAGCCAGCGCTGCCGCCGGCCGACCCGCCCACCCGAAATAAAAAAAATTCTTTAAAATATTTAGTCTAGGATACGAGATAAACTATGTGGTAGTTGGCGTCCCCGGAGTGTTGGTTTATAGCAGCAATTGCATGTCCAGGTTCATGTAGTCCTCACCGTCCGGCTGGCCGTCGACGTCGGGCTCTGCATCGCTGATGTCCTCCAGATCTCATGTGTTCGAGGATTTGCGCAGCTGCTCCTCCTCTTTTTGCAGGATCCGAATCTTGGTCTTTAGCTCCTCCACTCGTAATCGATGCACCTCCCGCATGTACTTCAGCTCATCCTGCGCCTTGTTGACCTCAATCTTTTTGGCCTCAGTCGCCAGATGTTGCTCCTTGCATCGCAGTTCCGCCTCCTTGACCTTGAAGTAGTTTATCCGCTCCTCGTAACTGTCACCCACTGATGCGCCCGATGTCACCGACGCCAGCGTTCCAGCGCTGCTCCCGCTCACATTGGCCGCCACTGGAGGCGCCGATGTAACGGCCACTGGCGTCGCTGCCGTCACCGTGGGCATGGCGCTGAATGTGAAGGTGGGCGTGCCGCCGGTCAGCTGCATTTTGACGGCGGCTGCCGCCACCGCTTGTTGCTGCTGCTGCTGCTGCTGTTGTTGTTGCTGCTGTTGTTGCTGCTGCTGCTGCTGTTGCTGGACAACGACCGCCGTCGCCTGGTGATGAGCCGCCGCCGCGGCAACCGCCAAGTGTTGCTGCTGCGTCGCCAGTTGCTGCTGCGCCAACTGATGCGCCTGCGCCTGTGCCTGGGCCTGCGCCTGAGCCTGGGCCTGTGCCTGCGCCTGCTGCTGCTGCTGCGCCTGGTACTGGGCCAGCGTTATCTGCTGCGGCTTGATCTCGCTGATGATCTGCTGATTGTAGCCGCCGGTTGTGATTGTGGCCATCGTGTGCTGCTGCGGTTGGGTGGGTATCGTGTGAATTTGAGTGGCTGACGACCCGAGGCACGGACAGAGAGAGGGAAAAGAGAGATTTCAGTCATCGTAGTGATTGTTTGCACATGGAGGCTATTTGAATGCTCACCTGTGGTATCCGTGGGATGCTTGATCTGCAGGATGATCTCCTCGCGTGGTCGGGCCGTCTTGAAGTGCAGCAGATCGTTCAGTGTCAGCTTCTCGGCGCTGATCTGGTCGACGTTTATCTGATGCGTGTTCATTATGTTGGCGTTGGCTGCGGCCACTGCCGCCGCAGCGGTCACGTGGAGCTTGTGCATCTCGGCCGTTTGCTGCTGCTGCTGCTGTGCCTCCACTTGGGCCTGTGCGGCGGCCTGTTGCTGTTGTTGCTGCTGCTGTTGTTGCTGTTGCTGTTGTTGCTGTTGTTGCTGCTGATGTTGTTCAAGTGGATCTTCTTCCATTTCACTAACGTCATTGCCATCCATTTCAATCTCATCGAATGCGTCCGTTTGCGGATTGTGCTCGGAAGCATCCGGGCTGATTTGGAACTCCGGCTCTATCTTGACATTCTCGTGATGCTGTTGCTGTTGCTGCTGTTGCTGCTGCTGCGCGCCGCCGTTACCCTTGCCCAGCGCAGCGCTGACACCAGAGGCATTGCCGTCCCGATACGGATACTGCTTCCGCAGCCTGAAAGTAACAGGTGGAGATTAGGATGGCTGATGGGAAATGACTCCATTGCATATGCCATGACGATGCACTTACCGGGAGTTTAGCCAGAATTTTTGGATTTGCTTGATGTTGCGCATGGCGCTGACATGTGGATGTGAGTTGAAGTCCCGGACAATCTTATCCCACGTATCTCGGACGGAGTACTTATTGCGCTGTTTTTTTCTGTGCTTAATGTCGATCACCTCCTCGTGCAGATGGAACAGTGTGTAGAGCACCTCCTTCTCCTCGGCGGTGAAGCGTGGCGTCAGCGGAAGTTGACCCTTTGAGCTGCCCCCCGTTTGTCCGTTGCTGCTGTTGTTAACACCGTTGGTGCTGTTGTTGGAAGTGCTGTCACCACCAACGGTAACTGTGCCCTGGACAACGTTGTTACCATTCGCTGAACCGGCACCTGTATCCCCGGTCGAAGACATATTTGATTTGTTAAATCTAAGCCACTGGTCCCGATTATTATTGTTTTGATTTTGACGATTTCGATTTCGATTCCGATACCCGATACCGATGCCAGTTCTGTTTCAACGTATACGTCTACGTATGCGTTTACTTCAGGTAACCGTTCTGTTTACAATCCGGCACAGCTTTGAGTGCCGACTGCTGTGTGCTCCGTTTTGTTTATGTGTACAAAGCACTCGATCTTCGTATCAGAGTCGAATTTCGAGTTCTCTTTTCGAGTCCCACTTCGAGTGCCAAAAACCGATGCCGAGTAACGAGCAGTACATCAAAATCAATTGCACTCGTTTTTGCTTATACATACACACTCAATATACACATATTCACACTCACACGCACACACACACACATACTCACACGCACGCACGCACGCACACAAGTGGAGGGCGCACGTTTGTGTTTTGTGTGAGTCTTTTTTGTATGTTTTGTCGTCGCCTGCTGTCGTCGACGTCGTCGTCGTTGGCCGTCGGTTGTGTCGTTTTCGTTGCGTTTTTCTGTATTGTTGCTTTTGTTGTTTCTAGTGCCACTGGCTTCAATTATAATGCACAGGAGAATTGTATGAAAGCGTTGTGATTCATAATCTCTACACGTTTGGCACACACAATTTATTGAAAATACGTTTGGAATTTTATGCAAATGCGCGCGCTTAGTTGGCTCAGTTTTTATTTTTGTGTCAGGCAGCTGCACAAAAATTTTTGGCTCAAATCGCGAACGAAGCTATTACGATACTTCTCAATACTCGACTGCGATACTCTCAATGTGTGACAACGATACTACTCAGTGCACTCATAGTGCTGCTAACGCAATATTGAGCTCTGTTATTTTATATTTGTACTGTACAGCTTGCGCTGCATGCTCATCAGTGCGTTAACATTATGCTGTTAGTTGATTTGTGCGCTCAGCGCAGCCAACTTTACTCTGTAAACAATTCCATTGATCAACACCTTCCAAAAATAAGAGATATTAAAATAATTTTCTAATTTTGTTAAAATAAATATTTAACATTTTTAAAATGCATATTGTACGTTGCAGTCAACATGGTACCCCCATCCCGACCCAATGTCACGCGTCTTGCCGACGACGAAGTCATGCTACGCTGGAATGTGCCGAAAAACGATGGTCTACCTATAACATATTTCAAAGTCCAATATCGAATGCTTGGCGACAGCATGCGAAAGATTCCTCGTGAAAGCTGGCAGACATCCATTGAAAATATACCTTTTGGAAAGCTAAGGGAAAGGGATTCAGATCGTGATCGCGATCGGGAACGTGATCGTGATCGTGACCGTGACCATCATCATGATGGGGTGAAAAACTTCACTGCTTCTGTCAAGGGACTTCGTCCAGATCTAAATTACCGATTCCGGATTGTTGCCGTCTACTCGAACAAGGACAACAAAGAGGGAAATACTTCGATTAAATTCTTTTTGCAACGTGGTGTAGCCAAATCCAGTCTTCCCGTGCCGCAACTGCAAGACATTCAATCGTATTCCGACTCAGCGGTAATACTTTTCTGGGTACTTGCGCCGCATCCGGGACAAATACACAACATTGATGGCTACTATGTGTATTACCGGCCAGTTGCTACTGCAGCTGAATACTTCAAAGTGACCGTCGAAGAAAGTCATGCCCGTAAATTTAAAATTGATTTTCTGGAACCGGACAGCCTCTACGAATTCAAGCTGCAAACCTTCAACGCCCACACGGGATCCGAATTTAGTGAAATTAAACAAGGACGCACCATGAGTAAGAAATATACATATCCTCTCAGCCTCTTCAATAGTTTACTAATAAACTCTACATTTGCAGTGCCGCCCAGCCATGCAGCTAACGGCAACGCTCCGGCCATTGTGCCTGTGCCCAATAATACCAACAACGAGGAGCAGAACTCCATTTACCCGGTAATTGCTGGCGCCGCTGGGGGCGGCATACTGCTCCTGATAGCGACTGTGGTCGCCTGTCTTTGCCTTCGTCGACGTAACAACTCCCAGCCGGAGGGTGAGTACATATCCGCTGGTCTCCTATTAACCAGGTGATAATTATGAATATTTTACAGATGAGAACAAGCCGCAATTGGATCACATACAAGCGGACTTTGTTACATCCGCCGTTCTGGGCGTGGCAACGCATCACAATCACAAGGGTGGCGATGTCCGAAGACTGAATGGTGTTATTCCACGCATGAATATCACACCAAATCCCCTAGCGCAGGATCCAACAGCTGACAAGGTAAGTGGTAGTCCTTCTACATCATATAATCCTCCTTCTTCCATTGCTTTCATCTCATAATGTATAAGAAAATTCTGAATCCTTTTCGCTGGTTGGTTGGTCAAAATTGAAACGTTTCTTGCCTCGCCTTTGCTCCTCTGCTCCTCCACTGCTGCCGTTGCCTATCGATTTCCTAACCTACGCTGAAAGTGGCTTCACCGGTGCCCATCCCTCTGCTCCCCCACTTCCATGCCTCTTATTGAATCTACAGTTTTTTTTCGCTTTTCTTATTTTCCTTTTGCAAATCTGTTTTCCTCTCTCAGTGGAAATCACATGGAGCTATTCCCAGAGCCGCTTTCGGCTTTTATAAGTAATGATGTCCTGGCAGAAGTAATCAAAAAATGTAAAAAGAAATCAAAGATTCGATTCTGCCTTTATGTAAATATTAAGAAAAGGATCGAACAGATATTTTTGAGCTTTGAAAGATCTGTTCCTACTTCTGTCTCTGTTTACCGCTTGTTCTGTCTCTGTCTTGCTTATGGTGCGTTGATCACTGCTATTGTGAACCTTTGACTTCTCTTGGTCTCTGGTCTCTGGTCTCTGGTCTCGGGTCTCGGGTCTCGGGTTAGAGGACGTGCTTGCCGTGTCCTGCATATTTTTGCCTGCAAAGCCAACACTGAGAGTCGCATGTTTTAGAATCGCAACGTCATGGAGCTGCGCTTCCTGCCACCCAATGGCACAACCAATCCCGTCGGCATCCACAATGTAAGCAGCTGCAACAACACCGACCATCCGAGTGCTGTGGCAAACGGGGATCTGGATGCGGATGTCAATGCGGATGTTGACGTTGATATTGATGTCGATGGCAGTGATAATGCACAAAACGGTGCCTCGTCCTCTTGCGAAACGTTGGAAGCATGCGATGGGTTCAGCCAGTCGCAACCCCAGCCACAGCCACAGCCACAGTCACTGCCACAGTCGCAATCCCCGCCAGTGGAGGCGCCCAGCAAGCCGCTGCCTCCGTTACCTTTACCCAAGAAAACAGCAGCTGCCAAAGCTCAACAGCAGCAGCAGCAGCAGCAGCAGCAACTAAACGTAAATACCAATCCTAACCAGCTCGAGATTGTTGAAGTGTTTTGTCACCTAGTCGGCATCATGTTCCATCCACAGGACGGCAATCCTGACAGATTCAAATCTTTACTAAAATGTTTTCCTTGTCTCTCTTGCAGAACAATGCCTTGGCAGTAGCTGCGGCAGCGGCACTGCATCAGCCAGGATTACATCATGCGCAACCCTATCTTCCGCCTGGAACGCCTACGATGTTGCAGAAGCGTCTGCCGTCCGCTCACGACTTCCAGCAGTTGCAGGCGCCGCCAGTGCCGCCTCATGCCGCCTACTTTCAGCAGCAACAGGCGAGCAGCGCCTCGAGCGGAGCATCGCCCATGTTGGATCAGCAGCGACGCACACTGGACCGCAGCGTGCGGAACTTGCAGCAACAGCAGCAGTCGCCGCATAGCTTTGGAATGGATGAGAGCCTAGCAGCGACGGCGTCATCGCCGATCCGCATTCCGTCGTTGCGACGACAGCGACGCACATCGGGCAGCCAGCACAATAGCCACACAAATCTAAACCATCATCACAACAACAACAATAACATCAACAACAATAACAACAGCAATAACAACAACAACAACAATCTGCCGCATCACCTGATGCAGCATCTGCACCATCATCAGCATCACAGCAACCACAACGGCTCCCACGTCGGCATCCCAATTGTGCCGGGCAGTCCGCGTGTCCAGCGCTCACCAATGCCCGCCCGGGCACTCATCAAGCGGACACGCCTCGGCAGCCACACGGACAACATCTCATCGGGCAGTCTCAACAGTATTGAGGTGTAGACCCAACACCGTCCGCCTACCACCTACCGCACAGCGACCCCCTAAGTCCTAAGACTCTCCTGACTTCCTTTTTTTACTATTACTATGATAATTCTTTTTTTTTTGTAATTTATTTGCGCAGCTCCTGCAGCAGTCGCTGCCAAGGACTTGCGCCTTATCCTAGTATTAAGTTAAAAGTTATGTTTTTGGCCACCTGAACGGACCAGGTGGCTACTCGCCTAGTTGGGCTTGCGGCCTATTGGCTGACACGCCCAGTTTGTATGTAATGTTATTTATTTATTATTATTTAATTAACTGAAGCGACGACGACGACGACGACGACGACTCGAATTCATTGAATAGTTCAATTAGTTCTTAAGGACATTCACCAACCACCAAATCCCTCATCACCGAATTCTTCCTGGCCTCATCCCGCCCCTTAAACTAAGGAGAACTAAGAGAGTTAATCTTAATAATAAAGTAATTATAAAATTAATGTTTAATTAATTATAGCTTAACTAACCTTAAGTCGTTCAACTATTAACGTTATCTCGCTGCGTAGTTTTAATTAATTTAAACAATTATACATTAACATAAATAGAATTTATTCATTTACACACATAAACCACGTAGATATTTAAGCTCTGCTCCTATTTAGATTCACACACAAAGTCTAATTTAAAAAATAAACCTAAAAATCTATACAAACTAAATAATAGTTGTTTTATTTTATAACAATCGAAATTTAAATCGCTTAACATTCGGGTATTTTCACTGAAAAGGCAAATAAGGCTAGAACTTAGCTTATTTCCAGTCAGAGTCATAAAACGAAAAAATCGGAGGGCACAAATTTGGCCGTTTTGAATTTTGAGGTATCAGGCGAACAGAAATCAGTAGCAGGAAGTAAATTTACATTTTACATGCGTTTACCCGGTGGCTGCTTAGCCGCTGCTGAAATGCCGCCTCACAGCAAGCAGCAATTTTCCGCAATTCAAATTTAACAGCGCCTCTGTTAGAGTTAGCAGTGGCGCTCAATTGGCCCTGCTTAGCAGCGCCTCTGTTAGAGTTAGCAGTGGCGCTGCTAAGCCAATGTAAAAACCGATGTACCCTCTGCTACTGGGTTCTGTTCGCCTGGTACCTCAAAATTCAAAACGGCCAAATTTGTGCCCTCCGATTTTTTCGTTTTATGACCCCTAATGAAGTTTTGGCCTGGATTATGATTAAAATGAAAAGACGGGTTTATTTTGAATGTTATTTATTTAAAAATACTTTTAAAAAATATTGAAAATTGCAAATTATTTATTTAAAATAAAAATAATATTTATAATTTTTTATAGTTTATTAAAATATTAAATACCATTTATTTATTGCAACAATAAATAAAACAAAAAGTCACATTAAACTTCATAATTGCATTCAAATGTGCAGTGCATTTAAAATAAGCTCCACGGTGATTTGCTGTCATGCGCAGTGGGAGTCCTGTGGCCGGCCCATTTTTGTGTCCTTCCCGCTGAATCGAACTAAGAAGTGCATGCTTCTTGTTGAAAGGAAGCTAAGGATCGTTGGATAATCCTTGCTATGGTGGACAAGACTTAAGATTTAAAAATATATGCAACGTGTTTTTTGTATTTTTTTTGTAATTTAGTTTAATTTACATTAAAAAATAGAATTTGTAATTAATGAAATATAATAAAAAATAATTCATCAAAACGTTCAGATGTTCGGCTGTTGTTTGAATCCTTGATATGAATTATTTGTTGCTGGTGTTGTAAATGTTTCTGATTAAGCTTTAGCGGTTCTTTATATAACATATACATATGCACATACATATTAAATGTATATATATGTATATATATATATATATAGATAAATATACGTTCATACATACGCATATATATGTATATGTATATATGATGTGAGCTATATACACGTATATTGATCGAAAGTATTTGCTTCAGATAATTGTGAATATTTTTTGTTGTTGTTGTTGTTGTTGTTGTTGTTGTTGAATTGGTTTTTGTGTTTAGGGCGGGAGTCACGGGTACAGTGGACACTACTGGACGTGGACACTTAAGCTTCGGCCTCAACCTCCTCCTTAACCTTGGCATCGCCGGGCTTGCCCTTGGACCAGTCGGGTTTCTTCTGCGCATCCCGATTCCAAATTTTAAATCCAAGTCCAAAGGAATCGCACATCAGACAAGAAGCGAAAGAGATAAAGGACATGGTATTAGTTAAAGGATCATAAATATATTTAAATATTGATTAACATGTAACTAGGACATTCCGGAAGATCAGACTAATAACTGTGCTGGGCACTACGACAACTACAACTACAGACATACGGATAAACGGATAAACGGATATACGGATGTTCATAGCTACGACTAATCATTGTGTGTGTGTGTGTGTACGTGTGTGTGTGTGTGAGTGTGATAGAGAAAGATATAACAAATTGTGTTCTTTTCAATACATAGTGAAAAACAGAGAAAGATAGAGAGAGAGAGAGAGACAGACATAAAGTGACGAAGGAGGACACTTGGTGCTTATTATAGACACTCATTACACATTCTTACACTTTTTGGCTTGTTTAAGAGTGGCGGCATCTTTTATCTTTTTCTACGGAGCGTTTCACGTTTCAGTTTGAATTGCGATCGAGGATTGAATCAAGTATATATATATAAAGTATATAGGATATAAATTATAATGTTCAGTTTATATAGACTTATGTTTTGTAGTGGCTACACGAAATACTGGACGCATTGATGGCCCATTTATGAGCCATCAATCATCGAAGGAACCTCAAATGGATCTTACCTCCTTCTCTTCCTCTTCCAATGTGAACTCCTTCTTCTTGACCACCTTAAGTTGGTTGCGGAAGTTGAATTCAGCGGCCTTCTTCTGCAGCTTGGCAAATTTGTTTTCGTATTTGGACACCTTCTTCAGGGCTGGCTTAACGCTGCGAGGGGAAAGTGAAAAATATATCGATAGAAATTAATAAATATAAAAATCGATATATATATATATCGATAGATTTTGGGCGAAGAGGATGATACTTACAATTTGCCACGAAGATCGTTAACTTGGGCATTGAGATCGTTGATCTATTGAGTTTCACGAGCGGCGAGAGAGAACGAGGAGAAGAGAAGAATTGAAAGTTAGTTCTCGAAGGAGAATTAAAACTATTTCTAAGGTTTTTTTACAGTTCGTTTCTACTTAAGTATCGATATCAATATCAAAATCAAAATGCGGACTAGGTAAAGGCATGCACTGAGTCGGTCGAGGCGTTCAGTTGAGCTTTTGGCCAAGATGCAGCATACACATAGATACATACAGTTGCGGATACAGATGCACATAAATTTACACATTTACAGCTACATTAATATATAGATAAAGTTACAGTTACAGTTACAGTTACAGTTATAGATACAGGTGCGTACATGGAGTGGGCAACTAAGCAGCCTTAACTACAATACTTGACTTGCTTTCGCAGCTAATTAGTGTTTAGCTTTCAGCCCATGCGTGCGAGCGAGCTACCAATACGAGCCGGTTTCTAGTATAACGGTATAACGGTATAACGGATAACGGATAACGCATAACTGGTTTAACAGTGCAACGGCAGAAGGGGATAGACTGGGAGCTTGATGTTAACTAAGGTCGTGGTGGGATATACAATATATAGACTTGTATATATATTATATTTTCTTGATCTATTTAAGGTTTCGGTCAATTGAACAGCATAACATCCAAATGTCGATTTCTCTTCTTCTTTAATTTATATTTTTATTTGAGTTTTTTGTTGTTTTGTTTCTTTTATGATTTATTGTATATTTCAAATTATATGATTGATTTTTATTTGCGGTATTTTCTAATCTGGAGCCTGGAGTCTGGAGTCTGGAGTCTGGAGTTCCTAGAGTTTTGACTTATTAACATATACAGACATAAGACACTTGAGCGTACGGTTGGATCTGGGGCCTGAGGTACTGCACAGCATGGCACATACATAAAATACATTGATTGATTGTTTGATTGATTGATTGATTGATTGATTGATTGATTGTTACACTTTTTGGGTCTACAGCTACACATATGCAAGTGGGATTTATACATATACTAGTATATATACATATATATGCATGTATATATATATAGATATAGAGAGAGAGAGAGAGAAAGAGAGAGAGAGAGAGAGACATATGCACTCAATAATTTCTGCTTTGTTTTGTGTTTCTCTTCGTTTGGTTCTTCATGTTTTCCATTTGTTTGTTAAGCGCTGAGCGACACGTTTTTTGGGTTGATGTTTGTTTTTTGCTTGTGATAACGGTAACAATTTAACGGTAAAACGGTAGAGCGGTAGAGCGGTAATCGGTAAAACGGTAATCAGTATATCGGTAACGGTAACGGTAACGGTAACGTTGTTTTAGTGGGCAGCGGTGACTGGCATTAGCTGGAAAAAGCGAACCGATTCTCGACTAAGAGAAGCCCCTATATTATTTTGGGGGGATCTTTTCTTAATTCCTCATTTTTACTCTAATTCCATTTTTAATTCCTATTCCACATTTTCTAATTACTTTCCTAATTAATTCGGTTTCTTAACTTTTGGCAGTTGGCACTGCTTAAGTAAATCGACGCTTGGCTTTTATGCTCTTCAATTGGACTTTAATTGACCTTAATTAGTCTTTTCTTTTTTAATAATTTTTAATTATTTTTTTGTTCTTTAACAAGTATTGAGGTTAGGACGAGCGTCACAGATATACAGTGGGAGAGAGAGAGAGAGAGAGACGTAGAGAGAGAGAGAGAGAGAGAGAGAGAGAGAGAGAGTGAGCTTGTAAATATAGACAATTTACACACATTACATTATTTACAATGAAGTGCGTGCGGTTTGGGTTGAGGTTGAGCTTGAGTTATAAAGTTTTGAAATAATTTTGGTACAGTTGCAGATGTGGTACAGTTGTGCTTGGTTCTTGGAGTAGTGGTAGAAGTGGTAGAAGTGGCAGAAGTGGTAGAAGTGGGAGGTCAGTTGTGTGTTTATTGTGTGTGTGTGTGTGAGTGTGTGTGCGGTTTACGCTTTTATTTTAAGCTGTTCTTTTCTAGTTGTTGTTGTTGTTGTTGTTGTTTTAACTTGTTGTTTTGGCTGTTGTTGTTGTTGTTGTTTTATTTTTGTCTGTGGCTTTTGCTGTTGTGTTTGACGAGTGCACATGCAGAAAAGTTCGTGAACAAAGAGAGAGAGAAAGAAAAAAAAACTATTGCCTACAACTGTGCGCGTGAACGTGCGTGTGTGTGTGTGTGTGTGCCAGTATAAACATGTGTGTGTGTGCGTGTTTATATGTGCTTATATACGCTTTGGGTGTCTCTGTGTCCATGTATTCGCTTGTGCATGTGTATGCTTGTGGGTTTACGTGTGCATGTACGTGTGTACGTGTACGTGTGCGTGTGCGTGTGTGTGTGTGACCAACGGACGCACAGACAGTGGCAACAAAATGGGTGCAGAGATGACGCGTCAGCGAAACAAACGGATTATCACAGAAAGAACAAAAAAATGAATTAAGAAGAAAACACAAAACAATGTCAGAACTGGTGTTGGTAACAATCGATAACTCTCGATAACAATGCTGGTAAACGATCTACAGATAATACAAAATTTGCAGTGTTGTGTAATGCAGTGTGTGAGTGCCAAGTTTGCCAATGAAAGTGCAAGTAAAAGTAGCGATCAGCCTCGAAAGCTGGTGCCGTCTTCAAAGAACACAGATCTCAGCTTGAACGATAAATCGATAAATCGATAGATCGATTAATCGAAAAACTGAACAATTGTTTATAAGTCATGTGCTCTGTTAACTGGAATGTGACTTGTGCATAAGTTAAAATTTGAAAACAATTCGATTTGATTGATTGCTTGACTGATTGATTGATTGATTGATTGATTGATTGATTGATTGACTGATTGACTGATTGATTTGACGGTTTCGGATTCACTGTACACGCTTACTGCAGTTTTATGTGGCAACTCTCAACTCACAGAGACTTTGTTGTTGATTGGATTGTGTTTCCGTTTTAGGTACAAGTAACATGAGATTAACAACGGCATAAAACTTGAAAATCGAACAAAGAGTAGTAAGAATAATGAACCACTTAAATCGAGATAATCTATATAATCTATATAATGTATAGTACGATTTTTGTTTGTTTATTGTTTGCTTTACTGTGAATTAATAACAGAACAAACACAAGAAAGAGAGACAATTAAATATGTGAGCCATACATAGATATCCATACACATATCGTATATCCAACTATACATATAGATGCAGATATAGATATCTATATATATATGTGTGTTCACATAAAATCATATAGAAAACAAATATTGATTTTTGATGCAAAGAAAATGACAGCAAACGGAAAAAACATTGAACAAATTGAAATGTTGCATTTGCATTTGTCTGTTTGTTTGTTTGTTTGTTTAGGTTGGTTGATTGGTTGGTTGGTTGATTGATTGTTTGTTTGTTCTTTATATAATTAATATATATATAAAAATGATTAAAAATTTCTTTTGTATTTAGAGTTTTGATTCTTATAGAACGTTTCATTAATTCAATTGAAATTTGTTGCAGTACCTCCCAGTCTTTTTTCCTGACTTCGTATTCCAGATCCCATTTCTGGCCTTCACAAATATACATACGCTCGTAATACTCTTCGCAAATTTCTTGCAACTCGCCTGTAAGAACACATTTTGGGGATTTGTTTTTGTTTTTGGTATTTGATTTAGCATCAATTATTTCTTTTTTTAATTTATCGATATATTATCGGTTTTATATATTTTACTTATTCAACTCTTAAGGGTTGGCTTTTGTTGTCTACGATTCTTAAAAGACTAATTTATACTTTATGCTTTTTTATTGCTTTATATAACTAGATCTATATATATATATATATATATACGTATATATTTATATACAGATATATATCGGAAATATATCGAATCCATATACATCTGTATTTATGTATATATATATATATATACATATTTATTGGATCATCATTTGTCTTTTGATTGATTTGATTTTTATTTTTGGCATTCGATGTAGCTTCATTAGATGTTATGTGTTCGATAAGTTTCGATAAGTTTTCAATTTTTCGATAACTGAATTGAATTTGAATTGAAATATTGTATTTTAATTGACTTTCATTTGAATTGAATTGAATTCGAATTGATTCGAAATTAATTTACTTTTGGAATGGGGCGCAACGTTCGGGTCTGAGAAATGTCTTGGCTGTAGATGTTGTTATTGTTGTTATTGTTATCGTTATTGTTATTGTTATTGTTTATTGGCTGTGG